>OX387715.1:19844717-20476276 GCA_947577245.1 Andrena bucephala
TATACAGCACACCCTGTAATTGACGTTATTGCTTGGAAGGCGATGATCTTGCATGAAGAAATAAATTGAAAATGTAGCATAATTTTTTTTCATCGTGAAATTTTGTTTTTACAAAATATTATTTGTAATATTTATCAAATACAAGTGCACTTGACTGTTCCTTATCTTCAGGGGTTGAAACGGTTCCGAAAGTAACTGTTTCAAACTCTTATATATTGGTTTTGACCGAAATAGTTATGAAGAACCGATATTTTGAATAACTGTTATAAGAAACCGAAATTTCTGGCTATATCGATTTCGGTTACGGTTCTGCAGAACCGATATTATATCGGTTTTATAACAGTAATGTATTGGTTACGCATCGGGTAGCACGTTTCAAAATATTTATACTTTCAATCTATTATACGTTGCATAACAGAACTCCAGAGAAAATTTTGCCAAAATGCACGTACAAAGAACTGATTCAAATTGATTCAATTCTTCGTTTCGTTCTCTAGTTTGTTTCGTGGATGCGTTGTTATACATGTTTATACATAGATATATACGAGATACGGTTCCGTTCATCACTGAACCAGAGACAATGATCTTCGTATAGAGTTAAGAACAGCACGCATACACGCGAATGACACGGACGAATGATTTTTAGCAACGAATTATGTTGTACACTCCTCGCGTTGGTTTGGGGATCGCCTCTGGGAGCCGGGGGAGTAGCGGCAAGTTCACCTGGTCATAACTCCGGCAAAAATAGTCGTATCGATATCTTCAAACTATCCTTTGGAAGATTGGAATCTCTACATTCAGCTGTTTTTTTCTTCAGATTTTAGCTACATTGTTTTTCAGCAAAGATATAGCGATATATACATAGAGCACTTTGTCAATTTTAAAAAATTTCTTCAACTTTGCGATGTTCCACGGGGAGAATGAATTTTTTTACACAGATACCATTTACACCAGTCGAAAGCGACCACATTCCTGTGTAAAAACAGAGTAATAAATTTCTTGTGCGATTTTTTTTGGCCGAGTTATTCATCTTTGAAGCAAAAATCGTTTTTCTACTTCAGTTGTTTCTAGCAAGCGAAGGAATCATCGTAGAACGTTCAGAGGAAAAGCAATAGAAAGATCAATCTTTCCAGTTTAAGACGTATCTTTTGCTTTTTCGATTCGGTTAACATTTCAGTGTACCATGTTCCTTCGAAAATATGCTTAAACATTGCACAAATTCAATTTTTTCTTCAAAACGCCGTATCTTCGTGCGGGGTAACCGCAACATCATTATCTTATGCTCATTTTAAAGCGGAAAGTATGCCGATTCTTTTGAGCTCCACCGGAACTCGCTGTGATAATGTTTTACCTGTGGCCTTTATGTTTGAAGACTTGCCGCTGCTTTTCCAGTTCCTAGAGGTGGTCCCTTGATTGATGTGAGGGTTGCAGTTTCGAGTAATTCTTCTGCTCAAATCTTTTAAAACAGCACTTGGTATATTATAGGAATGAAAAACTAAGTGTTTCGAAGGAGTACGAAAGTAAAATTGTCGCTGTATAAGAGATCTATCGCAACAGGACGCATGGGGTACCCGGGTACCCCGGTTGCCCAACAACCGCGAAAATTTTGGTTGCGTGTACAAGGGTTAAAAACTACCCGCCGCCGAAGTTGTCCATTTTTTGTTCCCAAATAAATCTTTATTCACGTTTATATTTACCAACATTACTGGTATTGTGACTCTTTTGCATTAGCATTGCTAGCTGTAGTAGATATTAATTTTTGTCTTGTACTATCGAGCGCAAGAAACTTTATTCTACTTAGGTACTCGGTTCATACAGAATTATCAATTTCCCTATGAAACTAAGTAGTAATTACGACTCCCTCTATATTATAATACTTCACAATATAATAAACTTGACCCACATCATTTAAATTTTTTATATACTATTATGTTGCATGGTATATACATGTATTTTAAATAGAACACCAACAAATGTTATTGTAATTATTAAATTTGTATGTCTGCAGCACGAAATAAAATATTAAATACATAACATAACTATTGTTTTATAAGTAATCAAAGTCTATAGTTAGTTCAATAAAAAAAAAATGTTATCTATACATATATTGATAACATATCATGTCATTACATCTTTCATGGCCCCTTCTCACTCGTGACCTGCACGACAGAGTTGTATAGGTGCAGCGAACAGTGCACGGCGCATTCGATCAATGTGCGGTTACTGATACGTCCTTAAGAAAGTATTTCTTAACTTTGGCAAGTGAGATACATACGTACAAGTCACGTTTCACATTTAAAGAAACATTATTATAGCTATGTAGCTCTCAGAATTGTATTAACAAAAATTAAGAAAAAAACCAATGAAATGTATAATTATTTTGAGACACTTATTGCAAACAGAATGTGCACAATATTCGCAAAAAATTTATGGGAAATTAATTACAGAGTGAAAATTTTTCCTGTAGATTAATATAATAATTAGTACCTTGACTCAAATAAAAATATGAATATTTAATGGCATAGGAACAATTTATACTTTAAAGAAGCATACAATTTCAGTATCCAGTAACTCGCAGATTTATTCACGGAGAATTATTTCTTATAGAAGTCGATGGCTTTAATCGTTGCATTGAAATTGAAGAAACTGGCACAACGATATAGAAGTTTTCGCAATTAATTAATTCTTTACATTCAAGTAGGAGAATCAATAAGTGACAGTAATTCCAATAGTTATATCCAATAATGATAAATATTTCTACATAAGATGGACATGAGAGTACTTTTATAAGCCGCATTATATTTAATTACTCCCCCTTCAACAAATAAATAAATAAATTGTTATAATATAAATGCAATAACAAATCGGAAAAATATCATGTCCCTAAATTGAATACATAAAAACATAATCGAAAAAAGAATTTCAAATTTAAGCATTTCATCGTGAATGCTGTGTCGAAATAGTTAAATAAAAACATCATGCAACCTGTAAAATAATGGATTCCGATTGTTTGCCCAAGTTTCTGGTACTCGGATAAGTCGATACGGAAAACGAAAGTTCTTTACCACGTTCAAAATCCGTAATTAGAATACGTTAAATAAGTTTAGCTGAAGGAAGTGGCGCCAGTGAAGACGTAGGCTCTCCATTGTCTTTTCGGAGACGAATTTAATCGTCGTCCCTCGAAAAATAAGATCGACAGAGATACTATTTGGTCCCGGGGACAATCGGGGATTCAACGTCTTAATTAGTACTCCGATCCACGAGCCACCGTGATCGAAACGTCAGATCTTCTCTGCTGCGGCTATACTGCATTCCCTTGTTCAAGATATTATCGAAAAATAGATTCCTAAAATCTCAGAAACATATTAATACATACTGAAATACGCTCGTAAAACACGTAGGTAGTTAATAATTACAATTGATTCACATAAAATTGATTTATATAATTACAAAAAAGACCTAAGTGTAACTAAGTCTATAACGTAATAAAGAACAATCAATTTGTCTTAAGACACATTTAAATTTAGAGAAATTATAAATATATTACTAAAGTTCTAGGTGTTTTTATTTCAATAGATACTGCACAAACAATTAGGCATATTTATAAGAAATAGTAATATCTCTTTGGACATAGTTAAGTAGATGAATGTTACAAGTCACTATCATATTGTTAACGAATACAGAGCATCTTAAGTGCCAGTAATTACGAAAATAGCCCAAGGAAAAAATTTTGAAAAATGGAATTTATCACTTTTTATATTCAACAAACACAAACACAAGAGTTGAAATATCTCAAAACGAAAAATATATGACTCAAGCCTTCTTTGTAATAATATTAAGCAGTTCATGATATACCATTCATAAGAAATCGAAATTATTGAAAAATTGCGATCCTCTCATTTTGATGACCAATAAGTACCTATTTACATGATTGTTATTAAAAGACTCGATATCCAAACTTGAGAGATTATTTTACGATTCTTGTGCTGCAAACTGCACACAAGGAAAATGTCGTGCAATTATATTGCGACAAATTAAAACTAAGAAACTTGGTACACAAAACTTTCGACTGATACTGTACGCACGAAAGAAGTAAATGTTAAAGGCAATGAATAAACATAACAAATCATCGGTAAATCTGATGCAATTTATTTCAGATAAATGAGATAACGTTAATTGCCCTATTAAAGCACAATTTCGAGAAGTCGGATAAGGACGGCTCGGATGGGTTGGTTAGATAATAGCCTTTGGAATTTATTACTGTTTTCTCGCAAGGAACGCCCCTCCCTTATTTGTGGGTTATTTTACGTTCTTTTCTTATACATTGACTTCGTTCTCTAAATATATTTCCAAACTTTTGATGCAGCATAAGAGTTTAGCGCATTTGACATTGTGTTCGTATAAAAAATCTAATACATGTGAACGTCGATTAGAACTTATCTGCAAATTAAAATTGTGAGAGATGTATGACACGTTTGTAAATAGGAGTTAAAAATATTTCGAATTACTTGTAATGTATTAACATAAACGACATAGCATTTTATTTGATATTCACCACTAACAAGGGAAGATCCCGAACCCGGAAAATCAAAAAATTCTGAAACTTTGTGGATAATAAGAGACGGACATTTCTAGAATATCCAAAATTTAAGTCCTAAGAACACTCGTAAGGTTTAAGAATCGGAGGTTCCTAGAACATACAAAATTTAAGTCTTGAGAACATCCGTAGGACTTTCGCGACAGACGTTTCTCCAACATCCGAAATTTAAGTCTTACGAACATCCTAAGACAGGTATGTTCACAATGGACGTAGAACGTTCGGATATAAGCTGGACATGAAACGGACGTCCTCGAGATGTACGGTGCTATCTGGGAAATGTTTAAAAAAATATTCGGATTACAGCGAATGCAAAATTATAATAACGAGGATGTATGTATGTATCGAGGATGTAGGACGTATAATTGTCGTACGGTTAGATGGACGAAGAGGAAGGATTCGATCGTCCCTATCACGGAGGCCCGCGGATCTTGAGTTACTAATTAAGACACCGGCGGATCGGCCATTGTCTTGCTAACAAAAAAACCCGCACACACTTCGCTCCCCGTTCGGTTTCGTTCGAGTGTTTGTGATTAAATCAGCACGTCGGATCGAACGAATTAAGTCTTCGGCGTGGGTGGACCCAATCGAAGAGAATCAGAAGGACCAAAGGGTCGTCCTGACTGTCCTCTCATCCGGCTCTATCGCACGTGCAAAAGCGCCGAGCACAAATAAACATGAACGAGGGGACATTTGCATGTTTAATTCCTTCGTAGAAGCTGAATCTAAACGTGCAAAACGAAAAAATCATTCGTACCGTTTTAATTAGCATGCATTTTTTTTCAGTGGTCCGTAAAATGTTGTCCAGTCACCGTATATGTATGAATATTTGTAAAAGCAGATCATTTAAGTAACATGTGTACAGAAATGGGGTTAATTGATCCGCGAGTGAGCTGGGATTAAAAGATTTAAATAAATATAGTGTCAAGACACAATTTGTGTATCTGTTTACATTATTTATAGTCGAATTAATGTGTATTGAGTACAGATTAATATGTTTTCTACACAAAAATTAGTTTCGATTTATAAATGGCACAAAACAGTTGATACAGTATTAGAAAAAATAGGTCCAAGTATTTGAAGTATACATAGGCATGTACAGTGCCGGATCAAGTATTGGGACACCCTTAAATGCAGAATAACTTTTTTAAAATTCGTCCAAACGACTTGAGTTTTTTTGAGAAGTTAGAAGGATTAGTTACTAGGTGGACGTGTTTCATCGTTTGGAAACTAATCCTTCTAGCTTCTCAAAAAAACTCAAGTCGTTTCGACCATTTTTAAAACAATTCTATTTTAAAGGATGTCCCAATACTTTTGTCCGCCACTGCAACTGAAGAATGAAACAGGGACCAGGATAATAACTAAATGTCAGACGTATGCACAAGTCGAACAACAGTGAAGACGATAAAATAGTGAATTTAATTTGACCAATATATTAATTTGCGTACAAAGATATGCTGATTCATGTAGAAATGATTCTGTCTCATTTGAATGTTGAATTTGCGGTTTATTGAATTATATCGTATAATATGTAGCTGTAAATGCAAGTATATTTAATTCGTAATAAACATGTAGATATTTTCACTGTTGTAAATATTCAATTAATTGTATAAATATTGTACACATATCAAGGAATATATTTTTCATTACTTATTCAAACTTGTCTTCAACGACGTATGTATGTATGTTTTTCACAATGCTTCAAATGTATTTGGCATTATTTCTAAATTTAACCATTTCTCTTTTCTTTCTATTTTAACACTTCGAGTACCGTAAGGTTTTGTGAAGTGACCCTTCAAATCAGTCAGCCCTTTCCGAGCGACCACTCCTGCCGAGAAAGTTTTCTTTAACTAGCCCCGAGCAAACATTCCTGGGCATTCGGACAACACTTTCAGTGCTTTTCAGAAGATATCGGCGCGGAAACACGCCAAAACCATGCCTACGATGCAAATTCCTCGGTGTGAAAACACGCCGACGCCACCCAATGTGTTAATAAAATTCTCTTTAGCAAGATTAATTTTCGTTTTTAGCGAAGAACAAATCGTTTATCATATGTTTAAACTATGCAATAAGAAAGCTTAGTTCATAAACGAAACAAACTGACGTAGCAATTAAAAGTAGAGGAATCCACACTCGGGGATCCGTTCAAATGATGGAATATTTTAATAACTGTTGTTTATTCATATTAAAAGAAATGTGTCAGCACCATGAGACGAAATCAGTTAAATCACGGTTATAGTTACTATATAGTTAAACTATAGTTACCTACATTACAACGTACATAACGTTTATTATATAAAATACACGCAAAATTATTCTAAAAAAACAATTAAATAGTCCTTGTAGACAACACTGTAAGTGCCAAAATTAAAAACAAAGTTATCGAAAAGTGTTCTACGTGCCAATGATAATACTATAGTATAGAATTTTATTTTTGCCACTTATAGTGTTCTCTACATAATGTTTCCAATTATGTATAATCAAAAAAGCAAATTTATAATTTATATCTTAATCAATTTAATTATTATTTATTCATTAGGAGCATAAAACCCCTAATTATAGACTTCACGCAGTCTTACCTCACGCAGTCACGCTGAACACACTAACAAAACACAATGGTACTTATTTTTTGTTCGTATAAATAAAAATATAGGGCTTCGATTTTTTATATATTTTTAAAGAAATCTTTATTTTGCTAGAAATTTTTTTTTTACAAAAAATTGTACAAAATGGCTTCCCGGAGTACTGTAAAAAATTGGCCCACACTCCCGGGAATGACTGAATCATCTGAGAAGGAAATACAAAAAAGATATATAAACTGGAACATATTATCTTCCATGCAGCATAGGATTTTCTCAAAATTTGAATTATTTTGGAAATTATATCAGTTTGAAGAATTGTCTTTCATTTCTTACATAAAAATTTGCACTGAAATGCAAAATCGAATAATTGAATATAAAAAAAAATCCTCTAAATTGACCAAAGACTCCCGGAAACATCAGAAAACTTGCAAGAGGTTAATCTCCTTTTAACAAATAGGTCACGTTACGTGTGAGAAGGAGGGCGAATATTTATCTGGAATATTTATCTTTTGAAACGTTGCCTGTTTGTCCTTCTTTCACGCCTAAACGGCTAAATGGATTTCAATGAAATTTTGAGTTTACATCACATACGTCCTAGATTAGATTATAGGCTATTTATAAATATGCTATTTAAAATAATAAATAATAATAATAATAATTCCCGGGTGAAACCGGATAACGGGTCAGCCAGTATTCCATAAATCAAAAAACAGGAGAACAATTATATCGTTGGATTCGTTGACTTGTTGGTAAAACTGACCAGGTTATATTTTTTAATTTTCGGCAAATGCAAATTTAAAGTTCAATCTATTCCAACAAATTAGGTATCCAATAATTGATATCTATTGCAAAATATACGTAAGTTTTTTCCCATATGGATTTTTATTAATCTATTGTCGTAAGAAACTTAAAAAGTAGGTAATTGCTTCCATTAATCCTTAAGAATTTTAGGTTGAAATGATGGACTTGGTTAGTTTTACCAACAAGCCAACGATATACCTACCGGGAGATAATAAAATCCGCAATTTCATAGCGTTCTCTCGTCGAACGTGGCAATTACTCCAGGTCTTAATTCCCTTGCAATAAATCAAGCATATTCTGTGCAAAGAGAAGAACGAATGTTCTCCTGGAGGGAGTGAAATTGACATAGCACGTTTTTAACCAAGTATGACATTTTCCCAGATCGTAATTTCGTTGTAATAAATCGTCGATGTAGTGTGCGAGAAGGTGGACGAATATTTGCCTGGAGAGAATGAAATCGACGCCTATGAACGGCATACGTGTGTCTGTCTACTCCGCTGCGTCTCCTGCACCGACCACACGGCTGATCTTTGTCTTGTAAACGAAGCCACGCTGATTCGTATCCGGACGTTGATAAATTCCCCCGCAGAGTTTAGCAGTTCTTCGCGGAGACTTGCCTCGAGGCCCACCGCTTATCCTTCCTTCCCATTCAGTACGGAAGGACGAATGGACCTGGCACCGCGCATCCTCCTCCGACGAGTCCAGTAGGAGAGGGAACGAGAGAAAGAAGACTTCGTGGGAAACCGCTCGTACGATCCCTCGCGTCGGCTGATCTTCATTCACAGACTCTCCGCTCTCGTTAAGAATGTGTACTCTGTCGTGTGTTTATTATTAACCCTTCAAACCGCGTTTCGCCACACGGTAGCGCATCTTTTCTCTTTTTTCCATTTCGAAGGTCAGCGAGGTTAATTGGCGGGAAGTACCTACTTCGAAATCGATCTGATTTATGATTGCCTCAACAGATACATTCAAATGATTTATTTCGACAGATGTATACATATATATAAATATATATATGTATATATATATATATATATGTATACAGTTGCGGACAAAAGTATTTGGACACACTCTAAATCAGAATACCTTTTTTAAAATTCGTTCTAACAACTTGAGTTTTGTTTGAGAAGCTAGAAGGATTAATAGACTACATAGTAGGTGACACGTTTCGTCTGTTTGGAAAAAAATGCAATTGATCGGCATAGCGTAGAAAATAGTGATGGCCCCTTTTTCAATCTTTTTATCTGATTGTGAACTTGTAATGAAAATTTAAAAATCCCTTTTGTAGATTTAAGTAAGTTGCATACAGGCATCGAAATATGTAAAATCTACAGGTTTATTACAGTTATACCTATAGGCCGAAAACTGTGATTTCCACCACCTTTTAACTATTTGTAGCTCATAGCTACGTTACCCGATTTCGCTGCATTTTTCAGCATGTATACAACTTATTTAAATCTACAAAATGTAGTTTTTACATTTTCATCGCAGGTTCAGAGAAAAAAGTTGAAAATGCAACCTTCACTATTTTCTGCGCTTGCAATTTTTATTCAAAACGATGAAACGCGTCACATAGTAAACTACTCCTTCTAGCTTCTCAAAAAACTGAAGTCGTTTGGACTAATTTTGAAAAAGTTATTCTGTTTTAAAGGGTGTCCCAATACTTTTGTCCGACACTGTATCTTTACTTTTTCTTTATAACGTAGTTGTTATGAAAATACAGAGTACTCTTTATAGCCAGTAAACACTAAATATCAATTTCGAGTAAGAAAATATTTACCCCTTGGATCTCTGGGGTCACGAGCGACCCCAAATTGAAATTTGAATATTTCAAAATTCATTTAACGCATCCCAAAAATTCTTTTATATTTCTGTTTAGATATCTTCAGAGGAAATATTTACAGCATATGGTTTCCATTTACAGGAAGAAAATAAAAATTTAGGAGTTATTATGAAATGTCTACTAAATCAGTCTTTGGTCATTATATCTACTTTTTTTTATAATGCCCTTATATCTGTTATAATCGTTACATACAATTCTTGACCGATGGAAATCATGGTTTATATTTTATCTATGTAGTTACCATAGACTGTAATTTTCGCGATTGACGACAGTTTTCTATAATAATTCGTCACAGTTCGAGCATATTGCCCTTAAAATTTCATTAAAAAAGAAAGCGACGCTTCCAAAAGACGAAGTTGTAACACTACAACTAATAAATAGTAGAAAAATGTCTACTCACAATCAGTTAAAGTGATTATTTCTTTATGCAGAATGTGTTCCTAAGTTACTAGAAGAATTATTCCACGCATTAGTTGTACACTTCCCTATTTAAAATAATTACTGATAACTTTTATGAAGATAATCTGTAATTTGACCCCAAACTTGCATATAATTTTGTTACATTAGATCTTTATCTAAAAACGCCGCAGTATCGCCGTTGACATTTAGGCTGTAAAATGAATGAATATATCTACAACATCTATTTCTTCCTGTCATTTTATAAATCATATAAATTAGAAGGGTAAATGAAAGCTTCATAGTCTAGCGCTTATTCACACGTTTGTAGAGGGCATTAAAATATTCTAGGGTCATCGACGACACCACAGTGTCGTTCTAAGCTTAAGTGAAGGGTAAGGGGAAAAACAGGGAATGTCACAAAACAGCTTTATCGAGAAAAAAAATTAAGTTTCAATACTTTAGTCCACCACTATAAGAAACAAGGTTCAATGAATTTAATTTTCTTATATAATTTTCTTCTTAAATAATTTCTTGCTTTCCCTTGACTTGTATTTTGATCCAGTGCAGAGTGGATATTTCCTGTTTTTAACCAGTATACCAAATTTTTAACGCTATCGTACGGAGGTAGTTGAACTTTATAACCCTTTGCGATTCAATAGTTCCGTAGTCCCAGTTGCCACTAACAAAATATGCTATAAATCGCAAGATCACGAAAAATTGACGTTCCCTGTGTTTTCCCTTTACCCTTCAAGTATCTTTTTAGGTGTAAAATGGCGCGATGAGCTTCGAAGTCATCGATGCTTCTTTACTTAAAATATGAAGTTCAGCTGAAAGTGAGAATAGCCTGGGTGCACATTTTAATATATCCCAGTAGAATTGTATTAAATTAATAAACTTTAGTATCAATAGACCTGTTATTCAATAATTGACTTTAGTATTAACAGTTCGATTTCCCTGTTTCTATATGTTCCACGCTTCTGGCGATGAAAGGAGGTATTTTCGTTTCCATCAACATATCTTCTTATTTTAGCATGTAAAACACGCCCCAGCGTTGGTGAATTCCTCCTAGCACTCTCTGCAACCACGTTACAGATGCAAATTCATTTGTACAGCAGCAGCCTTATTTCTGACAACAAATAATAAGCACATCGCTGCTTTACTTATTCCTGTGCGATTACGTAACTCGCCCTGCGCAAGAACTTGTTCTTTAAATTACGAGACATACGTGCTCGAAAAGTCACGCTCGCTATCATGGCGCCGCGCGCGATATATTTTCTGCCTGCTCGACGACTTATGACTTATTCACGGCTCTTTCAGTAACTTATTAACAGATGCATCGCATTAAGAACGTCGCGCTTGGCGCGAGACACCATACCTACCCACTAACTTCGAATTAAACGCCTCTAATAAATTGGCTGCTGATAAATGCATAGGGATTGCAGTGAAAGTAAAAGAGGCTCATAAACTGATAGCTTATTAATATTCATAAGTAATAATGCTGCAATTAAATCTGTTGATGGTTGCAAATCAATTACTGCGAGCGCAATTAAGTAATGTTACCCTCTCGTATGGTGTCTAAATATAATGGACATCCTTATAAATTTGCATCGGGAAGTTTTGCATAATATTATCATCCATTATAACAGTGTTATACATGTTTCTAGACAGCTGAGTTTGTGTACAAAAATCTTTTATTACTTGCAGGATTATCCACGTATGTACGTATAACTAAACTCACGCACTTGATCGATTGAACATTGCTTAGAATAATAACAAATAATTTAATAAAAATCACTTATATTAATTAAATTGCAACATAGAAAAATGGCAAAGTTACAAATGCACTGCAAAAGAATTCTTTGTATGCGTGATACAAAACTTTAACTATTTGTGTGATTGTGTACAATTACTAAATTACATGTATTTGTAACTGCTACTCAAAAGTATAGGATTCTATTGCGGCTTCGGCCTGTTGGTTTAAGACTTGTACGTTTTTCTTTAACAGCCTTCATCGACATCCAAGATTTCCAGTGATGTGACGATGGGATAAGGGGTGATTTGTGGTCAGCGGTTACGCGCTTATTTACGTCTAGCTGTGTCAGTCACGCGAACTATCCCCTAACATCAAGCTCACGATATACATATACCGCAACGAAACCACAAAATGCAGACTAATTTATTGTATAACACTTTGGTCCAGTTCAAAGTTTAAATGTGCTATCTTATCAGAAATACTAAGTTGCTGAATACATCTTTTTTCGAATTTACATTTCGAGTTTAAATAGGACTAAGTACGGCCCCAAAAAAGGTTTTAATGGAAACAGAAATCAGTCTATTTAGTAAGTGCAGCTAATTTGTTTTACCATTCATGTTTTTCACTAATTTTTTAATAAATCGAAATTCACATCTACTAAATCTACCAGTCCGATCGTCCTGCAACTTTTACATATAGATAATATGTAAGTAGTGACGCTTTACTTCCGATTGTTTTCCCAGGTGTAGCTCAAAAACAACCCTCCAAAATTAATTCCTTTATTTCCACCCTTAATGATTGATCTGCAATTTTGAAACAAATATATGTAGTAGAGCTAAAAAGTAATTAATACGTGCATTTTGAAGCATTCGAATATCTTAAGCAGTCGTTAAGAAAAAAATCTTAAATGTCTCTCAGTGGTTTTTTAGGCAAAGATCATTATTTGGTATATTGTACATAAATTCTAAAATTGGTGTTGGGGCCTTTAGTAAAATTTTTTCAAGTTTTATGTACAATGTGTAATCTTCCTGTTGTCCAATGACATATAATATATTCAACAAACTCGATTCGTTTGTGAAATGAACTGTCTGTTTTGATGTAAGACTGTGTGTTTGAGTTTGAAGCAAGAAGAAATAACTTTTGAGAGTGTTAAAACTTAATCGGTAGATTATACAAAAAATCGATTATCTGAACAGACACCACTTAACTCACATAATCCATGGTTCATCTCTATAACACCTTCACAAGTATCAGATCCTTAGTTAGGTTTAATGTTAATCTCGTTTTTTAACTAAAACCACAACCTTTGGAAGAAACGTTAGTCTCCTATCAACTTGAAAATTTACTATCGAATTTCTGTTGTTAAAAAACTTTGGGATGCTGTATAACACAGTGGCAAAGTGCTTCTAATTATCGTGAAGGACACAGTATAAACGCAAAATAGTGAATGTGTATCTACCAATGAGTATAGCACATTTTGTGCAATGATACAGTAAAATCCTGGCGGCTGTTGTTTCACAACGAACTGGCATGCCAACGAAGCATGATTTAAATTTAAAACGTAGCAGCCACATTTCATGAAAGACAGCGCGGCAACAGAAGATACTGTTAAAATACACCCGCAGTACGTGCGTCGTCGTTCATCATCGGGCATAATTTACATCTCACCCTCGGTGAGGTTTGTTATTGTCACCGCTTACACTACGGATGAAATACTATGAAATACTTATGAATTACGCTCCGACGCAGGTACGTCTGCCAACCGCGCGATTGCACATATTTTAAGGTGCGTGAAAAAGACACCTGCAATATTTGCATGAAGGAAAGGTACACGCCGATGAATAGAGTCGCGATAAATGTGACAGAACTGGGTTACCAGTTTTACGTAAAGAGTTATTTGTTAATTTATACAGTTTTCACTGATCCGATTTCGTAAGATTCCTGGAAATCGCCACTGGTCACGTGGTAGAAATTTCAGTTATATACATTTAAAGTTTTATATCGTGGATAATAAATGTGGTGTCTCATACTTGTACTGCCAAGAGCAATTTCAATTTTACATGCATTATTGAATACTGTTTCATTGAAACGACTTAAAGAAAATAGTTATAACCGTAGAATTAGGAGTTAATGATTCAGGGGCGGATTTGAAGGTTTGGCGCCTCTAGGCTAACAAGCGTCTGCCGCCCGTTCTGCGAAATATCATCGAATATTTTAATTTAAAACAGTCGAGGCCATTTCAAAATTAATTCAATATGACAAGTCTATCTGAGTCATTGCTAATCCGCTACATGAAAAATGTGAATTGTTTTTAAAGTTGCTTCAAGCCTCTGTGTTTAAACTATTCCCAATTTATTTCGCTTAAAATTAGTCGCCCTACAAAATTTACTGCTTCCCAAAATTTGCTGCTTCCCAAAATTTTCCGTTGCCCCAAATTTGTTGCTCCCAAAAATTTTCCATTCCCCCAATTTGTCGCACTGCAAAATTTGTCGCACTATGTTGTAGCTTACTTTTAACCTATACCTAACCAAATTCGCCCCTGTGTGGATTCTGATTCTATATATTAAAGTTGAACTCAAAACACAGTCAAAACATTTTAAAACATTTGCCTCAGAGCCTAATAGGAGGAAATAAACGAGTACCTACACTATTTTCAGCCCCTTTATTTTCGAAGTTATCCACATTTTTCTAAAGACGAAGCAGTATGATACATTCTGAATCTACCGTAAAGTAAGTTTCGCTAAATTCATGCTAGCAAAATTATTCAGGGTCAAAAGCAGCAAACGTATATTGGCGAAATTTCTTATTAGGATTATCTCGATTACCGTCTTCATAAGCTTCATAGCAAGAATGGTGTTTAGCACTGCGAAATGCAATGAACATACTTACTTCACACGTTTGCCAGTTCCTAGTAACGCATGAGTAGATTAGCATGAACAATGTTCGTCGTGAAATGGTGTCGGATGGCGCCATTGTTGTGCCGTGGCAACCAAAAGAGGTCGGTAAATTTACACACGAACGTTACTTTTTTCTCAAACTGCACGCGAGTCGGGCGGGAGGCAGATGCGCCCCCGCGAGCGAACAGCTGTACGATTGTCCATCTCGTTTCCATGTCCAGTCTTTAATCCTCGAAAAGCCCATCGAAAGATACGGGGATAAGGATCGCGAAAGAGAAGAAAAAAAAAAAGGAAGAAGAAAAAGAAGAAGAAGATAAAGAAGAATAAGGAGCGGGGGGAAGTGTACAAAAGAAAAAAAATGAAGATAGGCGAATAGATAAAGATAGGCGTAGGAAAGGGGTGACGTGGGTGGATGCCGGGGGTGGTGAAGAGGGCAGCCGAAGAAAGAACCGAATCACCAAGGTGCCACGCGACCGTTCGGTGTCGGCAGTTGAAACGTAAAAAAATTGATTGAGAATCTTACCCCGTCATCGCCGCTCGAACATCTGGCCCTCCTGGCTATCGGCAGTAATCACCGCCAGTCAGGGAATAAAACGTTCTCGAATGTGATCCATTTAACGGATGTAATGCTCCCCGATACTGCCCAATTAGAGTGCTTCTTTTATTCGGCCAACTACACCAAGCCCTTGATTAGTCGATTTGAAACATACATTACGAGCTTTCAAACGGTTCCTTCAATGTACCACATTGGGGTTTCCGTGTGCGGTAATCACCGTTAAAAACGGGGCAGTCTTCTCTTGAGAAACATGGCGTTGGATTGTTTGGCAAAACTGCCTGAGTCCACATTTTTTTAAAAATTGTAAGCAATTGATTTTTTATGTTTTTACGATAATAGATGGATAAAAATCGATATGGGGGCAAACTCGTGTATTTTGCAGTGGCATTAAAATATTACTGGATTGGTACAACAGATTCAACTTACAATTTGCATTTACCGAAAATTAAGAAATATGGACTTGGCCGGTTTTACCAACAAGCCAACGCTAAGGAGGAGCACTGTAATAGATGTTAGGTACAATTACTGATGGAATTGATTGAATAATTTTCCACGATTTTCGATCAATTTGATAATACTCAAAACATTAAATGATAACGTATTTGGCATCAACGTGTGAGCTTGATATATGCCACAGTGATTACTATATAGGTGATATCACTCTCATGATAACAATGGCTGTGTCGATACTATCATAAAGACAATAAAATTTTAAACTTTTTTGCGAGTACGAAGAATCAGTCGACAATTATTGGCCAGCAAGTAATCACAGATTTAATTATAAAGAAGTTATTCTGTAGTTGTATTGTAGAAGTTGTTCAGGTGGCTTGTCTTACGTGACTCACCCTGCATAATTGTTTCTTTCCTAATACCGTGTAATGAAGGCGATTAATAATAACAATATTTAATACTTAGTTATTCACACGTGCGTTTGATAAAATAATGCTTTGTCGTTAGGAATTTGTACTAGTTGCATTATTAATTTCAACACTATTTTCATGAGTAAGTATATATCATGTTATATGGCTGCTAGAGAGACTTCCTGCATAACCAGGGTACTGTGTTTAATACTAAAAACTATGATTCATGAGTTTCTGAATATTTTTACCATTGCATAATGAAAACAACCCTTTCATTTCCTAATTAAGAAGAATCTTTGATGCTAGAGTTAGTAAATTACTCGAACGCGTGGGATGAGTAAATGGGGAAAAGGAAGACTTGCGACAGTTGTAACTTAATTTTTGCAATTCTTTGTAAGAAATTTTTGAGAAATTATAATTTAAAATATGGTATCCAACATGAGGAACAAAAATATGAAAGTACTTCAAACTTGTAACTTTTAGGTTTGCCAATGGAAAACCTTCGTTCTGAGTGGTACAAATAATCATTATAAGTACTTATTTCTACAAATTTTATTTCTCATATGAATTAGAGAATTGAGCTCAGTTCCATTTGTAAGCTATCAAAAATTAGAAAATTAACGCTTTTTCTGTAAAATGAAGGTTAATATTTACTCCGTGTGTGTAGTTAAATTTTTTCAGGATTTTCTGTTACCTATGGCTTGATTAATTTTATTTATAATTAACGGACTAATGTTAACTCTTCCTATATGCAATTCAAGTTTCTTTCATACAGATTTAGCGTACGAAAATGAACAACCTACTGGGTGGTATGGTACCCAATTTTATTACTTTACTGTGGCCCCTTGGGGCGCACTGCATTATTCAAGATGTCTTCATGCACTTTATTCATTCATACAGTAAATACCGTAACATGTATAATATAAGTATAATAAACAGTAGTAGGATCAAGTTTATAGCATGTTATCATGTCAACCCATAAATAATATCCCTTGGCTTGGTTCCAATTAATAGAACATTTATCATGTTCATGTAAAAAAGTATTTCAATATAGGTACCTTTGTCACACTATTTTTTCTTCAATCTATATCCAGTATTAGAAGCGTTCGCAGTTTATATTTTCACGAGAAAAAAGATTTAAAAAATGATCGCCATTAAAGTTTATTTGTGTTTTTAAACGTTTATTTGTGTTTTTAAAAGTTTATTTGTGTTTTTAAACGTTTTAAACGTATAGTGGGTAATGGTGTCGCAAACATTTCTGAGATATACAGGGAATATGTTTGAAAGTTAGAAAGTGTCAGTGGTAGTTATCAACATTTTCAGTTTTATCTTAATCCCATTGACAAACGGAAAGTCGAGTTGTTCGACAAATATTGGCAACAAAGTTTCATGCAATTTAATTGTAAACCTAATTGCACAGAAAATATTCAAGTAATTTAATTGTGTAATATGCATCAACATTTATAAGAAATGAGAAAAGTGGCGAAATTAGCAAAATGAGCTCAGCAGAAATATACACGTATATTTTAACATTTAATTGTTATTCAGCACAAACACTGAATATTGTGGTAAACCACCAGTATCGAATACAAAATCTGAACTCCACGCACATAAGATATTACATATTTAGGTAGCTACATACGATGCATTGAGAACAAAAATGGACTAATCCACATTTTTTCCGAAATTGAGTCTGTACTAATCATATAAAATTGGAAAAATTAATTTTTTCAAATTTAAAACCATGTGGCATGACAAAATTGCTTTTACATTGTAATTTTGTAGCGACATCTGTGTGCAACATTTACTAAAATTAAATAGAAAATTAATTACGTCTTCGTTAGGAAGCATTTCGAATAGTATCAGGAGCTAAAAATTATGTCTGCGCTGGTAACAACGCCTGCAAAACAAAATGTTGTTGAAACCCTATGTTTAGATCGCCTATTTCACCGTTTACCGAGAATACCGAGTACTAGGGTTAGTCTGTTGTTGCTCTCAATTCCTCATATATATAATAGCTCCTTCGTGTTTGCTGAGATATGACAGGTGTCACTTATGTGAGACATTTGAACCGACGCTAAACTGCCACAGTTGGCGTTTACTCAACAACATGACTGGCTGCTTGTAACCTTGTCGAAGAAGCAACCATTGGTAATGAATCGTAAAGAAATGCTCCTCCATCACTGAAAAAAATTAAACATGATTGGGATCTGATTCCACGTCCATTATATTCTGTCAATCTTCTACTAACGGCTTATCTTCGTTCTGCATCCTAAAAGAATGATTTAAGCAGCGAAAATTGATTCAGTTTTAAATTAATTTTTGCACTCAACGCAGTGAGAATCTTTCGATTCAAGATTCGATAGAATTTCGAATATAGATGGATTTTATTTTTTAATAATGTTACATATTGGTATGTTTTCGCAAAACTCGAGTTTCTTGAAAAATATTACTGAAGGTGTAACTTAACATAATGTTAATATTAAAATCGTGCTGAAGAAATGTAGAAATCAGTAAACAGGTTCGAAACAGTAAAATGAATGAGCAAAGAGATTGTTAAATTTCGGTTGTCGTTTCACGCGATCCAAGTACCAGAAATGCGATACTTTTTCTCAAATTGCACAGCTATGAAAATATTCATTGAGTGTTGCGTAACCCATTCATAAAAGGGTTGCTTTTATCAAGAAAAACAAGATTCCTTAGTGGAACACAGCACGTGCTCAAGTGGATATCACCCTCTTTTCATTCGACCGACGTAGGCCCCTTACCCTTTTCAGGTGACTACCAGCATCTGTGTTTCCCGTAAAGTTCTTAGGAAATTATTAAGCATAGATAATAAAAAGACTGCAACTTGTTAATTTCATTTTTGTTAATTGCGTTTAGAAAAAAGGTCGACTTCACATAAATTGCCTAACAGCATTTTTAATAAATTCATTAAACTAATGTTTTGTTGACATTAACACAAATATAATACAATAAAAGAGGAATATAGTAATAAATACTTTTAAAATGGGAATGGTTAAAGTAAGGTGTAGCAAACATTTGAAGGAGACAGTAATCCCAAAAAGAACGTAATTATAATTATTTTGAGTAGACAGAGAACAGGACCGAACTACCAAAATTGAGGGCTCGGATGCAATAAGGGGACTAGCGCTCGAAAATGCGAAAAAGTATTGTCCAAACGCTAAGAAAAATTGGAAAATTAAGTTTTGTTAAACTGGATTTAAAAAAATATAGTTTTGTAAAGCTCATCACGCCACACATTTTTTCTATTTACAGTTTTTTTATCCAATCATTAGTATTCGAGATAAAAATTATAATCAAAACAAATTTCTTCGACCAAAATCAATATCTTTTTAAACGTAAATTGCGATAACTTGAGTAAATATTAACGGATCGTTATGAGACTTGAAACATAAAACTCAGAGAACTCTAGCGAGGCCATAAAATGTATGCACAAAACGCTTATGTTAAAAAGTATAATAATATTTAATTAAAAAGTAATACTGGACATAACCAATGTTTTTCAACGTTCGCCGTTAAAAAGCATCGAGGTAATTTCGAGGTACATATAACTTGCAGCGACAAAGTTTTTCTTTAATATACAAGAAAGATTTTCACCAATTTTCACACTGATTAATAAATAATTGTAGAAGATATGACAATATATATAAATCTCGCGCGTCACCAACAGTCAACAGCCGCGTATAATGTGCTATTTAGCAGTTTTAGCACTCGCGTTGACATTTGGCACCGTGCGAGAATTATATATATCGTCATATCTTCTACAATTATTTATTAATCAGTGTGAGAATTGGTGAAAAACTTCCTTCTATATTAAGGAAAAACTTTGTCGCTGCAAGTTATATGTACCTCGAAATTGCCTCGATACTTTTTAACGGCGAACGTTGAAAAACATGGGTTATGTCTAGTATTACTTTTTAATTAAATATGATTATATTTTTTAACATAAGAGTTTTGTGCATACATTTTACAGCTTCGCTAGAGTTCTCTGAGTTTTATGTTTCAAGTCTCATAACGATCCGTTAATATTTACTGAAATTATCGCAATTTGCGTTTAAAAAGATATTGACTTTGGTCGAAGAAAATTTTTTTGTTTATAATTTTTGGTTTATAAGTTTGGACAATACTTTTTCGCATTTTCGGGCACTAGTCCCCTTATTGCATCCGAGCCCTCAATTGTAGATTCACGGATATAGGTATTAGGATTTAAATTAGGAATGTAGCTATTATGCAATTGGAACCCGCAGAAACATTTTACTGAACGTATGTTTATCTGAAAAGATATCCAGTAACATCGAAGGTGACCATTTATAAATATTTATTGTAAACATAATATTTCTATTTTACTAATTCTCTTGAGCGAGTTATTTTTAATCTATTTTTAAAAAATAAATATATTTAAAATATGTACATATACTTATTTATAAATAAAACATTTTGTACAGTTTCAAGTACTTGTAATTTTTTTTATAATATTCCGAAATTATATATAATATCTTGAATTAACAATAAAAGTGTCCATAATCGGATACAGTGTATTTTTTCTTCTCTTATATTTTAATTACATTTCATTATACCGAAGCTGTACCGAAATTTCCCGTTTGACGGACATAGATGGAATCTATTAAGGAAAAATACCTCCGGCGTAGAAAATGTTATCGACGATCTTAAAAAATCGAAAACAGGTAGCGGCAAAGCCTTTCTTCTTCATCGGTCCACTAATTACGAGATAATTGTATTAATGGACCATCAAGTAGTCGGCTACTACAAAGACTGGACACGAAGTGGAGTATCTGCTTTTGTGGGATAGTTCGATGAGGGGGTTGGAGTTCCATTCAACGACTCCAAATGCAACCGACTAGCTCACTTTTCTGTTTCTCCAGTCTTCCACTTCTACAAAAAATCTACTTTCCCGTGTTTTCATTGAAGAAGTTTCAAACATTTCTTCCAATAGCCACATTGGACCGAAGAATTTAGTTTATACCTATTATTTAGAGTACATTGGACGATATCATTGAAATCACTGTGATGTGTATAAATATCTTGAAAAATTCAATTCGTGTAATTTTTATTCTGGAATTTAGAAGTACCTACTAAGTAATTTGCTTTGTAATCTCTGCTAGTATTATATAAAATGTATACATCAGTAATCTTCTACGTGTAAAGTAGAACATGAAAAATATTTCTGTAGGTACTCACTTAAAGAATTAAGAAAAAACCAATAAGCGAAAGTCATTAGAGGTTTCAAAGAACATCAACACTGTTTGACAAAATTGGGACATAGGTACATCCCGTTTAATCTCCAAAAGGTAGGCTTAAATCCGCAATAATAACAAACACTTGGTTCTCATGCAGCAAACCGAATCTTCCTGATGGGAAATCCATATTTGACGATTTATTCATGAACAAAGGCTCGGCCTCAGCAACCCAGAAAACGGTTGCTCGTCGTGCGTGTATGCACTAAGCGGGAACAAAGTAGGTATATATGAACAAACGACCCATTTCGTCCTAAATAAATCGGACGACTTTTAGTCGGTACAAATATTGTCGCATCAATTAAAATGTCCATGGTCCCATAGGTTTCCCGCGGCGTGTTTGTACGTGTTGGACCGTGGCGCCATGTCCTGAAAACGGTAATTTCTTTTTTTCTTCTGAAGCTTCCTGACCCTTTGGTATTTGACTTCCTCCGGAAGGGAAGCGAGCTTAAGTCGTGTACAAACACCACTAGCTGACTTCACTGTGTTTCAATCTGTTAAAAATCATTAACATCGCGTAACAGTAACTAAAGAAGTGCTCAGTGGATGATGCTCAGTCCGTTAATAGTAGAACCTGTGGAGTAATTAATTTTCTCAAACCATCGATTTGCATCAAATTATAATACGTAAGAGGCCACAAACTGTCAGCAGACGGAATATACATATTTAGCGTGTAATTATTAGCAACATCTCTATGATTACTAATTATTATCAGCACTTCTATTTACAATTACTAATTATTTGCTCTACTTTGGCAATTACTACTTATTATCAGTATTTTGGAAATTACTATTCATTAGCAGTACCTACTACTGTCATTACTAATTGTTATCAGCACTTTTACGATTACTAATTAATTGTATAATGTTATTCTTATGTATACATATATTTGTCCGTAACTCAATGAACAATACAAAAATATACTCGAAACGCAACGCATAACTGAATGTGGTATTTCACATTGGTGGTTAAGGAGGAATCCTATTTTTCGGGCTAAACATACCTATAGCAAATGTGGAATTTCTTTTTTAAGAAACTAGCGATTCAATTCGTTTGAACATTGGACCATGTTTTTATGCATGTTTGAAGAAGTTGCAGCTTTTTTATTATTAATTTTTAATAATAAATATAGGAGTTATGCGTGACATTTATCTTCCAGATAATCTGAAACAGAAAAAATGAAACGGCGTTTTACTTCATACACATACCTATAAAGCTTCAGTTTGGTGAACCATAATAAAACAAAAAAAAATTATTGATGAGAGCGGTGAGTTTTCAAACTGGAAGATCTGCACCATCAATTTTTGCTATCCAATTTTGCGCCAATTTTCTTATGTAACAAAAGAAATATATAACTTATCGGTATTCTGGTTCATCAAACTGAAGCTAGAACTGTAAAGTAAAGCGCCCTTTCATTTTTCTGTTTCAGATTACCTTATTGTTGAAAATTAATAAAAAGAACTGCACCTTCTTCAAAGTTGCGTGAAAACATGGTGTAAATTTCAGACGAATCGAATCGGTAGATTTTTTAAAAAAAATACCCAAATTTTACTCTGTTTTTAGCCCCTAAAATAAGATTCCCCCTTAAATACGCCATGATTTATCGCAGTTCAAGAAGCGTAGGTATCGTTTCAGTCTGTATAGATGCGCTAAGAACCGCGTACGAGGGTCAATACATAGAATTTCCCGTATCCGCGCATAAATAAGGAAACATGGCGTCCAGCCCTGGAAACGCCGAAATCTGTTTCTCGTCTCGTTGTGGGCCTCAAATTTCATGGTGACCCCACCTTTCCTTTCTCATCCTGTTCCGCGTCCTGCACGTATGTACACACCAAGTGTCCACTTTCCAGGACGTCCGACGGAAGGAACGCTCCTGTTGGCTTAATGGACTCTCCAGTAGTCGCGACAGTTTGGATTGCTGTTCCTTTCCTCTCCCCTCGTCGCCTTTCCACTTCTCTTTTCGCTACTTCACAGTTCTGCCAAGTAATTTCTGAAGCACCCCTGTGAGAATGTCTCAGCTATTGTCGGCATGCTTTGATTTCCTCAATGATCGCTCGTAAAGATGGGATGAGTATAAATATTTAGTGTTAACTACAATCTTTTTAATTACAATCATGTTTATAAGAACTGGTTTCTCCTTCCTTTTGTTGAAATACTTTCCAAACTTCTGCCGCCAACATATTCGTTCCCACGTTCGACGTTACCTGATTTTGGTATATGTATAAAAAAGAAGTGAATTTGTTCAGCATAAGAGCAAGTGAAGATTATTTTATTTTATTTTCGTTTTGAAATATTCCAAACTGTACTTATAATTAGTGTATTTTATAGAGAACAATGTTTCTAATCTATCTAGTGAGTGACATATGAGCAATTTCTGAAAATGGATTAATAAATTTGTAGTAAGTTTTGAATATTCGTATTATTGAATATTCTGGGTTCATTTTTACGTGTATGCCTACTTATTCATTTGCATTATTCTATATTTATATTAGACACGGCAAACGAAACTGAACCAGGCCTCTTAGGTAAAAAAAACAGTAAGGCCTCGCGAACAAAATTTTAAAAGTAGAGCGCAGCTCACGGAGTTCCAGCTGTAGCATCGTTCAGAACAGTCATCTTTATCTGGTTGAACGATATAAATCAAGAGGCGGAAGACGGAAGAAGGAGCAGAGAAACTTCAAGTGTCGTAAAAATCTATCAACGAGACATCGAGGCTCAAGTCCCAGCCTAAACTGTTCAAAAATCTTCAAAGGATGCCGCTGCAGAGTCACTTTCACGTTCTAACGCCGAAAGCAACGATATTCTTACTTACTTTACAAAAATTTATATAATTCCATTATTTATGTTATATCAATGTCTGAGACATGCTTGCATATGTATGCAACTAAATTTAATTAAAGTATAATATACAAAAATAATATGTATATGCAAAAGTCAACATTTGGCTAATGCCGTGATTAGCAAACTAAAATGGATAAGGTCCAAGTAGTGTTACTGATTTCACGATATTTTTCGTTTCCCGAGAAATAAAAAATCACTCTCATTCTCAAAAAATGGGGTCTGTTAAATCATTATGAAGAGATTCTGGATTTACAGACGATACAATTGTTTTATCTCTGCTTTTCGATACTTCTTTAATAACAACAAGAAACTCATTACTTAATTCAGTATGCATTTTTTCGAAATTTTTAAATGGAAATTTAAGAACACTTTCAGCAGTTCTTACTGTCGAATCTTCTCTACTGAGATTTTCTATGTTACTCTTTATTATAAATTGCAGATATTTTATACCTTCGTGATTAACTCGTAATACACAATTTGAACTGACTAAAAATCATTTGCGAAATTAAATGAGATTTATAATAATTTTCCTAGACTTAAGTTCCTCGTGAAATACTGTAATTTCTCGAGAAATAAGCAATTATAAAATTTCTCGAGAAATATTCAAAAAAAGAATTCTCGAGATGGAACACTAGGTCCAAGAAAATTTAATCCAGATCTGCTTTTATTAATTCTTTTAAGATTCATAACAATATGTTATTCCCTGTTGAATACGAGTAAATTTCATTTTAATAATAGCAAGATGTCAATGGATAATATTGACATTATCAAAATAATATCTGGAGTGTGATGACTTTTCATTTATGCCGAAAATTATCTACTTTCGCTGATTAATGTGTTAAATAACTAAACTTGAATTGCAGACGTGAGGCGTAACATACAGTCTGTATCACTGAAAGTGTTACAAGATAATATATATGTCTGCAGCTATAAACGATAGAAACTTGCGTCGTTTTCGTTTGACACACTATCAAAAAGTGTAAAAAAACGCGATTTTTTAAAACTATGCGAGAGCAAAGGAATGAAGGTCATCTTCCAAATTTTAGTGGGGTTAGCTATAATAGAACGTGATATTTCCATAATCCCAATTCTTGCATTAAACGAAATATTTTTTATTTAAACATTCTCTGAAAATAATACCTTTGCAACTAACTTAATTTTTTCCTGCCCACCTCAGATTGTAACAACCCCCTGCTAGTATACACTACTCGTATTAATATACCATAAAATAGAAGTTCTGTTTGAAACTTGTGACAGAACCTAATAGATACGTTTCTATCATAATCATAAAAACGACCACTTCCATCCCCATGAATAACTTAGCGTTCTACAAAGAGCAGGCGAGAGGTTCGGCCCATCCATAGATCGCTTAGAAAAAAACACTTTTTACCAAAACGAAAAGTTGTGTAGCCCGCCGCAGAGGGCGGGGCAGGGTGGCTGGCGAGGATCATTCAGTGCGAAAGAGTATGTCGTTCGCGCGCTTTAAATCTCGTGGAAATCGTCGTAAAGACGCCCGCTCGGGGCCGGCTCATTTACAAATTTTCAATTCAGCCAGCTTGAATTTCGAAACGAATCGGCCTGGCCCCGAAGGGCTCCGCAACGTCCATAGATTATCGCGTTCTTTTACCCCAGCTTGTCCCGAAGGCTCCTACGAGCCGGTTCAACGAATAAAACCGGCGACAAGGACAGGCAGACCCGTACGAACGAGAATCGAAGTGAGAGGGATGAATTTGACTGAGCCACGCGACTCTCTTTTCTCGTGGCGGTGCTCGTAAATCCAGCGGCGGCTTCGTAGACTACTACTACCCTGCCCGTTACACGGCCCCGGGGTTGAATTTAGAGATCACGATACCTCAGAGAGCATCTATTACCGGCAGATCTTCCAAATTCATCAACTGCCGGCTCCTACGAGCAGATTTTAGAAGATTCCATACCTCAGATACCTTCGTACTCGCAAGTCCTTTTGGCGAACGAGAATCGTAATTGCGATCTATAATATTCAGCTTATCGAGGCAATAACTTTACATGGTCTCGCGTGTCTTTGTACTGGACATTATTTCATGTAATATCTTCGAAACCTTAGGGTTTGTCGGTTTTGAAAACCGGGATTAAAAACAGTGTCTTTTTATAAATTTGTAAAATTCGGCAACATGTTTTTAAATTGAAAAAAAGGCGGGTTTAGATACGAGAATTAATATGTAAAAATTAATGAATTATTTCATTAAAACCGTTAACATTTTGACTTGAAATCATCTCGGGCACAAGTACCTATATTGTAGTAAGTTTACTGTAATACTAATCTTCATGAGTTCATATTTACAGAAGAGTAATATTAAAAGAAATGAAGATTATAATTTATATTTAGTACGAATTTTAGTTATTTTAGTTTTTTCCTTACTTATTTGGTTTTGTGTAGGCAAAGTAGGCCAAAGTTTATTTTGTTATATTTCTGTAATTCCATAAATATTAAATAAACGAATTTTTTTTTAAATACTCAAGTATAAATATTTGTTTGCTGTTTTAGGTATTTTTGTTTTTTATTTGTAAAATTTCGAAAACCGGTATAATCTATTTTTTTTAATACTGGAATTCGAAACCAGTTTTTTCAAAAATCGATTTTTGTATAAACCCTACATTTACTGTTTTTAGATTTCCTGAGAATGGGGTTAGTATACGGAAATTTGATTTATTTTAGTAAATCAATGTTTATAGAGTGGTGCTCAATATAAGGAACAGAAATATCTAACTGACCGAATTTTGTAGTTGTTTTAATCTAGGTACTCATTATTACAGGGACGTCTCTACGATTCGAGCTTGTTGAGTTCCACGTATGTCATTAATTGTACAGCATATTAGTTAAGTTAAGTTAAGTTTGGTTTCGTGTGAAGTTAAACCAGCTTTAAACAGAATACAAATCTAAACTTTTATGCCTGTACTACCAGTAGATAGGATTCATGCAGGATGTGTTACATGTGTGCGAAGTAAACTTTAACGAAATATTCTTGAATGAAATCACTTATGTTATAATTCTACAAAATACTATGCCATGAAATTTAAATCAAGGGAAATGCTATTCCCAGAGGGTTTCCACAGTTGACTTCTAATACTGTATCCCTGATAATAGACGTTCTACCATAATCTAATAATTTCTAAACATATAATCTAAAATCTATATATATTTAATTTGAATAGAAATACGTCAAACGTTTGTTTTAAACACTAACAAATGTAGATTTCAGAAAACCTACTCGTTCAAACATTTAGGCCACCACGCTATTTGTTTTTGCAAAGATAACTTACAAAGTTTTCTCTCTTCGACGTTTCTATCTTGAAGAAATAAAAATAGTTAAGTGGTCAGAATTAATGTTTCAATTAAATAGGAGCAGAATACCATTTCGTTAATAAAATTTCTAAGTGTACAGAAAGATAGAAAATTGGCAACAAGTTTTCCAAAGGTAAAAGAGGTATGTAGAACTAGTTGAACATCACACAACTTTTTTAACACTATCTGAGGGAAAAAGTGTCCCTCGATCGCGTTGCTGACGAGGCACCCTACGCTGCGCCCTTTTAGGGCTCGATCATTTGAGCCAGGATGATAGACGATAGGACTCGAGACTTACGCCCCAAGACGTGTCCCATAAACCATCAACGAATCACTGATGGTGAGCTGGTTGCGACGACGCTAACGGTTTTACCTGCGCACCAGTTTCCAGGGGCCTGACCTAGCCCGCTCGTCGATCACGGATATTTAGGGCAGGACTCCTTTTCGATGCGATATCATTCAACGACTTTTCTACCTGCATCCCTGCCACTTCTGTCTTCTTTTTCTCCTTGCTCGAGTGGGGATGAGAAAAACTCGATCCAGATATAACGGGTGATGCGAAATAACAGGGAAACACTCGCATGATTCGTGGAGAATTAGCCAAGAACTATGACTACTCGTTTAAACTTGTAAGCCCAAAACTTCACGAAAGGTCATGTGAAAATAAAATTAAGAATACGAAATACTATTTCAATATATCTCTGTTAACAATTAGCTTTTAAATTACGCTATATTATTAGATAAGTAGGATTTTATTCAACAATTTGATTGCACAATTCATCGTCACTCCATTAAATGTTAAAGCAAACGAGTAGCAATTTCTGATGCACACAGTATAAGATCACCCCTTATATAAATCTTCTCCTGATGGGCACACATAGCCCACATTTCAGAGGTCCTTTTTAAGCCGTACCTCCACTGGTTTTCCTATGCTAACATCAAAACGAAACAGAGCGAACGATATAATGCACGTACCGTTCTATCCGTCTCCCTCGTCGCCCTGAAATCATTTTGGAGTTAGAATCAAGGTTTAATGCCAGCCTGGGTGAGGCTACCGCGTACGCGAACAATGCGTGGCACAATGATCCCTCTTTTCGACCTGAATTTCGTCCCTTGACGAATTTCCACCATGAAATGCCGACCGGCAAACTCGAAATTCCGTGAGTCCTACCTCAAAAAGGCGGAGAGAAGGAGAGACAGAAAAGGAATCGACGACAAGCTCTCGTGCCTCTGATCATGGCATACGTAATTGGAGTTCTCCATTAAATATGTAGCATTACTTGTGCGATTGGTATATAGTTACATGTCACCAGCAACGTTTACCAGAATCTCATCGACCTACGACAGAAATAAATTCACTTACGCCAATTTCATTTCATACAGAATACGTGCGGACAGCTTCGGCCAGCGTCGGATATTCCGCAAAAGCTGCACGAGGCAGAATATGCAGACCCTCTTCAAACGAAATCCACATGACGTCATTACTCAGCACGCAGAAACGAGTGTTCGATGAAATTAATGACGAACAAATTACACGGCGAATTGAGAGGCACCGAAACTGTGCTCTAAGCCATACGTGGTGTTCAGGTCCCTATTCGAGATACCTCGGAATATGTTAATGCTTGCCTCGTTGTTCACCTTGGCTTACGACGGAATAAATGATGGGCAAAAAACTGATTACTGCATAATTATGCATCATACCATTAAGAACATCCCCCTGAAACGTTTTTCTTCCACCGTTGACGTCCTTTTAAGAAGGGTCACGAATGAACGGGCTATGCACTTCGCATAATCAAAGGGGATGAAATTCAGATCAAACTGGAGAACCGTTATGGACGTTCGTTGTTAATCAGTTTGGGGAAGCTCAACACAGAGAAAAAAGGAAGGACATCGTTACTTGTAAACTCATTATGCATTGAAAAGGTGGCAGCTGAATTTGCTTATTTTTTATTTCAGTGATACAGGGGAAATATGTTGAAAGTAGTTTATGTTCAGCATCGTTATGCAAAGTATGGAAAATATGAGTCAGTTATGAACACCTTAGAATGAAAATGGTAAATCAATTTTATCTTCGTTTGGAAGGAAATAAAGGAAATAAGATATGTTGTTGAATATAAATGTTCCCCGATTAAACAGTTCGGCAGCCATCTGGACTTGTAACATTCAATAGCCGTTTCGTATAGGTTTTCGTGTCCTGAACACGAATCCGCAAACCGTTTGACGCCATCACCCTTATTTTCTGAAAAATTCGATTTTGAATGAAACTGCAAATTTTCAATTTTAAACATCTTTTGTGTCGAAAGAGTCATAGTTATTCGGATGCTTGTTAGGCCAAATTATTCTATGCACCCTCCCGAATACAACGGTATAAGTTATTAGTGCATTACGAACATTTAAATATGTTTAAACAATGATCAATGGGAAAAGAACACCCGAAATGCACTCATTTTTGCATATATCTTCCAATTTATTTTCAAAACTAAGGGTCTAGGAGAAAATCTGACTACGCCACGCGATACAGCAGACATTTTTCCTTCGGAAAGCATCAACAGAAGTGGTAAGTCACGTTTTGTTTTCAATACAGAGGCGAAATAGTTTGGCAAAACGTGCGGCGCCGACAGTGGTAGTTACGCGCGTTAAGCGATTGTGTTACGCTGAGCGGCAGTGGATCGCGCGCCACTGTTGACTACCACTGTCGCTGCCACACGTTTTGATTTTGAAATAATTTACTTCATTTTATATAGATCTCATAATAAGAAACACATTCTGAAAACCATTTAATTTTATAAGTTTCCAATTTTCGATATAATAAAAACCCCCTTTTAATGAAATAACTCTCATTAGATTTTATAAAAAATATAAAAGTAAATGTAATGATCAAGTGAAAATGTTAAAGAACAGATATTTTTAGGGCAAAACCTCAGATATTATTTTACAAGAGCTTCCGGAAATGGCGGATCATTAAACATATCGTTTCCTCCACCAGTTTTGAAGAAGCCTTAGTGGTAATTGGGGATCTAGAAAATGTCAGGAAGAAAGTCAAGAACACTTTCATTTTCCCGTCAAAGTTTCCAACATAATTGCCGCCAATCCTCATGTTCGAAATTTTGGACAATAGGTATACGTTAATTACGTAAAAATTCTAAAAGAAAAGCCTCAAAGTGGTCGGCGTCCTTTGAAATTCATCTAGGACCTGCAAGTTTTTCAGTTGACCTATTTCCGCAATGATTCAGTCGAAGGAACTGTATTTAAAATAAATACATCTATATAAATATATGGACTACTTTCCTCGATTCAAGTAAATATATACAATTGTTAGTAAAATTGTTATTATTCAATTATGAACGAAATTCTTTGCATTTTAATAACGATTATATTCTTCATTTATTTCCAGTCATAATCGTCTCATTTAATACTCATCTTTTTAACAGGAAATTCTTCAATATTTTACAGTTACAATTTTATCCAATTGTACTTTAAAACGATAGGTACTTCACTATAACTTTTTAGCCGTGTATAAGAATTCTATATACAAATAGAAAACTATTGTACAAGTATGTACCTACAACGAAACAAATATCTCAAATATTGCGTTAGTAATGCATTGTAAATAAAATATTTTATTGAATATTTACACGATTTTTTACGAATTCTGGAATAAGTAAATCTGACACAGTTTTCTCACTGCATTACATCTAGACACAATACATGCGAATTAACTCTTGTTATACATGCTCAGTTTCGAAATACAACACGCTTTATTATATTTACAAAATTCCAGAGAAAAAGAAGTTGAAAAACTTGAGGTTGCTTCGATGAATATTTCTCCATTTAATGAGACCACGACAAATTGAACACCACCATCCATGTTTACTTTTTCTCATTTCCATTGTATTTCGTACTTGAAAGATTTCAAGATACGGAGAAGTTGCACACGAATTCGTACGAGAGATAGGGAGATGAAAGGACAGACTATATGGTTTCCGTGAGGTATAAAATTACAATCTTCACGATGCTAATTATATTGGATGGTATAAAATTATCCAGCCAGAGTGTTTTCCATGCGGTCGACGTTGCTACCGTTTTAAAGACGCCACTTGATCGCATTTCAGGAACGAAAGTCGACCTCGATCTTGCGCGGTTCTTGCGGCGCAATCACGAAGAAACAGCGGAGACTGGCGAGGCAGCATGGACCAGACGACCCAGACACGCCTTCCAGAATCGCGTGTAAAAAACAGCGGCAGATCGGAAAAGAAAGGCACCACGAGCTCAGCCAATTGATAATTACCCAGAATAGGGGGAATTCGGTAATTAATCTTTCGCGATTTTGTATTCGAGGCGCGTGGCTCGACGCTGCCTGACCACCGTTTTATGTCATTATACTTTCTTCTAGATATTCCCACATGATATTATATTATATTAAACTATTTTATTACCGACTGTCATGTTATTAGGTCGCTCAAACACAAAGCAATTTAACGACTCATAATAAAAGTGAGGATTAAATCACTGGTGAACTATGTATAACGCAAGAATCTTTTAATTCATTGATTCACAGTAGGTATGATTGTTGGAGAATAAATTGTTACAGTGAAATACAGTGTATGTCACTATTTTAGTAGATCAATATGAGGGCTGTTAGAATTTTTCTTTGCTCGCACCACCTAGAATCATACCATTTCATAAGAAAATAATCCCTGAAAAAGTTTGTTGCAATCGGACAACTGGAAAGGGTGCCCGTTTTGGGATTTAAATAATTTCACAAAAATGATGAGCCTTTTATTTAAATTTTGTACAAATAATATTAAAAGAGCATTCAAATTTCTACAATTTCTGTATACATAATTTTTTCGTGCTCCCAACTATTTTTTAGATAATACCGTTTAAATACGCCTGTACGCGCGTAGTGCAGACCTCTCTATATTTAAATAGTAATTAAATTATATTTGTTTCTTCATTTGTTCAACATTATTCAATAATTTTCTCAATGTTTTTTTTAGTATTGTGCATTTAAAATTCCATTAAGTTCTTACAATTATGTAAGTAGGTATGTTCCAAATTAAACAATTCAGACGCCAGTAGATGGACCATAGTGGATATTGGAAAAGCTTTTTTGTTGCCTATTGTGCGAAAGTTACATTAATTTGATTCGATTTCATTAGGAGCTGTAATTTTAACGAATATTCGAATGAGCAGTTCACAAATTTACCATAATAGAAATGGGGTAAAGACATTAATTCATTTTTTAGAGATACATGTATTACAATGTTGGTATGCACTTGTAGAATGTGTGGAAAAATGCATGACAATAATTCAGAGTTTGTTCAGTAACCTTTCATCCTTCAACTGTAAATAATAGATCAGCGTTTATAAAAATAGCAATATAACAGCAGTTTCAAAAGATATAATAACTTGTTTATCATACATACTTTAGGCGTTGCGTTACTTTGTGATAACATCAATTTTGTAAATGAAATGAATCGAAAAAGTACGAATTTACTGTTCCGAGCAACTATACATATTCGAATTCGAAAACCCGTTACGTGCTCATATTTCGAAACAAACTACCTAATAATACAATTTTCATAACACTCAGAATCCTTAGAAAATGTCTATCATCCTTGCTTTCTCGTAATCAGATAAGAGATTACGTTGGCTCATATGCCCGGAGGCCAGAAATGCAAATAAGCTAAGTGTCAGAACAAGTGTGAAAACTGCGGTAGGTTTAATTGGAAAAACCAAGGACGGCAAATTATATGTGGTTCAAGCAAATACCAATAAGAATAAAATTAACATGTTATTATGCTATTAATTGTAAGTCAGAGAAGATAAATGTTCGTAACATTCCATTCACATTTTACCTTTTTCTCACATGCTGATTCTCATAACTTGATTTAATGTTATTACGGCAGAAACCAATTGCAAATATCGGACGAAGAATGAATTAAATTATATTCGCCATTATGTCAGGTTGCAGCTACAGGAAAGACAAAACCATAATCTGCAGTGATTAAAATCGTTCACTCATTCTATCAATAGAATATTTTCAAATAGGTATGTACGTAGTTGAATTTAGTGGTAGATATAGGAAGAATACACCAAGGAACATTGATGATAACAACGTTGAAAGTAACATACTTTGTAGTTTAATTTTAACAATTGCTTAAAATAATTTGAGTGGTCTTGACTAATATACATCATTTCTTTGCGGAAATTACAGTAGTACCTATATAAAGAAATGCAGTGTTCTATGAGGAATAAAAAAAATCTTTATAGAAATCGTGGTCAAAACATCATGCCACTATTGAAGTTCTTAAAATATTATTTGGAATATTTTTCAATCAGACGATTAGTTTCGTCTATATGTAATTGAGTCGATTAAAATGGAACGTCCTATAGTTACATACATATATGTATGCGCTGTCCAAGCACATTCTGGCTTTGTATAGTAAAAAATAATTTTATACATAGGCATTATATTAATGGAATTGTACATTCATTCTCTCCCCTCTCCATAACAAGGATGGAACTGAAATAAATATATTATACTAGAAAAATACCCCCCCGCTTTTTCTTCGGGCCTAAGAGATATTAAGAACTCCATGAAAACAGATTTCATCCCTTTTCACCCCCTTAGGGATTGGTTAGGGAAAAATCTTGAAATTGATTTTTAGGCATTTGTGTGGGTAATCTTTGTGAGTAAGTACCAAGTTGATATCTAATCGGGCTTAAGAGACTTTGAGTTATCCGAGAAAATATATTTCACCCCTTTTCACCTCCTTAGGGGTTGATTAGGGTAAAATGCTGAATCTGGTTTTTAGGCATTTGTGTGAGTAACCTTTTTAAGTAGAAACCAAGTTTATATCTAATCGGGCCTAAGAGATATTAAGGGGACCGTCCGGTCTAAAAATCGATTTTTCTTTTATTTCATTTTTCGAATGTTCAACCTTTTAAGAATGCGTGTTTAAAAGGATTTGTTGAAATTCGTAAAATTCTCGAAGTTATAGGCATTTGAATAACGGGAAATGTGTAGGTAAAACCCGGCCACTTGGCACTCACGTAAAACTTTAAACGCGTTTTTCTCGAATCATGATTTTTCCGAACGGTAGACAGCATAACAAAAGAAATTATTAACCGATTCCATAAAACTTGGTGTCATTTTCTTTGTAAATGAATTCACTATCGCATCACCCTTTGACCATCAATTTTAGAGGTCATAGTTCTTCGTTATTAACATTTTTAGGCGCAGAATTACCCCCTTTTGCGCATGTTTGTGTTCAAACGTGTACCAAACATCGCCATTTTGCTTTATTTGCCTTCTTAAAGGCTGATGCGATAGTGATGGATACAACCTATAAGAATATCTTTGGTTTTTTTATTTCAGACAATTTTACCTCGAGTTCTACTGTCTACCGTTTCCGTCTCTTTTGTTGCAGCAGTGCACTGAGCGCCACGTAAAATTCGAACCATTATAGAAAAATGAAAAAAAAAAAAGTTTTTATGTCCTTGAAGAACGAATAAAGAAAGGCCATAAAGTTTTTTACTGCAAGTTGTATACTTTTTTGAAAAAAAAAATCCTAAAGATCACCTATTTTTCGAGCGTTTTGACCGGACGGTCCCCTTAAGGAATTTGTGAAAACACACTTTACCCCTTTTCACCCTCTTGAGGATGGAATTTGAAAAAATCCCTTTTTATCCAGCACCTACGTCGCAAAAGGAATATACCCTCCGAATTTCATATTTCTAGAGTGAGCGACTTGGGCTGGACGGTGATGAATCACTGACACATCAATTATATAAGTATAGATTAAGTTACGAACATATGCAATTTTCCATTGCTGCACACACATATTTATTACGATCTGAATAACTACTGTACGTTGCCATAGGATCTAGTGCGCCATTCAATAGGCTTAGTTATACAGAAAGCTACCAACTCTCAATGATCTGAAATTGAGTAAAAGTTTGAAGATTTTAATTGTTAAAAAGAAGTAGCTTTATTTCTATTGGGAATATTTTATGTCTTGTTATTCTTTTACAATATTTTTTAATGTATTATTTAATTGTGAGTAGTATAATTATTCTGTATCTTTTGTTTCTTAAGCCTAAATTGGAACTATGGCTTGGTAGTTTTAATAATTCTATAACGTAAGAGTTGTTTTATGTGTTGGTAATTTTTTGTAAAATAAAGATCACAAAATTATGGGATCCGTACTACGTATAACTATTTTTTTTTTTTTCATTTTATGGGTTGGTAGCTTTCTGCATAACTAGGTCCAAATGGAACCAATCTACTCCTGACAAGTATAACATTAGTTTTTATAGATAACTTTATCACCTGGATGCAATTGCGAATCCAGTGTAATGAGATACTTCCGGAAGTTGATCATTCATTCGTACAAGTTTTCCTCGCGCGTCTATTAACGGGTTAATGATAATGTTCCGTGCCATACGTGCGAATGTGCTTATTGCGCATGTTACGCGCGAAGTTTATACGTCGTCCGCCTCCAAATTCGATACTCGACGAAATTCGGCTCCTTTCGCAGGGCACACAATTCGGTGGGAGGGGGAAAACCAGGAGAACGACACCTTTCATTATCTCATGCGAGGCACGTGGCTTGGTGCACGACAACTTTCTCGGAGCTGCGTTTTTCATCTTGATAATTATCGCGATCCCCCGAGGGTGACCCATGTAGATTAAGTCCTGTAAAAACCACCAAGGAACGTAAACGGGATAACATCGTGACAAAAACTGCCGCGATTACGTTTTCCAATATGTTTATTGGTAAGAATGGGAAAAAATTTAGTTGTTCGACATTTTAATTAAGAGTGTGCCGGGTACAGCCTCATGCCAACTCTCGTGAAGGAAATGATGCATCGCTATTGCTGACAAAAGAGTTACTATTTGAAGAATATTCCACCATGATTGAGAATAGCCAGTTTTTCCATAAGTGGGTATTTTTGCTTCATGTTCTTTTAACTATATACTTACGAATGCTTTAAATTTTATAAGAGAAATTATTTAGTTAAATCTTTAGTTAAATATTAATCGAAAATGTGGCATGTAAAAGTTAAAGTACCTACTTTTAAACTTTTGCATCTGTCTTTTGATGAGCTACTAGGGTTTCTTTCTCGTTTAATAATTACATATACCTACCTATGACAAAACAAATTATTTAATTTTACGTTTACGAAATTGCGAGTAACATATTGAAACAGTCCCTAAACAAGGTTGCCTATAACTATTTTGTTACTACTTATATTTGTAGTACTTTGTCTAATATCAGGGGGTAGAATTCGAATTAGCAGTATGGTTATCTTAATTTATTATTCTAGATGACTTATGTGTATATGAAGTTGAAAAAGAAAGGAACACAGTATTTATTAAGAAAGAATACTTTCCATGTTCAATTTATTCTTTATGTGCATTGTTCAATAAACTGCTTTAATTAAAGGAAACAAACCCAACATTCACCCATGAAAGTTAGTTGGTGCTTTTTCTAAAATACTTGACTTTAAAAAGAACAATAAACGCCATACCGTCACAAGTACAATTTTATTTTTATTAATTGTAAGTTCATAATGATACATCTGTGTGTTCAGCATTTATTTTAACAGAGCTTTAACAATGTTATGTTTCAATACAAAATACTTTCATCGCTGGCTGTATAAAAATATAATTGGTCAGAAACCAGTTTTTGTGATTCATACATAAAAAGATTTAGCATAAAATGTGGATTGCTGGGACTGTTAGCCTCTTTAACCGAAAAATAAATTGGTCTTTGACACAGCATTAATTTTCAAAACTTTATTTTGTAAACTAATCGCTTTTATCGACTTATCTGTATCTAGTATAAATCTTAATTTTATATCTTTAATAGTGTTAATGAATTGCATTATTGCTCGATGAATTTGATAGCACATTTTTTCCATGTAAATGAAGTATATTACAGTTTCATATGCATAAAATCTATTAACGACTTCAACACTAGTTTAAATATTTTCAACTTTAATTTTAAACTGTTTTACGAAACACTTAAAACACTTTTTCATTTGCCACATTAGTGAAAAAATAAAAATAATCTATCACGAGAACTTGACGTTTAATAACGATATTTAGCTTATACCAATTATACCGCTGTATATCGGAACCCAATATTATATCAATTAGTTTAAATCAAAATTCATTTACATATGTATAAAAGTACTAACAATAAGTTTAGTAACGATTTTAGAATGACTACACAAATCTAATTGTAAATTAACTTGTTAGAAATACAAAAATAATATCTGAGATTAATTCTTTAAGAATACATTATTTTTATATGTATATTCGCACAGGATATACTTCTGCTTGTAAGTATAACGTATATTTTCCATCATTTCGTGATTAAACTGTCATTTTCGAATATTTTGACGTAATTACGGCCCTGTGCTGAGCTCTGCACTTGACAGACAGCTGAAAAGAAGAGAAAATGAAAGACTAAAATCATCACGCAACAATGTTCTTTGCGGCACACCGCAAAATCGTTTGCGAAAATTATACGGGAATTGCAGTTGACGAGAAGAAAGTGTCATGCGCATTGGAAAGAAGTGGATATTCTTGTGAGATGTTCAGCCACAGTAGTCATTTATCTTTCGTATGTACATATTATTGTACTTTATTTTGTTTGATGCACAAGGGTGTATTGTAATTCTTCTTATTATTACAGCTTTAGGCAAAACAAGATAAAACACCAATGGTGCTGCTCATTTATAAGGAAATATTTTAAAACAGAAATAAGTAAAATTTCTCGACGAACATTTATTTGGTTCTATTCATTTTAAAGATTTTTTATATAGTTAACTACATATATCATACAATATTTTTTCGCAATAGAAAATCTAAATTTTTCATGTGAATTGTAGTTCATATGCCAAATCACAGATGACCGATATACTTTAAATAACAGTATGGATTAAAAATGAAGAGAAACAGATGTATATTTGGGATAATTTTATTACAGTTGCGGTTAATAATGCAAGGAATTAAAACTCGTATCATAACTCATTGTTTTTTCTGTACGTTATTATCTGTCATTTGAACTAGATTTTGTAGAGTGTTCGACTAATTGATAGTCATAAACTAATACTAATTACAAAATAATACAAACAGCAAGCAGTACTTACACATATTAACATAAAAATTTATCCGAATAATGCCTTAATTTCTCCGTAAAATCACACATTTTTCATTATTAGACACCATTAATATAAACTAATACGATGTACTTTCTTCGAAGAGAGGTAAATCATTTATTTTCCGTCGAGCCACAGAATGAAACTGACGCAGCAATATATTAACCACGCGTACATGCGTAAGAGCAGGACCAAAACGGCGATTAATAAAATTTATTCTTCAATAATACATCATTTATTCACATTTAAAAACAAAATGACAAAGTAAGATCCTCCCTGTTGATTGCAGATACTGGACAATAAAAAATCATTTCTCACTAAAAATAGAGGGCAATAAGACACCTGCATAATCATCCTGGCAATGTCAACTGATTAAGCCATCCTTTCCTGCGCCTGACGTACATCCAAGCATCTTGACAACTTTGACAACACCGGGCAAACGTAGATAACTGCAATGGAAATTGTGATACGAACCACTAAAAAGGTAAGCTGAACGCTGCGACGTCTCCGCCGCCCGTGGCCTACCTGCAGGGAATACATACTGACAATGAGTACTGGAAAAAGGAGTAGGGGTAGAAAAAAAAAAAGAGAAGACGAAAACGGCGAAGTGCAAAGGAACTCTGCTCAGCAAAGTGTCCCCGGCGCTTGGTCACGATTTCGTGGCGAAAATAATGAAAGGTGGTCGTATTCTCCTCGTGTCGTTGCTTCTGATTGCTCTCTTTTCAGAGGGATCTGATCCTGCGCGTCCGCGCTGCGCGCGCGAACAGCGGATTCGGCTGCGTGTAAGTGCGCATGCGTGCGCGCGTGTACGCGCAAAGTAGGCACGGGGGCACTCGTGGCAAGTCGCCCGGATAATTTGAAAGCGATCCGATCTTCCTGGGCAGCTGCCTGCCTTACGCGTAAAATATTCCAGAACTGGTCTCCCTCCTCGCTCACATTAGTCGGTTTGTTAAGCAAGACGATAATGACGGCTTACGTTACTCTCACGTACCCTCTTAAACGCACACCAACCGATTATGTTTCTAGCCTTGCTGAAAAACACACACGATCTTGCGAACTTCCCTTGATGTCGTTCCCGAACGCACATGATAGTCAAATTAATATAGATAGTCATACATCAATCTCGATATATCGTAAGAGATATCCTGTAGATATCTCGCAATTCTTAAATCCACCAAGTGAAAATGCGGTGTTACGTTAATTATGTAGTAAAGTTTGAATATAAAAATGTCGACGGTCATGGTAACGGCGATGAAAATAAAAAGAGACTTTGCAGTCGATGTTTGCTACGTAGGGATGGTAAGAGCATTTTGTTTTACATTAGTATGGTAATAATATTATGCAACGTTATGTAAAGTTATGTAACAATTATTAAGAAACAGAGGATCGTCGGAGTTTCCAATATGATCTTCTGGAAATGAGTAATAAATGATAATAGCAAGTGAATGAAGGGAGAAGCAGTTAAAAGGAATAATAGTATAATGTCGGCTAGTTATAATTGCGATGCAAAGGCAAATTATGTAATAACTATAGGCGCTTTAAAACATATTTCAGAAAATCACTGCACGTGTTAAATTCTGAAAATACATAATCACATACTTAAAGTGGCTCATACTCTTTAAAAGCGCATAACATTTTTAAAATTGGTCTAAACGACTTGAGTTTTTTTTGAGAAGTTAGAAACGCTGATTTCGGTAATGTCACGATTTTCGACCTTATTCTGCGATCTTTGAACGTTTGTAGATCAGAGCAACGTTAACCGATTTTGAAGAAATTTTCAGCATGTATACAACTTACTTAAATTTACAAACGGGTTTTTTGAATTTTCATTACAAGCTCAGAAAAAAAGTTGAAAAAACGACCTTTACTATTTTTTTTTGCTATTCCGACCAGTTACATTTTTTTTCAAAGTGACCAAATACTTCACTTAGCAAACTAATCCTTCTAGTTTCTCAAAAAAACTCAAGTCATTTGGACCAATTTTAAAAATGTTATGCGATTTTAAAAAGTGTACGATTTTGGGTGTGAGACACTGTATGTCGAACATCTTTCTTGCGATTATTGCACAGCCATTCGATTCTCGTAACAATAAAAAGTATAGTATAAATCACATAGAATTTGGAACTATTTGCTGCTATATATATCCCCATAACATCTATTGCTCAATCTGTTCTTCTTCAATTTTCATTTACTGCCTATAGTTTCTTTCGGCAAACAGTTTCGCATAGTTGTTTTATCGTATCCATTGGCTACTCTGCTTTTTCACGCGGGAAGTAATAAAGGTCTTTATGTATCCTTTATACGCTCTGCTTTCACCGAATACTGCAGTTTGTCGAAACAGTGCTTAAAAAAATTCACAGGTTTTTTGTTTCACAAGGTATCGCATTACTCGCAAGTTGCAGATGGCGAGGTACACCAAAAATTCTGTTGGCTGTAGGTACTTAAAGTGCGTTCGCAAAAGAAGTACAACACGAACGTGACAATAGGGGCTTGAATATACAGAGGACTCTAAAAAAATTCTAGAGCAAGGCATTCAGCACTGTACATTTTTTTGCATGTAAAATTGCAAAAAAGATATAAGACCGCAAGTTCATATGGTAATTGAAATATGATGTTGCAAATATTGTATTTCGCAAGGTCAATACACCGATGTACATGAATGTGAAAGTATTAAACTTTTCTGTTAAACTTTCTTTACACTTTTAGGCGCAAAGTTATAATAAAATTAATTTATTTCCGGTGAAGTGACTCGTACATCAATTTTTGCCGCAATTCTTTTGAGTTTTGGGATTTAAACTTGAATACAAAGAGATATCGCATTACGGAAATCGAAACTCGCCGCTGTGCGATCTATGCCGCAATGAGGATTAAGAAAATTAGGGGAACTGACCAAAAGATTTTCCAGACTGTGTACTCTGAAAGACCGTGTCAGCCACTTCCCTGCGCCTAGAACAACTGGGCATAAACCGCCAGGATAAACACCGCACGCCGATGCAACATCGGCATATTTGAATCCATTGTACCTTCGGAAATCGATACCCCGAAAAGGTGCAATGTCGGTTCCCTTTGAAAATTAGAAACCTATTTTCAGGACTCGGACACGTGCAGCCTTCTTACACAATTCACACATAGAAGCGGGGACTTTTTTCGAAATCGTAGAGTATCATGGCAAAGCGGACGAATATAAGAATACTTAAAATATGCTATGAAAAATATGTTTCTTTACAAATTATTTTCATTCGTTTTACCACAGCGAGGAACATAAGATAAAACATCGAATATGTAACAGTTAAATATAATCACAAAACATAGTAATCTAATATATTCAAATTCAATCTTAATATATAAAGCAGAAAGCTTTTATATGTTTGTGTGTTTGTCTGTCACCTAAAAGCTTCCGAACGGTAAACTCTGGGATCACGAAATGTGCCTCAGCTCATTATGCCTGACTAATCCAGAGAAATGTGACCATTTTCACAAAAGAAACTAAAAAAAAAATTTTTATATACAATCAGAATCTCAATTGTTGACGAAGCCGAGTAGTAAAGCTGGTAAAATTATACAACCTGCAAAAGCAACTTCTCTCAATTGACATACATACTTACCTAATTGTAAATGGAATGAGCTTTGAAACTCATATTTTTACTACTGAATACAATAATCATCAATACTTTTATTTCTTTGATTAGCCAACAAGATTTCATCTGCATGTAAAAGATAACAATATAAATGTTACACTACCACACATGCTACTATTGTAACACATGCATCGATATTTTTGCAAGAAACACGTGGAAGAGGTAAATATACATACACTGAAATTTCTGTGTGTCAAAGGAGCACCCCGAGGACAGTAAGGTGTTCCCCTTCTTTCTTTGCTCTCGAGAGTTTCGCTAGTTTTCCGTCTACAGGGCCACGATGCTCTCGCAAATGTGCCAACCGTGGTTTTCGCCGCCGTCAATGACACAGTGTCTCACGGACCGTGGAATCGAGATTTGCCACCATTCGACGGCTTTCACGCGATTTTCCTTCGGCCCCTTCGGCCCCTCGGTTCTCGACGAACGCATCATTTCTTGCGGGTAACCCATTCATCCCGTCCTCGAATGCTGGCCCTTTACAATTCCTTCCCAGGCCAGGAAGAAAGGGTTAGACCAGGTGTACACCCACGTCGTTTCCACAAATGGACTCGTTCGACGAATTGACGTTTTCGAGTTCTCAGTCTTCCTGCGGTCGATACCTAGCCGGATCGAAAATGACTGAGGCATTTCTAGCTAAGGAACTTGCAACCGATGAAACAATAGAACATCCTATACAAGATACACCGTAAATATTTACATATTTTTAAGAGGAAGAAAATGTCCTAATTGGTATGAAATAGTGGATTGTCGAATTTATCGTGCAATGTTAATTTCTGGTCTCGTTTAAATTTGCAGTCCAGGGCACTGTGTGATTTGCATTGGGGACATGTTTAAAACTGGAATTCTACAGAATTTGTCATCATAATGTGAAAAGTTTTATTGATTTTGTGGCATTTAATTAGCAACTAGCGATTATTAGAAATTAAGTATTCCAAATTGTATACAATTGTTTACCAATAACATAACTGATAACAAATAGCCCAGTTAAGTAAGCGGGTATAAGTTAAAATGTATCGTTAAAAATGAGAAAAATGCATGTTCTGGTTAATAAACAACGTGCCCAACGGTGGCGGATTTAAGGAAAAAGGCCTATGTGGCAAACTGTCTGGGGACCCATTTTATCTAAAAAATGACGAGGTAGTTTACTAAAGTGTATTAGTACAGAAAAAATATATAGTGTTTAGATAAAATCATAAATTTTTTTGGGCCCTGGACAGTCATCTGGAGCCAACCCAGACCTAAAACTTTGTACCATTAAAGTGCCGCTGAAGTAGGCGATAATAACATGCCAATGTAATCACAATGTGAGACTCGTACCTTATGTGTTAAAGTGCATATCCACCATCTTATATGGGACTTTGAAGTAATTTTATATGAAATAATAAAAATAAAAGAATAACAACAATGGAGATTAAAATCTCAAATGAGACACGATATTTGTCTCATCGTGAATATGCACCTTAAAAAATAGAAATAGTCAAACATCATGAAACTTGTCTCGCGTGAGTGTAGTTTCGTGAAATTAATGACAAAATAATGAAAAATAATAAAATAATGAAATAATTGTTTCATGAGATTAAAGTCTCATACGAGACACGATATTTTTGTCTCGTCGTGGATTTGCCCCTTTAGAATAAGTGCAACTTATTTTTGCCCACGACGGCGAATCGAAATATCAACTTTCAATTATCCTTCCTCTCGCAATAAAATGTAGCTGCAATATGAATTAAACATGCTTTAATTCTCATTTGAGGTACCCATTAAGAGTTAATAATCAATCGATCGATCTACAGACGCGTTCACCTGCGTACCACTCGTAAAGATTCATTCGGCGGCAATTACTGGAAGTCTGGCGCCTGGGGTGAACACACCTAATTATTCATCGCCCAATCGTTTCCTGCTAGAAAGTGGATTATGAGATCCTCCCCGGTGAGACAAGGTTAGGGGCAAAAGAAAACGGAGCCATCCCGCGGTATCCGTTACACGTATCCTGACAGGTTAGTATACATATTGCAGCGGCCGTAGGCTAACGAGCTGTATTAATTATTTTCACTCGTCGACCAGGGCCCTCCTGGCGAGGCTTTTCTTCTCCAGCGGCCTCTTAGATCCTGGGGCTCCCTTCTTCAGCTGTCCTGTCAAAAACTCTACGCGAATTTTCGATTTGATATAGGTTCGTAGAACTGTGAACAGAAAATTAGTGCCATTTAAAGTGTTGCTGAAGTGACCGAGCATAATATGTGATTTGTGCAATACGGTGGCAATTGTAGGAAAAGGACCAACTTCTTTTCGTGACTTTAATGTGGTGAATGGGAAATTATTATTTTTTATTAGAGCGTAGCTAGAAAGGATTTCTTGTATCTTCATACAACATATTTTATAATATGATAGTAGAAAATTACAAAAAAACACTTAACAAAGACAGATTTGTAAAGGACGAAAAAATTCGCTGCTATTACATTTAACATCATACTACGGAATTCCTTCATATATAATCTTATTCATTCACTACAAAAAATGGTCATAATGATAAAGTTATACAAAGAAAATAATAGCCCACATACTACCTACGTCTTCGTATATGAATGTTGAAGATTTATTTACAGGAAGATACATAATGATAATGTAATATCGAAATCGTTTAGCGTTCTATGTTGTTTATAGAATATAAATTGACTTATAACGCATTTAATCAGTTATTTATGGATAATAATTTATTTAGAATTTTAAACATCTGTTTTTATTTGTTATCAGTCAGTAATGCATACTATTTAAAACACATTTCAACATTTTACATCCAAGATATAAAAAGGAAAGTATAATTCTCCAAAAAAGTTTGAATGCCAGTTACAATAGAATTTGGATTTTTGTATATAATAAACATGGCTTTCATGCTATTTCGTCAACTTTAGGTTATTAATAGTAGGTACTATGATTTATTTCATTCGATTTACTTGTTAAATGCACTTACAGGTACAATATTTAATTGATGTCTCATTGAATTTCACACTTAGCTGTTATAATTGTATCTTACATATGTATATGTAGGTATATTCTGAAAAATAGAAAAATGGAATATTCAAAGAAGTTATCAAACTACACGCTGCTTCTCTTTCGACACAGTAGTGCATGCAGACAAATCGGATTTTATCTGGTTTAAAAAAAAACCCTGCAAAAAATTGTCCTTGAGATGAAAACTCCTAACGGAAAAGAAGGAGGTAGGGTAAGCAATGCGCAGCGACCAGCGAAGCTGCGGAACAATGCGAGACCTACGAAGAGGATGAACAACCGCGGCCAAAAAAACGCCAAGAGCGTTTTATATTTTTTCCGCACGCCTCGATCAAAATCTCTTGAGATCAGGTAAGGAAGATCGAGTTTTGACAGGAGTGTGACGTAACAATTTGTCGGTGAAATGGAGCGAGCGAGAGAGAGAAGCACTCGAAGAGGTAGGCGAAGAAAGAGGGCGAGAACGGACATAAGAAAATTTGATACGTTTCCGTTAGAAGCAGCTGAACTTGACGGACCGATTTATCTTTGTTTTTTAGAAATCCGTCGAATCCGTTAAAATTTCTCGTATCTTCACGCAATTCTCGTAATTCGTGCAATTTTTGACACGCTGTTCATCAATTGCTTTGACACTCAGCCCCTTTACTGGTAATCACTAGAAATTAATTTCTGAGAAATTTTAAGTTTCTAACTTGAACGGTTTTATTTATATTGATGATGCTAAGATTGTGACGTTAACGTTAAATGAGGGGGAAGAGGTAGGATTTAAGAAATATGCAAGAATTACAGTTAATTAAATTTTAAAACAGTAATAGCTAAGTATCTAATAAATGACGAAGAAAAAAGTGAAATAGAAAGTTACAATTATATTCCATAAAACGATTCCATTTTTCTTAGTTCAATTGCATTTGAGAAATAAATACTTTTCATTACTTTCTAGATGGTTGTTTGTAACAATATTGCAATACTACTCACTAGAAAATTCATGGTCGTGGGAAAATTGAAAATTCACCAGGAACCGAAAGGACGTTTAGAAATCTTGGTTATATGGACACTTAAATGTGGGTAATCGAGGATCGGATACAGACGGTATCCCGCAGAATTTTCATATTTTCCCACGAAACGAGGCTGCTGCTCCGCCAAAAGTATAATATAGCTGGGAGAAACGAAAGACTCACGCGCGTGTACACAGTCTCTTACAGAATATCGGTTTCCTTTACCTGATGTACATTTTCCTAGTGAAATGCCGATTTAAATAATTCTGCACAATTATATAGTGTTGTAAATAATTATTTTGGATACCAGACAATATCAATATTTAATTAGCCAGCAAGTAAAAGGAAATACCTACTCATTTTAAAGGTCCAAGCATAGATACCTATAGCTCAAATAAGTTCCATATTTCGGCGAATAAAGATTTTACCAGAGAGTGATATAGGATCTGAATGAAATATGTATCGAGATGAGTGTCATTAGAAAAAAGAAAATTAACAAGATGCTATTATATTAACAATAACTATAACAATCAGCAGATAATTGTTATTAATTTCTTCCTGTTACATTTATTAATATATTTCTTATATATTGTTACTCATCTTACATTTTCCTCCTGGATACCTGCATCACTTTCAATTTTCAATTCCTACTTGGTAATAATCCTACCTCTTATCGAATACTACGAAACTGAAAATAACCAATCAAACAACTTAAATTAATTGTTGAATGCGCTAACTCCGTACATATTACTGCTATGTAAGATAAACCAGAATGTAAAATACATATAAGCACTGAAATAGTTCCACACATTTGAAATTATTACGTCTGGTAACGATTATAGTCTGAAACTTCTGAAAGTATCTATCATTCTTACGATAAATGGCACCACTTCCCTTCAACCTTGAAAACCCTTTTTCTGCGTCATAAGCGAATTTGGGGGGGGGGGGGGGGAGGCCCAGCTGCCGTTTTGTTTCCAACAGGGCTCCTTCATTCTCCATATTTACTGCCTCTTCTTTTTACCATTTTAATCGCAAAATATTCCCTTGTACCTTATGTTTTGATTTGTGATTATTCAACTGTTTACAGCATGTAAGCTTTCCATAACCGTAAAACCAAGCGCATTTTAGTATTCATTAAGTTGCATTACGACTGCGCGAGCAAAGTTGAAATGTCAGAAAGAATAAATTATATTGTGATTGACTGTGTAAGTAACATCTTGTTAAATGGTTTTTCATAGTAGTAAATCGACGCAACTGGAGACACTTTCGTGACTTCATATAGATATGCATCTTATCTAAAACTTGGAATTGATAAATATTGCACAGTTCGAAGGGGTTGTGTAAACAGTCGTCGTAATATAACATCAAATATAATTTGGGATAAAAACTGATTTAATACAAGATTCCAAGGATATTATTGGTTCGTTGGTTTGTTGTCAAGTCTTCTTTTTGTCGTAAGAAGAGAATACGGCAAATAATACCTACCATTCTCAAGTAACAAGTAATACAGTCTTTGAAAGATCTCTAAGCCATTTATTTCATTTTAGATATTTTAAACTATAGCATCAATTTCGATCATTTTTATCCTAAAAAAATCAAACATGTAAATGTTACAAGTGTTTCGTTGTCATTTTCGAAATGTGCAGACAGTGTTATCGTCAGCAGAGCTTGGGTTTTAATGTACTGCCACTACCCTTCAAATGTATTTTCAACTTAATCAGTCAAAAACATATACATTTTTAATTTCATACTAATTAGTATAATAATTTAGCCACCCTCCGTACAATTAAAAAACATAAAATTTAAATGAACAATGAACTATTCCAAAATCACCAACATATTCATATGTAGATATATCTAGTATTTAAATCATGAACTTCTGACCATTTACAGTTAGAAATAACTTTTAGAGCGCACATTTTCTTGAAATTTGCCATCGTGCCCTCCTACCATGTGGTACCCTATACATTCAAATGTTTCGCAACACATTCTCATACACAGTGCATCATCTTCAGCTTGTCCCATTTGTCTGCACCCTACACCGACGTACAACACTAAAATTCGAGGGCAAATAATAGTATTCAATGGCCACAATCTCTCCCAAGTGAATCGATTTCGTACATGCCAAACACGAGTTAACAAACTAACCCGCCACGTATCGCGCTAGAATCTGCATTTCGGGGGAACAAAAATTTCTACGGAAACTTCCATAATTGTCACGAGAGGAAAGGGAGCCTTTCCTCGGAAAAGAAAAAATGTATATAATGAGTGACGGAGGAATGGGAAGCGGGGAAAAAAAAAGGTATTTTGGTATTCTCGTCGCGATAGCTTCGAGGGAAGCCGTATTCTTTTTCGCATGAAAGAAACTTTGCATATCTCGTCGGCTGTCGACAGGGGCTGGACGTTAATCGTCTAATCTCGCTCCTCCGCTCGAACGGGGGAGGGAGGCACGCGCGAGAAATTATTTATTTGCGTCTGGGTTTACGAGGACCCCGAAGGCGAGGAGCCATTGGGGAGGGGCTAACTCGAGAATTTCTACGAATAACGAAGTAACTTTATTCCGGCCCCGTGTATTTACTCCTTCATTTTCACCGAAAACACTTGCCGATGCAAAAAGAGGTAAAACGATTCGGTTTGCGGTAAGTCGTGTGTTAACGATTTGTATTACAAATGTACGACGCGTAGATTGCTTACATTTGTGGGAATGATTTGTACTCATTATTCGACGTGTAGGATTATTTAAGTATTCAGATTAAACATCTATGCCTGGCGGTACTGCACAGTAGGGTTTATATAAAACCAAAGTTTTGAAAAAACCGGTTTTCGAATTTTCACAAAAAAATATAATTAAAATAGAAAATAAATATGTCCTCATTTTAAAATTTTTCAGTTTTTCCAATATTTATGGAATTACAAAAATATAACAATATAAAATATACTCTATCCACATATGTATACAAAACCAAATAAATAATTATAATCCGTTCAAAATATAAATTATAAATCTTTATTTTATTTAGTAGGTTTCTTCCGAAAATATGAACTCATGAAGATTAGTTTTATAGTAAACTGTTACCTACAATATGCTTGCGTCCGAGGCGATTTCAAGTCAAAATGTTTACGTTTTTAATTAAATAATTAATTCATTTTTACATATTAATTCTAGTATATAAAGCCGTTTTTTTTTTTTAATTTAGAAACCGGTTTTCGAATATTACAAATTTATAAAAAAAAAACGGTTTTTAAACGCGGTTTTTAAAAACCGACAAATCCTCGTGCACACTGATGGATTGTGAATTGTGTGACCGAAATCAATGAAGGAAGCGTTGTAATTGCAATTCATTGTGTCGTTTCGAATTATTTGGTTAAAATGACGAGAAGAGTGTTAACCCAGTACACCTTTCCTTCTCTATGCTTCACAAGATAATTAAGTACTTATTACGTGTTTAACGCCATAATATTGGAATTTAATTAAGTCATTTGAGCAGACGTGCATGTCATTTTTTAATGCTTTGTACTCCCAAACGTCATTATTTAACTTTTCTCTCCACGTAATACAAAATGCCAAGTATTAAAGTTAAAATACTACTTAGTAATATATTAAAGTGCAATTAACAGACTACAAAATGTGCAAAAAGTACCAACTTTTTCCGTTATTATGCTTGTGATTAATTCATGGTAACCTAAGTAACTTCTGAAATTTTCTAATAAACAATATCAAATGATGCAAAACAAACTTAAGCAGGAATTCCAAATTGCAGTAATTTGTATAAGTAGTACGTATAACGTACAACGTATGTATACTGTTAGTCACTAACAATTTATTAAAATTTTCTAAGTAGGTATTATAATATTGAAATTTGAATTATGTTACAGATATTGCATATCTTTCAATTTTATTCCTCTCGTCACGGTTACTTAAAATTCTCCAATGTGTGTACATTCGTATGCATGAAGTATTTGGGTTGAATTTTAGCAAAGGAAATGTAGAGGCAAACGAGGAAGAGGCAAGAAAATTTACGATGGAGATATCTATAGTCAGCGTAAGGAGCGTGAAAGAGAAACGTTTGCGCAGAAAGATAAGAGGAAAAAGTCCGCCATACATTTAGATGGCGCGTGGCAAGGTGTCACCACCTTGGACTCAAGAAGGGGAGAAAGGTAGATAAGGAAAGAAGGGAGGTCGAAGACTATATACTATCTAGTGATAGATTTGATCCTGTATTTTCCTGTAAATTCTAAACAATTTCATTAATATTTCATTAATATTGATAAAAAATAATTAAATATTTTAATAGAAATTTCAGATTTAATCATAGGTAATAAATCAAACACAGGAAAAATAAATTTCATTTCCGCAATAAAAAAAATATAAAGATTATGTTTCTTTTTAAATAATCAAAGTATTAGAAGAAACGAAATGTATGATGTATTACTATGAAACACTTGCATCAGCATTTGTGTAACGAAGACGAACAGAACAAATATGACCGTGAATTTTATTTGTTCAGCAATAAAATTTTGGCGATAAAACCAATTTCTGCTGATTTTTTATAGAAAGTGTAATGAGCCTAGATAATGATATTCTCCTTTCTTCCTCTGTTGCATTCGCAAGATTCAAAGGTGAACAAGAAATACGAAGATATACACAATTTTCAACAATTTTCAAAGTTAACCTTTTAAAAAGTACATTAAACAATTAAAAAAATTAAAAATATTTCTTAAAACTACTATGAACTCACCAAAACTTTTACTTAGTGTAAAATGAATTCTTACATTAATACAGCTGTATTAATTATAAAAATATATAAATAACACATAATCCTCCATTCTACCTTGTTCTACAAATTAATATAATTGAATTTTAGAACATAATACATCTAATACAATACCTAACAATAATTGCAAATACATCATTTAGGAATCGAAGCTATGCTCTAACACATCCCAATGAAACGTGTAAGAATAAATAAATAAAGAATAAATAAATTATCAGGAAATATCCTTTAATATATTTTACAAAAATGTATTCGTATCTCTGCTATATTTAAGAATAACCCATCGATTCTCCAGCTCTACGGTAAATATGTTAAAACGGTGCCTGCGGCGAACGTTAACACGCTGGTATTTACAGTATAATATTTGCAAAGAATCGATATTTTCTTTTCAGATACCGATAATGCGCGCGTGGGCGTACTAGCAAGCACGTGTTTCTTATTCCCGGTGCATCCACTAGGAAGGACAGGCAGCCTGACCAAGCGCCAGTTGCACAGCTTGTGCGCGCTGCGTGTGGGATTTACTAATTTCTGGAAGGACTGGAATGGCACGAGACCTCTCTATCGGGGATCCTGTCACGAATGGCCGATGGCATCTCGCGTACGGTAGCCGTTGTTTGCGCACACGACGGGCTGGTAATGTCATACCCATCAACAGGCCTCGGGACTGAAATTTCAATTTCACCAGAGCGCAGGGTTGTCTGTTTAAAACTCAACCCCGCTTTTGGGATTCAAAGCAGATTTTCTAAACGCTACCCTACGCTTGGTATTCGGCATAACTAAAATTCTTACACACATAGGCACTTTTGAGCGACACTCCCGTTATCATTTCAAGGTTTGTCGTAAATTTGCTACAGAGGCATTGCTCCGTTTTTCCTTTACCCTTAACAGTGGAAGTAAAGAATTGTAATAAATAATGATTTTTACATTTGTATGTTTTCGAATGTTTGGGCGTTCCAGGTTTCTTTTTATTACACTGGCATTGATTTATTTGGAGCAGTTTTGAAATTATCTTATGACTCAGATGTATAGTTTCAGTAGCATAGATTTATGATGGTTTTAGTTTGTTGATTGAAATTTCTGAATGAAAATACTTGTGTAATTATTTTATTAATGCATAATTTAAATTATGTGTATAAGAAAATATTGCGTCTCTGTAATAGTGTGCGGGACGTTAGATGATAAAGACGTGACAAAGTAGCTTGTTGACAAAGCTGAATGCCTAAGTGAGTACCTTGTCGTTAACGGTTTCACGAAAAGACTGGAGGCACAAGACTATGAGAACACTTTGCATAAACTATTTGCAGCCTCGGGCGGTGATTCGTATCGTTCCTTTTAATACAGAAATTATATGCAATCTGAGGAAATTATCGGCATGCATACTCTTAAGAGAATTCAGATAACAGTACTCGATTACTAGAGCGCTAAGATATTTAATATTTAAGTATTCCCACGATCAGTATATTTATCATTGTTTATGGGAACAACTGATCATAAATCTATTACTAGCAATATCTTCAACATAACACAAATTCTTATTGAATATTTTGCCAACACGTTCGTGCTTATATATAACAAAAATATATAAATAAAAAAATTAAGTTAAACGATTTTAAAATGCACAATACGGAGTTGAATTTCGACCTATAACTTTGAGAATATAAATGATAAATAGAAAGAAATTTTTTTCTTTCTATTTTTCGTTCGATTTATACAGACTTCTCCCATTAATGAAGAACGATACTAACTATCAGCCGCTGGAGTGCTCCAATCCTTTCACAGGTTTCCTTTCCTCGTAGACGAGGGATGCCGAATAGCCTCGTTTCGAAAACGGGGAGAAGTGACGAAATCTTTTAGCGGCTTCCAGCTAGTATTCTACTGAAAAGTCTTCCGATTCGACAACGGCGAGGTGTGTATACTCTACTTTACGAGATAACTCCGGCAGATAGGAGCGTTTCCTGCGGCCGACGGAAATGAAAGGAGACGCGCTTACGGCTGTAGAAATGGCGGGAAAGAGAAGCGAAAGGTAAATGGTGGCAAGAGGGAAGGAAGGGAGAGCGACATACGAGCAGATAAAAAGAGAAAAGGAAAGGACATGCGGGGAAGTTAACAACGAGCCGATTCAAAGCCAAAGCCCCGGCTCTTACACCTTCTTCCCTGTCCCTTCGTTCTCCAACCTCTCCGATCCTGGCACTTTTTTTTTCCTTTCGTGAACAAACATTGAGCCGCGTCTACACCCGCACGACTAGAGCGGCAAGTTGCGTGAAACGAACGTGATAGCACGTGCCTCTACGCTTACGTTACACACTGGTGTTACACTCAGGATCGCGTATAGAGTTTCCTCGATGTAGCAAAGTAACTGCAGGGCATTGAGATTTGATTATTCCTTTTTTTTTTGTATGTAGAGTGAATTGAAAATTCGACAAATTACAGAGAATATGATATCTGTTTAAAGGAGTCCTTTACGTTAATCTAGAAGTCAATGCAGGTTTTTAATGTGTCTGTGGAGAGTTTACAGAGGACTATAGATTAGTGTGATTTCGAAAATCGTGAACTTAAATGTTTCCTCGTTCGACTGTTTCAGTTTTTCTGCAGAATTTGTCGTAATTCTTCTTCTACTAGTGGAGAGACAATTACCTATTCAGTTCGCATTGTTAGGATTAATTAGTTATACAAATATTAATACAATACTATTTGTAAAATATAGTAAACATAGGAATGCGATTATATAAAACAATAAGCTTCTATATAGAACTATTTATGACATCAAATATAATTCATATATAAATTACAATATTACATGATTGAATAAAATGGTTGGTATCCAATTCATTTTTACCAACAGATCAGCCACTGAATAGTTTGTCAACAGTTCCATAATAATATTTTCCTAATACGAATATTAAGTGGTATACTAAGTGTTAACTCAAAGACCTAAGGCAAAATGAAAAAATCCCATCCACTATCAAAGAATGTCTGAATAATAAAGAGTATATTACGAATATAGTATCCATTCTAGAGTAACTGAAAATAATCAAGGAAATATGAACCAGCTAAGAGGAACCATAATAGATTAAGCTAACCAATAAATAAATACCCCCTAAAAACACACCTTGTACAATCGCAAATTATATTTATAGTATTAACACGTCCTAGCTAATAGTATTAGGTCTTAAGACGCACAATGTTATGCACAACTAGGCAATACTCGTTAAACTCCTTCTAATAGTCTAATAGCGTAATGTATTGTAACAGTGGTCGCGAATAGCTCTAAGCTGATGCGACATTAAATAAATAAATAAAAAAAAGTGTTAACTCTTAAATATTCAAGCGATGCAATAAATATCTCCAGTTGTATACGGTCGAATTCATCCATTCATCCACTTGCGTTAACCAAAATGTAAATTCCATTAAAAATATTCAAAGAACCTTTCAGAAATTATTACATTGAAATAAAATCGATTTCTATAATATTATTTTATGCTTTAAATAAAACACGTCCTCCTGCGCATAGAAAATAACACGGATATTCGAGTATTTCAACACACAATTAAATATAACCTGACATATCTTATATAAATCAACGAATTTAGAATTACAGAAAAAGATACACGAAACTGTGAATACAGACATAATACTGCATACATTTATTTAAACAGAAATGAAATCGCATTAATCATTTCAGAAGCAGATTCAAGGAATAAATATTCCCGTAGATTCACATGCATACAAACTAATAATCCAAGTAGCTATTGTACATAGCGAATTATTAACAATTGGCACAAGAAAGTAAAGGGAACATGTTCCGCACGGTACGCAGTTATATTCGGGAGACCTTTACATAGCAAAATAAAACTCTGAAGATTGTAGAGTATTACATTTTCGGAAGTAAGTACTGCGGTGTGCAGTCCCGAATCAACGTACATACAATCAAATTATCATCGATTCGCGCGGCACGCGATGAGCCGAATGGAGAAAATCCATCGAGTGCGGCCAGGTTAACCTTCGCGTTACCAGCGCTCGAACGATCAGTTTCTCGTGCAAACTGATATTTATGGTACCCTCATGGTGTCGATGCTTGTACATTACGGTGCAGAGTGCGTGAGCGCAAACCATAATCCATCCAGCATGGTTTCGCTTTGGTACGTGAGAAGTAATTGAAGGGTGTCGGTACTTTTGCACGGGTCAGCCGTGTTAACGATTCTTCGGCCAAGTATTAAGGATCGTTCCTGCTCTCTCGAGGCGCGAAACTGAACTCTGTTTCCTACGACCTTGACACATTGCCTCGTTTGCACGTCGAGATCGCGGCTTCAAACCGAGTTTTAAATGAATAATTACAGTTAGTGTAAAACCGTTCCGTTACTTTTTAATGCGAAAAAAATTTTTTCCCGACCTTTTCATTGCCAGTAAGTGAAATATTACTGCTGGTCGTAACCCGAAATTTCAATGCATATTTTGATACGTTTCACAGTTTCATATTTAACTTCTTACGCTTCGTAACTTTTTGTATATTGTATTACTGCGATTCTAAGTTAAATGGATATGAGTTTAAGAGTACAGGATATATATTACATTTTCGAAAAATTTAAGAGAACTCCAAAGTATTTTCATATTGTACCTACCTACATAATATGTTGCATTAAAATTTACTATGTTTTGCATTTTAATGTTGATCGTTTGAGGAATATTTTTTTAAGGAAGAAGGTACTTAAATAAACGCTTTGTAGCTTTTCGAAAATGGAGTTGCAAAAAATAATTTTTGTAAATATATGTATAACTCGTTCGTTAAATATACATATAACGAACAATCTTATAAAATTGTTATTATTATCTGACAATTGTACCTCCGCATTGGTTTTCGGACACCAATTTAATAAACATTTACATTAGAGTTTGCACAAAGAATGTATATAAATACTAAAATAAAAGGTATTAATCTAGTATTATGTTTCATATGTTATTGGATTCTTTTTTTTTATTTCACATTTTGTACATAATTTCATGGTATCCAAAAGATGGTTTCTCCAAAATTTCTTTACAGTAAAACTCTATTCAACTACGAGTGTTCAAATGATGACTGAAGCTTTACTCTCAAGAAATGATCACTTAAAGAAATCCTTGAAATTATGGATCAATGTAAGTAGATGTGTAAGATACTTTCTATTAGGATTGACAACGGCTTTCATAATTTGAAAACGCTTGTTTTTTTAAATAAGTTCTTCAACAAGTAGGTACTATGAATTTTATAACAGTTTGTAGAATTGTAGGGAATTGAAGGAAGAATAACTTTAAAATAGGGTATATAATGCGTAAAAGCTTTAAACATGCAAAAATTACCACAATTCTGGATCAAAGATCACATAAAGGGGATAGAATTATATTTGATACTCCTCAAACAAAGGTTCCTGAGTTATACACTTCGACGATTTTCGCCTATGTCCTTTTTCCTTTTTGTCAGTACGCTTTTTACTATAGAACGAGTCGTTACGATCCAACGATTTTAACATCTCGTATTCCGAATATACAGGGGGGAGTGGGGTAAACGCAGGACCCCCGCAGACGATGATTTTACGGTCTAACGACTCGCTTCAATGCTCGCTTCGGTACCGATTCGACCTTTACCGGAACCAGAATAAATGATCCTAATCCAGGAAAGTGATTTTTTACTTTTTAGTGGTGGAGGAGGTTGATGCTGTTTTTCTCTTGAAACCGCCCACAGCGATTTAAGTTTTCATAATGACACGTTAAATGCAGAATTTTGTCCTTGTGACATTTTGATATGCCACTTAATAGTGCTATTGAATTTTCAGTTTATTTTCACCAACGTTTTACTTATTACCTAATAGTTAAAATATGATTAAGAATATAATTATGCATTAGGTAATATTATTTTATTAATCCTGTTATTATTACTGGGCTTATTATTACTATTCTGCTTCTCTATTATTCTGTTATCTTGCAAGGATGCTATTCTATCATCATATTGCATTACTAAGTAGAGAATATTATCCAAAAACACTTTTGCAAATTTTCCTGTAGAATCTAAAATATATCTTTAAAAATTGGTAGATGTTGTGTAAAGAATTGATAAAGGAGAGCTCAGCATACTTTCGTTTTCATTTGACTTTTACATTAAGAGTATCCCAATTTTGAGTTTACATGCAATGACATTCCGGACCTCCTTCTCCCTTGTTTGTAAGAACATGCAATCAATTTTTCAACGAGTTAAGCTTGTAGGCCCTTGGGAAGCATGACGATCTTGTAATCAAGATGAACCAAGTAGCTTTTCCACGAAATTTTCAACTGAAATTTTTGAAACCGTTTATAAATTTAATGTAGAAATTATTACTTACTGATCCCGGTTCGAGGTATCCAGCTGATTTCCATAATACATTGAGGCACACTGATCAAAGTGGTGGACTTGATGGCGAAATTATTATTATCGGCATCGGCACGCGTTTCCTGGTGAAGCCGTGTTCGCGTTCGTGAGTCGTGCAAGTGCTTTAAGTAGCGTTGGAGCGGCACGGTCACCTGCCTTCACGCTGGAGTGACTTGTAAATCACTCCACCAAAACTGGGGTACGTGCCGCAATGAGAGACAAAGAAAGACCTCGAAAAAAGGAAAGAAAACGTGATACTTAATTGAAGCAAAACAGTGCCAGCCAGGATAACTTTGCTTTTCTTATAACAATACGTTTACAGCTATTTATAGCTATTTCCAGGCATATCAGCAATTCTCTTCTGTAGGCAACAGATCTATTTTATTCTAAAACGATAGTATATAATGCTAATATTGGTACTGTTGAAGATACTCTTGTAATAAATTGGTATACTGATGTATCACATAAGTAATTGAATTATTATTTCACTACTGAATATGTCAGAAAATGTGCGGGATGAATGTTGAATAGGATTACTTTCCTTGGTAGTTATACCATTTCAGAGTATCCAAAATTATCACTGCCCCTTCAAATATAATTAATGGTTTATCTAAATTCAATAATAATTCTTCAAGTTATTCGTACAAATCCTCAATGATTTGATGAATTGTTCCTGTAAAGAAAAATAGCCAGTTAATTCTTTTCGGAGCTATTCGATACTTGACATAATAAAATTAAGTAGTTACAGTAATTAATAATTCTACCATATGTAGTGTTTTACTATTATGATTATAATACCTATGTGGAGAGTATCTATGATCTGTACCCCCGAAGTTATGATTGCAGTACCTACCTACAAATTTAGATTAAATAATAAGTAAGACAAGTTGACACTGAACACCATTAATTTGCAACTTTTCATCAATAACTTCACTGAAAATAATTATTAGTTATCATCAACGATCAGCAATAATATATAATTTTACTACAAAATATGTATGTATATACTGAAACTTGAACGTCTTTTTAAAAAAATTCTGATTTTGGGTTAAAATGAATCCATTCAAAACGACATTAATTCTAACGAGAAATAAAAAGTAAGGAGGTGTATTTAAAAGAGAATTGTCGTCGTATCTCCTTCAGACTTCGGGCTGTAACGAATACATATTCGAATAATAATTAAGGGGCTGTTCCGGTCTGGAGACCATAAAAATAGGTGATTTTCAGGAATTAATTAAAGGAAAACTACTGCATATAATTTAATGAGATTGATTACATTGTATTAAGGATGTCTTAAACTATAGAAATATATTTTTTGTTTTATAATTAATCATTGCAAACGGCACTGGGGAGTCGCTAAAGTTAAGGCGTCAAAAAATTCATTCAAATCGGTGGAACCTGTAGCATCTAAAGCATTGGTCTGAAATAAAAAACAATGCCGGATTATTAAAGGACATGAAACTCGCTCGTGGACTAGACCAGAAAAAATGACAAAAATGTCATTTTTTGACAAAATAACGACACTTGAAGTTTGAAATCACTTTTTTCATATATTTTTCGTCCTTTCAATGCCTTCAAAAATGATAAATTTTCAATTTTTTCAAATATTACTGGTCTATCCACGAGCCAGACGTACATTCTTCAAAATAAAAAAGTTTCAGTCGAATCGGATAATAACTTTTGGAGATATAGGTTCCACCGATTTTGAGAACACTGTTTCGAGAAAAACGCGTTTAAAGTTTTACGTGCGTGCCGAGTGGTCGGGTGTTACCCATGCATTTGCGGCTACTCAAGTGCCTATAACTTCGGGAATTTTACGAATTTCAAAAAATCCTTTTAGACACATATTTCTAAAGGGTTGATCATTCAAAAAATGAAATAAATAAATCGATATTCAGAACGGGAAACTCCCCTTAATCTAAGTATTCGAATTTCTCCGAATATTCGAACATTTTTCGAATTATTAGGAGTATTCGATCATTATTCGAATAATTAGTATTCGAATATTAGGAGTACCGAATAGGAATCAGAACATGAAATATTTTTTCACACTTTATCATGAAAATCTTTTAATATTGACCTTTATAATTAATTTTGTTTTTCAAACGATAAATTTGTAATATTATTAATCTTTCGAAAATTTATCAACTTTGAAACGGAAACAATATTCGAATAATCGAAGAAATTACTCGTATTCGAAATCATTCGAATTATTCGAATATTCGTATATTTGCAGCTCTACTTCAGACTCTAAAACCGTGTAATTTTCAAGCTACGATATTAAACAGCAATAGAATTGATTATATATATATTTTGCGTCTGGCCAGCCACGCCATGTTTGCCAGACGAGTGCGCTTAATTCATTAACAACCTATGTAAACGCGACAAAATTCTGCCCACAAGGTCAAGAAAGAGTCATTTACCGATCGTCCTTGACACTGCAAGGCGGAATTGTATTTTCGTAACTATAAGAGTCTCGTTGCAGAGTCCGGTTTTGCACTCGGAATTCTTTTGTCGGTGCGCGAAGTCGAAGCACGCGTGCTGCACGTGCCCTGCTGCAGACGTGACTCGGTCAGCATTTCGTCTTATATTTAGTTAACCATCTTATTTTGCCCAGGTCGCACCCTGAAAAACGAAGCCGTTGTGCTCGCCTGCTGCTTACGGTAGTCCAGGCTTGAAATTGCATCGGCCCACAGCATAAGTCTGACCTAAATATCTCGTTTAATATTCTTGATGATTATTGGTCACATTTTACATCTCATAAAGCTGTCCGTTTCTTTTTTCATTCAAGGAAGCTAATTGAGAAGCCAACGGCCTCTGAGTACTCCCTAATGAATGGGGTGAACCTTAACTTATTTACAGCAGACTGATCAAACGCAGATATACTTTTAAACATATGATTTACTTGTTCTCGTTTTAAAACTGTGCTTTCATTATATATACATGATCTCAGATGTGCATTGCATTATACTAATAATTCTTCAGAGGCAGACGTAATGTGTTGGGAGATACGTATTATAGACGTACCTACTAATATTACAAATGGTGCACCTGTAGTAGGTAGGTATGTATGAAGGGTAATGGGAAAAACAGGGAGTGTCCATTTTTAGTGCTTCTGCGGTGTATAACGTATTTTGTTGGTGACAACTGAGGCCACAGGACTGTCGAATTACAAAGGGGTATAAAGTAGAAATATCCACTTAGGACAACGTTAAAGATTTGGTGTACTCTTTAAAAACAGGGAATATCCACCATCCACTGGGACAAAACAAGGAATGTCCCCAGTCTTTTTATTTGCACTATGTACATATTTATGATTAGTGTAAGCTTGCACTACGTCAGGAGCCCTCGGACGTCGCTGTGTACATCCTTGTTTTGATAATATTAGAAGTTGACATTTATTTCGTTAGAGTATTCAGCAGTGTTCCACTTGAAAGATATCAAAACATTGTAAAACAATTATCTCTTTGGTCAGTTATTTTCTAATGCCTAATTAGAGTATAAATTGTTCATGTTATTAACAACACAGTTAAGTTCATTGAACCGTGTTTCTTTACTGATGAACTAAAGTATTAAAACTTGAGTTTCTCAATAAAGCTGCTTTCTAGCATTCCTTGTTTCTCCCACTTACTATTTCTGATAGATTGCAGTCTTATTTCCCGTGTGAAATTTTGGAAGAATAATGCTAGTAAGATAGTGGATGTTTAATGGAAGACTAGGAAAGCCTTAATGTAAAAGAACGTCTTATGACCTACCGAGTTTGTGATTTTGAATACAGATAGTAGGATAATTTAAATAATAGGAACACGTTTCGCAATTTATTTATCTATAAACGATATAGTAATTTGCGATTTTATCAGCAGCGAGAATACTTCCAACCTCCAATAAATAAAATTTTATTGTGCATCCTCGACATATTTTGGATGTCGGTTGTTACTTTATTAGAAACGTAAATATTTTTCTACGAATAAATGATCAAATATACTTTAAATGTTGCTCTTTTAAGTACAAAAAGTTCCGTAAAAAAAATTCACAAACATTCGCCTCTTTTCAGCCGCCTGACTAGGTATAACCCCTTAAATCATTTTTAAAAATGATGCTGTAAATGAAATGACTGAATCGTGCTAATTACTATATAGAACTAAATCGTTGCAAGACAAGGTGGGACCTATTGGATTAGAGGGGGTCCTGATTCTTCAGATAACTGCCTTAGTACTGTTTATTGACATATCTACTCTGTTTTCATTTGCTTTAATCGGGATTATCCTGTACAGCTGTCTCCGTCTTACTTGCCTTAGTTGTCTTAAAATTCCTAGGGGCTTATATCCAGGGTATCAGGTTTTGGACTTTTTTCGTACGCTTATACATTGGATGCTTGCCGTATGCCAGGGTGGACCACCAGATGGTCCACGATCGTCTGGTTCGGCGGCTCTGCCATCTGATGCCGAACTTTCGCATTGTTTCTTCATGCCCCGAATTGGTCGTGAAATAAATTCTGCAAGTACGAAATGTGGCCATGTTCTTCTGTCTATCTGTTCAGCCCTCGGTTGTATGAGGAAGAAAGGGATATAGTCATCCAACAAGCTTCCTGACCTTGCAACTGTAGCATATATTCGGTCCCGCTGATGGATAATTCATTCGTGTTTTAAAAAGATATGGTAGAAAAACGGATATTCTAATGCCACAAGGCTGAACCAACCTTATTTCGTAAATAGCAAACGCTTCATGTATGCAATATCCACATTGACATCCAATCGATGTACGTTGCACACTCAGAATTCGCGTAATATAATACCTAGGTATATTTGAATTTGTTCGAACAATCTGTTTACGATAGAAAGGATTGGTTTTGTTTCTGTACTTTTTAATATCTTCATCGACAAGGAGTGGGTGTTTTGTACCTATTAGACTCTTGTCTAACTTTGTACGTGAGCTATTTTCGATCTCCCAGATTAAAAATTTTTGATCAATTGACCTCTAGAATTTGCTTTATGAACACTGTTTCTTGGCATTTGCGTATAAAGTAAGTTTTCGAAATCAAATTTCAGGCGAATTAGAATAATTCGATCAATTGAAAGTGACTATTATTATTTTTTATGTAAATTCGATCCTCCTAATCTTTTACAAGTCGCCACGATAACATTTATGGGCAAAGTAGATAACATGAAAGTTTGAATTATACAAACCAGGAAAATCGGTTCTATCTGTTAAATCTGGAAACGTTAGCTGATTAATTATTGAGACTAACAATTAAGGGTTAAAGGTAAAATACAATTACTATACGCAATAGAATAGTAGACATCCAAGTTGTATTGTTCCAAGTACTCTATTTCGCTCGTGCGACGGAAATATGTCGTCTGATTTAAGAACTTCGTGGAGGTAATTAAGTCCACGAGTATCGATGTTTATTTACGCACAAATGTAATAAATTACGTTACATACCGCATCTTGCTTACGAGACGTCGAAGGAAGTTAATTACATGTCAGGTTCAATGTTCAGCTGAATTCACGGAGGAAAACCGGTAGGACGGTCCTCTTTCGAGGTCGATTTCTAACATCACGGTGGGTCCCTCCAACGTGTGCTAATTTCGTCATGCACCATCACGACAGGTATAAGCCTCCCTCACGCTAACATCACTGGAGCCTCCGACCGCGATCGAGTTGGGTATCATTAAAGCTCTCCAGAATGAGAGGCGAGTATCTATTAAAAGGCAGCCAATTTCTATCGTCAGGATAGATAATAATAGCCGCGTAGTCATGGGTTACACCATAAAGTCTCCTGTAAACCGCAACGATTTTACTCTCGTGCCAAGCCAGCCTTTTCCTCGCCCTTTTTTCGCTTTGCACTATGGATGCTCGCTTCTTCTTCGCGCCCAGAAAGATCGTAAACGACATAAATGTTACCCAATAGGTACTTACCACGCTTGCCTTCTACTTTCCCCCTTCGTTCTTGCCAGTATCCACCCCAGGCTCGCTTTCGCGGGCAGCGCCTTCGCTGTTGGCACCAACGCTTCATTTCTGGGTGACCACCCATTATTGTTTATTCCCATGGAACGATAGGTGAACATTTTGCGTGTCTTTTTGCGTATAGGCGTCTTTGATGGCATGTGGCTGGCGGTCAGACGAGTGTTTATAGTTATGTCTTTTGTGCTGCCTCTTTTCGGATCTACTCTGCTACCAGATATTACGGTACAACGAACCTTTCATTCACTTGCTGCTTCTTTCTGGCCTCTGTTGGAGCCGCGTTTAAGGTAAGTGCATCCTCGCCTCTAATTCCGCATATTTAAATTCAAATCGTTCTCAATTGAAGGGTAATTGATATTTGTGTATCTAATTAGTCTTAGATAAAAAAGAAATTGTTTGCGGAAATATTGAAATCTAAAGATTTCCAATCACGAGTGGGAAAAAGCAAGACAAGCAATAATAATAATAACTTGAGATAAATTAATGTATTTATGAGCTCTTAAAGATATATTTGTATACATAAGTATTTATTATTTTTAACCATATTATGAATATTTTGGAGGCTTTTTGCCAAACTTTCTTTTATTCGGAATATGCTTAAAAAATGTTTAGTTTTTCTAAAAATAAAGAGATACAATTTAAAAATATTTATATTATTACGTATTAATTTTTGCGACGATCACGTTTACATACTGGACAAACGAAGTTCTGTAGCACAGCAAGTTTCGTGTCTTCATCCGTAGCAAATAACACACTGAAACCACTGGTAGGCGATATTAAGTGCATTCTGGCCAACACACACAAAAACTGTTTCCGTTACAAAAATTACAGGCCCGATGAAATTGCTTAAACATGTCATTAATTAGATACTGCCAGTAAATATTCATGCATTCATAGAATTGAGGGGCTCAGCGGAAAACAGGCACATGCCACATATGCATAAATTTTCGTTACATTTTACCATTAATACATTCCTGCAATGTAGTGTAATTCCACCACCTCCTAATATATATTGTTACATATTTAATTAATATATATGTAATTAATATATAATTTTGCTATTTAGCAAAACGGTGGCATGTGTCTGTTTCCTGCTAGGACTCTCAATTTTTAAACTTACCCTCTTCCAATGTGATGTAAAACCGCCACGCTTCAATTTTACACTATCAAGATTCACCGTAATATGTACATATAGGTGCTTCTTGTTCGCTAGACGTTCAATCATAGTAGCTATGTTTGTCTTCCTACTTCCTACACATACTTGGATACTACAGTGCCGGACAAAAGTATAGGGATGAAATTTTCAGCATGTATACAATTTATTTAAATCTACAAACGGGATTTTTAAATTTTCATTAAATAGTCGGATAAAAAGGTTGAAGAAGCGACCTTCACTATTTTCTTCGCTATTCCGACCAATTGCAATTTTTTTCAAAACGAAACACGTCACCTAGTAAACTAATCCTTCTAGCGTCTCAAAAAAACTCAAGTCGTTTGGACCAATTTTAAAAAAGTTATTCTGTTTTAAAGGGTATCCCAATACTTTTGTCCGACACTGTATGTATTTAGTTTTCAGTTCATTACCCATACATGTCAGCACTTTCTTCACGAGATATTACGAGTGGCGATATGTATTACGTGCTAGGCGATATTAGATGCACTCTCCCCACATCTGAATTGCCAACGATTGTTTATAGTAAATTTGTGCAAGACTTCATTTGCACTAATCACTTACCACGAGTAAAGATTTACAAATATTATCTACAGGAACAATATCTAATTAGCAGTAAATGCGTAATTGTGTTTTGTAACATTTTACCATCTTTAGGGTCATCTCGGCACTTCTATAACGTGAAAGCGTTCATGTTTGCTATTAAGAATCTCAGGAACACGATTTCTACCGTCAACTGACGTTCTTGTATGAATTTCCATTCATTAAATTTTGTAAGACTTGGTTTCAAATCTGGGACAATAGTATCCCACGAGTGTGGTGAATGGATTCAGCAGTCTAAGTTAAATTACAGTAATATCAGTGATGTTGTCAAAGAAGTGTGCAATGCGATGGCAGATTTTATTGCAATTCTCGTCTGAGCTAATTTTGAAGAGTATTTGTAATACTAAGTAATTACCTAACTTTTAATGAGAATTCAAAATAAACGGCCATCCTTCCAGCTCAATAGTCGGTAACTTAATTACAAAAAAGTTTTTGTGCCCAGTGGCGTTTGAGAAAAATTATGATTTGCATTTACTATGTAATTAAATTCATTTATGTTCCTATTGTGAAAATTTTTAATTTTGTAATCTCAAGAATTAACGCAAGCGCAGGTAATAAAATCCTATAGCTCCACATTGGACATAATGCTTACAATAATCCCTTATTACTAATTTCTTTGCTAAACCTTAATTGGTACTGTATGCACAGTTCATCGCTACCCCACCCACTGCTGAGAACTCATTGAAGCTTTTTGCCCGCTGGCGTTCGAAACCGATAAGGCAGAGTATAAAAATGAAATCTAAAATTTCTCGTTAAAAAATAAAAAAATTATTTTTTTCTGTTTTTTTCTACTAGTCTTAAAATAATACCTATTAGTGTAACTATATGTACATACTGTAATGTACAATAACGACGCACCAAATTCTGAAAGAAATTGTATTTTAAGGGGACATTCTACTATCTCGGCCGAAAATTTGGCCACTTTTCGCTGATGGTTTTTATAATGAAATAAACACATAACGTTTTCGAATTTTGGGGGGTATATTCTACCACTCTTGAAATACAAGAAAAAATCTTTGTTGTTTATTTATTTCATTTGTTTACATAAATATTTCTAAGTGAAGTTGGCGTCTTCAGAATTTGACCTCTCGCTGGTGGTTGCAATTTGGGACAACTGGATCATGGGAAATAAAAAAATCAAACATATTTCTAATTTTCAGGAGTATCGTTATCTGATATACCGCGAAATAACAATTTTGGACCAAAATTATTAAAATGGCAGTCGATCAAATTTACAAGTACTGGAAATGTAATTTCTATTCTATTTAATCGATATAAAAAAGTTAACATATTCGCGGTAAGTCGGATAGGCATACTCCTGCAAATTAAAAATATGTTCGGTTTTTTTATTTCCGATAATCCAGTCGTCCGAAATTTCAACCGCCAGCAAGGGATCAAATTCTGAAAACGCCAACTTCACTGCGAAATATTTAAGTAAACAAATGAAATAATCAAATAACAAAGATTTTTTCTTGTATTTCAAAAGTGGTACAATATACCTCCGAAAGTTCGAGAACGTTAAGTGCTTATTTCATTGTAAAAACCATCACCGAAAAGTGGCAGAAATTTCGGCCGAGAGAGTAGAATGTCCCGTTAAGCTCTGCTTTCGAGGAGAGAGCTATGATAAATATTAGAAAAAGTGGAAAATCATAGACCCCCTTTTACGATAGGTAGCATTATTCTGAGAAATGAATCAAATGAATCTTCAAATAGCTGATTTACTAAGATGTTTTTGAAAACCATGCATTAACGCAGTTACGTTACTTAGAATACAACAATTTTTTCATGGTGCCCATGATGACTATGTAGTTCAACCGTTACATTTTTTTACGAGAAAACACCATATGGCATAGGGCATAGGTGATGCCATCGCCGCCGTGGTCGTCGTTGTTGTTGTTATTAGCAGGTTCTCTCCGAGCCCGTAATTACACGACGCGGTCCCATGCAAACACGATTTAAGGGAGTTTTTTCTCATTGAACGGGTACGCCGAACTACATACGTCAGTGGGCAACGACGCGAGGGTGGAGGTTTATGCGTGCCAGACTGTGCCACGCAACCCAAAATGCGTGGGAATAAAATGCCTCGTTGCGATATATCATTATATCGTTCTCTATTTTGTACGTTAGGGAAAGGAAAACAAGAGGGGTGTTCAGCGCGTGCATTCCGAATGTGAATCACCGATACGTAACAGGTAATGGTATAAAAACACGACAACCCCCTACCGAGATGTTTGCACGATTATGTATGTACGTACATGAGTTTTCAACAGTGCCTTATATTAACTGTCACTATTCCATTTCAGTTTATCTTCTTTTACAATACGTTTCCCCTAGATAGATATCAATAGTAATTCATTATTTTTCTTTGTATACTTACAGTGGCGTGCAAAATTATTCGGCCACCATTTAAAATCGCATAACTTTTTCAAAATTAATCCAAACGACTTCAGTTTTTTTTTGAGAAGCTAGAGGGATTAGTTTGCTAAATGATGTGATTCGTCGATTTGAAAAAAATGCACTTGGTCGGAATAGCAAAAAAAAAAAATAGTAAAGGTCGTTTTTTAAACATTTTTTTGTCGTTTTTGTCGTTTGCTTTAATTTGAAAAAAGTTATGCGGTTTCAAAGGGTGGCCGAATACTTTTGCACGCCACTATATGTTGGTATAGAATATTGACGTATAAAGTTAATTTTATTAAACCTTCTATATAGTACATCAGTAACCAAATTTTATATGTATGTCAGTATTTGGGGGGAGGGGGTTGAGAATCATATTGGTATAGGTCCTAATTTTGATAATTTGAGTTAATAACAGTTTGTAAGTCTTAAAGGCTCCATCTGTTTGCTTTCATAGTGAATAAAGTTATAACACCATTCTTAACTGAGAAATAAGAACATTTCTCTTTAGCACTCGAGTAACAAGAGCAGAGCGTTTCGAAACATACTGGTGTAAGTCACTCGCACGGTGTTCCGCATAAAGTAATGTTTTGCGTTTTCTGTTATAAAAAACTCTACGTATATATTGCAGTTGTGGGAATACATCGGAAGGTTCAAAATACTACCATTATAAATATGTGTATATTTAAAAAGAAGACCATTACTAAGTAGTTAAAATGATATATACTCTCTTGAGATATTCTACAAAATATTTTTATTTACAGTTTACATTTTAATTACTCACGTTATTAAGAACCATTATTTACATTCCAGTAGATAAACATTTCCTAAAATATTCGAAACATTCAAGGTTCAAGCTACTCGACATAGCCGGGCTGCTCCAAAATTTCGATCTGCTCGAAGTACATTCGGGTCGCTCGAAATAATTCGAGTACGCGGTTCTCTTCGAGCCACTTGGTTCATCCGAGCCGCTCGGCTTTGACGAGTAGTCGGCTCGACTCGGAAACCGACCCTCAGCTCGGTTCGGATTTCGAGCTGGGCGGATATTTGAATACTTGAACAGCCCTACTGATTACATATTAAATGATTTGCTGTGAGAGTTATATCTCATGAAAAGTTCATGAGTTTAACATTATATGTACCTCAGAATTATCGTTTACTGAATAATATCTAATAATTGTAAACACCACGTATAAACACGCATTTTATTAGCTTAATACTTTAAATGGATAAATCATTTTAGAAATATAATGCATTATAACTTTTAGATCACTATATTGTTACTTAAATAGACTTCAACGAAAGCATGATGCTCATCATTTTATAAACACAAATGCCACAGTAATGACTATACTTAGAGGGTTATAACAAATGTTTAAGAATATTTACTTTTCATTGCGGTCACTTCATACCAATTAGTTGCTATAATGCAGATCTATTGTATGAAAATAAAATTAGTCATACTAGAGAACCGAAGAAGTTTTACTCATCTAACGTCTCATTGTGTCCTTAAGGGGGGACTCCACTCTAAAGCCACTAATAAAAGACAAAGTTAGGGGTTTTTTGTTCGTATAAATAAGAATATAGGACTTGGATTTTTTTTATATAGATTTATAGAAACCTTTATTTTGCTAGAAAATTTTTTTTTTATGAAAGATTGTACAAACTGACGGCGGGCAAAATAGCTTCCCGGAGAACTGCAAAAAAACTGGCCCACACTTCCGAGAATGACAGCATCATCTGAGAAGGAAATACAAAAAAGATATATAAACTGGAATATATTATCTTCCACCTAACATAGGATTTTCTCAAAATTCGAATTATTTTGGAAATTATAGCAGTTTGAAAAATAGACTAATTTTTTATATAAAAATTTGCACCTAAATGCTTGTAAAATATCGCATAATTGAAATATAAAACAATCCTCACAAAAGATTCTATCAAATTGTCTTACGTTCTATCAAATGACGAGTTAACTCGTCTTTCCTAGTTAACACATACAGATGTGTTCGTCACATGTTTATGATAATTGGTATCAGTCACAATCCGATTGATATTTTTTGTACCTCACCGGACATTTATAAACACTTTGTTCACAGAACCGTTATATCGTACCTATATTTATGTCTAATACCATATACCGGTATAACATTAGTATATCAAGTGCATTTAATTTCAAATTTAAATCGCAGGCATGGGATACATAGAGCACCGAGTACACGACGAAAAAGGCTCCGCACAAAGCAAGATTATCCTGTTTTGACATGTACACAGTTGGTGGTACCGCGTCGTTCGTGCACAATCATGGAAACTCAGCATCTGTTACTTCGCGTCTCCTTTTCCCCGCAGCATACCCTTTCTTTCCAAGAACCGAGATCCCCGTAACTCACTGTGGACAGTTTCTGAAAGGGGTTTCTGTGGGTACGAATAGTTGAGGAGAGACGGGCCGAGAGCGCGAGTAAGGGTGGTCGCGTGCCCGCATCACCTGCACCATGCAAAAATCTCCGGAAACTTTCCGGTGGAAACCTGGAAAAAAGCCCGAACTATCCCCGCAGCTGCCAGATCGTCTAGATGTCTTATTCAAATAAACCCAGGGTCGGTCGACTGCGTACGAGACGAGGGGGCAAGCAACGCGGGAAAGGGATGATTCCCGGTTTTCAGAGGCTGCTTTCCCGTGGCCGGGATAGATCGAAAAAGGGTTGAAGGTCCGAATGGAAGCAGAAGCATTATTGATGATTATGTGTTATCCGTATTGAAGAAAGGATTCGTAGGTGTGGAAGCAAATTCACGTATGGGTGCTCGCATCTGCCGCGATCGTTACTTTGAATTTTTCTCTTTGGAAGTGGCGATTGTGGTGGCCAACGTCTCTTCTCTTCGTACCAGCCTACGTGCCTGCATACGCGTATCGTGGCACTGTAATGCCCCGCAGTTTGTTTGGTGCTAACCTATACCCTTGCTCGTCGAACGCCTAGCCTCGGCAGCTTCGTTCAATGCAGGCACGTCCTCTTCGTTACATAGTATGTTTGTCTGATCACGTATGCGCTCGAACCTCGATTTTTTACGACCGACTATACAAATGAACTAAAGACTTCAAATATCGTATCATTAGGTATAATTGAACGATTGGAGGAATTTAAAATATATGCTACTGTGTTGCTTGAAACGTCATTCAATCAAACATGAGCAACCTTCATGCATTCTCCTAAGGAAAATGATTTCGTTCCACATTCGTATTTCATTATATTTTTGTGCAATTTTTCTTATGTATATAGTATAATCACTCGTTTTGATGAATAAGTGAAATTCAAAAGTTATATAATTTAAGTGTAAGTTATTACTCTAATTAATATTCGAAGAAGAAATTATTATTACTTCTTATTTAATATTCGTATAATAAGTTATTGTTATTCTAATATTATTCTAATATTCGATTAATTATTATTATAATGGTATGAACACTGACAGGTGATCTTGGAAAGGAATTAATCAAGGACTCTACCTACTGCTTACTAGCCAGAGCACGGAGAAACATAAGAACAATTAAAAGTAATAATGTACACGTTTAAATATTCTGAAGAATATATTGTAAAAACGACCAAGTGTTCTTTTTAATACGTTTAATAAATCAAAAAAAAGTATTCTTTCCATTAATGTTTCAGTCGCCAAAATTTCTAAAAGACTCCGTAAAAATGGAATAGAAGATGGTTACGATACTGAACATGTGTATAAGTATGCTTTACAGCCTGGCAAAGTGGTCAAATGCACAAGAGCGCGTGCGGGGGTGGCCAGGTGTGTACTCCCGCATAAGGGATTGCCGGGAAAGCGAGGGTGGGTAAAAAAAATGTGTTCCGGACGTTGGCATAACTGTGGTCAGTGATAAAACCAGATCAAACAAGTCAAAATGATACTAGACATCCGATAATCGAGAATTTACAGAACGTGTAGATGCATCGGCGCGTAGTTTGCTGCAGCCATAAAACTTGCCAAATGTAATACTAGAAATTGGTAAAGGAGCACTATTGAAAAATATATCAACTTGTTTGTAATGTGAAGCGAAGGCAAGTTTACTGTGGTCCACTGTAATTCACCAACGTGTCAGCTTCTACAAATTCTTATGAATCACGTTGTGCGTATTGTATCGTTAAAAAATGTAATGATCTGAAATGAAAACGGAGTAGTTTGTTTAGTAAATATTGTAAGATTGCACATAGATATCTAATCATATAAGATCCTGCTTCTTATTCAAGTAACAGGGATCTAATTAACTACACTGATACCTTGATTACTACGTTTGAAACAATTCAAAATTAAAAAATGTTCAATATTTTAAGGATAATTAATGGTATTATGAATTGAGAAATAAACAAGAGACAAAATAAAATTGCTTTTGATACAAACTTTTAATTACAATATGTCCTCAACTATTATCAATAATTTAATCTACATCTAGAGACTCATTTGTCAAAATATAATTTCTTGACATTAATTAGAGGATTAGGTATAATAGCAGCATACTTTTAAGTCGCTCGACCTCGTCCTTTACACACTACTATTGCCTGCAACTACATTCTAATCTACTTTTAAAATTTTGTACTTTTTTTCTTAGCATGTCAGTGTGGACTAAGAATAATTTATTATAATTTTTATTGTGCTTAATATAAAGACAAATATAGTGTATCAATCAGTACCTACCCCCATCAATAGTTCTGTAAAATTTTCTTTCCATACGCGCTCTCTTTCCCAGCTTTCCCTAATTCTTGCAATACGTGAAATCACATAAACAATAAGGACAAATTGAGAACAATCCTTTGCAGTTTCGTTGTGAAATCACAGGACGGTACATCTATTGTCGGTCAGAGGGTGTTAGGAGTGATTATGGTGGGGGTGTGCGTATGGAAATTATCTCTCATAGGGTTGTTGAGCGGCTGGTCGGTGGTCGGCTATCGATCGGGCACGAGGATAAATACTTACATATCGTGGGATAGGCAACCACCTGCAGGGGGCAGGTGATGTCAGACATAATCAGAACTGGGCGCCAATCTGCGTCACCCTCTCCTCGTCCTCAACATTTGTTTCTTTCGTGCGTCGCAATGTGCAATGGTGACTCATGGAACGTGAAAGTTCACGTGTAAGATGCAATCACGATAATGTAGGTAAAACAAGATTCTAACAAAAATCTACCGGGATTTGTTTTGTTACTTATCCCGTGCAACATTCACCCAGACAATTTAGAGTGGTATTTCCAGTTCCGGATCGATATACTTGGTAAGTACATCTGGTTTCAGTAAGCATCGACCAGTTGACGAGAACAACTTTAGTTATATTAATCGAGGCTTCTACTGAATTATTCCAATGCTTGCTTTCAAGGAAACCTGAACTATAATTTCGTACCTTCGATAGTTTACCTGTACATTTAATATGCTGCAGAAAGATGTACGCTCACAACCACTGATAGCATAATTAACGTTCCAAGAATTCGTTCTTAAAGAAAAGTTGCTACTTCGTTTTTCCAACCACATAGGTATCTTCGATTTCAATATTCGTATACATCACAGCACTAACTATATTTCTGCAAGAGGATATTTCACGTGAGTTCGATTACTCGATGAATTACTATCACAGTGACGTGACCTTCCGCCATATTGTAGTTTTCGTTAGAAGAAAGAACTCATAGTATGAATCCCAGGTGAAGGACAATTAACAAAATGAAACTAGAGTGTGACCTACGTTTCGATCGTTGTACCGCGATCCGAGGCGACATGACTTGTTCAACAAGCTGAATCGATCGTAACCAGCGCCATACTGAATGAGCATAGAAACGGCATGGATCCTTGGGCTTGCATTATTTCTCCTTCACTCCCCACTATAGGGAGTGTTAGTACTGGAAGAAAGGGGGAAATCCGCGAGGACAGCAGACTAACGCTAGACGACGTTAGACCGGTCTTCGATAAAAAGCTAGCGGACACTGGAACGGCATTGAGGATCGCGGGGATTGTGCATGCCTCAGCAGCCGCTGAGTGTCGCATTCACTGGGTTAGTACTGCCGATCGGCGCAGCTAAGTTTCCTTAGCGTTGTTCCCTCTTCCTTTTCCCTCACATACTATTTCTTCATTTTGATCATACGGGTCCGCTGTTGGCGTACCGTAGCAGCTATACAGGGTGTTCGACTGCTGATGGTCATCCATTCGGGGGGTGATTCTGCAGGCCAAAATAGCAGGAAAATGTAGAATAAAATTTTATAAAAATTTCTTTCTATTTTCGAGAAAATTTACTTTGGAAAGTTTTAGCTAAATACGCGTGCGCTGAAGTACAGTTTTGGGCGCCCGAGGATCATGTGGAGGTAATGGGAATGCGTCACGCTTTCCGTAGGCGCTTCCCATTACCTCCGCGTGCACCTAAGGCACCAAAAAGTTGTAACTAAAATTTAAAGTAAATTTTCTTGAAAACGAAGCGCGATGTTAGAAAATTCTATTCTACATATATTTTCCTCCTATTCTGGCCCGTAGAATCACCCCCTGAAAGGATGACCATCAGCAGTCGAACACCCTGTATACAATTCGTACCCACTGGCCTACACCAGCGCGCTGGCCTGGCAACCTGCTTTGATTCTCTCCCTTCTCCCCACCGCCCCTCTTTCTTATTCCACTTCGTCGGCTATAAACGCAGGTTATGTCCGCTGCGACGGCGCATCTTACGATCTACTAAGGATCGTTGTCCTTTAATCCTTTGATCTTCTGATCCATGCGGCCTGACTGTGTCACGCGGGGACGCGGTTGCAATGATGTGGGACGCACGAAATTCTGGCACGTGTTTCAGTACCACTTATTTTCGATGGATTAAGTATTTTTTCAGGAAGAGATTATAGAATGATTGGAATTTTATAAAATTTTATTTTACTTGGTTATGCGACTTTCAAGAACCGTATGCGCTGTGATCTGGAAGATTAAGTTTTGACCAAGCTTAGCTTGATTTTTCGCATCAAATAGACTTCTTTGACGGTGAACTGTCATACAGAAATTCTAGAGAAATTAAGGATAGATACTTATTCTCAGCCTGTGTTTTCAGAAGAAATTGGAATTGCCTTTAAGATAAATTAGACATAATGCTATTTTGAAAATGATGCCTGCTTTTACGTTGTTTATGATTTTCTCTTTAAGTGTCGAAAGTTCATTACCTAGGTATATCTGAGAAATAACAGAAGAGGTAGATGCACCGTTTGTGGCCACTTTAAGGTATTGTACCAGTTTTGGCCACTTCTTAAATAATATAATATTTTTTCGTGTAAGCAATAAATGTAACCTTATATTTCTGGCGGTATACTAAACAAAATATTTATGATGTGAAATTCTCTACATAACAATGATCTGCAAGCAATTTAAAAATGAGATAATTATGCACATGTCTAAAAACAGTGCAATGGCCGCAAACGGTACATCTGCCCTACTTATTAATTTTTCACTGATACGACCAGAATAGCGTGGCAGACATTGTAGCCTCGTACATACAAGATTAATGTCTCCTTCTAGCAACTTACCAGTAACCGCTTTATGGAAGCAGAGCCAATCTCCCCGCCACTAATCCCTTAAACAACCTACTTGTCACAATTTATCATGGTTTATCGTGTAATCGTTTTCAATAATCCGGTACAAAGTTATCATTAAATCATGCGAGGCGCCAGTGACAAGGACGTGAAGGAAATTGCAGAGTAACATTCTAACTAAAATAATAATTTACTCAAGCCTTTCGTCAGGATGCAAAGCGAAAGGGACGAATAAAACGATCACGTACACCTGTGGACTCCGAACGAATCTCTTTAGAGCCCGCGAATCCTCTTTTCGACCGTTATCACGATATAAGAAGAGCCGTCGAGGCGACACACAGAGGGGGGTGACTAGTTAATGACGTGGCTACTTTATGCGACAGGAGCGCGTGACTTCTCTCTTTCTCCATCTGACGATTTTTCGTGGTGGGTAGATGTGGGCATAGGGGCAGTCAGTCCAGTCAAGCAGTCAAGCCATCCAAGAAGGCAGGCAGCCAGTCAAGTTAGGCGCTATGGACGATCGTGTTGGAGCAGCCGAGTGACCCGACACCATGCGCCTACGGCAGGTGCTTGCCTCTTACAGCCTTTCTCACTGGTGTCGGCTCCTCTCGTACCTTTAATGCCGCCTCAGTAAGAGCCAGACCCAAAAGAAGTACCCCAGCATCTGCCTCTCTCTCTAGACGAGGCGCGTGGGTTCGAGATTGTCGGAGGCCCAACTAAGTGGGGGAGAGGATCGAGCCACGCGCCAACTATCCCCTCTACTCTTTCTCTTCCCCTTTTACGGCTCTTCTTCACATCTACCAACACTCTACGCGAGCTCTACTATCTCAATTGCTATAGTAGCCGTGCAGATTCATCGGCTCTTTCAAAATACATACTTCTTCAATCTGATAGCTGATAGTACTTTGCGCTAGAGGTCCATAGAATATGGAAGCAATTACAGTCTTGTGTTTTGCCCGTGTAACTTTATAGCTTATAGAGAAACACGTATCGAATATTTTCTATTTAGAATCTGTAAATATTTTAAACATAGAATTTAATATGGAGGTGGTCTAGGATTGAGATGGTTACTTGTAGGGACTAGATCATTGGTGTAAATATCCTTTACTACAAATTTTATTTTAGGAAGAATATTCTCGCTTCTTTATTATTGCATTTCTGACAACACATTAAGTTAGCTAGTATAACGTCATTTATCGGTGAATAGGCCAGGATGTGGACTGGTTAGTTCATTAATGAAACTGGGTAGGTGTCAGTTTCTAAAACATTATAATTATTGAGGTGTAAAAGTGATTTCCTGGGAGAAAGACGTTCAAGGATTAAAGATATTGGTTCAATAAGACGACGTAAAACAGACCTGAGACGTGAGAAGTTTTTGTCACACAAATCGTACACATAGGTATGCGACAACTTATCATTCGAAATAGTAACACATTGCTATGACACCAGCAATGTCGTTGAAGATAGCGGCAATCCTTACAACGATGTTATCAGCAGACGATTCCTTTGAAGAAACAAGAGGCAAGAAGCAGAGAAAATGATACAAGAATCATTTTATAAAAGAAGTTTATACTCGCATGTTGTCTCACGTGAACCTTTAAGTATGGATAACGATGAATTCAGTTTATTAATAGAATTACGAATAATTTCGGTAAATGATTTTGTACATGAAACCACTGCTAATTGTACCTAACACAAGCAATATAAAATTTTAGAGATACCTATACTAAATAATACCAAAATCAATTAAACTAATAATACCAAACATCAATACTGAATAATTTCTTACACATGTAAAATTGTATTGAGGCTGAAGTTTAATGAATGCTGCAGCTTCTAATGATATTGAGACATATTCATGAAATTTGCGTTATTTTGGAACGGACGTTAGGAATATAATGTGTTTAAACTTTAATAATATTCATTGCGTTGTGATGTTCAGAATGAGTTTGAAGAATTAATGATTCATATAATATAATCTGATACTAAATTCCTTAGTATAAACTGCACCATAGATTATAATATACCGAAAATGTAAATATTTTATACAATAGTATAACATAGAATAATAGAATAATAATATGTTGATGTAGTAAATGATTAATCACTATTTTCATTCCTTCTGTACTTAAGTGAAATCACAAAATTTACGTACCTACGAAACAAAAAGGAATGCATGTAACATAAAATAAATATCAATACAGGAATGTTTGTGACGTAACCATACTCATGTATGTTCAGTTATATAAAAGAGTGAAATTCCCTTCAAAAGTAGAATTAATTTCTCTTGATTTGTGTCCACTATATTTAATATCATGAAAACTCATTCTATGATCACGAAACACTAGGAATTTCAGTTTCTTCACTAGTACAATACAAGTATATTACTCCAAAATCTATCAAGGGAAGTTAGGCAACCCGGAAATTCAGAAAAATTTGCAACCTTTTGTGCAAGTAGTGTTGTCTTCATGCATAAGACAAACCTATTTTTGTTGGTGTCACGGTGCGGTTTTGATGGGTGAAATCACCCCTTGAAAAAATGCAGAATTTTCTATTTCGTGGAATATCTCGAGAACGGTGATAGATATCCAAAAGAACTTTAAACAAAAGTTGCATCTTTTTTTTATATCTACAAAACTGCCTGAAAATAATTATCGGTAACTCCATACTTTTCAAGTTACCCCCACCGCCAATCCTTCATTCGATAATTACTTTAACGCAGTTTTGTAAATATAAAAAAACATGCAATTTTTCTTGAAACTTCTTTCCAATATCTCTCATCGTTCACGAGATATTCGACGAAAATGAAAATTCTGCATTTTTTCCAAGGGATGATTTCCTGACTATGGCACCAACATAACTTAGGTTTGTCTTACGTATGACCTAACGTATGACTTGCACGCAACATTGCATAATTTTTTGAATTTCCAGTTTGCCTAACTTCCCCTGCAAGCAGAGATGAGCAAAAAATTATTTGAAATAGAAATTTGTGTACGAAACTTTTATTTCAAATAATTTTTTGCCCATCTCTGTTTCTAAGTAACCTATAACTAGTTCTGAATAAGTAGGTAGCTCAACATTCTTATGAATCTGTACTATGTCAAATTTGTAATTGTATTTGGTAAATACCATCTACCTGTAGCAGTTGATGCGACAATAATAAATAATAATAATAAAAAATTACAATTACCTATGTTGGTATAATTTCAAAATTACACCACATTCACTTTAGTGATGAAAATTGTATCAGCAATTGCTCGCAGTAATTTCAACTTCAACAACTATCCGCAACGAGTAACGCGTACCACAGAATGAACTGTCCCATTTCCGTTTCCACAGCGGAAGTATCTCTGGCACCGCCAGATATCACAGATCCTTCCTCTCCTTTCAGCGTTCCTTTCATCTGGTTCGAGCGTCTCATTCTGGTGGAGGGCTACGTTTCGCGACGAAAAGGACGTGGAGTGGCTGGCCATGTCAAAATCAGGGAGAAGTACCGACAAAAAGCTCTGGCACCGAGCACAATGCACGCCCACTCTGGCATTATTTTCAATTCCATGCATTCAAGCATTGAACCGCCTCCGGAATCGCTATTCCTGCGCATGAAATCGGCTTTTATTATAACTATACATCAGGGTAGAAGTACGTATATGCGAAAGTACGCTGGTGAACGAGTGTGTGGGTACGTACAGTCTTGCCGTTATTATTCGCACTGATAAATGATCGCCGCCGCGTCATGGCGAACAATGCTGCAGAAAATGCTTGCCCCGCCGACGCTACAATCAGCCGGATATGAGCGACGCCACTCGTCCATCCACTTCTGGAAGCCCTTTTAACTTAATTTCTACGGCTTCTCTGACGATTACGATTTCTCTACGAACCTTTGTCTTCCAGGCGTTCTCTCCTTTCCGCTCACTGAGATCTCCATCCTGTGCCCGCGTCTGCAGCGGCCGCAAGATTTCTCACTCTGTTCATTCATGTGTCGCAAGCATTTTCGTGCATGTCTGATTCACTCGGATAGCTCTTGGTCTTGTTTTATGAAATGCACTTATTTAATTCTGACTCTACATGATTTTGATTTAGGTATAAACGGTTTGGAAATAAATTGAGTTCATTTTTTGCATGATTTTTGTTGTTCTAACACGGTCCGATAAATTTGTATTTTTCAAAGTCGTCACTTAATTTTAATTCTAAGAAAAAGTATTCCTGCTTATTTTTCTAGCAAATTGCTCTTATTTAAAAAAAATTCTTAGAGCTAGCATTTAAGGCTGCTCCACACAGTGTAAAGTAAATGATTTGTCTCTGTTTTACGACTATTTGAACGTGTGTAGCGACAATCAGTCTTCTATTTCGACTTTATCGCGAAAGTGACCCACATAAAAAAAATAGAGTTCGAGGATTAACGATTTATTTGTACGATTGCGATCTGTACACAATGCTCCATTTTTTCATGTGCACAGTAACTTTTTTACACTGATTTTTCGGAAATATATCTAGCATATAAAAACAGAAATATGTATATTATTTGTAAAGTTTGAAGTGATTCAAACATCATAATCATTCTTCAATTTAATTATATTATTTACATTATATCTTGTGCAATTGGTATTGATTGTTACTATTACTTTGTGATGTGTTATAGGTATTGCAGTCTCAAAATTGCGAACGCATTGTAGCTATGATATAAATTTGTTCTATATTAATTGTAAGATGTAACATGCTCCCTTGTCATTGTATTTCCAAATCTTCAATGTTTATAACTTTTTTTCATACGCAAAATATTTTACGGGTTTGCTGTACATTTATTTTATAGAGGACTATTTCTTGAAATATATAATTTTCCAGAGATTAAATAATTTTTTCTACATGCAACTAATTTTTAATCAAATAGGCAGTCCTGTGGGATCTTCGAAATTGATTTTTTCGAAAACAAAACCTAGTTAGGGAAAATAAGTCCACAATTTCGATCTTTTTTGCACGAGGATTTATTTGATCTTCAGTATTATAAATACTGAGTTGGGCATTAAATAAATAGAAAGTTATTTAAATAACGCATCAAATAAAAGTTACATTAACTGAATTCGTCATTTGAGGTTCGAAAATCCGGGTGAACTTTATTCGACACGAGACAAATAATTTTTTCAGCTTTCATTCGTTAATCGAAATTTGTATTAAAATACAAATTTTGCCCATTTCTACCTACTGCTGCATTTTGCCAATTCGGAAACGAAGCTTTACATAAAAACATTTTCTTCTACATGTTTCACTTAGCTTTACACAAGGAATTATTTCCTTCCCGGCTCTATTTAACTATTAGAAAATTTTCATTTATTGGTACATTCATATATATACAATTTCCAATACAGAACCTATAGGTTTATACGGATCAGTCGGTGAAATATTTCTTCATGCAATTTGTCGAACTCAAGCGTGAAATTGACTTCACGAAGTCTCATCGTTAAGGAAAAAACAGAAAGGTGCAGGTCTGCATGTGAGTTATATATAACAGTCAACAATACAAGCACGAAAGATCCCTTTGACGTACAAGGTATGCCCAATATTGGAAGAGAAAGGCAGTGAAATATAACGCCGCGCGTACGAATCTTAACATACGTGCGCTCAGACATTTTACAAAATATCTGAATACTCGACTATATCAAAATCTGTCAGGAACAGCACACAGCTCGCGCATATTTTATGCAGGCGAGTAATTTTTACCTTGTAAGCGCATTTATGTACGACTGTACATATTCTGCTTTTGGAACATCTGGTAATATACGTACATGACATGACATGTACGAAATACGCACGTACAGGCATAAATCAGGGATTAAAGTATCGCCGACGTGAACTTTCTGCAACAGCCTCTTGTAAATAAATTTTCAGTCTACTTAATCCTTGGCTCGTGCTGCGGCGCAGCCAGACGCAAGCTGTAAATCGTTTTGCCGCGGAAACAAGGAAAAGGAGAGGAGACGAAGTCGTTTATAGGGTGATAATGTGCACTTGCATGGGAAATCACAGCTGCGTGATGTATGATGGAAGATATCCCAGAGATTCAAGGTATGCTCCGCTGTAGCTTTAAGGGGACTAGGCAGTAAAATCGCTCGAAAATCAAGTATTTGTTTGCGAATTAATCACAAGGAGACGAAAGCAAGCACAAACTTTTCCTTTTACACAATGTTTATTACTATCACGTAGAGTAAGAAAATAATTTTTGTCTACATATCTCTTTAACAAATGGTCGCAGACCAGGTTGATTAGACAGTGTTTTAGAAACAGTGTCTAGTTTTGCCCTGATATGGGGCATAAAAATAAAGATACAACAATTTCATTGGATTATGTTTCTCAAAGAGCCTGTAATTTTTTAGGGGACCTCCGAAAAAAGATTTGAACCAAAATTATTAAAATAGCGACTGCTTAGGATAATTTCGGGGTCCACAGATGGCTGTTCTTTTTTTACCTCGGAAACTAGAGCTTTTTCACTTTAATGTTGAGGTACACTCCAGAAAGGAATATATTTTTAACATGCTGTAAAAATTTCAAATCGATCCGAATCTTAGTTTTTTCGCACTCAGGGTAAAACCACCATAAAAACATCTACACATCGGACGTGTATTTATTAACACTTAGTTCTAAAAAAAATTTCAGCCATATATAATAATAATTAATGGAAATATGGTTCATCTCGTGAGGCATGTGCAAAAAACATTTGCTCATGGTGCATTCGATTCCGGCTGTTCCGCTGATCCAAAACAAAAAAACCAAAAAGGATTTTTAATCAGTAAGAGTGCGGCTATAGCCAGTAGCAGATTTATGAAAAAAAATTAAAAATTCACAAAATGGCGGGAAATTGCATTTAAACTCATCTTTTCCGTGGTTTTTTATTTCGTCCTTAAACGGCCTTAAACTTGTGAAAAAAAACTATTTAGACTTGATTCTGCTACCGGCTAGAATGATATGTTTTCTGAAGGTGTACGAAAATGATAAACCAGATTGACCCACTGAAAGTTGAGATATCGTGCGTACCGTCATGAAAAACACCGTTTTGAGAAAAAACCATACCTCCATTAATTACTATTATATATAACTGAAATTTTTTTTTACAACTTACTGAAATGTTAGTAAATACGTGTGGATAATGTTTATCGGTAAAAATTGCGTAATTTCTTTGTGGGTTGCCCGTAAAGAGAATAGAAGTTCTCGTCCCTCTAGACGAGAATACCCCGTTGAAACTGTATTGTAGAGCACGGTGTTGGTACACCCAAGGATGTTCCACGGCTGCCCCTTACTAACCTATTAACTTACAGTCATTAGTCGATTAGCAAAAAGTGCTGGGAGAAATATTAGGTGTGTAAACTTCGCGCTGTCATGATTTTAATTATCCGCTGTACGTGGAGTCCCTGTAAGTTCGTCGAGATCAAACAGCGTCGAGTACATTGATTACTATAATCTCGCATACACGCGAGTTCTGCGAGCGTGTTAGACGGCTAGAAAAATCCTTACCGAATGGTAACGAGAAATCATCTGCTTTAATTAAGGGTAAATGGATTATCGTGTTGATAAGTGGTAAAACGACAAAGAGAAGAAATATAGGCTCAAGCCGTTGTGGTAACACTGAGTCACCTGCCCAGCATCAAACCAGTTTATAGAGTATTTCGTACGTGGGAAAAGATTGATTGCCATGCATGCAGGAACAGATTACACTAATTTTTGCGCGATTAACCTTTAATCGTTAACATCATACGCTCTTGATGGTGACAGTAAGACTCTTTAACCAATCCTATCTCGCAATTTGTTCACACCTATCGATTTTAATTTATGACGTGCTGCGTTATCCTAAGTGAATGATTAACGCATGAATGTGTCGCTTTGCATTAATCGTCAAAGCAATTCTAGAAATTCTAGTCGTGGAATGTAAACGAGAGCAGTTAAAGATGCTTTAGGTTCATAGATAAAGATCGAAGCTATGTAATTTAAATTTTAATTAGTAGTGTGTGTAAATAATATATTTATTTAGTTTGTGTAGGTATATAGATATGAGGGGTATTCTTGGGCAATTAGTTAATCACACGTCTTCATGACAAACGCGTGCAGTAAATGTAATTCGTATCTAATGTAAAAATAAACTCAGTGAAGGTATTTTAGAACAAATTGCCAGTCATATCTATTCTTATTGTCCCTACATGAAATACTGTTGCAACGCCACAATACACCGCTACAAAAATTTAATTTGTTTTAATTAATAGGATTCAAGCATTGCAATGAATAGATTACACCACAACGTTATATATGTTTGTTTCCCAGAATTGTATCAACCAAAAGAAAAAGTTTCTATAAAATAGCGTTGATATACTCTACTTGTCAATATGAAATTAAAAAAGTAATAACTGAAAGAATAGATAAATAAAATTACTACCACCGACAATAAAATTACAAATTAGGGGAGTATTTTCAAATTGAAAATTTATTTTGCAGCTTCACTGGTCGAAAGATTCAAGATCCCAAACAATATTTTAAGCTTTCCACAGGCAAAATAATTAAGATTATTAATAACTGATTTTATAAGTACAAAATGAAGAGTGTATAAGTGCATTTCGGATATGAAATATCTACAATATGACATCAATGAACAGAAGTGTATTAGAAACGGAATTGCTAAGCCTGGATTCTAAAATCGTAGCAGTTAAACGCGAAAAGGATATTTACATGGAGCTGGACATCTCGTAAACTCTCATTAATTCAATTAGCTAAACCTCTAGAATACCCCTAATATCGAAATTGGATGGGATGCTGGACGCTGCAGGACGTCACGGGGACCTGCGAATTCTCCTAATTCCTGGTTTCATCGCGAGCGCATGGAGGATATCATAGGTGTAAAGAAAAGAGTTTATCGCTGGCCACACCAAAGCTGACATTTACAATGACTGACGGGAGTCAGTAAAACGGAATACTTTTCCATGAAATTCCTATAATATTAAGCTCGGGGTACGTTGTAAAATATAAATGTTACTACCTGCACCGGGCGTTTCAACGTTAATTATTGATAGTAGTGAACGTCTGCGGTGCATTTTTAAATATATTTTTAATAAACCTAAAAATTGGATTTAAAATAAAAAATTGATTTCTGAATGTAGGCCAAGATTTTAAGCTGCTTCGATTATTTGAATTTTTATGGAGAATATAATTTCTGTTTACTGACTGAATTAATTAATGACGCGTTAGTTAAGGTTACTTTCCCTTTATGTATCATGACATAGATTCTGTTTCATTACATATAGCTAAATGAATTTAAATAGGTAGTATACTATTATGTCTCTGGATTTGCTTTGAAAGAGCGTACACGAGTTTCATATATCTCAAAAGAGAGTTAAAAATTTTCATAAAATTATAGACTTAAAAAATGGTGGAACCCTTCCTAAAATAATATTTTTCTCTATCAGAAAGAAAGGCAAGGCGATCATATATATGTGAAGCGGTGTAAAATTGTATAGTAACTTTGACGATTTCGTATTAAATTTAGAACTTATCCAATATTAAATTTGGACGTTATTAAACTTTAACCATACTATATAAACATAATGAAGATATTTAAGCAAAATTTCGTTCAGCAGAAAATTCTGAGCCGAAGGAATAATGTGCATGAAGTACAGATTCGTTTAATCGGCTGAAATTAAAGGATCTGTAATGAGCTTTCTGGCAAACCACGTAAAACAGCGGGACTGCATTTTGTTGTACAATTATGAGAGAATACAGACATCATCATTGTAGTAAATAATCTCAGGCAACTATTTAAGGCTGGTTCTTTTGACATAAGTACATCGTAAGTGCACTCTTCTGATGAAGACATTACCGCGTCGCAGTCATTACGTTGTCTTAATCAGCACGCGGTTATGGAATCTTGTTCCGAAATGAACGATGCTTTTAAAAGATTCCCGATTTAATTTAGACATTTCTACTGGATGCTATTACCTTTAACGTATACCACTTTATAATAAGATTCACTAAATACCTAACTACAATTATCACTCAATTTAACACTTGAATTGTGGAACCTTGTCACAGAGAAATAAAAAATAAGACTAACAAGACACACGCCAAAGAGTGGAATTTATAAACTAATGTCGCAGTTATAAAAATATATATTATTACTTATCTTATAGACTATAGAATATAGACTATATTCTATAATTATATTAATATATTAAAACAATTTTGTCAGAATTCCTAGTAGATCTAAGGAACCGATCTGTAACATTTGTAGTAACTGTTTGTAGTCAGAAATTTGACAAATCGAATAATTAAGAAATTAAAATGACTTAACTGCAAAAAGTGAAGCACCTGAATGGAAAATAATGTTAAAGTTGAAGAAACTGTTTAGAAGAATAAAAAATCTTCACAGATCGATAAAGGCAACGACAGAGAACTTAAGTTGGTTAATTAAAACTAGAAGCTTTTTTTTACATAAGATAGGTAGGTACTTACTTCTATGAGTCCCCACTGGTACAAAAATAAATTAAATCAATTTCATACGATGGATTAATTTTCTTTATACATTTAATAAATTCAGTAAATTTGGTATCCATATTTCTTAACCATTTCTTCACCTGCTACAAATTCTCCCGTTTCATTCTCAGTCTCTGCAGTGATTCAAAGCAGAGATGGGCAAATATTTTATTTAAATAAAAATTTCGAATAATGAAAAATTCCAAAAATTCCAAAAATTATTCGTCATGTGTCGAATAAATTCTTCTCGAATAAAGAAATTAATTTATACGCCAAATAATCTAATATTAAAGTAAATTTTTTATTTAGTTCCAACTCTGATTCAAAGGTGTTTCTCATGCTTATTGAAACTCTACAAAAAGATTTATCCATGCGCAAAAGGTAATGCAAAATTGTTTGATCGTATCACAAAGTTTAAAACGGACATTTCAATAAACAACTTATCTAACTAAATACTTCAAAAACGATTAATTTAAAAACTTGAATAACAAAAAAGTGTTTATGTCCTCTTCTAATTTTAATTTCTCTATTAGCAGATAATGATAATTACAAATTGTTTTAACGTTTCAGAATACTTCGCCATCAGCCAAATATCTATCGCAGGTTACGCTGGCGAATGTTCCAACGTAGATTAATAAAGTAACAAAACGTTCAGCTGGAGTGTATCGTTATTACCAAATTATTGCAGGATGTTACAAAACACATCAGGCTGCACGTCAGATGGTTCGTGTTAATTAAGGCAACGTTATGAAAAACGGTTGCAGGGAGTGGCGATCCGTCCCTCTCGGCGAGACACTGGCTCAAAACACGAAGAGGTAAAACAATAGAATACCATGATTTATCTCGTGACTATGCCTAGAGCATAATTTTATTCTCTCCCCTCTACAATGAAATTTAATTTACATCAACGACAGACCGCCACAGAATTTTGGCGGACACCCAAATTCGTTGAACCCTCCGCAACATCATATTATTATTATGATTACTATTATTATTATCATCGACGGGGAACCCTTTAGATACAGAGAAATGTAAAAAATAACAAAGACCAGGGTATTAATTCCTGCGCGTCCATACACTGACGAGCTATATAATACCACTTGCTTGAAAGTGTCGAAGAAAAAGAAAGTAAAGATTTTAAAAAGTGCCTCATGAACTACATATTTAATCAGAAAGTTTTTTTATGAGGCTGAACTATACGATTATTTTGAAATTAGATGGTGTAACAAAATTGTATGAGGAATATGAGAAGAAGATAACATCTGCAGCAATGTTTGTACAAAACTGATAGATTATAGAATGTTGATGGCTGCTTCAAAAATAAATTTTGTCGAAAATCTGTTTATTTCAGGTGCAATATATTTTCTATTATTTTTGTCACATACGTCTGCCAGTGTTTTGAATATCCTTAGGTATATTCAAGAATTTTACTGTGTATGTATTTGCCTTTGTTTGTAACGTTTATGTTTTTATGTCATGCAAGCAGTATAAGGCTATTTATTATTATTGCCCTTATTAAAGTGATATGAAATTGAACATATTTATAATGCATTAATACTGGCAATAGAACACGAAAATTTGCAATCCCCCCTCCATCTTGATGGATTATGAATAAAACGAAGAAGACGAGAAGAGTTATTATAAAACACAAATTAATTCCTGTCGCTTGCACTTTTTTATTTTTAACTAATTTACTTTATCAAAGTTCATGTCACTCAGATTAGTGGCATAGCATTATAAAAATAAAATCAATTATCCATTAATAATTATACTATCCTAACGTTTATTCTTTTATTTATATAGATTTTAATAAATCTGTTAAGGTACAGTATGTTTTTGGGTAGAAAAATCTGTTACAAGAGGAATGTAAAAAATATAATGTTTAAACTTAAGGTATGAAGCAAAAATTAATACAATCTGCTGCGAATAATAATACTGAACTTACTTGAATTTAAGTTGAAGAATATCACACGGAATGCCCTCAAAAAGTCCGGAATTATCTGTAGGGCAAAGAAAGCTATCAATTATTGTTGACTAAAACATTGATGTACAGAAATATCGAAAATTGAATGATATAATTGACATATCAAAGACCATTATTGAATATAAATGCAAAGTGCTACATAATAATAGGTTATCTTGTATGCACGAGTACATTATTCTGCATGAAACTACACAAAATTATAAGTTACAAACTTCTGAAGTAGCAATTTTCTGTCTACATAAATTACATGTCTATAACGTGTCAGTGAAGTGACGCTGAAAATGTCACCTGATGATACATCTAAAATTGCTTTAAATAAAATGTCCAGAGGCGTAAAATATTGAAATGTCTATTTTAAATAAAAGGTAGCATTACTTTCTCTTAATATATTATTCTTTATTTGTTTAAAGCCACAAATAGGAACTTCCCAAACGCTCATATTTAAATAGTCACGCACTTTTAAACAAATGATTATAATTTTAGTTTTTTGGGATATAATATATTTTCATAAATATGGCGGTTTAACATTGCAGTATTCCATACATATGTATGTAACGTAGATACCACTTTATATTAAAAACTACTTCAAGGACCCATAGCTCAAAACTGTACTCTGCTGCAATTACACAAGGTGCTGTGTAATTAGTGCCACGACAAAACGGTTGATTGTACGTGCAAAAGAATTTAAAAAGTTCGAAGGAGATATTTACATTTGACGTTTCGCTTTTTAGAAAAATGATAATGTTTGTAAAAATACAAGCGTAAAATTGCTTGCTTCGGTCCTGACTAAACGTCCCTACTTATGATAGAGTGTCCCTAGTTACGTTTTTATTTATAAACATTGCCAGCATTGTCAATAGTACAAGCATACTTTTATCACACGGTTATCCTCGCGGTAGAGAGCTACACACAACAAATTCAGCAATCTATTAGTTGGTTCTTACAATGTTTTGAAAACCGCCCTACCTGTTCTATTGTGTATTTGTGAATATCGAAAGCAGTAAGTAGAAGCAGGAGTGCGAGTAATTTATGATTTAATTTAGGCATAAAAAAAATGAAAATTCTTAAATCGTATTTGCGCAATAATAAATTTGTATAAACATTATTGACCTTTCTATTTTGTGTTGAAATTGCCTTCAATTTACCACATTTATAAAATTACTAGCTTTACTGCTTGGCTTCGCCTGAAATTTAGATTCTGATTTTATAAAAAAAAATTGATTTATTTATTTTTTTAAAATAGTCACATTCATCTGGATTAGCTAGGCGTAATGAGCTGAGGCACATTTCGTGACCCCAGGGTTTACCCTTTGAACATTTTTAGGCGACAGACAAACACACAAACACTTTCGGCTTTATATATTAAGATATTTCGTCAAAGAACTTGGTATTATTGTTATTATTATTATTATCAGTATTGAAGCTGTCGAAAAATATGCTATACTTAACTCAAAGGAGAAAGGAGAAGCTGTTGCATGTGTGCTACCCATCATTATGAATAAGGTGCCTCAAAAAAAAGGTGAATAAGAATCGCAATTTGTTCCACAGTAGCATATAATGATGTGTAGTTACAATAAATACCTACATTGTTACGAAAGCATATAAGCTATATACAATGCATATTATATTATATAAACGTATAACAACTCTCAAAGGGCGATGTTGGTATAAATAAAAATCCATGTACGTTCATAGCCCAGGAAAAAAGAATAAAAATGTGATATTTTAATTGCAATAACGAAACAATTAATAACAGCTATCAATAAAACACCACTTTTCTGAAACATTGAGAGAATATATTTACGTCTAAAAGGAGCAAATTAAAATTAACAATTTCCAAGCTACTTTTTCTTAAGACATCTTAATTATTTAATTAAAATTAACTACAATTTTGTCCCGCGAATGGCGAATGAATTTATGAATTAATGAATTTATAACAAAGTTTACAGCGAACTATCATGTTGAAAGCTAGAACGCAAGATAACAATACAGTGGAGCATTATAATATTCATTCTTAACACAGTAATTTTTTACATTAAAAGAACAGATCTACTCGGTGAAAATTTGGTACTCAAGTACTTGGCCTATGGTCATCTTTCAAACCTGAACGATAAAAACCTTATAGAGTCTTATTTCTCCCACGGGTCCCTGCTGTGCGTGTCGTTACGAAGGAAAGAAAATTATATTTAACCCAGGCGATTGAAAAATGACAATTGGAGCCGGGCAGAAGTAGCCCGCGGAGCGGCCGCGGCGCGGCGCAGTGAAAAACTGTATCGCTGGCGGCAGTGGCAGTAGCGGCGGCGGTGACAGACGAGACGCGGGTAGAACGGCGCGGCGCCTCGAAACGCGGGAAAGTACGATGACGGAGTTTCGCGTTAATGAGTATTGGCGCGCGCCACAGTATCAGCCAGGACGGTGGCGGATCGTAGGCAGGCGCACGCGCGTCAAAGGAGGACAAGAGCGACCGCGACGAGGACGGGGCAGTAGTGCTGGATAGAGAGGGAAAGGACCGAAGCTCAGCGGCTCGGCTCGGCTCTCTCGTGCGCGTATACGCGGCGGACGAGAAACGGCAGCTGCAACTGCGCGCTGCCACGCGCCCTCCGCCGTTCGGTTCTCTTCGGATACCATTTTACAGGTCCGCTCCGCGACGTTACATCTCCTTCCCTTCCCTCGTCTCCTCGCCGTTTCTCTTTTCACTTCGCCGGTGCCTCTTTTTTCCCCTACTTTGTCCACCCTGCGGCTTTCCTCCTCGTCTCGCGGGCACACGCCGTCTTTCGCCGTCCTTGTTCACGGACGCGGGTGACACACACGCACCCATACTTCAGCAGAGTCGTGTGTCCAAGAGGACCACCGGACTCGTCACCTGCACCTCAGCAGTCTCCCAACGGTCCTACGGCCACCGTCGACACCTTGCCTAACTTCTTCGGACACGAGGTGGGGGCTACCAGCGAAATCCTTAGATTGAAATCGATTCGACGATAGCAACGGACTTCTGATAATCGATGGTGAGGGACGCGGTGCTTTTCCAAGGGCGAACGTCCCCTGTCGGCGTTACTCGCTAGTTTATGGGAGAAACTTACGGAGGGTGCGATACTATTTAGTATACATATGAATTCCGTTCGCTCCGACACTGGGCGACAGGTTGTACGGACATGTGTCCGGAAATGGATTCCTGACTAATGGATAGTAAGATAGACATGTTAAGCATTGGGCATCTTTGATGTATGGAGGCTATCCAATTCGTAATCATCCCTTTTTAGAAGGTATCTGCTAAGAGTAAGAAGAACTGGAATTAAGTACGTTCCTTGAGCCGGAAATTTTTGTAGAAAGTTAACTCTAGTTAGCATAAGCTACCCTGGTCGCATTTATTCTTGGCATTTCGATGGTCAACTAATTCCCAACTTGAGGATACTGTGGGCCAACCAGAAATGCTACTAGAGTACCTACCGTTTTTGAAAATTAGGTCGTAAAATCTGTTATTCACGAGACATTTATATTTGGTTGTAATTTCTAGGCAAATTGGGAAAATATATTTTTTTTTCCTTATATCCTGTTAGGTTAGAAGTCGTCTAGTTTTCGATTAGGTAAAAGAAATATGTTTGAAGTATTTACATATAAGGCGATGTGGCAGGATACAATAGCGCCACCTATGATTTGAAATCTTTCTTTAGGCCATGTTATTGTACATGAAATGTCACGTATTTTCTGCATTCAACATTTTCTTCTATCTTCACTAGTTTCCGGGAGATTTAGATAAATAGGCTTTCGACCCTCAAATTTGAGGGCAGTTTTTATTTTTACTACTTGAGTATGAATATCAGCTCATAGAAAAATATGTGTCGAATATTTTTTGATACTATACACTTGTGTCAAATTTTATAGAAATCGGAGTTTACCAATTGGGTTTAGTATCTGTTGTTATTTAAGGACACATAGCGTATGTTGTACTTCCCACCAGGGTACAATAGATTAAAATCCATTTCTTATGCTTGAGTTATTCTACGTTAAATCGTACAAAATTTCACATCATAAGTAGTGATTATTAAAAATTCAGACAATTTATTGATAGTCTCGGGAATTTAGTTTACCAATGTGAAATTTGAGCCACTTAGCTCGAATGGTTTTCAAGATATTAAGCATTGAAGTTTTGAGAAATTGAGCGCAATGGGCCGACATACATACAATCACTGCGCCCTCGATATTTACGCTCTACTTCAAGAGAATGCTTTGTGTTTGTACTCGTTTTAAGACTAAGAGAATGTCGTTTCCATGTATATACAACGAATTATATTTATTGTTAATGTAAATAATTATCGATATGAAATCATTGATTTCCAAATCGACTCCATTCTCCGCTTTAGATTGATTTGAACAGAATATATCCACCGATTATTTGCAGTTTCCTGTATAAGTACAAGGTTTATGAAAAAAATGGAAAATTTTAGAATCATAGAGAAATAAAATAAAGTTGGTGCACGATTTCAACTGTGACCTATTTTGCTAAAATGTATGTTTGTACTTACATCATGATCCACGATTTTATTTCAAGTGAAAAACCATCGAAATTGTAGTACAAGAAAAGAATTATTTTTTAATTTTTAGTGCATTTTTAATAAAATCGTTTAACATAATTTTTTTTATGTATTTTTTTCTAGTTTTTAGTGGTTATGGATTTACATTTCGCAAGCTCAGACTTCTCTACAAATATATATTTTTTAATTTCAAATCGCGATGCGACTCGAACGCAGTGACTTTTTGTCGTTTTCCTAAAGAACGCGAGCGGCTGCTTTCAAGTCGTTTGGATTTGTGGTTATAGATTATATTTATTGATGACTGGGTAATTTATTCAACCCCTCGGGATTATTTTTTTTTTAAATATTGGAAGTGGGTTAAATTTGAGTTTCCAGATTTGAACCATACATACAAACAAACAAACATACAAATACACAAACAGAGGTTCGTAGCTGAATAAAATCGTTTAATTAAAATCGTTTAATAAAAACGTATTGAACATCTTAATACTAATTACTGGTAGTTACATAATAAAATCGCGCATAACGTGACATAGGTGGACCGATGGCAGTTGCGCGGGAAAAATAAAGTAAATTAAGAACTCACTTCCATGCAGTTCTTGCGTGCTTTGGAGCCCACTAAAAGATGAGCTCTGACGTAACGCGCGACAGTAAACGAGCTCCTGAGCCAAAGACAGGTGCAGGTTCATCAGGCAAAGACGAATTCTCAAGCACGATATTTCTTTCCGGCCGGCGCGGTGCGGCGTGCGTGCTTAATCATAATCGAGCACGCGCCTGTATACCTTCCTTTTCAGTGAAAATGCGCGCGGCTAATATGTCAACCTTCTGAGAAACGTTTATGAATCATAAAACGCAATGACACGTGACGTTTTTTGCACATGACAGAGACACATACTTTCAGCCACGCTATTAACAACATTTTTGTGAACAAAATACTTTCTCAATTTCGAAGAAATTTAATTTTCTTCCTGTTTCGCCTCGTTTATAAGTGGAATTGCTTATTATTGTTTAAGTCCCAAACTATAAATTTTCCAAGTACTTCATGCGTATTCTGTATTTTGATTCCATTTTTCTTCACATTTTTAGCGTAACATATTGGTTCAATGTTCTCTTTCATGCGAACCATTCCCTACTTCTGTATTATGAAATAAAATAAACCATAAGTTGCCTAAAATATTCATATACGTATATTGAAATAATAATTTTGTTTTCCGACCACAAAATGGAGTATTTTAGTTTGAATCGTGTACTTGTGCTTGTTGAGAATTTTATTCACATTTGAATCACGATTATCTCAAAACAATGTTTCATGTTTAGGTACTTCAGATATCTGATGCTTGAAGCTTTAAGCTGTTATAAAAAAATTTCGCTGGAGTGTAATGTGGTTATTTTTTATCTATGAATAATAATATTTTGTTTAGTTGTGATAGTATTGTCTAACGATTGACTTTTTAATTTTTTAATTTAATTTAATTTGCATTATAACTAATTTCAAATATTATTTCAAATATAGTGAGTAATAGTAGTATAAGTACGTAAGAAAGTTGCCACATATTTCGACCTCAATGCTATAAACATACATAATGAAAATAAAAATACACAGGTATTTTCTCGAAGGAAAAACAGTTTCATTTTTTAAGAAAATTACTTCGGTTACTAATACTTCCAAGCATGCAACTTTGTATTTGATTTATTCCGATCTTGTAAATATTTAATGAAAGTGTGCCGCGTACAAACAGAGAGTTGATAATTTGCAGACTTTCATATGACAATTACGAAGCTCGAATCAAAGTAATCGAAAGCAATTGGGCCGAAATTTTCAGTCACATATAGGTCATAGCCAAGCATCCCGATGGCAATATTTCCAGTAAATTCAAATCCAAGTATATTTGTGAACGTAACGTTTCAGTGCTGCAGCTGCCCATCGTAATTGGTACCCTTGGAGGCCCGCATCTTCGAAGTGTCAACATGTATTCTGCATCGAAAATAAGAAGCCACTCAGAAAAAGGCACGCAGGCACGCTTCTTCCTCTATCTCGATCAATTAAACTACATGAAAAATTCTCAGGTACGAAACGATCTGCGATCTGCTTTTTTCCCCCGATTTTCGGTACGATTTGCATTGGATCTGTGCGGCACGTAAGGCCGTATCACGGAATTCTTGCGTGCAATCGCGGTTTATACGGTGAATAATGAGGCACCACAAACGAGGCTGCCTGATACGAAGGCTGTCCACAAGCATCAAGAAATTAATTGGGACGTTTGAGTATACTCTTACACGTAGCTATTTTAATTCGAGTGATCGTATTAAATTGCAGGTACGTTGAAATGTCGAGTCCTTTTTTACTGTTTCGAAGGAATTCTCCACTCTGGAATTGCAAGAGTTACGGAAAATCCCATACCTATTCTTTTCAAAGCTACCATTTTTACGACAATTGTTTTTTGTCGCATTTCATACCATCTTAAATTTGTTTATGGTACTAATAACTCTTTAGATTATGCAGGGATATTAAAAATATAATCTGCTTCATCATCCTTCCTTTCTATCGTCGCATCCGTTCATTTCTGATGTGTCCCACTATGCACTTCTTGTGAATGTGGCTTTCTTCATTATTTGATATCGAATTTTAATTTCATGTTTTGTTTCCACTCCTTTGCAATACAATTTGATACAGTTCCTAAGCTGGTTTAGTATTATCTACATAATAGCTCACTGATCGAATAATCGAATGTTTACTTATACACATGGGTTATATTCTATAATAAAAATTTACGTGTTTTCACTGAAATTTTTATCCTAGAAGATTCTATGATTACAAAACAACAATATATGCGCTAAACTCATATATGAGATAAAGCAAAACTCAATACAAATTATTGTAAAAATCAAGGAATTTGTTATTGTGTTTGAACTTTTGATAACGATTGCAGGCTAAACATACCTATCATTCTGGTAATACATGGCATTCCTTTCCCCAACCTTGAAAACCCTTTTTCTGCTTTGTGAGTAAAGTTCGAGTGGGATCCACCTGCCGTTTTGTTTCCAAGCGGGCTTCTTGTTCCTCTGTATTTAGTGTTCCCCTTCCTTTTCACTTAAATCAAGAATTACTCCCTTATATCAAATCTTCGGGTACCTGATTATTTCGGCATCGAAACGTCGAAGATTTTTACTCCTGAAGAAATTACTTCGCCATTCTCGCACGTATACCGAAGTCTTTTCAATTGTAGAAATAAACTTTTCAATTTTTATATTGGATGTACATATTTCTTTTATATGTTAACGACTGACGCAAACAACTGAAATCATTTCAGATAATGAAATGTAGTTGTACACACTGTTTTTTGTCACTGGAAAGTTTCGAAATTTCAAGATAATTTCACTTTTTTTAATGAAGATCAATTCGTTTGCAACAGAAGTTGTAGGTACAATAGATAATATAAACGTATTGAGTAATGTAATTTTGAAAACCTTTTTACAGACTGTATTGTATTTTTATCTATAAATAATAAATTTAGCAAACTCTATTAGAGATTGCTATTACTTTTTTTTTATTTTGGAATGTTGTTCGAAGCACCGAATATAACTTAAGTGTCTACAGTTTTGCATTGTTTCCTAAAATTTTCTCTGAACCCTATGAAAGACAGGTAAATCTACTCTTACTTAAATGTTAACAGTAATTTGGTGCATGTGTTTAAGATTTACAAGTTTCTCTTTATATACTTTTTTGGAAATGAGTATACCGTAGGTATTTTCTGCTTTTTTTTTACTATATCAAGCATCTAGGAATTGAGCACAATATGAAAAGTGTGATTTGAATTCGAATACGCTCATTGCTTGAATTTATTCAACAGTTTTATAAAACCACTTAGATTGTATCAGCCAATTAGGTATATTTTACTTACGTGCGTTTCACCACGAGCATTCAATATAATTAATGAATTTGTGCTATTTTACGCTTTCTAATTTTACATTTAATTTATTATTAACACTAAACCTACCACGACGGGTGAAATGACCCTTGTTAAACTTTCTGGCAGAATTTCTTACATACAACGTTATCACATCACCATTTAACTTTACTAATTTTATTATAATTTACATCCAATGTATTTTTCGATATTTATTTCTCTCTTCCCTTTTTTTTTACCGAGAAATATATTCGACATGACTTACCTACCGCGACGGGTCATTTGACCCGAGGAGTGATATTTTACAAACATCTGTTTCAAATGCAAAAAATTTGTGTGTGGCAAATGTGGCATTTAGGACCCAATAATTTGCTGAACATGAATAAGATTTGCATATTGTTTATTTCTAAACTCAGAAATAAATGCAAATGTTATTCTCTTATTCTTATGCATTTTTTTAATTGAATAAATAAACAAATTACGATCGTTATTTGGACAAAATTGTTTCATTCACACACCAAATTGTACTAAATGGTATATTTTTTGCTACACATACATTGTAAAATATAGGAATTTTTAAAAACGGGTCACTTGACCCGCTGCGGTAGAAATAGATACATGAAGCAAAATCGGTACGTTTAGTGTTCCACTGTTTTGTGTTATGGAATGTAGTTTTTTTACTATAAATGATAGATATGCATTAATAGCATGCTTACTCGTTATAGTAAATAAGGATTAGGAACATTACAGATAACCACATATGCTCAAGCAGACAAATTTTATATTCTTAATTAAAATTTTCAAATGTGTCCAATACATCGACAGCTTTTATATCATTCAGGGGAAACGAAAAATTTGAATTAATAAAAATGCAAATTCACGAATATAAACATATTTCAACGTGTAAAACAGTTCCAGTAATAATTTAACTACATGTAATGCAAAGCTTACATAAAATAATAATTCGTAAAAGGACACGTTTTTTAATTCCAGATAACACACACATGACTCCACACAAAAACAAATGTACAAATTCTCCGGTATTTATAAATGAGCCATTTTTTGGACAATGGTAAAAGTTCCATTTTAAAAGAAATGAGTTAAAGCTCGTTTCAGCTACAAATTTATGTAATGCATTAAATATCGCGAACCCTGAAAAAGTGGACTTTGACATAAAAACAATATGCACACTATCCAATTCAAAATTGATAAAATTATATTTCTCACACTTTTCATCAACCTATTTAAGCACTTGAACGTTCTCTCCTGTAGCATATATCCTAATTGGAGCTGGTTAAACGATAAAGACGAGTAATTTCGAAGCAATTTACAAGGTTTGATTGAAACGCTCCTAATATCCACGGTCAACCGATGTAATCATCTTCTTTCATATTTTAATAAAGGGATATAAGAAGTCTGCGGCGTTAAATGTGAGAATAGAGAAAAAAAGATCCTTGCAATTCGGAGGTGCTAAAAACGGCGATAATCTCGGTGAGTAATAACGAAGAACAAACCCCAGAGGAACCCTCGACCAGGGAAGCCTTGCCAAAAAAGGGACAGGAGGTAGGGGAGGGTGATGGGGAGGAGGAAGATAAGTGCGAATCGAGTTAAGTGAAAGGGAACAACGAAAGTAGGAAAGGAACGAGAAGAGGAAGAACGGACAAGGAGATTTCCAAGATAACACCGGTATAGTGCATCTTCTTGAGGTTCTTAGCGCCGGTACCTCGTTAATTACACCTCGACCGATCGTAATTATCCCCTGGCAGATAATGAGTCGATTACCAAAGATGGGGGTTGACCGACAAAACGAAAACTTTTCCGTCGCCGCTACCACTTCGTCATCCTTGGCTAGCCCAAAAAGGCAAGCTTTTGTTTTAGAACGTTGTTTCAACAGTACTCTATTTGCATACGGAACATATAAGGAAACATCGTTTACCGCTGACATAGTGTTACTTAAAACAGTTTTCACGATTCCTCGTTTTATTTTCAACGTGTATACGCCTATACTATTTGCTCTGTCGTTCTATCAGTGTGTATACCATCATTCTATAGCATCAAGATGTTTGCTAATAACATCGTAGATCAAAATGTGTATAATATTTCCTATAACGCAATTTCTCAACCTGGAACGTAAGATTTATTGCTTGCCACGTAAGTAGTTTTAAATAGTACTTTCCCCTAATTTCGTATTCCTTTGAAAGGGTAAATTTAAAATTGTTTCTTTAAATTTGTAAATTGATATCTTTTTTATTTGACAAATAAAATCTTCCCTTTTCCTTAAATATTTGGAAAATTCTTATACTTCCATTCCTTCTTAATTAATACTTAGAAGAAGAATAATATTGGGCCAGTATTGCACCAAATAACATGACATATACCTAATCATAAGTCAAGAAAAAAAATTAGGTTTTTCTGTGAGCAAATGACCCAAGTATCAAAAGCTTGAAATAAAAGTATTGCATAAACAAGGAATGTAAGTAAAATTAAACATTTACAAATACTGTTGCGCTGAAAATGAAGCATAATTAATTGCACTATGACAGTAAAATTTCTAGTTAATCTGATACACCAGGTGACAGTTATAACGCAATAACTGCAAATACAATTTGTACGAAATTTCTAAAATTAGAAACGTAATTAGTATTACAGGTGGTCTTATAAAATAGTGCGAAAGAATTGTAAAATAATTAATTTTAAACTGTTGAATATCCTTGTGATCTTAAATATTACAAAACAATATGAATGTAAAGTACCTGTTTTCCCGCCAGTAAAAAATTCAAAGTGTAAAAGCAATTACAGTCTCGTTAGTTTTCCTTTTTCGTTTATTTCGATATAAAACTGATAAACCAAGAAATCTCACGTAATAGGAAGAAAGCTTCAATCTTTCATGGGGGTGTGGCGAGACATCGTCAAGGATATTGTCTGAAGGTCACAAGGAATGGTGGAGGCAATAGTAAGAAAAGAAAGAGTTTTCGAATATAATTGAAAAACATGCATCCTTCAACAAAGTTTCTAAGTATACATATTCGTGTAGGCACATCACCCGAGTGAACGTAGTGTTTCTTTATTTTATAGGAGAACCGCGATTATCTGAAACAATCGTGGTTGTACACGGTTTTCAAATAATCGAATGACCGTGTTTTTACGTAAATAATTCATTTCCAGACTGAACGGAAACAGAACGTTTTAAATAAAGATTTAACATTTCTTTTAATTTTCCATTCTAACTTTCCTATCTTCCTGACAATGAGTTATAAATCGATATTTCCTCATAATGTCATTACTTCGGTGGTCGTGCATTCTATTCAGGCATCATACCATCCCAAAACTGTTTGCAAAGCAGCAGTAAATGTTTGGAAATGTGTAGAGAGTATTATTAAAATTATATTCATATTCCCCTTCGTTCCCTTTTCCTTCTTCATCACTTTTTATGCCCGTTGTAGCTTTTAATAACTTTAAGGAAAGACATGTTTTTGTTTTAGTGACAGCTTGATATAAACGCTGCACGTTTCACTAATTAAATTCAAACTGTCATGGTAAATTGCAGTCATACAGTGTATAATGAACAATGGTGATATGTAGGCGTTTGGTTTTCTTTCTCAGAAAACTCTGTTCTGATAAATTCTCAAGCATTCGGATAATCAAATATTCCATTAATTAAGCCGGGAATCCACCTGGAAGCTAAGCTACGCTATGCTATGCTATGCTACGTTTTAGCTTAGCTTTTGGTGGAAACCGTTTCATAAGAATGTATTGAAGCTATTTTTTTTTAAACGTAGCATGGCATAGCATAGCTTAGCTTCTAGGTGGATTCCCGGCTCTAGTGTTCTGATAATTAAACGTTTCCTTAATCGATGTTCTAATAGCCGAAATTTCATTGTGTGTTGTATTATATGGATGCTGAAATAAGATCGTAGATTCTGAGTATGATTCATAAATCGTAATTAAAAATAAAGACGTTGGAGACATGTAATCCCGCGCAATCTTCCATACTCGATGCACGGTTAGGTAAGTATGTACGTCTTGAAAGGTTGTTTCGCTCTATCTGAAATTCATGCTGATTTTTCCGCAAACTTGTAACCAGCTGTTGCTGTTCATGGCACACGAGACTTTGATACCTTCGTGTATATTTTATTATCTTCAGCCATGCACGCTGGTCAAGTCACCTGGGAGAGGTATCAAAGAAGAAGAGAGTTATTTAAACGTTTTATTATCCCTGATCGGTAAATCCACGAGCCGCTGTGAAAGACTGGTGAGGCGAGGTCGTAGGTCACCAGCGAGGCGAAGTGTTGGGCTCGTATACGAACGTCCTTGCCCAGAAGACCTTGACACCTCGCGACTGTTCAACCTCACAGAGTAGACTTCGTCATTTTGCAAAACCGAGACGTCCTTGTTTTTTTGTCCTCCTTTCATTCTAAATTCTGATGACACGTTCGTTTGCACACTCGTTTCATTTCGTTTCCAAGAATCAGGAGGGAGCTCTTACCTAATTATTTTTTAAAATAATCTTGACAATTATCTTTGAACAGTTAGTTTTAAGACATGCAAAAAAAATTGTATCTCTATTTGTAACAGTTCTTAAAAAAAATAAAACAATTCGTAACACTTTCTCACAATCTTCTATGTTAGTAATGCATACATATGAGACGTACAAATGTCACATGTAACTTGAACATGATATATGTAGGGGAATGCGTTTCATCCCATGACTATTATTAGCTACGCAACGTTATGTGTACGTGAAAAATAGAGACAGTTTCCGACATTTAAGGGGAGGTTCCGGATTAAAAATCATTCTTTTTATTTCATTTTGCGAATGTTCAAACTTTTAATAATATGTGTTTAGAAGGATTTTTTTAAATTCGTAAAATTACCGAAGTTATAGGCATTTGAGTAGCGGCAAATGCATGGGTAACATCCGAAAACTCGGCGCTCACGTAAAACTTTAAACGCGTTTTTCTCGATATAGTGTGCTTAAAATCGGTGGAACCTAGATCTCGAAAAGTTATTATCCGATTCGATTGAAACTTTTTTATTTTGAAGAATATACTTCTGTGTAGTGGAGAAACCACTAACATTAAATTTTTTTTGAAAATTTGTAATTTTTAAAGGCCTTGAAAGGACTGAAAAATATAGGGCAAAAATGTTTTCAAAATTCAAGTGTCTTTATTTTCTCAAAACATGTGATTTTTTGTCATTTTTTCTGGTAAGTCCACTAGCGAGTTTCATGCCCTTTAATAATCTGGCATTGTTTTTTATTTCAGACCAATGGTTTCGGTGCTACAGGTCCCACCATTTTGGATGAATTTTTTTACGCCTCGACGTTAACGACTCCCCAGTGCCGTCTGTAATTATTAATTATAAAAAATATACATATCTTATTTTTATGGGCTCTAGACCAGAACATCCTCTTATGGGGTAGGTTACCCACAACATTTTCGAAAATTGGTTTTTAGGATTTTTGCGAGTTACATCTTTCCTACCCTAAAAATTTACAGGGAGGTGGAGGGAACTATTCTCCACAATATGTCGGGAGCACATTTTCAATATAAATTCTTAAAGAAAAGATGGAAACTATTTTTCCTACAAAAAAAATGGATAGAATCATATGCATCAACATAAAAATTAATTAATTTGTTTATTAAAATTTTGCTTCCGACACAAGATGAAGACTATCTTATACATTAAAAAAATGCCTTTACTTTGTGTTTTAGGTAATTTGCCTGTCCGGAATCGTGTTCACCATCAGACGGTGCATTGCGTACACGCTCTTACATTTATATTTATAACTTTTTTCCTGTAAATATATTTAAAATTTTCTTTTATTGCATTAAAGTTAACGAAATGACGATTAAGAATTAAAAGAAAAATTATCTCTATATTCATTTATTACTTCGGAATATGCGTTTGAAGAAGTGCCTGATTTTAGTCGTTTAATAATCCTGTATCCCCAAGGCAGTCAGATCATTCGAAAATCAAGTATTTTTGGAGAATCAATTACAAGGAAATGAAAGCAAGCACAGACTTTTCCTTGTATACAATGTTCAGTACTATCACGTAGTGTAAATTTTTATTTTTTATTTATGTATGTTTTATAAATGGCGCCACACGAGGTTGGTTATGCAGTGTTTTAGAAAAAGTGTATTTGGTTTTGCCCCGGTATTGAGTTTAAAAATAAAAATACAACGGTTTCCTTGGAATGTGTTTCTCCTGGAACCTGTAATTTCGACCTGAACCTTGGAAAAAGCAATTGAATCAAAATTATTAAAATAGCAACAAGGAGAAGGCGACCTTTACGATAAATGTCGATTTTCGGGGTGTACAGATATCTGTTTTCTTTTTTATCTCAGAAACCAGAGTTTCTACACGCTAATGTTGAGGTTAAAGGCAGAAAGGAATATATTCTGAACATCCTGTCAAAATTTAAAGTCGATCCTATCCTACGTTCTTTTGCAATCACTGCAAAACCAAAGAAACAACGCCTACACTTCAACCAACTGTGGCGTCATATATATGTATATATTATCCAAATAATTTTTTTTTATAGTTTATAGTATTAATAAACATTACCTAAAAGTACTAGTCATAATTTTGTATTCATTTCTTTGTACTTAATTCCCCCAAAAAGTTAAACATCAAACCTGACTGCCTAATCTCCTTAACCAGCTAAAGTACCAATTGAAATAATTTATTGCAAATTACTTTACGCATAATTACAGTATTTCAGTTTCTAAGTTATTCGAATTTCATCCAGTTTGTTCCTCGTTTATTTAATCTTATATTAAACAGCTGTCACTTTGCAAGAACATTTTATTATACATGTAACTGTTTCTAAAGTACCTGCAAATATAGTTACTTGGAAGAATGAACAAGTAGCTGACACATTACGTCGTCCGAGATATTGAAAACAACATTATTAACATTTTCGCCTCTAACATATTGCCCACTTAGATTCCAGTTAATGCCATATTTTCCTTCACTTAATTTTTGCTTATCGCAAACACCATCCTATAATTTGTGAACTTGTTCGTGGGGTCGCGATTCGATCTTGCGGCATGGCGTCTTTGGGACTCTGGTAAATAACGAGGGATCGTTCGTGTGCCACCAAAGACGTTAATGTGTTCCTCCAATCTCGGTACCCGTAATTAAAGTTATCTGAAAGTTATCTGAAATATCTGATATCCTTCGGCGAGTTCGTCAAAGACCCCGCGGCCGTTGACAATTTAGATAAGGTCGTCAAAAAGACCATACAGATTCCTCTGCCCGATGGTTGTAACCGAGATTTTTCTTAAAGGCTCCCTTCCAGGCGGAGGGCACTCGAAATCCGGGAAGTCGTAAAGCGACCAAACAGCCTTCGCTCGAAAACTCAACAAATCTTGCCGCGGCGAAGTTCAGCGAGATCGATCAAGGAAAAAGAAAAAGGGAATTCACTTGGCGAGCTTATCTGATCGTGAACTTCTATATTGACCGTTTATTCGCTTATAATATCTTGCGACAGACTAAATATTTATTATCGACAGTTATTGCCTTCGAGTGCATTACCATTCCAAGGCATCGCGAGCTGATAATTTATGGACTAAAGTAGAAAGTAATTTCACACTAAATGCAATTGCTTTTGTCTTAAACGCAAGTTGCCCAGCAAAGGATATAATACATCCTTTATCCTGTATCCTACATATTATGCAGGTACACGTATGCGTAATGTAATGCTGGATCTTGATAATTAATTTTCTTCACCCCTGGATGTTCCTTCAACAGAGCAGTACGCAATTTTTTCTACCCATAATTAATTATTCGATGCTTTAGAAATTCAGTAGAAATAGTAGGTAGTTGATAATAGTTTATTATCTCATTCTGTTAATACGAACTATTTTTATAGTCTGGATCATAAAAAGAATTACAAGTTATTTTGTCAAAAATTGTTGCAGGGGGAAGGAAATTCTTTTTTAATTTTCAGGCTTTTCACATGTTTTTAAATTGTACGTACAATACCAGAACATCCGAGGATGTGGATGTCAGGCCGTTATTTTTACAAATGAATGGTCATGAAAATATTCATATCAATTTTTGCTTGCTTCTTTTTTAAATAAATGATATTTATTTTAAATATTTCTCCATTTTTTCATAGCTAAGGAAATATGTAAAAAAAATTAAACGAATTTAAAAATTAGACGAAACGAATTTTTGTGTTTGTATCTTCCGTCATTTCGTCTTTATTCCTTTAGCTAAAATAACTATGTGTTCTATGGTACATAGTAACTGTGAGTACTATACTTCTGAAATAAATATTAAAGAATGTAAAACCGATATGGCATTTTATTTCGAAAAATCAGAAAGGAATACACAATAGTTTTTGAAAATGTTGATGTCATTAAACACTTAACTTTAAGATGTGAAACAATAAATGTTATCTTCCTTCCTAATAGTTTTTTAATAGAACTGTTTGTATCCCTTTTTTTCTAATCGAGTCTAAATACATTACAATGAAGATATTTGATTCATGAATTTTGCAAAACCTTTGGTACAGTTAAACAAAACTGTTACTCTTTCTCCATAAGTGTTTCCTCACCCGCAATTTTATAAAACTTCACGATCTTAATTCTAATGACATTTTTCGTAGTTGTCAGTAAATGTAAGTTTAACAGTTTCGTTATGTTCGTCCTTAACTTCGAACATACTACACAATCAATTCTATTTTTCAGAAAGCATTACAGTGTACCTATATCTGCAATAAATCACTGATTTTTTTTATACACAAATGTACCTACAAGGTTCGGTGCCGAACCGAGTTGCCTTTTCCTTCCGACCAATAAATACCACGGCCAACAGAGAATTCAACCATTATTATATAACACATTGCACAACAACAATCAGTATAATATCTTCGAACCGAAATCAATTTTAACCTCTGTAAACGTTCAATGCCCAACAATGTTTTCCTTGCCACTCACTTTCACGTGCTATCGATTCCGAGGTATTCGGTCAATAGTCGCTTCTGTAAGCTCTGTAACGTAGTAAAAAGGTTGAGTAACACCGAACAAACGATTTGGCCAGAAACTCAGAGATCACAGCTCGAACTTTTGTCCGGGGATGGAGCATTCCTAACGAATACCGAGCGGTGGATAGATCCTGCCAGATAGTCGTGGAAGCGTGTGCCGTCCTTCGTGGCATTGCCTTTGTTCGTTCACGTGAAAAATGACTCGGCGAATGATCCGCCACGGGAAAAAGAGCCACGGAATTACATGAAGGACAGGAGGATACCACGAGTCGTACGATAAATCTTGGCCCATGTAAGCGTGTGTACAGTCACTGTCGATCGATCCTTGCCTCGTGACAAGAAGCTACGGATGTTTTTACACGAAGTCGAAAGATAAGATTCCACGTCTCTTCTTTATTCCACTACGCGCAATGACAACTGGACGCGAAATCGAATCAGACAGTTTTGTAGAATCTCTCAGAGGCCGACACAATGATGCTGTACAGTGTACAGCTGCCCCTTGGTACCTAGAAAAAATGGAGCAATAACGAAACATACAATCGTGTATATCGTGTGATTGTGTGACAATGATTTTGTAGACTCGAGTGGAAAATTGATAAATTTTCTAATATTTTGCATTATCTAAAACTGAGGAATAATAAAACGTAAGCATAGAGAAAATGAGTTACTTCGAGAGGTGAGCACAAATGATTACCAGCAGGGGAAGATTTATTTTGATCGTTTAAAAATTAAATAGAAAGAGGAAAAAATGAAATATACGATACGTCCTCCTGTACATTAATTTCATTTGCGTATCTCGTAGTACTTTGAGATAGTTTGAACTCGTAGAAGTGGAAGCACGAAGAAATAATGCTTCTACTCTTTCTCTGAATAAATAAACTCTACAAGCTAAATAAATTTCTTCACCCTGTTCTGAATTAGTTTATAATAAGAGTCCATCAGTAAAAAAAACTAATGCATACAAATATACTGTTCCACTACGCAAGGCACCAAAGAAAATGTAATTATGCATTCAATGATTTATTCTTAAATTTGGTATTTACTATCACATTATGTAATATGGACAGCAAAAATTTATTTTAACTTTCGTATTTCAGAAAGCGAGTGCTCGTTTGTAGAGATTTGTATTAATTGCAGATTTTTGAAATTTGTTTTGCATAGGTACTACTTGAAAATATTTTTTTTAATCGTGTTGTAGATTCTTGTTTTGTAATTATCATATTTGTATTGCGTTTTTGATTGAGAGTAGCACAATTTTCGTCGTGAAAAGCATTATCGTCCAGATGGTGCTCCCCTGACCGACAAGGGAAGACCGAGCGAGTCATCCGATAAATCTTTCAGCAAAGGATCTCGTGTAGCCGTCGTTGATCGATCCTGCGCAACGACATGCCACTGCAGACGTCCTTTACGTGCGCATCTTTGAAGATCGTCGAAGATCGAAGATAAATCGTTGCAACTCACCAGCATCGTTCAATTATCTGAAGACTATAATGGTAAAGATACGTGAAGGAAAACTAGTATATCGGATCACTACTACAAGAAAGTAATATTAAATTACCCATGTAATAGGTGCGGATATTACTAATTAATACACAACGTATTCCTTGTAAATGAAAATTATGTGAAGAAATGGAAAAGAAGGAAGTTTCACTATTTTTTTATAAAAGATAGATTGAATTAAATTAATTTAAGGATAGAATGTCTGAATTGTAACATATTTCTTATAAAGTAAAAAGTAAAATTTGGAGACTTTACTATATTACATCCATTACTATTAATGAAGTAATCAATTTTTAATGTAACTAAGGATTACATATATTCACGTGAAGTTCATGCATATTTTTGACTAAACAAACATGTTTCTTTAAAGATTATGATGTGAATGAATTTTATGTCAAAGAACAAGTCTCACTTTCAATTTATTTCTTTGCAATTAATTGAAAAAGAAATGCTTCATTTTCGACAAAAACGACTGCCTATAGTACCCTTAAGCTGCGAGGAAGATTTCCTCGCATTCGATCCAAATTTCCCTTGGACTCTGTTCACTATCACCGTAGAAAGTGAACGGCCGTCCATGGAATTCTAGTCTCGCGCAGTTCGTGGAAAAGACAGCCACAGTGATAAACCAGGCAAGGTCGCGCATGAAACATGGGGATTGGGGAGCGACAACTACGCGGCTGGAAGCTGGAACGACGTGACCCGTATCATTAATCAGCGTAGCGCTACGCTGGCAGCCGATGGAGCCGTAAAATTGTATGTAGTTCTTTTTCATTTAAACAGACATTGTATCGCTGTCCGAGCGGTCGCGTGGTAAGTACGTCTCAGCGGCTGGGGATACATTTATCCACCAACGAACGGAGTAATTGCAACGTTGCACGCGTTGCCCGGCGTGTCGCCTAAGGACGAGTACCTACCTTTTTCCCTCGCTGTCGCTGCTTACGGCCGGTAACCTGCCGCATAATCGTCCGCTTGATTACAAACGAATTCTTCTTGGCAGGCTTGGCACGCCAATAAATTACGAAACCATAGTCACCAAGATGCCGTACTATAATACGTGGGCCGCCACGTACAACAATAAATTATATCGCGAAGCGGGACGTGCACGCAAACCAGATTCACACCTCCCCCATTCTTCGCGGCGAAATGCTTTTTGTAGAATCTATTAAGGCGCGCGGCACTACCATACTTTATGGGCTAATTAAAGTCCCCTTGATATTTCGATACGTGTATATTACACCTGTGTTGTATGTATTTACATGAGAAACGATGAAAAATCCTTGGACGGAGGCACGCGGCTATCGGGAATATATCTTCGCGATTTATACTCGGCGAAGGCAAACCTGTTGGAACAATGCAGCTTTAGCACAGCCGCTAAGTCCGAGGCAAGTTGTACTTCGCGGTGTTTCGAACGCGTGGCGATTCGTGAAACGATAAATTCATTTACCGGACAAGGTGTTCCTGCCGAATGATGCAAATCGGCTGCTTGCAAACTACGGGTAGGTACTACGGGTAGGTAGACTTTGGAATGTGTACAATTAAAGTAATCAAAGTACAACGAGTACACCGTGCTTCTTTACCATTTAATGTGATTTATTAAACGATTATATGAAATTGGACATGGTTTCTATATTTATACTTGTTTTACGCAATACAATTAAGAATGTTGATATAGTAGTTGCTACATCCAATGGTTCTTGGGGAGTGCAGAATGGTTCATCGCTAAAAGGGAAACAAGTCGTTTTCTTCATTGGCGAGAATAGATAAAAGTCTTTTGAAGGTAAAGATTAAATGGTTTTATGTAACACTAGCAAAATACCCCCGCTTCGCTTCGAGCTTAAAAGATATTAAGGACTACATGAAAACACATTTCACCCGTTTTCATCGCCCCCTTAGGGGTTGATTAGGGCAAAATCCTGAAATTGGGTTTTAGGCATTTGTGTGGGTAACCTTTCGAACTAAAAACCGAGTTGGTGTCTAATCGGCGCTAAAAGATATTGAGGAATGCGTGAAAACACATTTCACACCTTTTCACCCTCTTAGGAGTTGGTTAGGGCAAAATCCTTAAATTAGTTTTTAGGCATTTGTGTGGGCAATCTTTGTAAGTAAGAAACAACTTTATATCGAATTGAGTCTAAGCGATATTAAGGAGTCCGAGAAAATACATTTTACCCCTTTTCACCCCCTTGGGGACGGAATTTCCAAAAATCCTTCCTTAGTGGATGCCTGCGTCATGAAAACAACGTACCTTCTAAATTTCACGTTCTTAGATTAAACGGTTTGAGCTGGGCGTTGACGAGTTAATCAGTCAGTCAGTACTTCTTCTTTTATATATATAGATTAAACCTCGGTTGTCATCTATTTTTTCGAACGTACCTAGTTGTCATACTGGGTCGATTCGACACCAACCAATTTTCAATCAGCTGCTTTTTAAAAAGTATCTGTTAAATTAAACCGCAGAAATTCTGAAATAAAATTTGAAAATTGCAGAATATATGTTCATCGTTGATAATTAACATTTAAAGTATCATCAGGTTTAAACAGTAGTACCATTTTCAATGAGACCTCGAAGATATTTTACCTGAAAGTTAAATTATGATAAATTTGATCCAGTGTGACAACCGAGAGTTAATAAAATATGAGGACACGGTTTCTTATTACTGTGAAATTAATTCATTGTGTTATAATTAAGAATATATTTATTGTACATTCACATGACATGTACAGCAACCCCCTTGAACCTATAAGCTGCCGATTGTGGTTTTCGGTATTGATTTATAGAATTGCACCGAAAACCTAAACGTCTATCTACCTTGGTGTGCCCTGGGTCTAAATGCACGATGATAGAGCCAGAGAATTGGTGAGGCTTCCTTGAAACTTTTGACTCTCAACACTCGACTGTGCAGCCACCTTCGCACTTTTAATGCTTCATCATACTTTTTCCACCCATTATAATTATGTAAATAGTCTGCACTAAATTATGGTATATATGAGAAATAAATAATTGTAAAAATTACTGTACTTGTTGGTTACCTTGAGTATGAGAAATAAATATTTCTTTCGTTGATACTTATCTGTGTGATATATAAGTACGTATACTTGTAGACGAACTAAAATTCTATTACCACATAAAAACTTGAAACACTACCGGAGACCGAAGCCATTGCATCTAAATCTAATTAAAAGAATAATCACCAATTTCTACATAAATTCTAGAAACATATGCTATCACTTAAAAAATATTCCGCATTAAGTTATAAATATTCAGAATTTTTTAACAAAATCTGTGTATTCTTTTCACATTCAATAGAACCTAGTAGGTACATCACGATGTTTACGCTTTCACAGTATTTTATACAGCTATCTTAATTTTCATACGCAACTGTTTAATTAAAATCAGTGGATACATCAATCTCAATCGAATACATATGTTATTCCACGAGACTTTCACAGTGGTTCGATGGTGTTTAACAATGAACAAGAATGTAAAGTGGAATGCCAGAAACTACTAATTACGTCACTTACCTGCAGGGCAATCTGTACCCCAAGTATTTGTTTCGTTGCTTAATTAATTCAACACCTGCGTATTCAAATTCCCTGGACAGTTTTGATACGCATCGGCTGACTGCTCGTGCACATGTGCCGTGACGAAAATAGAAGAATGGTGCCCGGAATTCACCAGTATCACGTGGAATTCAATGAACCTGCAATGGCATATGCGTTATACGTTGGTACCTTGCCGATATCCGTACCTGTTAACGTTCTGAGGGTGGAATCACGAAAGCACCATATGTGTCATCCATTAGGTCATGGGTAGCAACCCCACATGGCTCTTCATGAAGTAGGTATACACACGCATAAATTCTTCCCCTCGATCCCCCTCCGCGTTGGTCGAAAGCTACCTGCGTATTATTGTACGACATACGCCAGCCGATAGTAGAATACCGACACGTGGAAATCGATATTCCCAAGGTAGACCTGCACATTCAACACTTTGCATTCTGCATCTTGTTTTGAATCACGTGTTTAATTACCTTAACTCTTTCATGTAGTCCTAGCTTGTTGGTGGTAATTATAGTTATTATTATTGCTATTTTATGAAAAATTGCAAAGTTTTATTCGAGAGTAATGATTCGTTTGTAATAGAAAAATTATTTTGTCAAGTATGTTCAATTAAAGTAAGATTAAATATTAAATGAAAATGAATAATAAATCATGGACGACGTTATAAATAACAAGCTAAATTAAACAAACAAACATAAAAATAACAAAGTGAAATATAGGTATAGTTCTTTAAAAGTTGCAGTTAAAATATTCTTCACGTGTTAACATATTTTTCTATCTTTTCTGTGAACGACACTCGTTTTAACAATTGCAAACGAAACACCCAGAAAATATTATTTCAAAGACAATCTTTTTTCGTGTAACTGTTTATATCGCCTGAATACACGGTATATGTTAACCTCGCTCTAACTATTATTGTTATAAAAAGGACATCTATTTCAAATGCTAATGAGATTTTTTATTATCTTAGATATTTTATCACTGAAATTTACCAGAGGAAAAAAGAATATTCACCATGAATTTTCAATTCTTTCAACCCATCTAATTATCTAATTTAGTAGTGTTTTCTAAGTACTCTGGATGTGCAAACGTGAATAATTATTTATTTTTATACCTTTCTATACACACGCTAGAGTAGTTATCGTTCCTGTTTTTTTTTTTTTTAGTAAATTCGGTATCATTAAAAGAATTCACATATACAAGTAATGACTATTACATACACTTCAAATGTATAATAAATAATAATAATTGCTAGTACCACGTCATCGTGTAATGTGTAAACTGAAACGCTTATAGAAATACATACTTCATGTAATTTGCAAATTGCAATCCATTTCTCTTTTGAATCATGGTATCTGAAATTGCAAAACACTGATTGCTACCTGTCTATCACCAGGTATTTTGCAATTTTCCATATAGAGCAATGCAAATCAAGACGTTGCAATTTCGTGAAACTCATAATTCGGCCCCCTGGCTCTCTTGAGCAAGCTTTTTTGGTCCTTTAATTAGTCGGCGCCGTTATTATTACCTGAGAGGCAGAAAAGATTCTCGCCGACCTCGAAGAGCGTCGTTCATTCATGGAAAAAGTACCAAGTCATAATAACGCCTCGGATAATAGCCGCGATATCTAGTATCGATCTCGTGTAAAGTCAGACACCATTATTTATACGTGTATTTATTATTATTGCTGAACGCATATGCAGCTACACTAACTGCATGCATACCCAATTTGTTTATCATAAGAAGGGGCATATCATAAAGTGATGCAATTAAGTTAATCATACGATTTATCTTAATATAGGGATTTTCGGAAATCTTGTTTTCACTAAACGAGGAATTGCAATGAAATTTATTTCTCTTGCAGTGCGTAATTATTACACGCGAAAGTATAATAAAAAATGTATTCATAAGAGTAAAACTCGAGTCATAAATGACACATTACAATTTCATTTATCTTTGAACGTTTTAAATATTTTAATAAATAAGGCAGTCAATGATAATTTACATTGACAAATATCGAGGGGAACATTTTTTAGTGTCATTTATTCATCTTTAATTTTTTATTGATGGTATACCTTGTAAATAAGACTATCCATTTTGTTTTATATATTTTACTCTTAATCTCTATTTGATTTATTTACTTACTTAGCAAGAATGTGATATGCAAATAGCAAGATTTGTGATCTGTTCAGAATACCTAATTTTTAAATATTCATTGATAATTTATGGACAAGTGTGTTAAGATTTGTTAAAATTAACGATGCTATATGAATTATTATTACCCACGCGAAATCTATATAAAAAAGTAATTACTAGTAACTTGAGTATGTATTTTGCAAAAGTAGAATTCTATGAGTAGAATTGAAATTATTAAAACAGAAAGTGTAAAATTTATACTTCGGGTAATAGAAATGATTATGACAATTTACAGTAAATGACTACGAATAATATTTTATGCACTATCTTTCTCGCTTTTCGTAAATAAGCATGAACGAATGTATGTTCCCATAATCTTAAAATGTAATATAAACAAATGAAAAATGAAAAAATGATATAATAGGTAGGTTCCACTGTTGCTACTTAATACAATACTAGGGCCGTAAAAATTCGTAGAAAAGAAAAAAGTGTAGTGAAAACATTGACTACCATGGCAGGTCATATTTCACCCGGAAAATGAAAAAGATTCTAATATCTATGATCAAATGTAGCGATGGTCTTGGGTTCTAACTAAGATGATGCCCGGGGCGAATATCAAAGTCATATCTAACACGAAGACAGAGAACTAACGTAATGCGTGGGTTAAAGTAGAAAATTCAAGTTACCTGGCCTCTGGTATCGCTCATTCCGCCACTACAACTGGTAATTAATTTCACGATAATTAGCAGCGAGGTGGTCAGCTATTTAGTCTAACCGCTGTGGTTCAGAAATATAATTATGGAGTAAATTCTTCAGTCAAAGTTTCAAGATAATGACGCTACTATCAGAGTTTAGGAAAATTTTCTTTCTTTTCTCCATTTTTCTTACTCCTGGACTTCTTCTTTGTCAATAAGAATTTAGTTTTACTTTACGGAGGGCAGCAGGGGTAAAACGTCGCAGTCGTTTTATGTTGCTTGCTAAAATATAGCCAATACCGTTTTTTGTGTGCAAGTGGATATACGTATGAGCAGCTTTATAAGTATATAGAGAAAATAGAAAGAATAATAAATGTGATCATATTTTCTGAAATGTCGTTTAACAACTACGTTCTGCTTTCTTTAATACGTTGAGTATGTAACGCGAATAACTTAATTTCGTTTATTAATAAAAAATTGTTTTGATTAATTTTATGCTGCCAAGTCTTTTACATAATGGTATTGGAGCAATGACAGAGACGAATATCGTGTGCAATAGAATGGTACTCTATTTATATTAAACACTCAGAATTATCAATATGTTTATTGTGGACTCATATTTCTCTACATAAAATTTTGCAGTACATGCGTATTTTATTGTTAAATTACTTGATTATATTATGCTTCATCGTCAATGATAGTCGAACGTGTTCTTAGCAAAACATTTATTATTGAAATATTGGAATACAACATGAATTTAAATATTTAGTGTATATGAATTTTAAATTGGAATATTTATTATTCAAGTTGTACTTCTATTAACTCTCGATAAATTTCTGATAATACGTATTGATTTTACTTAAGCTTTTGTAAAAATCAGAGTAAATGATGGATGTATTACATATTATCATATTCATCAAACTAAAAGATCATAAAAACTTCAAATGGCATATAATTTAATTAATTCGAGGAATAAATAATTCTTTACTTAGATAATTATTATTCATTTTTCATTAAATATTTATTCAGACATTTATGTTATTTTTTTGAGCATTTCTTTGATTAAAACAGAAATCGTTACTGACAAATAGGAATTCACTCGATAAAGCTATAACTTAAAGGAAAACATTTTTTGGAGTCCATCAAAATTCATAAATCATATTATCATAATGCAGTATGTAACAACTTCTATGTTAAGTCATATTTAGTGTTTCATGTATATAATATATATATATTATTATGTTAGCAACTAGGATAGTTAATTGCCATTAATTTTTTTACTCCCCTATTCGTAAAGAAAAATTATTATTGTATACATTCTTTTTTTATATTAATTACATAAATATATAATGCAGTTTATTTTTACACAATAAAAAACTTATATATTCTTCTGAATATAAATTATTTTTTTACACAAAAAAATTATGTCGATAGTGCTCTTTGTAGCCCCTCTCTTTATGCTACCCAGTATAAGGAATGGAAAAACAAGTATGTCCTAAGCGTGTAATCGTAGCATACAATTTTGTGTAATGATTACATATAAAGCAATGCATCGCAAAGATAATGTATCAGGCATAATTACTGTACGAATGTCGTTATCTCAGATAAAATACGATAATTACCACTCTTTAAAATTCAGTACACTACACTAGGAGGATGCGCTGTATAATTACTACTTCGAAACGTCACCAGCGAAAATTAGTAGTTGATGTAACGGGATCTCGAGTGGTTCACGTTTGCAGAGGTGTTATGCTTCTTAAAACAAGTTGCCACAACCAGCGAAGTCCTTCCAACAATAATAATGACGGTACTTGCAACTTTGCGGTCGAAAATTTGTCGCGCCGTGAGAGTTCGTATGAACGAAGAATGACGGAATCGTAAATCTTAACCGAGACTCTTGCACCTTGCCGCTGCGATCCTTGAACCAGGAGCAGCGATCCTAAGAAGGAAGGACTCCTCGTGAGCTTACAGGGTAAACTACCTGCGGGTAATTGACCCCAAAAAGGAACTGTGCATTAAAATAAAATCGTGTTCAACATTTCACACTTTAATGCGGCTAGTTAGACATAGGTACTAATTTCGCGACGTAACAACTATAGAAAGTGCGATAATTGTTGTGGCCATCTTTCTCAATTTGTAAGGATTATACGTCTGGTTTGATCACAGTGGTATATAATATATTTATTTTTAGAACAATTCAATAGATAATCTTATGAAAATATTTATTTTATAAATGTTACCTGCGAATTGGTTTTCGTGCTCCCTACTATTACCGGTACGCTTTAAGTTTTTAATGGAATTATTTAGTTAGACCGATCCCTGTGTGCATAATACTGTGCTTATAATGTTCCTTGTAAAATTAATTCTAATTGTAAAGTAATTTGATTGGAGATTATACGCAATGGGGTGCATTAATGGCACGTTGTTACTATTGCAAATCATAGAAAATAATATTATTCTTTTAAAATTGAATGTTTTAACGTGAATTACAGTCTTGCTATATCAGTTACGTATTTTGCTATATTTTGAGAAATATTTTAGTAATAATAACGCTTTAAGATACTAAGAATGTTTAATAATGTTTGCACAATATTTTCACAGATGGCAATGCATGGCGTATAAAAGTAGAAACTTTTAATCCGTTTTACTGAAAACAACACACATCTTATGAAAATAGAAAACAAAACGTCTACAGACGTCCGCCCGCTTAAAACATACGTCAGCCTCGCTGCATCACAAAGTTCGTGCAATACTTGCATCTTATCGTGTACTATCAGCCATACAAACATGCCTCGGCGGAGGCTTACTTAAAAGCGCCAAAGCATTCTTTATCTGTCGAAATCCAACGTCAGACTATGGTCAGGCGTCGGATATTTATCACAGGCTCCACGCGCGCTCCGCGCAGGGGGAGAACGTCCAGTGGCTCTCGAGTACCCCTCATGCGCCGCTTTCTCAACACAGAGAAGGATAGGTATGCACAGGCGGAAAGAGAAGGATAATGTGAAAAACGTAGAAAAAAAGAAGACAGAGCGCCGGTAAAAGAAGAAAAAAGAGAAGGAAAAGAACAGGGCATATACCTGTTCCACGCGGAGCGCGCTCACGCACTTACACAAATGAAGATCCACGCGCGTCTGTGCGCGCGCACATCCTCCCCGTGCATACTCCCCTTAAGCACGAGGCCCGGCAAGCACGCGTGCGCCCTAGTACACGCATGCACGCACGCACGCACGCACGTACGCACGCACGCACGCACGTACGCACGCGCACGCTTCGTACGGAGCGGATGAAACCAAGGGATTGGTGGGGAGAGAGTCGATGGATGGGGGTCGGCGCGCGCCACGACGCGAAAGTGGGGAGAACGGCTCACGTCTTGCACCCCCTGCTCCGAACTTCCCAGCCGCCACTTGGGCCCACATATCCTTCATATCCCCTTACCCCACCGTCAGTCCCAGCCGTCATTGCTGCATAGCTTCTCTTCAACCGCCACCCCCTCCTCCTGCTTCTTCTTCTTACTTCGTCTTCCTCCACAGCGCATTTCTCCCTCTTTCTTCTTTCTCCGATCATACTCTCTTTCTAACTTGTTTTTGGTACGTGCGCGTGTCTCACTCGGCCGGCTCGCTCGATCTCTGGACCAGCTTTTCTTTCTCCCGGTAACTGTTCAAATTTCGATCCCCGAGACACCGGCCGGTTGGTGGGGATATGGACCCTTCTTACGTGTGTGCAGTGTCTCTCACGCGTACACGAATTCGGGGATCGTTGCGAGGAGATCGAAGATTTAAAAGTATATGCGCGTGGAAGGGGTGTTACTTTGATACAGGTGATACAAAATTCCAATGAACGTTGCGCAAATTGATTCGATTAATCAATGCTTTACCGAGGACATTAAACATAGCTAAAAGTTGCATTTTAATATTTAAGCTTTAAAGTTACGTTTTTTCAATTCATACCTTGCGAAGTCTCTCTCTCTCTCTCTCTCTCTCTCTCTCTCTCTCTCTCTCTCTCTCTCTCTCTCTCTCTCTCTCTCTCTCTCTCTCTCTCTCTCTCTCTCTCTCTCTCTCTCTCTCTCTCTCTCTCTCTCTCTCTCTCTCTCTCTCTCTCTCTTTATTCAGATTCTCTATCAAAGTAATAGTGAATTAAAGCAATTCAGAATATTGCTTGTTAAACTGATTTCCCAACGTTAAAAAATATGGCAATGATAATTATGAGGCTCGTAAGATTTCCGCCCAAGTATTTAAGCTGTATGAAACATGCATAACACTATGTATTATCTTATTCGATATGCACAGTCTTGTAATTCTAATATACGAAACTTCATTTCTGGTACTGCTGCTAATATTATTGAACCGGCAGTTTAGCTTCAAACACACCTCAACATACCGCTAGACTCGAATCCTATGTACGAGCTTCTACAACTTCCAAGAAACGAGAACCACAAGTTATCGCGCCGATAACGACGAAGGGTATCGTCGTTAAATATCCAAATCAGCAAATAGATTCGAACCAGCATGCAAAAGCACGAGGGCAATTCACGAAGATGAGAATCTCGGGCGTTGTAGGGCCTTTGGATCCGTGGTGGTGGGGACGTACAGGGGTATGAGGCGCTGCAAGCCGGTAGGGTGGGAAGGAGGGGGAGAAGATGGGGGTTTAGGGCCCGAGATCGAGTATGGGACCCCATGGAGGGGATAGGCGCGTGCCCGCCCTGGCTATATAAGGCCTCGAACCCTTCTTGGTAAGGCATTTCGGGAGCCAGGTCCGTACCATCAGCATCGAGGGTGCGGCTTAGTTTTCAACATTCCTAACTCGCACAATAAATCGTTTTAATTCGGAAGTTTTATTTCCCATTTCACGTTCGTTCGACACGTTCGCGCGTACTCATCCACGGTGTCGCGAGAGAAGGGGTATCGTCAGAGAGGGTTAAACTGTCGCAGCGATCGGTCGGTAGCCTAGTATTTTGATACATCGGGGATTCTATTTCCCAAGGTCATCTGGCACGCGCTGCCGCGCACTCCTGCTCTCGTGGTGGGGGGTGAATCGGATCAGTGATATGACCTTAGTGAGATCGAAGGAGGGGAACGTATTGCCCATCATGTTGACCGTACAGCAGCAGCATCATCACCATAACCTCCATGGTTCTACAACCAGTGCTCAAACTCACCGTGGCAACGTGATTGTTTCGACGAGCAGTATGCCAGCCAATGACATCAAGACAATTCAGCAACACGGTTGCAAACGATCCAAGATATACGGCCAAGCGACTGGGCCCTACGGTACCGTTCCTCATCAGCCGGCTTCGGTGGCAAGGCGAAACGCACGAGAGCGGAATCGTGTCAAGCAGGTGAACAATGGTTTCGCCACTTTGAGGCAACACATACCCCAAAGTGTAGCACAAGCTCTCGGTGGAAGTACGGCCGGTACACACGGCGGGTCTAGGGCCGGCAGCAAGAAACTATCAAAAGTCGAAACGCTCAGGATGGCAGTTGAATATATTAGGAGCCTTCAACGTCTTTTAGATGAGCACGACAGTGGTTCAGATGTCACGAGTGTGTCTTCGCCAACGTCATCACCACCGTCGTCAAATTCTTCCTCGTCCACGTGTAATGGAATCGGATTAGAAGGAAGTCACCACTCCCCCGAATTAAGACTCCGTGGCAATGTCAGCAATGAAGTTCGGCATCACGGTAGCCCTGACTTACACCGACATCAACATATCAGGCAAAATCCCAGCCCAGCTTTCGTACCAGCACCCTGTTCGGAAGCCTCGAGTTCGCCAACGCCGAGTTTTGTTTCCGAAGCATCGTCAGCTGGTAGTCAAGGGTACGGGACTTCAGGCACGCTCTACGCCACTCATTCCGATGGTTACGACAATTATGAGCCCATGAGTCCAGAGGACGAAGAACTATTAGATGTAATTTCTTGGTGGCAACAAAGTCAATGAGACGAGCGGTGTCTACATCGGCTCCGATTTGGTCATATTTCTTTCTCAAAGGTTAGTTTCAATATTCTTTTGCAACTTTAACGATAATGGTACTATCAAGTTAATTCCCTAAAACGGAAAATAATGCAAGAAAATTAAATTTCGAGACTAGTATATACAATTTTCTTCTTCAAAATGCAGGGTGTTATTTGATTTACTGTCCTATAATTAGAAGTGTTTTCTGGCAATGCAAAATTTCTGCGACCACCAGTGCCTATAACCGAAATTACCTGTAAACGTATACATTTTTCTAGAATTTCCCTCGCGTATTTACACTTAAAAATTATACTTTACTTGTCTTAGAGCAGATATTACTTCATTTTATTTTCATCTCAATATCTTTAAAGATATTTAAAGATATTTATAGATTTAAAGATTGAAAGTGATCAATGTTATTCAACGTTACGTCACATTGAGAATATTTTTTTTCCTTCGAAACTTTCTCACCTCCCTCACTTTTCAGCGACCGTAAATTTTGCCCGTGAGGTAACATCCGCGTTACCGAGGAAGTTCAAAGAAATTTCCGACCAGATTTGTGACCTTGCCCCCTCACAATGGTGCGCGCGACCCCTCGCTGAAACTCCAGCCATTCAAATCCCAGACTCCATTCAGAGGGGCACCGAGTATACATTCGAGAAGCGACGCTTTTGTGCCCGATTTCTTTCACTGTGTACTACAAAACGCACGCCACTCTGTGTATGTGAGCTGGTCCCCCTACCGCTTTCTCATCCCCCCCTCCCCTCACACACAGACTTTCCGAATTATCTGATTCGTCTCCTCCGAAAATTTTGCCACCTTCTACGAGGGAATTTTACAACTTCCAGAATTGGAAAATTTATTAAAGTTCCTCTTGTTATACAACTTTGAAAGCTTCTTCTAAACCACGTGTCGTCTATTTCTAGGATTCGTCATCCTTGAAACTTTTTTTTCATATCCAGTACTTTAAAATCACGAATGATCGATTTCACAATACATATTTACATTTCGATTTAAATATTTATCGAATCTGTACGAAATTAGAGTATTTTAGAAACACTCAATCTCTAAAAGCGCGGGAGGTGTGCCCCATCAATTAATTCTCTGTTTTGTTTTGAATGAGGAAAATCTGCTAACAAGTTAAAATTCGAATTCGACTTTAATCTCGATGGGCATAACTTTTTCCTGCTGTCCCTTTGAAACCCTCTAACGTTCCTTCTCGTAGATTTCTTTCTCTCTTGCTCTCTGGCTTACTCCATTTTTCGGTTCGTTATACCCCCTCTCCCTCCCCCTTTTTGACAAGAGACGATTTCGTCTGCTGCGTTTAACTTGAATACATCTTTCAGGATATTTCAGTCTCCCTTTTGTGGGTTTTTGAACCGGTACGCTATTCTTTCGTCTCCCTCTCCCTTTCTATCTGTCTCCTTCGATTTCTTCTTTTTCACTCTACCGGTGGAGAGTGAGTCCCTTCCAGTAAAACTGCCCTTACCTGAAATCATCCCCTGCTTCTCCTGTATACCTGTAGCGTCTCCTTACCAACCATCGAGAGTTTCGATTTCGTTGGGAATGAATTTAGAAATTGCTGTTGTTCTTTGCAAATGTAAACACGCAGAAACGAGAAAGGAATTAAATTTGGCATTAAACTGCAACATATAACAGTAAGTGGAGGAAATAAACAAATGGTAACTGGTGGTCAAAAATGAAATTTTGGCGAAAATTATTTTTTTCTATTTGCAACTGAACTATCGTGAAATTGCGACGATTCGCTAACGTGTCGATTTCCTTGTGAATGTTACAGAAGTGTTTGGGATGAAAACGCAAGACACGGGTATGGGAGAGGACCAGAAGGAGACGACTAACAGCGGCTGTTCCACTAACTGTGATCTAGTCATGTCAATATTGTGCAGATGTAATTTTACGAATCGATAAAACGCGCGACACTTTCGTTAGTATGTTAAGGGTAGTTTCTTTGCTTCTGAGATACTTAAGCAGTTAATGGTGCGATCGTTGACAAAGTTTTTTTTTATTATCAGTCGGCTTGTATATATACATGTTTATTACGCAGAGAATGTAAGACGATGTCGTATCGACATTAAGGGAAACTATATAATCGTTCACACATCCTCGAAGGGTGTATTCAGCATTCCAGAGTGCCTTACAAGAATTTTTAACTTTTAGTTGAACGCTCAACAGAGTGTTGGGCAACGTGACACGTTTACAGCTCCCAATCACGTAAATACTATCATGCTTTCTTTGCCCTGAAAGAAAGAATAAAACTCCATTAGGAACATTTGTAAACCATCAAACGTTAGTACTGAAAGTACTGACTTGTCCTAAATTTTATGATTGTTATCGAAGCTGCAAGTATTGAGCAATTCAAGTATTTATATTAATTCGCAGAACTGTTTAGACAATCTTTCTACAGACTGTGGACGGTCTCATTGTAATATAACGACTTGTAACGATATTGTAAATGATGTATGTTGAGCAAAATTGAAGCAGATAAATTGCATTCATCGAACTTCTCATTCAGAATGAAAATGACGGTAATTTTATCATGCTAGTGCCTTCTTGTAAATACAACCTGACAAATAATTCGTTAAATATATTGGACAACGTTATAAATAATAGAAAAGCTTCGTTATTTCTCCCTGTAACACTGTTTTCCTGAATTCTGAAAATATTCCTACCTTGTGCCTTCCTTATTTCAGGTTCCGTTGTAGGAAAATATATATAGTATATAATATTGTACCGTAGTAGAGTATTTATCATGGGACGAGGGTACCTACGCGGTAAGGTAAAAGTTAATTTTCGCAGAAAGGTGTCAAGCTATACGGAGATTTATTTTCACGGTGGTCAGTAAAAGTTTTCACGAAATTTTCGTTACACCTGACTTCGAAGCAGAGTCAGGTACAACCGTGATTATTTGACCGGCCAAAGCAGAATCCTCGAGGAATACTCATTGTTATACGGTAACGGTACCATCACTAGCAATGCGCGTCTACCATGGAATCGATCCTCTTCGTTTTCAATAAACGAATTGCAACGACTGGTGTCATTTCGTTCTCAGGTAGATTCGGGTTACTAACCTGTCCTAACGGGCCCGATACTCTAAGGCCCAAATCCCTTGGGCAGGTATCGATCGATCGTTTCGACGGGTAGGTTAGTTTTGCTGGACGAAAGTGCCATAGCGTATTACGAAGAGTACCTTGAAATATACAAAATTATTTTTCCTACGAAATTCTTTAACTGTCAGAATTATGGATTTATACCTGTACAGATATTTTAATGTCAGGAAAATTTTATTGAAATTCGCTATTACATGCCAAGTCTAAATAAATTGGATTGTTTTTAACGTGTTAATTTAACGAGAACTATGAGTACACTGATTAAGAATAAATTGATGGAAACGAGTTCTGGAAACATAACGCAAATATGATTCTTTTTCATTAATCAAATAAAGAAGTTTCGAATGTTTTATAGGCACAGTTATAAGAAAATATTAAATACTGACACTAACTAAACGATAGACAATAAATGGTAAACAATTGCGATAATGTTAATACTAGAAGTAAACTAATTGTAAGTGGTAAGAATTCCAATTGTTATCTACTAAGAGAATTCTAATCTAAAAGAATCTAAAAGAATTGTAGTAATTCAAGATACATGTAACTACAGTTATTTTATGTATACAATTACTGAGAACTACTATGCGTGTGAAAAAAGATATCATTGTGACATTTTTATATTTTTATCAGTATATTTGGTGACTGATATCTTGTTACTCTGATAGGAAGAGTAAATTCAAAGGACAAATCGAGCATTGTCATTCAATATAAGGATGTCTTGTTTATACCATTTAGTATCACTGAGGGATTATTCTTGTTAATGTAAACATTTCCAATAATCGCTGAAAAATGTATATTTCTTTTCTTCTTAATTGCTTTCAAGGTACAATAATTTCAAATCCTTAAATTGTTTAAATCCGTGCACGTATATATTCATATTATCTATTATATTTTATGTTCTTGAATTTTTTAATGTAACTATTTTATGTGAGACTAAAATATTCAACAAAAGGTGATACTCGATTGTAAATATCGAGTGCACGAAAGAAATTTTATTTCAAACTATTGTCTACTAAATTTTATTTTCTAGAACATTTTTAACAGTTTTACGTGAGTTTTACGTATTCCCTTCAAGTGCGAGGGAATGGGACATCGATCAGAATGTGAATAACAGTAGCTGTAAATATAGTAGGTATACTTTGAACAGAAGAAACAAATTTAATGAAAACATCTTGAAAGTTTAAATGAGTAAAAAATTAAAGCACATTTAATTTCAAATTATAATATAAATTTATCAATGAACTGTATTAGTGAGCAATTTTAATATTATATTCCTTATAACTATATTTTATATTAATCATGAACTTTTCAGTACCTATTATCTTCAGTTCAGCTCAGTGTAATTGCAATAAAATTAATTAATTGCACTGAATATCCAACGTTTTAATATTAGTAGTTATTTCTGAACATAACGATTTCAAAATAGCATTATATTTTTATTTCTATTCATTTATACATTTAACTTTATTTTCTCAAGTAATAATATCATGTGAAAGCTACAATAATATTTTCTCCTTAATGAAACGAGTTTTTAAACATACAGAAATAATGCCATTTTATTGAAACTCTGAAAACTAATTTCCATGTACCAAACACAATATACGAAGAACTTGTGTATGCAAAGAAGTAGGTATGCCTTTCAAATATCCTCCAGTGAAAATTAATATGGAAACACAGACGCATAGTTTTATCGCAACTATTAATATCTAAGTTACTCTAATGATTACACAGTTTAAGACTAATACGTATGCTAAACTAGAGACCAAAAACGTCTATTGTGTTTGATTTTATTTATTCCACAACATATTTATTGCTACAATTTTACACGAAAGCATCTAAGTGTAAAAATATATCTAATGATACTTCACGCTCATTAATATGTTACGTTTAATGTTTGATTACCGTGCATTCGAAATCAGTGATGCACCGATTTCGACTGATTTACGTCTCTTGTGGTTCAGGAAACAGGGGGAAATATGTAACGGAGACTTTTGACAGAAAAATTACTGTAATTCTGGTGGGTTATTTACCCTAAAACCGCAAGGACATTGACAAGGATAATGGGGGAGAACTCCGCCCCTCTACGCTGTATTTTTAAAGTATTCTGTCGCAAAAGGCAACATTTAAGGGCGTGCGGCTTGTGGTTTGGAAAATCGTCAGGCCTCGTTCAGGATTTTAGTTTTTTGAAAATGGGCCATTCCGTAGCACCATTAATTAAGTATTATTACGTATTGTTACTGTGATGATAATATTACCCTGTAACCGTAGATGAAGTTAGTTTTTCGAAGGTATCTGTTATATTTGATGAAACTGGAAACGAATTGTGATTTATGAACACTGGATTATATGGAATATGAAATAGGCAAAGAATGTACAAGTGTAAGCTAACTGACAAATTAAATACTATTTCCATAAACTGTGATTCGTGTTCGTACACCGCGGTATTAAAAATTGTTTAGCACTACTTAATTTTGTTCCATTCGGAATTAATTCAATGATGCATCGAGACACCGTAGAAATATAATACTCCTATTCACTTTTGTATTCATTTGCCTTACTAATCGCCAGTGGTTAGTTCACTATTTCTTTGATGTGTTCTTTACTTGTTTAGCGTAAACAAATTAAAAATCAATGAATCTGTAGTTGTATTCACTCATAAATAATTTTGCTTTATGCATTGTTAATTTTACATGAATAATTATGTGAGTGGTCTTCGCCAACGACGAAAACTATTTCTCCCGGCACCTTGGGAGAGGTGGTCAGATACCATGACTTCAGTTTTCAACCCGATTCATAGTAAATATTGTCTTAAAGCAAACATCGACCAGTTTTTCTGAATCAGCATAAAATTTTAAACTTTTAGGTTTGTTCTGATAAAATAAGTAATATCTATATTGGTTTTAATAGCTATTTTATATTAGGTCGACCACATCTCCCGGATTTACCCTAAATTTTTTCATATGTTAACGTAAAGAGAGAGAGCAGATGGGAAAGTGAAAACAGATCGAGCACAATCGAGCGACAGGAAGTACCTTGGAATGTACTGATAAAATTGAATAACCACAAAACAACATTTCTCGTTACAGATCAACTTTGACGATAAATAACTTGACATAAGATTAATATGTTATAACGATTCCTGTTTCAAGAAGTCATTACCGAACTCAAGAAACAAATTATAAAATTGTCCTTGCTCTCCCACTCAACAAAATGGTTCCCCTAAAAAATCACCTTATTGGAGAATCTATGTCACGTTTCATTTAGTGTGCAGTTCCAAATTTAAATCCGGATAATATAAAAAAAACGATAATTTCCGCTTTTTCATTTGCCACATCACACCTCCGTTTTCAATGAGAATAACTGCATTGACCGCCTGTGTAACTTAGCCAATAAGTTCTGTCACGCTGTTGACTTTTTCTCGAACACCAACCTGCCTTTTAAGAACAAGCTCATAACGTTAATGCGCAGCAACTCTGTCTAATTAATCTTGTAATCGCGTATACCTCATCTTGTCACTTGTACATATCTCTGTCTTCCGCTCATGTTTATTTTATCTTTTACCAAAGGGTACCCACCCGTATATATAGCAAATAAATAAATAAATAAATAAATAAATAATTATTTACAAAAGGGCAGTCCTCACCGATTTCGGAGACCTGGTAATATGTTGTCAAAGTTAATATTCCGAATAACGTTCTCCTATAGGTACATATTACCGTCGCTCGGTTTTAGTATTCGAGATATTCGCAAAAGCCTGTGATCGGTAGATGGTGGGGGCCAAGATAATGTAGCCCCCCATGAAAGGGTCCGCCAACTCTTGGGAGATTTACACATTTTTTTATCTAAAATCTCCCAAAAGTTGGCGGGCAGAGGGGGGCGCTACACCATTTAATCCGAACCAACTACCAATCACAGTTTTTTGCAAATATTTCGAAAACAAGGGCGTCCGGAGACATTTTTCCAGGGGGGGGGGGGGAGCAACTTTGGGATGATGGTAAAGAAAAATATAGCCCTCTTCCTTTTTTTAATCCATTTTGTAGTGTCAATTTAATGAAAAATTAAAAGGAAAAAATTAAAAATATTCCCTCTTTTAGTATAAACTTAATAAAGATCAGTTTTGAAAAATAAGAGATTTTTTCTCAACAGCCAGGGGGGCAACTGCCCCTTTTGCACCCCCATCCGGACGCCCATGCTCGAAAACTAAAGCCGAACGAAGGTAACATGTAGGTATAGGAAAAAGTTGTTCAGAATCATGCCTCCGACGGCATATTCCAAGGTCACCGAAATTGGTGAGGACTGTCTCTTTTGTAAATAATGCATCCAAAAATCGTGTTTCTGACAACATGTAAGATGGCAGACTTCGTCGCCTTGGCCACCGTCATTATCGCGTTATACCGTATTAGCCGGCAGCGTAATATAGGCACGCGTTACTTGGAAACGTCGAGGTGGAGGATTGGGCCAAGTAAATCCTCTTATCCGCATCGATGACGCCGAACCAGACGAGGAACACGAAGAGGAACGCGAGTCGGAGTGTACGAAGACGTACGCAGAACGATGAAATCGCGGACTGGCCTTACCGGTCGGCGCAACGAGTTAAAAGGACGAGATTCTTCCTTGAGGGTACATTAACCATGCGGACGCAGATCCGTCTAGCCAGTAAGGTTCCTCGGGAAGAACAACCGACGACACTCGTTGTGCCTTGTTACTACCACCCCGTCCCCTCTTAAGCCCACGTTAAATTGGATTTAAATTTCGAGATTTATAACACCACCGTGAATCCTCTTCGGAGAACTGTCCTAGTGATTCTTTTAATCTTCTCGCTGCGCGTAGCTCGAAGACGCTCCTGCGCCGGCTGCTCCATTTGCTCCATTTCCACTCTCTAAACGTATACTGTCAGTGACGTTAGAATTCAGAATGCTTCGATAATGCACCTTTTTGGAATTGTTCAGTTGGTTAAACAGTCTTCTCGTTTTCTTTCAATGGGGCATTTCTGTTGGAATGTTGAGTGTGATTTATTTTAGCTTCATGCGCGCAAATAAGAGTTGATAGTCGACTTGATAGCAGAGACGGGCAAAATTTTTGTTTAAATAAAAATGTCGAATATCGAATAAAAGTTAAAAAAAATTTATTATATCAAATTCATAGGACATTATTTTCGTTATGATTGAAGTGTTAATACTCGTTTATAAGTACACATATCCTGTCCTAAATTTCGGGCGCGACCGATTTTGCGAAACAACTGGGACATTCGTTGTGCAAAATTAAGTCGAAAATGTAAAATAAAATTTTTCCTTACGAGAGTTCGTTCGCAAGAAAATCAATGTTCTGTTTGACATCACATTTTAATGTCAACATGTAATTGCCGATGTTCGTAAATTTTTTATATGTATTCGTACTGACGGGGAATTATGCGAAATATTTTTAATTCTCGGACATTTATGTCCTTATCAAGAATGAGTCTCGTGAAGATAAATAAACAAAAAGTTGATCCTTGAAATGAAAGGAATCGTGTATGTATATTCCTACAACCATACTTTTAATGAGGGGTGAAAAATAGTAATGAAAATCTTTATCTATTCCTTCGTAAAGTATCAAGCTGTGAAATAATATTTAACTGTTATTTAACAATATAAGTACTTACAAAAAAAAGGCTAATAAAATTGGCGCAGAAATGTCTCATCATTTCAGATGAAATTAATCGCAATTACTGTACAAGTACCTACTATTTACTATTACCATTACTATTATTAGTACTCTTGTTATATGAAAAATGGAATACTAATTGATTCACTCATCCGTTGACAGTTTTAGCAACAAATATAAGCCATGCTGCAATTTTGACATGTTATCTATCTATCAATTCACGTTTAGCAGTGTGTGTTTCAACTCGTTGAATTTATTTTTTGGTGTTAATTACAGGACAACTCGCTCGAATTATATTTAAGCATCTGACATTATTCGTTGACAGGTTTCGATAGATAGCGTATCAAAAGGCGCCGTTAATGGAACTCTGCCGCTCCATGTTTCATCAAGTGAGTTACTTATAATATAGCTACCTACTTCTTTTTTCACTACATTCCAGATTAGTTAAGCTCATATTAATTTTCCATTTACATCGGGGTTGCCTGAAACAAACCAGTGCTTCAATAAAGCTAAATGCATGACATTAAGATATCGACATCTGAATGTACAGAAAGATCGATGTTGTATACCTAAGTACTCTTCAGCTTTCAGGAACGAGTACAAAAAGAATATTGCTGACGTTGATGGTGATTTTCGTGAACCACCTAAAGATTAAATTTGTACAATATTTTGAAAATAGTTGTCAAACACATTTTAGTATGTCTATTAAATAAAAGAGGTTTTTACATTAACATGTCGAGTGGTGCAAGGTTTAGCGAAATACCGTTTCAAGCCAGTCAGGTATGTCCGATAAAAATTAGTCCCAGTATAGCCTCACTCTAGTTATTTTTAATTATACGTAATTCGAATCACTACTGATTTTTGTTGTAACCACGCATCATACCAAATAGTCCGCAAATAATCATTTTCATTAGGAGATTCTCGCCAATCCAATGGGAACACACTCATCAAACTCTAATAGGCACCTACCGAATACAGAAATTATACTTTTGTATTGCTAAATGAATCACGGAAGGCTCGATTCCCGGGTGAGTGAAGAGTTTCTGAGGTGGCCAAGTCCAAAACGATTTTCGAGCTCGCGTTGTATTTAAAGTAAAGATTTCGGAACATTTGGACAAAACTCGGCAAAACTGTGCACAAGGTACAAATCCCTCAGCGTTAAAATTCGCCGACTATGTACATACAATAAGGAACGATTTCTTTTGCAAAAACCAGAGCGTTGGAGCGGAGCTTTTTGCCCGGAGCACGGAGAATTTTTACTGCTCCACTGCTCCAAATTTTTTCTTATTATTTGAATTTTCTTTCATTTTATAAGCGCAGATGAATGAAATGTTTTTAATAAATACCAATTCTCAATTTTTCATCATTGAAAAAATATTACATCGTGGGCCGCGCAGCCTGGCATAGTACTTTCTTTGCCCGAAAATTAAGCAGTCTTTATGAATTTTTTCTATATGAAAATGAAAAGCTGGAAAGATGGGGTTTGTTGCAAATGAAAGATGACTGTTTGAAAATATTAAAAGAATTTTTATATAAAAAAAAGTAGCTGGAGTGAAGCTGGAGCGGAGCTGGAGCAAGTATTTTGATGTCGGAGCGGAGCAAATACAAAATTGGTCTGCTCCAATTCCCTTCCAAAAACAAATCGGAAATGCAGAATAAATTTGTTTTATCCGAGGCTACGTGTAGATGCTACAGAATATGTCGGCCAGTATTTAAATGGATCAAAGGTATTAAAACAGATTTATTTTTTCACCAATAGGTAACTGAAACGGAAACTTGAAACTATTCATATTTCAAATAATTTATTGTTTTATTCAATCCCACTTAACTTTATTACAAATAAAAGACTGAACTGTTATTTTAGAACGTTATCCTCGTGTCAGACATAATCGGCTCACCTCTGGAATACAGCTTCGTCAGAGATGATCGTGGTAAATTTCTTCGCTACTATAATCGTTCGCTTTATTTCAGTTTAACTTTGTTGTACGTGTGCTTATTAGCGTAAGGTGCAGCCTGCAGCGAAATTGTCATGTTAACTCGAGCGGCAATAAGGAATGAGGACGCATGTAATTTCATTCAGGTTTCACGGCATTAACTTTTTATCAATTCTACGGTACTCGCAGCTTCTTCAGTAAGCACACATCCACATGCAATCAACGGTTACGGATTTTCAGGTCTCTTTCCAAAAATGCTCAAACCAATGTGTATCGAAACCAGTTTAAGGTAAGCACATATAATTTCGCCGAATATTGTCCAACTATTGTCCAACTATTAAGCTATTGAATAGGGTGCGTTAAATGTTTTTACGCAAAAATCGTTATCGTAAAAATCTTCTAACAGCGCCGCGAAAACAACTCCATTTTCCGTGTACGCTAATTTTTCAGACGGATTTTCAGGATTTCAATCCCCATTGCGTACTTCGATTACCCTCTGTCGAATTGTATACAGAGTCATAGTTTTGGAACTGGACACAAAACATTGGTTTTTAGTTTTGTAAAAAATGCAGAGTCACTTTACCTACCATTCGGCTACAAAAGACAACACTGAAATGACTCATACAGATGTTAGCAGCACTTTTGCAAAACACAGTTCTGCACATGTAAGCGGGTGAAAATTTTCCTTAATGTGCGAAACGTAAAAAATATCTTTGTTCCAATATCTCTGAACTATTCGATGTGGAAAAATATGTTTAAGACAAATATAAAGTGTTTTTTAATGTTAAATTCAGCTATCCAAAGTATGTATTTACATCCATCCTTTTCAGCACTTATACATTTTTTAAAGCAATGTATTAGAAATCAATCATATCTAATTCGTTTTAGTGATACTTTATAGTCTAACAATAAAACAGCATAATTAAAACAGTGTTAGTAGAAACTCTTCGTCAAAGTACCTGCTAATGAAACAAAAAGAGGGAAATTCTCCAAAAAGGAATTTGATAAACTGTTTGATATAAAACTAATCTCGATAGACCTCGCAATGCTGACGTACCGGTTTTCAAGTAACATGAATTATAATTTACAAATATTTTTTTCAAACCTCAAAAACCTTTAGTACCTCGATTCAACAAACCCGAAAGTACCATAATTCTATAACCAAGGTCACAAGTTGTCCACAAGTGGAACAGTTGTTTATCTTATAGTAACGTTTAATTCAATATAATCTTTTGTCTCTTTAACCTTGCAGGTAATATATTTTCCCAGAATGTAACAAGCGATAGGATTTACAAGAAATAATATGTTAATTACGACGCACGCGTAATTTATTCGAGTCGGTTTCATCAGCATTTTGCTCATCGTTTATCTCGAAAGCGAGATTTTAACCGAGTGCCAGGTCGGAAGGAACGAGTCTATAATATATTCCGCATCGTCTGCTCTTCCCTGCTGCAGTACAGCCCTCCTCTTCACCCTTTCACGATCATGCCTCAGCGTCAGCGCATACGCGTCGCGTATGCACGCGCCCTAACTGCATCCAGTCGAATAATTAAAAGCGAGTTTTACTTTCCAGCCCCTTCGAAGTCCTATCCACTCATCGGGCAACTTGTTCCGTTAAGTGCAAAGTTATGGGCAACGAACATCAGAAAAAAGTTGTCAATATCTCTATTGCAATCGTACGCCTAAAACCACCAATAAAAGATGTAATTCTTAATTCAATATGGAAGAAGATAATGGTACTTTTTGGAAAGAAGTCGAATGGGAACACTTAATAATTAATTTGCGTGAAGTAAATATGTTAGGCATTTAATAGTTGTGAAGAGGTTCCAACCAGATATAGCGGTTTCTGGCTGAAACTAGCATCAAAATATTGATTTCAATGAGAATAAAAACATTGTAGGAATTTAGGTATCTTTAGATAGGCATTTTTATAAAAAGTAGTTTAAAGTAATATATGATAAAATGGTTTTGAATATTTAAGTATTAAAGTCCGTCTATGTATGTATATCAAAAGTCGTGCTGAATATTAAGGTTTCCAAACCGTGAAATGAATTTTCTGTCTTTTTCTTGTTGAATTCTAGATCTTTAGAAATAAATAAAAAGTCTTTTGTATCATTGTTCTAGAATCTATAGTATAACCAATACCTAATTGAAACGTTTCGCTCGACAATAGACAATAGAGAATGTATGTCATTTCGAATCACTTCAATAATATTCACTTAATTCTATTAGTTAATAACTGCTTTTGGTAACTATGAGAAAATGGTGACAAGATGAAATTTGACATATATTACTTATATTTTTCAAAAGAAATTAAATTAGTCCCATTTATTGGCAACAACGATTTAAATCAATACTGACTTTGTGCCTCTCTACCCCTCATATTGTTATCATTAATCTTCCCAACAGAATAAATCTATTATTACTCTACGCTGCCCCCCACAACGTATGTAACTTTTATACGAAACATTTTTACCTATGAAATTTCAAATGCAGCTGAAATATTTTAGATGAAACAGCCAGTATAAAACAATTTTATTCCCTGCCCCACCATTAATTTCACTTATTTCTCTTATGAATCGCACAAATTAATAAATTATACCAATTCCAAAGCAGAGATGGGAAAAATTTGTATTCAAATAAAATTTCGAATAGCGAATAAAAGTTAAAAACATTATTCGTCATGTGTCGACTAAAGATAAAATTAAAGTTACAGTTAAAGTTAAACTTAAAGTTTTTATTCGACACTAATTAAGTTCATTCGTCAGATAATTAACTTTACTCGTCAAATAATCTAAAATTGAAGTAACTTTTATTTGGTCCGTTATTTAACTAAGTCTTTATTTAGTTACTGTCCAGTTCTGTTCCAAAGACGCCTAAACACACTCGAGTTTCCCACAATATTACTAATACACACCTGACGCTGCTTTTCCCATGGTCAGGGTTAATAAAATCGTCAACTCGACGGCCGGAAGTCGTCGTGAGTGGTATCCCTTGAAAGACGGACAAAGTGAATCGTGACATAGGACATTTTATGAGCAATCGTCTCTGGCGGCCGTTGTTCCTTTCTAGTTCGATTCCATTTAGTGGTCGCAGCGGCGAGTTTTCATGTGAACGGGGGGGGGGGGGGGGAGGGGGCAAGGGAAAAAGGAGACGGGAATTCGAACGAGAAAGGAAAGGGATTCAGCTCGTGCCCCCACGTTGTACAAATTCGCCACGAGTATCGTGGGTGGTCGTGGCGTAGTAGCTTCCTCGGGGAACGCGCCAGGGATTCCTCTCCATTCGGGTGAAATTCGACGTGCGACCACGAAAGATTCCTGTACAAGATACAATCGAGATGCTGACGATCACCGGAGATCGCCCTTGGCGAACTTGACCGGTCGTTTCGCTGCCACGAAGACATTTACGATCTCGCGCAGTTGCGCCGCGCGCACAGCTGATGGGAATTATATATCCACCATAATGGTTCAATGACCAACTTAATTGCGAGGTATTCGGAGTAACCAAAAACGAATTGGACCATGTTTAATATCAGACGGGACGGTTAAATATACTAGCGGTATATGGGTTATTCGGCCGCCAATTGCGGATTCTTCAGCGAAACGAGGAAGGAATTAAATATGTACAGTGGTCAAAGTGATTAAATGATCGTGCGTACATGTTTATTTCCCGGTCAGGTATATGGTACCTGTTCAAGCTTCAGCTATATGCTACATGTATCACAGTTTACTGTAGAACTATACAGGGTGTTCACGTTATTTTACTACACACCGTTCTCTTTGTAAATGGCAAAAAAATAAATAAAAATTGAGATTAAAATTTTAGGTCCAGTCCCAACGTAAATTATATAACTTTAAGAAAATGTTATTATTTTTGCAATCAGATGGCTGTGGCAGGTGCTACACCTGACGCCATCGTCGAAGAGATTCCACAATAATTAATAAATTATTAGGACCGACATAAAAAAAATATTTTCTGCAAGTTTAAAGATGCCCCCTTATATCTCAAATAAGTTTAATGCAATATTAACAATAGCTTTTTTTTTAAAAATCATAAATTTGGGGTCTGTTACATGAGAATCCCTCTTTAAGAATAGTAAATTAGAGTACTATGATAATATATTATATTTACGAAAAGCACTCTGATATCTATTCAGAAACAACATCCATAACTCTTTTAGTCACATGTTCCATAACACAATTATTATATCACCAATTGTAAAATACATATTGGTAAGTACTGAGTTTGAAATCGCATTTATTGTAACATGTAATTTATAATGAACTGCCATTTGATTCAGATTCTTGGAACAGGAAAGCTATTATACCCAATAGATCGTACTTGTTAATTTTAGCACACCCTATCTTGGAAATTTAGAATTCCTGCATCATCTGCGAACCTAAAAATAGGATTTTCGATGATTAAATATTCCTATTACATAATTAAAAAATAATGCAAATATCAATTCTAAACAATATACGCTAGTCATTTTAGTTTACACATTCATGAATAACATTCTTTTCAATAAATTCCATCCATAAAAAGGGTAGGTAAAGGCCAGCATCTGGTACGACGAATTCAAGTGAGACATCACAACGCGACGTCTCATAGCGACACCTTCCCGTTAAAGATAAACTTCGATGAAGCAGCTACGATACAGACCAGAAGATAACGAGACCGATACTCCAGTTTCTACTCTACAGCTATGTAGATGAAGAGTCTCCCGCGGTGACCTCCCTTCGTGTAAAAACCATGCACGCGTTCGGTCAAAGATGAGATAGAGTCAGCTCGAGCATTTTCTCTCCAACAGAAGACAAAGCCGAAGCTTTGTAAACAACGTCCCACTGTGACCGATCGAATTTCAGGAGATGACCGATGACCCGCTCGCTTGACATTAGCCCCATTGGTCTGGGAAGATTCCCAAGGATTGCGGCAGGATCCGGATAAAATCTCTAAAATAATGTCCGTCTAACCCCAGCCATGTTATGAACAAAGCGATCGTTGCCGTCCAGATCGGAATGGTAGTGATTTAAGTGGCGAAGATGATGATTATCGCGATCGTACATATTCTCTGTGACAATAAACGTCGTGTTAACAATGTTATAGTCTCTTACCACCATTGACAGTTATATCTGATAAATGTGGCTTAGCATTTTACTTTAGAGAAGAGTAGTATTTACAATCGACATGGCTACTTACAGATTTAATTGTTTGTAGACAGGACAGGGTAATAGAAGTGGAGGCATTACTATATAAGCTCACGTGGAAGAGATTTATTTTGTGATTGTACCTAAACCATTGGTCCGAAATAAAAACCAATGCCAGATTATTAAAGGGCATAAAACTTGCTCGTAGATTTACCAGAAAAATTACAAAAAATGATATTTTTTTTAGAAAATAACGACACCTGAATTTTGAAATCAGTAAAATATCTTTCCAGTAAAAGTATACCTATTGTCATTCATTAGATTTCCGTAGAAGCACGTACATCATTCATACATTGGTGGCCTCGTTCAAATGAAAATAAAAACGATGCATCGCGAATGGTGAATTTGAAATATCCAAAGTAAATAATTTTTCGAAATAGAAGTATTCCAGGCGAGAACCTATTGCGTGGGAATGCCCTACACCATGTTCACGAAATACTGTACATGTGTTCAGGAAGGAAGAGGTCAACCATGTGAAATCGACTACATAAGTGCTAATCGAAGGCACGTGGCCACAATTAAATGAGCCGATTGTACGTACATATGTCTATGTAGTCTAGTCCTTTAAATTGGCCTGCAGGAAATCAATGAAAGAAAGGCAGTGAAATAGGAGGAAGCTGGGCAAAGGTCAGGTGAGAACAACAGGATGAATCAAAGAATGGCGAACAGTTTTGTGAACGGAAGGGAGTAGTTCATGAAGAGTCTGCGTCTACCCCGTAGAAAACTACCAAGATGACCACGGTGTTACGGCATAACTCCTCGACACGGTATAAACTCCAGCAGAGCCATTGTCTGTCGCCCGAGGCGACGGTTCAACGAAGAGCGAGCTTCATTGTCACGATCCCGTAACCCATGAATGGCTGGCTATCTCGTTTAACTTCAATTACCATGCCTTCCCTTTCATTTCGTTGCTGGCACTGTCAAAGAGTGGGGACTCGGCATGAATGTTCTGTCTTTCTTCCCTTTTCCCTTTTCTTTTTTTTCATGCCTGAAACCTGGACCTTTGTTGCGGAAAAACCATCTTACGCGTTGGATCCGGCCTCGTTAAATTCTCCTTTAGGCAGATCTCCGTCTAGTCCAGTTCAATAGGTAGCACAGTGAGAAGGTTGCATCGTAATGCCACCTTGTTAGCGAATCACGTGCAATTGCTTTCGATTCTCGCGTATATAAGAATCAATATTTATATATTTGGGATGAAAATCAGCATTGCATGCAAGATTAAGATTTTGCAATCGATTTGAACGTCCCTTTTGATGATAATAATAATATATCGTGTTACGACTAGGTTATTGGAAATTATGGTTGTACCTTCATCTAGTTAAACCTCGAATCTTTTAATTGGTCTTTACATATTAAGTAGGTAGTGATTCTCTGTTTCCCCTGTTGCACATTACTAAACAGAGTGCTAAAATCCATATAGGGTAAATCCGGGAGACGCGGTCGACCTAATATAAAATAGCTATTAAAACTAATATAGAAATTACTTATTTTATTAGAACAAACCTAAATGTTCAGAATTTTATGCTGATTCAGACAGAACTGGTCGGTATTTGCTTTAAGACAATATTGACTGTAAATCAGGTTGAAAACTGAAGTCATGACATCTGACCACCTCTCCCGAGGTGCCGGGAGAAATGGTTTTCGTCGTTGGCAGAGACCATTCACATAATTATTCATGGAAAAATAACAAGGATGAGAGCAAAATTATTTATGAGTGAGTACAACTGCAGTTTCATTGATATTTAATTTGTTTACGCTAAACAAGTAAAGAACGCATCAAGGAAAAAGTGAACTACCTACCGGCGATTAGCAAGGAAAATGAATACAAAAGTGAAAAAATAAAATAAATAAACAATAATAATTATAAAATAATGATAAAAAATTTAAAAAATTAACAAAAGTAATAAAAAAATCATAACTCGACCATCTCTCCTTCCTGCAGCGAGAGATGGTCTTCTCGTTAGTTTTGAGAGGAAGAGTTAATGTGGCCAAATACTTTGGCTGCATTGTCCCTCGATATCTCTACTATCTTATTATCCCAAACATTAAACGAAAATAAACTTATATTTTAAGTATATTTTAAGTATATTTTAAATAAGATTCTGTACACTGCTGTTTGACAAAAGAGGTGAAATGTAACCTCAATTTACCTTTTATAGCTTATAAATCCAGAAAAACATAGAAGGAAGCGAAATGGCGCTATTTATTCAACTGGTTGGCTTCTAGAGAAGTAATTGGTCTGCACTTTAAAGCGTTTTTACGTATAGAGTCTGAAATATAGCGACTCGGCCAACTCTCCGACCCGACCGCGTCTCCCGGATTTACCCTAAGTATGTTTAATAATGTGCACGAAAATTTGAATTATAATTTATACAAATTTCATGTGATTTATATAAAGAAACTATATTACCATTAAATACGAGGTAAACAAATGAAACGCCTCATTTGCAGTTCTCTCAAACTGTTTGCCTAATCATCAATACATATTTCTTCCATACTAACTTGTCAGAGTTGTTAACAGTGCTCGTTCGCCATCGATCATGAGAAGGCCGTTTTGATGAAAACAATAGGGCCTCCACTGAAACATTGAGTATCCGGTGGGAGATGAGTAACAACTGCAGGGGGTCCAATTTAATGATGCACAAGATACCGAGGCGTTAAATACTTTCTAATCGTCTGTCGAACCCTACTTAAAAAATAAATGAACGGAGAAGTCGACCTCTACAGAAACTGATGTTTTTCATCGTACCTCCCTTCCGTTCTATTGATCGTTTGATCTCGATTACCATTTTTGCCGATATAAAATCGGCATATCACTGTACAGGATTAAAGAAAATCAACCTCAACACTCGGACCACCTGGTACCCTTCCTGGGAGGTCGCAAAAACTGGATATATTAAACAACCATAAAAAAAGAGGATGCCTGACTAAAAGGAATCATAGATTCCACAATCGTTAAATTGAAAAGTCACCGAAATTTTCTCTCCATGAATTTTCATTAATTTCTTCATATTTATTAACTAAAGCCTTACATCAACACATTATACAATGTACTGTACACAACGTTGTAATCTCTAATAAAATACCAGCACTTATGCTTTTCTCAGCAAAATCAATAAATCATTTTTTACTCATACTTATTGCAGTTTACTACTAGTATTATTATAGAGACAAGATCACAACGTTACGTGTTGCTACACTACACGAGGCAAAATCTAAGAGGAGTTTCAAAGAAAGAGAAGAAAACAAAGAAGAATGTGTCTGTCATACAACTTTTAATTAGGCACATATATCTTGGATGGTGAGTAAGTACTCTAAGTAGGACATCGACTTTTCATGGATTTTATAGATCGTTAAGAAAAGATTAGAGCTATTGCAGTGAAGGCTGAAGAAGGAATGCATCAACCTTATTTTTTGAATATATAAATTTAAAATTACTTTAGATTTTCTCGCAGAAGATATACCGAAACCAAAAGGCAGGGAACGAAGGTGCAACTGATAACGATGATCAAGTTTCAGTTTTTTCGTAGCTCTTTCATGGAAAAAACGATCCCCCGTGAACCGATCTTCACGAGATCATTTTTCTACGTCTATATACTGGAATCCCACGCCTGTGAGAGACTTCTAAGGCAGGAAGTGACTACAAATATTTGCCTAGCTAGCCGTCTTGTACGATTACGCCGCGATTCACTTTGACTGGAGCTTGATTGTATTCGTGTGACGTAATATTCCGTTCTCCTTTCTTGCTGGCGTTAATGTAACTCCTGCATGGATATTTTTAAGGTTCAAAGATACGCAGAAATATCTGTGGAATAAAGCCTACCTTTAATTTTGGAGTGTCGATTTACAAGCTATTGTCTCAAATTCAAACCTTCACGAATTACTCATAATAAAAAGTAGTCCATCTTCTTGCCAAACAAATATTTTTCAATAATTATTTGCACAATATTTGTTATTTTAAAGTACATTCCAATGAATTGATCAATTTCTGCAAAATTTCCCTGATGGAATATCATAATAATTGGCCAAAAAATGACGCAACACATATTTCTGTTAAAAAATTTGGAGGTATAACAAGAAATAAGCTAACAGAAATATAAAATAGAATTTCGTAAATTAAACAATACTGAAAAATAGTTAATGTTATTTAAGATAATTTTTTGTAAATGAATAGTTCTGAAATTGTTGAGAATGTAGTTAGCAGGACATATTGTTTATTACGTGGTAATAGATGAAAATAAACCTAATATTTTTTTCAGTAGAAACAAAACTCCAGAGCAACATGTGAGTAATTTTCAATTCAGAGTTAAATTTATTATTTCATGACTAAATCGCGAATAATACACGGTTAATCATTCTGCAAAACAATTGAGTAAAATAGAAGCAAATACAGAATACCAATTTTTCTATAGGCTTATACAATGTTCCATCTGGGAACTAAAATGAAGAGAGGTGCAAAGCAAAATCAATCTTGCCAAAATTAACACCACGTACCTTAGCTGCGGGCAAACTGCGAGTAGGTACATTAAGAAGTGCTTGTGAAAATAATCAATATCGAATTGATGAACCGTAATTACTTTATCAATCCAGAACGGTAGAAAGAAATTAGTCATGCTTCCGAAACGATTAATGGCGACGAGAAAAAGAATAACAAGGGTGAGGGGGATGAAAAAGATTGTGAAGGTTGAGATTCCAGTTGTTGGTTACATTACGAAGCCAATATGCTCGAGCAGAGCTAATAAGCAACCACATAGAAGTTGGCAGGGCCTAATACCAGCCTAAATATACATGTCGACGGACATGGAAGTTCAGGAGAGGCCTTAAAAAGGCCACGTGGATTAAAAAAGGAGCACCAAGGTCCGCTGATCTGCCTGCAAGAATTAAGAAGATCCTCGCATTACAATAAAACCGAATCCACCCATGCTTTATCGTTTTTCTCCTGTTTTTCTTTTCTACGTTCATTGCCCGTAAACGAGCGTTGAAACCGAAAGGGATCTTTGCATAATCAAGCACGACGCGACATCCAACGATTCAAAACAATCGAGATTTCTGATATTTCTGACTATGAAACGTAATCTATTATGCGGCGAAAAACTTCAGCCGTTTTAACTAAGCCCTTCGATTATGAAAACAGTAATTAGTTTAGCAGAGATAATGATGTGGTGTAATAATTAGTACACTGTGGTATAGCCATTTCAATCATACGCATACGCGTAAAGATTGTTGTCCATATGATTATAAGTTTAGACATCATTTTGTGGTGGTAATCAGAATTGGAATTGTTTGTTAATTTAACTTAACGAGTAACGTCCAAAATCAGCTATGTACATTTTTTATAATATTTCGATTTACATTAACAGTAGTCAAACTAATTTATACTTTCTATCTTCCTCTTCGTTTACTATGACGACCCTTATTACCTAACAGAGCACGTCTGCAGTTAATTTTTAATTCTTCTTTACTTCTAAATTAACGGGAAATATTTTGAGATTGTAGCAATTTACAGTGGGTGGCCAAATTATTATACTCAAAGAGATTTGAGATTTTGCAAATTTAAGCGATGGAATGGCTGTATCTATGCGAAAAATGGTCGCAAAATATATTTAACCAACGCATTTTAACGCTTAAAGTTTCTACTTTTTGAATCAAGCATTCAAATTTTTTCATCCATTATGATACTGTTTTATCAAGATGAAGCGCAGGAAACGAAGTTTCACAAATTTTTGCCTAATTTGAACGTATGCACGGGCCAAAAAAAAATTTTCCCTGTGAATCCAACGAAGTGCTCTTATAGAGCAAACATTTCTCTATAATTTCGTTTTTCTGGTTTTGTTGAATGATTTTTATTGGCCGAGTTATTCGCGATCAAAGCAAAAAAGGTACTTTTCAGTTTGAACGCCTATAACATGCGAACTCATAATCGTAGACAAATTTTCATGAGTTTTTTTGGAAAGCTAAGAAAGTTTCCTTTCAGAACCTTTAGTTGCCAATTTAAGATTCTTTTTTAATCGTACTAAATCCATTTTAAAATTATCCCAAAAATTGACGAAAATGATTTGAGTATAATAATTTAGCCACCCTCTGTAGATAACAAAGAAGACGGAAGACTCTGGCCATTCTGCAATGTCATCAAGCTTCCCTCTCTTTGCATCTCATAACTTCACTCTCCCTACATTACGCCGCCACTAAACGAGATTCAAGTGACGTTTCCTTCAATCATCTCCTAGGTAGAAATCCGTGCAACGCTTGAATTCAACCAACAGAAATTAGCCCTTCAAAATATTTATTTTTACAGAATTACCTCGAAAGGTACTTGGAACGCCAACCGATGAGGGGCACGTGATCGAAACTTTTCATGGTTAGCAAAGGAACCGTTAATCCGCTGACGAAAGAATCCAAAAGTCCTCGAGATATGCGACGGTGAAAAACAAGATCGCAGAACGGGTCTCCGGGATCCAAACGACCGTATCGAGTTTTCGTAGGTTCCCTAGGAAAATATTATCACAGTACCAGCCCGAGAAGGGAGGCAATGCGATTTCCCGTGGATGAACATTTTTATGGCGCGGTCTCGTCCTCATCCCCGTCCATCTTCCCTCATGAATCTGCCTCCCCCCCCCCCCCCACGTCCCGCCCCTCCTTCCCTCCTGCAGGTACCACCAGGTCGACTAACTTCGCCTCGTTTGGACCCCCATTCTTCGCCATTCAGTTCTCTGTCGTTTTCTCCCGAGGACAATCCACGGTGTCCTGGGGTCTCACGCCTCGGCATTGACCGCTACCATTCACTGCTTCATTCTCTTCCTTCGACAGCGACTCTTTGTCACCCCCCTCAGAGATACGACGTTCGACGGCAGGGAGGGCGGAGGGGTGGTACAGAGAGACCGTGAAAAATAAAGGAAGGCGAGTTTTGCGGTGGAAAAATGAGAGAGATGGCTCGAGCCGCGGAATTATGGACCGTGAAGCCGGCGGGCTTCTGCGGTGTTCTATAGAATTCCCGTAGAATGCTGAGATTCGAGCCATTCATGTGTGTCGATACTACAGCTACTTTACTGAAATCACGCCCTCTTTCACACAATGACACCAAGATTTATTGAGAATCTGGTAGCCCACCGCAAATTCTGCAGACATGCTTAACACTGTTTTCCGTGAAATTCTGCCGGCTCTGCGATCGCCGGATTAAATTTTTTAACAATTTACTTTCAGCTTTGAGTTTCATTTGTGTACAGTACTGGACATATTTATTGCATAGCTCTCAAATTTACGTAGGATGTACAAATTTCATAGCAATGTGATTGATAAAATGATTCGTATTCAACTTATTCTGGCCGAGACAGTGGGCTACACATTTTTGCAATAAATACATTTTGTAACAATATTCTCTTGGTGCTAATAATAAGAGAGGTATAAGTGATAACGTGACAAATATTTCAAGTATTATATAAATTGTGTATAAATATTAGTTTAGTTGGGATATATTTTTTATTCAGGTACCTAAGTATTTTGTTGGCTTTATTTTTTCTTTCTAAACGCGGTATAATAATACTTAAATGGTCTTGCACCGTATATGTCAAATAAATAAATAACTAAATAATAAATACATACTTGTTCTGTATCGGCTCTAATGTTTAAAGTAGGTAATCTAAATTTCTTAGTAAGGAGTAAATATGGTGGGGAAACGTAAAACTTGTTTTTGTTTTTGTTAGCATTTGGTAGCAATATGGAAATACAAGAAGGCGTTTATCGACCAGCGAAGATTATTAAATTAAATAATTCCAATTTTCTGTGAACACGAGCAACCCATAACCTTTGAAATAAGGGGTATCACAATAACAAAAGAAATGTAATGTCGTTTTGTTCATGAAATCGAAACTGAAAAAAATATTTTATTCACTAATTTTATCTACTTATTATTATTGTTACCTACTATTACAAAATAGGTACTAGGTTATCTGCAATTTATATGTTAAACAATTCCGTAACAAAATTACGTAAAGGTACATAAATAATATATTGGTTATTTCTTGAAAATTTTGCCTTCAATGAAGTTTCCATTTCACCTCATTATCAAATCGATGACTTACAATTAGTGCACAAATATTGTATGTCCACTTTCAGCGTTTTCAAGAAAAACTGTTTTAAAACTGTAAGGGTAGGTACTTTGTAATTAAAGAAATACACAATTTCACAAAAAGTGAACATACAATATTTGTGCAGTAAACCATCGAAATATGCTGCCAATTGACATTGCATTTAACATTTTACTATGCATTACGAGTTTCAACAAAATAATACTCATTATTAGTCAATTCTAAAAATTGGTACAAGTCGCATAGAGATATTCGTTACTCATACTATTGAATAAAAAAGAGTTACATTTGGATCTCTCTAGTATAAAATTCCGTGCCATTTTCTGCACAGAAATTAAATGTACTCCATTTTCCATATTAAGTATTGAAAATAAATTGAAGTTTTATCATGTAAACATTTTATTTTTCAGAAAATATGAATATACCGATAGTAATATTAAACGAAACAATTTTTACATCAAAGTTAAATTGTATTAAAAAACAATATTGTGAGAACACATTAACATAGCGTGTAAGGTACGAAAGAAACATCAGTTAGGTATTTAAATTACGATATCTTTAATCGAAAAGCAATATCTATATTATGCACAATATACCAGTCATCCTATCAATACTGTAGAACTCATCAGAGTAGCAATTAAATCAGAATGCATCAGCACTCAGCTGTTTTGTTTCAGGATGCTGATTTGCGATACTGCCCATATCAATATTGAAACTTCGAATGATAAAATTATTAGTTAACACAGTATAGGACAACGATTTGGACTTTGGACTAGTATAATAGTTGCGTGATAGTTAACTCAACGTAGAATTAGATTTGTAGGAACACTTATGTTGATAAAATCACAGAAGCATAGTTATTAACCTGGCATGTGTTGGGAAAGTTACTAAAAACGAGTGTACGTGTCTAATAGTTACTATGTTTTAACTTTATTTTCTTCAGAATATTATCCATATACGAAATAATCATTCAGAAAAATCAGAAGTATATTAACCAGATGCATACTCGATAGCAATATTTATGAGTTCCAAAATTTGCAATTTTCTAGTTTAAAAATGTTTCGTTACTTTTTTTCTTATAAAATGGCAATTTTTGCAGTTGAAGGCTCTATTATTACTGAAGTTCCAGTCTACGTGACAGTATTTACAACTAAAATTTCAATAGATTTAAAGAGATAGCTTCAAAAGTAAAATTATCATGCAAAAAGGAAATTCTAAATAATTGAGAGTTATCTGGTGCTTCTTATAGTTTTTAGCATATTAAAAGCGTTGTATATGAAATATTTTATAATCTTTAGATGGAGAAAATATTCCCGCCATATTTCCGTAACAAAATTGTTCAGTGGCTGTGCAACAGGTATTTCCAAGTATTTGATGTTTTTCAAATTTATTTCGAAGACGTACGAAAATATCATAAAGTAAATTTACATTCGTCTTAACGCATTCATTGTCAGTTAAATGCCACTGTCCTCGGCGAACGACATGAAACGGCACAGGGTGCTATGTTTAAAAGCTTACATAACTAGTACCTTTAAACTACATCGTTGCCACATTATTGCTAAAGAAGCACATGCAACTTTGAGATTCAATTTGCGAGTGAAAAACTTTTACCCAGTGCACTTCTTGACGTTTGATCGATTCCCAGTACATAGTAGTTTACTAATTGGACATGAGAATTAATACTGTGTGTAAAACACGTCAGTATAGCACGAAATCAATTACTTATATGTAGAATGTTTCAAGACCGTAAATATGAACAATAGGGTAATAGAATACATAAAACGGAATAAAGTCTTGATGAAGAAAGTTCATAAAGAGTTTCATAGATATTTGGTATTTTCATAAACATAATTTTTAATGCTTATTAATAGAATTTGATAACTGTTTGTGCTTCCATACTTTCACTAAATATTCATCAAATCTGTAATTGAATAACTATAAGGAGCGATTGTAAATTAATACAATGCTATGGGTGGTAGTAGATGCATTAAGAAAAATAAAAAAATGTTAAAATGGCAGCCTTTTGAAGAAGATGAAGCGCCCTGATTTGAGTCTGAGAAAGGGTTTGCCTCAAAATCGGGAAAACTTCTTTAAATAAAAATGGAACGGTAACAGATACGGCAATAAATCGACTACCACCCATAACCACACTCATAGGTATAGTGTAAGAATCTCTTTTCCTTTTTGTGTTTCGGATAACCCTTACAGTACTTTTAGTCAACACCAGGACCACCCGATTATTTTTCAACGCTCTCTCTGTAACTGCCATGATTTTTTCACTGTCACACAAAAATTCAGAACAATAGTTCAAGATACAATAAAACAGCCTGCCAAACCTCCGATCAATTTTTCGAGCCGTTTTTGTGTAAAAAATTTATAAAGAATTACCTACTTTTGGGCCCAACAAGGCGCAGTCCCCCTTAAGGGGTCGCCCTACTTTGACGGGCTGAAATAGAGCGCGATATTTGGGATCTTTTTAAGAGAAACTGTCGAACTATATTAATTGAAAAATTTATGCCTATATTTGTACATATTTAGGCAACATTTTAAAAAAGTTTAATTAAAACAAATCGGTACTTCAAAGTTTAAACGCGTTTTTCTGAATATCACAAAAGCCAATCACCCGATTTACTTTAAACTTGGTAAATATCTTCGCTAGATGTCCCATTCTCGTTGTTACTAAAACTAAGTCGGTTTTTGCAGAATTAGCCTTTTGCGACTTAAAAAAACAGCGAATTTTTTGCAGAAATCGACGTTTGTTGTAGACACTACCATTTTTTCACTTTTCAGTATTTCTCATTTAATCTAGTTCAGACGATAGCCACACTCATACAGATTACACAAATTTATAAATTTTGTATTTCAGATAACTACAAAGGCTGATTTTATAGTAACAATGCGCATATGATTTTTGTAAGGCGCTCTATTTGAAGCACTATAACTCCGGATATAACCACTATTTTTGCGTACAATTTTTTTTACATATTCTCTAAAGATTGACAAATAAAGCCACAACGCCGGAAGTAAATATATTTAATAGTTTTGTTTTAAAAAATTCCCAAAGCTCGCATCATTTTTCGTCCGTCAAGGTAGGGAGACCTCTTACTAGAGGCAGAAAAGACAGAATAAAATTTAAAAAATATGAATACAACAAGACATCAATCACAAACACGGCCCGTGTAATGAAACCCTAAATTTCGGTACTTATTTCAAAGCACGTAAACGACATTAATCCATAATACTGCATTCTGATTCTATATAACCACACCTATCAACTGTTGGCACACTAGTCTCTCCAGTGGCAATCACTATGACAATACAAAAGACTATTGACTTACAGTCTAACCAGTCACCTATTCTAAAAGTGCTTAGTTTGCAGAGACATGCCTATTAGAACTTTTCTACTTCATTACAAGTGGAATTTATTTCCGTAATAAACAATTATTATTATTATTATTATTATTATTATTATTTCGTGCCACGTGAGGTATCGGTGAAAAACCATGCAGAAGAAAGAAGCTGAAACTCTGGTAATTTTCACACTACTGCTAATTATTGTAAGTCTCTATAATTGAATTATACAGTTTTATTTTCCGATCACTTTTTAACGTCCCACCGAAATCCTAAAATTTTGTGGCGGCATAGAACGTTTTAATCACTTAAATTTACACTTGTAGTTTGTAAAAACCCTGTTTGCGGAAACATAAGCACAGAGTGAAGACACCGCGCCAGGAAGAAGATTCCAAATCACCGTGTCTGATGCGTTCAAAATTTTAGCTCTACGCCACTGACGGCCACGTACGTTCCCGTAAAAAGCACGTGCTGAATTTTCGGTTGGAACGAGCGAGAGAAGCGAATTCCGTCGATAAAGCCGTAGTATATTTGTGTGGTATTCAGCGAGTGGATCCAAAGAGAGGCTCCGACAATTACGAGTACCTGGACGAGCAGCAACGAGCAGCCTGTTGCTCCTCCCGGCATACTCTGCACGAGTATAAACCGGACAGGTTTCGGCGGCGCAATTATTAATATAAGAGAGAGAGGATGCTCAAGGTGGTCTCGCTGCTGGAAGGGCGCGGGGCAGTTTTTTTTAATCGAATCCGCGCGTGTAGAATCGTCTGCGCCTATGTACACATGCGCGCGCACACGGTCACCGGGGTGCGATACGCAACCGCATCGTAATTGAGAGAGAACCAATTAATGAGTGAGCTGGCGTTCGTAGTAATTCGACAGGAAACGATTTGCCAATTACTTGCCAAATGACTTTCATTTTCAGAAGTGCAGTAGTAAAAGACAATGGTGAAAAGGGAGACATTTTTGAAAAAATTATTTCACTGTGTCATTCTGTATATTTCAAGGAATCTGAAATTAATGGTTATCTGTCTTAAAAATGCTGGGAAAGTTAGAATAAACATGCGTGAGTGGAGAAATGCAATCGTGAGCGTAGCTCACCTAGGAGCTGATGTTTCGTTCTTATTTTCTGCGGATAAAATGCCTATTGGTTGATTAATCATTCAGGAAATCATTTGGAAAGGTTACGATACGTTGGTATCCAGTAAAACCGAGGAATTATAAAGTTATGCTTACATGGGGAATTCCATAATTCGTCTACTTATCTACTATTAGACAAAAGTCAAAATGGGCTTGATGCTGTTACGGAAAACACGTGTGGTTGCAAATCGGCGAAAGGAGTGTAGGATGTTGCTCCCACGTGGCAATAATTTCATAGTTTCGTTCGATACCGATCCTCCATCGATTTACACACAAGTTTTCTAAATTATTAGTTCACAGGTGATTCACGATAAAAATAAACTGAGCAAGGAGCATAGCAGCTAGGTCAGCTATGAACACGATTACGTCCTTGCATTTTCGCGTGTTTATTATAATTTGCCCCTCACTTCTAGGTGAGTATTTATTTACGATTATTAATTCAGGCTTACTAGGTTAATCAAGCGGCCTCACGAGTAATGACACACTGACACTGATAGAAGCAATAGCAGAAAAGCGAAATGTTTAAAAAACGGCATCAAAGAAATATTCTGTCCACTTACTCACTGCCGCTGCGAAGAAAACAGGTACGAAGTGACAAATGTCTCTTCAATGTCTGCTGCACACTGTAATGAATTAAAAAACAAAATATTGTTTAGAGGACCAAAATAGATTTACCAAATACGAAGCAAATGAAATTACAAAGAAACTGCAGAACCATTCGTTCGCGCGAATCGCGTGGTTGTATGCGTGTGTAAACTCACATGGCAACCCCAGGCGCACGCGCGCGTGTATGCACACAGGCGCGTTCCACGTAAGAGAGCCTACTGGCCCCGTGGCACACGAACCTACAAACCGAATCCAGCGCTCCCGATCGTTTTGGGCCTGACCAGAACAAACCATCAGAAACCTGTAACTCTCTTTATCGTCGTTCTTTGTGCGCACGTGCATACGCGTTCTGTATAGGTACACGCGAGGATAAACAATACCTCCGCTCCGGTACCCCGTGATTCTGTAATGAGGGCTACCCAAAATTTTCGATACATCGTGAGGTCGCAGGAAAAATTAAAACTCGCTTCTGCGCCGATCATGTCGTCACTTCGTATCAGAAGTTCGTGATCGACGAATTCTTCTCTTCTCCCTAATTATTCCGATACCATTATAAACATTTCGGGGTAATCCCCCGACTTTGGATGGCTTCCGTGAAAGTTGGTAGTCTTGGCTGGTAAAAAGCACGATCCTCTTAAAATCATCTTCGTTCCTCGAGCGCATCTTGCGATTAATGTCTCGCCGTCTATTGTCGATACACAGGCGTAACAAACGGAAGGCTGGCGAGTAACATTATAGAAGCTCGATAATTTTCACAATCGAGTGGAGGGAAGCTCAACGATGTAACACCTGTTACGCCATAGGTGTACGGGCGCATGCACGCACGTGTGCATATATTTAAATCGAGCACACCTTCTGTGCAACTTATTCAAATTTCAAGCGGCGCACGAGCGTGTACTTTCGACGCACATAGGCGCTGACGCGGTGATGAGTTGTCGATGCAGCGTGGTAACAGTTACCGAACATGGTATACACCGGTTCTTCTTCGTTTTCACCGCGTTCCAGTGGCTTCAATGTAGCCACGAGGCAATGTACAGGAGTCGTAGTACTCTTGGTACCGTTGTAATCGTTGTAAGTACGAGCAAGCGACTCGTTTCGGAGCCGCCGCCAAGTACGGTAGCGTTTCCTCGATACTTTTTTGCGATCCCATCAGAGAATGCTGTAACGCGCGTGCCACCGTCCCTCTTCGGCGTCTACGCTTCTGGGTCGACCGCGGCCCTTTAGTTTCACCTGTGTTTCTTGCAAGTACCGTCCCGCCAAAACCTTTCCCCGATAAACATTATTATGCGGGGACGCTTACCCTTATGCGGCACTTTTTCTCTCGGTGAAAAGGATGCGTAAACGTGGACAAGGTCTTTCTCCTTCGGACGAAAGTTCCGTTGAACCATCAACTGTTGGTGTAGCTTCCATAAGTTTGAGATCGTGAAATGTGTAAGTTGGGAATAAAGAGAATAAACAACTCATTTCTACGGGTACATTTGGAATATAAATTTTTCACGCTTTCCGCGACGTCGTGGAATTTTAGATTTTGTGGGAATTTAGAAAGTAAATACAGATCTATCTCGTTATAAGTGGGACACTCCGAGGACAAGCTGTGCCTTTAACGAAACGGTATACTATTCGAGTCGCCTTACTTCTTTCATGTTTTCTTTCAGTAATACGATACCGCCGCTATCTCGGACGCAATTTAGGGCTTGTCGCTGTCGCGTGCCCGCTCGCCCATTCTCAGTATCTCGCACTCGCCGCGGCGACTACAAAAGAAGTAGCGGGGATAGAAGTGTATCCTTAACGAAACAGGCGACCCGTACTCGTGACGGGATCACACTCCAGCAACAAATCAGAGCGAAATACTGAATTATAGATAAATGGTGGTTGTTTTAAATTCTTTATAACGTTAAGGTGCGATCCCACCTGAGTGAAGGAATTGAGCGCGTGGCTCGGCGAGTCTGTAGCCTCGTCGGGTGAGGCATGGGCGTTCCCACGGCGCGGCAAGGCTCCCCGTTTCCCGTCGTTTTACCCGAGTCAGATAAGCTTTTCTTTGACTCGTGCCACATTTACCGACAACGGGTGGGAAGCCGAAGCTGAAACGCCAGAGCCACGCGCCGTGGGATCGTACCTTTAGCTTCTTTTCTACTATTTTGATTTTAACGCTGCATTGCAAAATTGGCTTTCCCACTTGATAAACGTTTCACTTTATGTATTATAAATATAAAAATTGAATTTAAATACTTACAGTAATTTACGAAGAAGTGAAATCCAAGAAAATAATTGGTACTCGCTAAACAAAATTATTTCACGATTACCAAGTGGACGTGGTGGTTATAAATTGACAGTGACAGTGTGTGCGCATGCGCAGTTGTAGACTGACCACGCGAACGCCACGCTTGCTATCGTGAAATTTTATCTTTCTTCCCCCTCCTTACGCTCCCACCAATTTTCTCTATCTTCCATCCCTCCGCTATCAAGGCATACCGATTAGTATCACGGTTTATCTCCACCCTCTCTTAAGAAGAGCGTCTCTTTCTTCTCTTGTTCTCTTTCTTTTACACTTTCTTGTCCCGGCTCCTTCTTCCTCTTCTTCCTTTTCATCTTCTTCCTCATCCTCATCCACATCCTCGCCCTGATCCTCATCCTCTTCCTCTTCCTCTTCCTCTTCCTCTTCTCCTTCTCTTCTCCCGGGCGCCGGCAGATTTACTCGCCTTCTCGAGCTGCTTCGTTCAGTCTGTGGATGATTGTAGTACCTACTTACTCGAGGCAATGTACTCACGCAGCGCGGCTGCATTCTATTCATGTTCTCTTCAGTTGTTCTCCACCAGTGATGAGATATGTACGTACAAGAAAGGTTTACAGTTTACACAGTTCAAGTTGTACTCGCCAATAGACACGACAACATACATACGTTCGAATGCAAATCGACACTATCAGGTAATATTTAAGCTTCAAAGCTGAGCCTGTTGTGAATATTTTTCAGTGAAAGAAGAAACACTGAAAGGAAGAAATAAAAAATCCCGTTTCTTCTTTTTCTTAGCTTTAATTCCAATGAAACTTTTATAATGTGTGAATATTTTACTAATTTTAGTTTTCAATTTTTGGTTAACTCACCGGGAAAACTTTGGACTTTGGACTCGCCAGGAACAGTTTGTTTTAAATCAACAATAAGTTTCATTTCAGTGCAACTTTTCCTGAACCCCTGATATCGTGATGAATAAAGTTATGATTGTGTACAGTTTGAATCTTCAAGGTTGCCAAATCCTGCACCGCATTCTGAACAGTCACACACATTTTAAACACAAAACAATTACAAGCGCACAAAATATGCGCTAATATATACAAGTTAAATTTACGGGGAGGTAAATGCAATGTGCAAGAAGTCTAAATAATTATAATTATTAAATTTAAGAAACTTTACAATAACAATGTAATCGTCATCAATTGTAATTAGTCCTTTAGACAGCCTAATAATTCTAAGCCACACCATCTAATACTGTAGGTAACCATAAAATCTGTTAGCTATACAACGCACAAAGTTACAACAGAATTATTGATAATGTAATAAAAACAGAATATGAAACATAACACTAACGATTAAACTAACGATTTTCCTAACACAGCTCCACGTTCCATATTACCCAACTTTGTAATTTGGTATTTACAAAAATTACAGAGATAAACACATATGTCGTCATATGCACAAGCTCAATTATGTACCTATCACTGCTACAGAAAGGAGATATGTATGTAAAGAATTCGCTGTGAGGATACGTATATGTAGCTAGTATCGAAGAACTAGTCCCACTTGAATGTCAACCGATCAACGGACGCGGTGGATTTGAAATGTTTCGAGGACGATCAGTGGCCATCGCTATAACGACGACGGCAGCGGGAGCAGCAGCAACAACTTCTCGGGTTCCCACCGAACCCGGGTTCTTCGTCTTTGTCTGGCCTGCCGCGTGGCCGATCTTTTCCTCCAGCGATGAGCCGGTGTATCGTGAAACACGCTCCCGAGGCGGTTGTCTTTTATTTTCTCGGCATGCGTGCACCCTCCGTTCAGCGACTGAAACACTGTTGCCTCGTGAAAATAAACGAGCTTGGAGGTTGAATCGGCAGAAAGAGAAGCCACAGGGAAAGAAAATAGACGAAGACAGAGGCGCGTAACTCATTTCGCGCAACGCCCCTTCGCGTACCTTCCACCAACTGACTGTAAACAAAAATAATTTACTAACAATTTAATCAGTTCCGACGTGATCGATCACTTTTCCTCGTCCGGTTCTACGAGAATTGTTTTGAACGCGTGCCCTAATCCTTTCTATTCACTTCAATTGAAGTTCTGTGAATTTTATAGACAAACGCGTAGGTCCATACAAGTTGAGGTGTACTAAACAGCCATTGTTTTTCGATCCTGTATTTTTAAAATTTGATTCAATCGCGGAGAACGGTACAGTTCTTATTAATCTGGTATGTGATTGAGATGACTTATATTGTTGTTCAAAAATGCATTTGGGCAAGATGAGTTAATTCTTCACAAAATGTAATAATTACGCTCATACAGGAGGAGTGAAATATATTATTCCTTTTTTACTTCCTCCGTGAAAAGGCTATGTTTATTTGTACACTTTTGCTTGTCCTTTATTTACATTCGTCTATTTGACCCATTAATCGTCATGTACATATGTAGTTGCAACAATAGTGTGGAATATAACTCTTTCTAGACTTCTGATACAAATAATTACATTCATTACATTTCACTTTACGTTAAAAGTTTACCTCACGTACACTAATTGTAATTAACTGCAACAATTTCTAATGAGTCATATATCAAATTGTTGTATGACCGTTAGGTATGACCAATTTTTCTGAAGCGACTCTTTGATCAAGAATAACACATATGCTTAGTACCTTTTATTTTTTTAATCTACAGGCATCTCTTGTAATATTATCACGTGATGAAAATGAGTTAGCGCTAAGGTAAGAGGGAAAGTGATTGCATGCAAAGAAAGTGAACTTGGGGTTCGTCTGGCGAAGAGCTAAAGGACATTCAAATGCTAAGTATGTATGGATCTTGAACCTAAAAAATTCGAATATAACCAATTCGTTTAATATACAATATTGTTTAATTTTAGGCGAGTCATTTAAAAAAAAACAATCCTACACATTTTATAATTACTTCCCTTGTGCGGGTCATAAATGAACTCATGATACAACCGAAAAGAAGCGGCTCTTTACGCAAACATGAAACAACAATGCTGAATAAATGTTTTTCATACGATACTTCGTTTTCTAGAAATTCGATTGTGAACATTCGTCAAGCACGCATGCACGTACCTAAACTAAAATTTATTGGTTGATACTTTCCCGATTATCAAGATTGCATTCAAAATTTATAAATGATTAATTTGGTTCAAGAAAATATAAGAAAAATTTTTTTAAGCTATTTGCTTAATATAGATTCTTTATACTACCACCGTACATGATATCTTTAAAATAAGTATATACATAGACATAGATTAAGTTAAATGTTGCACGTGTAGGTACGCGTCGAATTTTCAAAACTGATTTTCTCATAAATAAAACTTCATACGAAAGAGTTTTATTCTACAATAGTTGAGGCTTTCAAGTGTAAGTTTTTCCTCTTTAGAGTATTATTACGACACTTTTTCCAACATTGCGCTTCTATTAATTGTTAGTCTCGTCAGAGTACCATTGATGCAGTGATATTGGTATGGATCTTGTGGTATGCATCTATTTAATGCATACTGTCCATGCCAAGGATCATTGATTACCAATCATAGGCCTCTTTAATTGGTTAGCTGGGCAATTAAAACGTGGGTGGAGAGTGGTCCGAATGGGGCTTAAGTGGTAGTCTCTGCTGATGCTTCATGTTTCATGACTCCAATTGTTTTCCTATATTCTCTAGAGAATCTCTAACCATGTTGACTCTAATTCGTTGACTAAAGTTCGTTTTAGTGCTTATACACATATTTATATAAATTTTCCTTGCCCCGAACTGTGCTATATAAATATTAATAAGATGAAATAAATTTGGAATGATCAAACGCACTCTTTCCTTTCAGATACATATAATAGATAAGTTATTTATTATAAAATTAATTAGTAAATATGTAATTCATAGCTTCCATGGTATATTAATGTCCAGCATCTAAATATAAAAATTACAAGCATTTGTGCTTGAAATACATAGAGAAACGTTTGCGTTTCAGGTTTAATTAATAGTTCTACATTAATACTTCGTCATTATAAATATATTTATGACGCGTTCTCGATTCATTCTTTACAAACAGAGCGTACATTATTAAAAATATAATTTATTGTATGTTCACAAATTTCTTATTATAGAGGATTATGCAATCCTCGTTTGCAGGACTTTCTTTAAATACAATTCGCTTATTGGCCCAGAAATGAGAAGCGAAAGGATAAAAAAAAAACGGGTCCTGCCAGCGGGCGATTTCGCCGGTACTTTTTAAAAGAGTTTTCGCGAACAGCAGATCGATATTTATCAATCGATCGGCAATTTCGATCGATGATCACGGAACTACGTGTCCTGCACGGGTGCAATATGCAAGCGAACTCGCATCGTATATTAAAAGGCACTTTCCAAACTGTTCGCGGCGATGCGCGCAGGGGTTTCATTAATAAGTGTTTTTACATTTTTATTTCCTCCACATTTTTGTTTATCAAGATCCAATTTTTGGCAAACAATTATTCAGAGTAGTTTGAAAGAAATTTCGGAAATCCAGAATTTGTTGATTAATCAAATTGAACTTCTGAGTGAGTATACAATAGGTACTGGAGATTGCATCACTCGAATAAACACGTTATCGCTTATACCTCTCTTATCTTATTATTAATACTAGGAAAATGTTTTGCGAAATTTATGTAGTACAAAAATGTTCACTAGTTGAATACCAATCATTTTATCAATTATATTGCTATAAAAATTGTGCGTTCTGCACAAATTTGAGAGTGATGCAATAAATATTTCCAGTAGATAAAAACCAGCATAGAATAAGAAATTACGGAAATATTCACTGCTTCAGACAATTACAAATTTCGTGCGAAAGCATAATAGATTGAAAGAGAACCTTCCTTGGTGGTAAGTGAAAACTTTATTTATACTCGTGAGACTTTGATCTACTATCTGCAGAGTTAAAATTCATATCTCCAAATTTTTTTTATCAGTTTCTGACAAGATTTTTATTGTAGTCTAGTAATGCAAATTATAACGTTAATATAACATCAAAAACAGTAAGTATATTTGTGAATGCTAAAAGCAATTTTGAGATACGCAAACATCGAAAAGTATGTACAGATGTTATGGAACGCATTCAAATGTACAAAATAATTAAAAATTCAATTTGGCCAAGACATTTAAATTCACTGAATCCAACTTTAACAATTAACCAAGGGTACTTAATTTAAATCATTGCGGATACCATAATTTTGATTTCAGACGCTAGTTAGAAATGCATAGGTATTATTCCTTTCTGTAATAATAGACAATAGTGCAGAAATATTGTAATATACTCGTTTTTTTTATGTGGCAATAAACGACCCGTGTAACAAACTCTTGTAGATGCTGAGCATCTACACAGCCTATCTGTATCAGTACTGGAGCATTTAATGGCATTAAGATGGTAACAGCGATAAAAGATGATGAAGCAATCGTAGTAATGACATAACGAAATATTTACAGCTTTGGAAAGGGTAATAAGCCGATTCAAATCATAGAGGCCATGACATTCGTGTCAATTAAGCTGTACTAATCGACTTACGGGGCTTAATACGAAATGAGTAAAAACTAAAGGAACAAGTTTTATAATTATACAGTAGAGTATACTTTAAAGACTTCATACCGTCTTCCTTCATAACAAATGGGCAATTAACAATCTGTACTCGCAGATTAGTGGGTCATGCGGAATAACTTAATTAACTAGGACATTAAATACGAAGAGCCATAAATAACTAGACAGATTATTTTTTTATAAAGAATACACCTGAAATAATTTCAAACAATATGACCTTCTGTTCCAATTTGTTGTTTAAAACGATTCCACTTTGCAAACGGGTATCCAAAGGACTCCCAGATTCACAGAACACAATTCTTCAGAAATTTTCTTCAACATTCTAACCCTTAATTCTAAATTGAAGCCACTACGTCATTTTAAGAAATGCTACATTAATTACTTTAGAGTAGAATAACGATCGAAGAATTGGCAAAGTATTCGCAAGCCAGCCGAGCGAGTACCGCTTATTAGCCTGTGCTTAACAGTGAAATTTTCAACGATCGCGTAATTACACGAATGGTTGAAAAGTGGACAGTATGAAAATTTATGCAAATAATTGGCAAGTGGCACGAGAGGAATGGAGAGTAAGAACTCAGCTGAAACGGCCGTGTGGAATAATATTCTACTTATCCGAATAATTTATTCGAAGGAGAACGTACAACCGGCGAGACTGTCTCTTCGGTTGATTGAATTTTTGGCAGCAACCTGGATCTGGATCGATTTTGCTGGGTAATTTTTAATGAGCCAGCGGCACGTCTCCGGCCGTAAGTCGGCGCCGATGCAGCTCCGCGCGAGAGTGTCCACTCGCTTTTACCAGCGGGTCCAGGCCCTCAATATCTGGCCCTGTTCGCTGGACGGTGTATCATTATGGATTCGCGTGCGCTGCCCCCGGTCATTCTCGTCTCATCACGAGCAGGTTTCCCTCCTCTTCTATCCGCCGCGTTTCTCTTCCTCCGCGCCTCCTGCGCAAGCGTGTGCGTGCGCGCACGCGTACACGAGCGCCCGGCAAATCTCGTCTTTTTTCGACACTCGCGCGGAGGAATTGACCCGACGTCGACCGAGAATACCAGTCAGGTATCAAACGCCATCTGATCGCACGGGAGAACTTAGCGAGCCATTGAACGGGGCACCGGCTACTTTTATTTGGAATAATAAATGAGAAACGCGAGAACCAATTACCGAAAGTAGATCGACGAAACGGTTTGATTTGAGTAATTGCTCCATCTCGTGCGCGAACGCTCGCCTCGCCCCTCGGCGGTTCGATGTCGCACTGGATCAGTGAACTATAATACCGATTCCGATGAACTTTGTAAATGCTACGATATTTGTGAATTATTTTCGAATATTCTGTTATTGAACGTAAATATTGATATCGTGGTTGCGTTTTTGCTGCGCCTCGCTATTTAGCCTAAAGAGACAGTATTATTTACGAGGAGAGTCTCCCAGGTGTCCGTTTCCGATTGCTTTGATTTTTGGATATGTTCTAGAGGACCGAAAAATAAGAAATACGTGTCTTTTTATTTCGACCCGTTTGCATGTGTGGGGGGTGAAACCACCCCTCAAATTTCATTAGAATAGGTGGTCTGGTCAGAAGACTTTGAAATACAGTAATAGGTAATAATCATGAGCATGGAACGACAAAAGTAATTACTGACAGTACCCTAATGAAAGAGATAATTTTTAGTGAAGCTGGCATAAGAAATATAGGATTGAAATTTTTTGTATTTGAGCAAATTGGAACAGTTCCGTGACGACTTGAAAACCTATACTTTGTGCCGTTTTTATAATTGTTTATATTCATGCTTATAAATTTTATTCTGCAGAATTTAATACTAGTTAGTATTTTGAAAGCAATGTAAATTTAAATCTACAGATGTAACATGTCCTATTGAAATGAATGAAAAATCAATCATTAATTGTATTATATTTTAGCACACTTTTAAATATGAAATAGTTACTAATTACTGGCAAATATTATTAATTATTATTATGTTTAAGAATTTGCGATGATTCAAAGGAAACTGTGGTGCAATCTTAAGAACCTACAAAAACTTCAAAAATATTACAAGATAATAATTATTATCTTTTCATGCAACATTATACCACACTTAAATTTAAATACACTTCCATGGTGTGGAAGATAACAATGGGGAATTATTCTCCACCAAGAAATTGCAACTGGAAGAGACAAAATACGAAACTTGATTTATCGTAAAAAGGAGATCTTATCTGAATCTGCGAATAATAGTCTCCTTTTGGCAGGAGTATGTATATCGGAACTGAGAAACGGCGGACACAGGATACCAGATTCAAAGGATCCGTTTAGATAGAAAATAATGGGAGCCCGTTCCTTTCCTTTGTGTACTTTATTTGTTAAATTCACCGTTCTGTTTTTCTCTGGTTAGTCGAGAGCCACGGCGATAGCTTGATCTTTTTCTACCCGTAGATCCTCCACCTTGATAAACGTCTTGGACGATCGTCTTTCAGGGCTCAATGATGCCGGTAGTCTTACAATGAATCTTAAAAGTGATCGATAACTTAATTGCGATTGTCGGGGCGTTATGTCAGTGATTTTAATTAGAGCCCCTCAACCACAGCTACATATAAAACGATAGTCAACTCTTACTTATCTTCGTTTAAATGTCTTTACTCTCCTGTGTCGTACTTGATTTTCTGCACGATCAGTTGCACACGTATACATACAAAAATACTCGAACAGATTTTCAAAGGTGTTCTGCGTTGGGGCAGAACACTTCCCACGAAGTGTAAGCTTTTATTTCTCTGATTTCTTCTGGGATCGACCATTTTCGATGTCTTTACGTGAAACTAAAAACGAATCATACGATGCTTTGTTGTTAATTAATTGATACATCAACGAGAACAAGTACAAAGTGCTCGTACGAGTGGTTCGTTTCAAGCTGAGTGCCGGAATTAATCTTAGAAGACAATGGAGGAACAACGTGGAAGACAAATTTTCCTTTTCATTCGCTAGCAACCCTCAAACAGCGTAATACGCGGGTAGGGAGCACATGAACACAGAGGAGATCCCTGCCAGCGATAAATCGAACACACTTTCGATGTGTATGCCGAGGAAAGATGAGCGTAGACTCGACCAATAGGGTTCCAACAACACCATCTTGATAATAATACCCCGCTGTTAGACAATTTGACAACGAATTCGTCTTCGAGAGCCTCGACGGTCAGTCAGCCAGCATTTCTAAGTAGCTAGGAAGCCACCCTCTTTTAACGATTACGGAAATTACATGGCAAAATAGAGGATCACTAGATAGATGTAATAATTATTTTTAGTAAAAACTTATATAAAAATTATTTTAACTCTTAAAATAATTTTTACTAAAAATAATTCCTGAACAAGTGCCGCTAATCAAAGAGTGGGTAACACTATTTGAAATAATAATGATAATTCTTAAGTTCGTTATAGAGTTTGCATGTTTAATTTAATAATTAGCATTCTAAATTTTCTATAGTTAGAAAATTGATGCGCTACACGTTCTACAAATATTTCGGTGTGATACAAGGAATTTGGAATTTCATAAGTAGCGAAATAATATCACCGTATGATAATTTAACAAACAATTTCCCTATTTATTTTTAAATTGCTTATACGAAGTACTTTAGATGCAAAATAAATGTGATCTTAAATGTAAGGTGTTGTTGATGTCTGAAATTACCCGTTCCTTTCGGAATCATTCAGATGGAAATGATCTGTTAAGACAAAGCTGAGAGATATGCATACCTACTACTTTATTATATACATATGTACCTACTTCAAAAGTACCTAAGTAGATACCTATATATCTCCTTTAGTAACAATACTGTAATACTGTTTCAGGAACCGAAACCTATATAATAACGGTTTCAAGCCCTGAATGCAAATAGGATTTTCAATGTACACATAAATATATAATACATATAATTTTTATAAGATTTGAGATTAAATTAAGAAGTTTTGTAGTTTGAAAAGAATTCGTCTTATAATATTATTACATCATTAAAAGTACTGGCTATACCTATTTATCTATATATTTATTACACATCACAATGAAACTAAATTAAATCTACCATTTTCGAATTTGACATGATGATGAATTCCATGAGTAGTAATTGAATGTTCTTTAATTGCTTGTGTGTAATTGGAGATACTCGATTTCTTTTGTCGTTTTAATTGATATTCTCTCCATCGCCGTTACATACTACTTTCACCACGAAGCAAATAATCATTGCTTATTGCAGAGCTTTTTTCAATGTATTATGTATTGCAGATAAAGTCTGATATGTTCTCCTTTAAAATTATGATGTGCAAATTTCAAAGGAAAAAGAACATTGCGCAATGAGTTCATTAAGAGAAATTAGTATACATAGATACGTAATTGCGTATATTGGGTCAACCATAATGTGCAACAATATACATATTTTTTGTTGTATGTTAACTTTCTGGCTTTTATGTTGACTTGATGTTTACAACTACAAACAGTACTCGTAAATAAAGGGCAATAGTTTACGTAGTTATAGTTTGCGTAGTAATATTTAGGGCTAAAATTTAAATTGATTGTCATTTCCACTGCATATCTCATTGAATGATATAAAATTACAAATAATGTCAATTAAGCTTAAGATGTATAGGGCATGTTTTCCAAAAGTATTAAAATACTTGAGCATATATGGAATGCATGCACAAGTGAATAAAATAGACCAGTTGATCATCATCACAGTGATTCTTCCCTGTTTAAAATGAATGAAATGGAGACACATTACTGACGTTCTGATGACCACGGATATTTGTCGAGAGGATATTTATGTATTTTATAATTTAAATAAAATTAAAATATAAGTACAAATAGATTACTCTTACGATGCAATCGTAATTAAGAATAACTATGATAACCAATTGATAAATTGTGGTATTTTATAATTCAATATACAATTGTAGATTGAATGTTTAAAATTAAAAATGTAGTTAAACTGATTTTTAAATAAATTTCACAGTTTGAGTCTGAATTTATATATCTACATATATTAATGTACAATAGTATGGTGATCTCACTAAATGGAATTTAGTGGAAATGCAAAAAACTTATGTGCAAGAAACGTCTTAACAGATGAACATGGGTGACTTTAGAACTTGAGAGTGGTTGTTTTGCTTTCCAATAGCTGGCGGTCTCAACTACGAAACATCTGCTAAACATAATGTTCAGAAACTGTCCATGAATATCAATGGCACTCTCCCATGTTACGTTCGAACAGAATTTATATGCAATTTAATACGACCCTTATACTATTACATTACCTTAATCATTGAAAATTTGAAAAATGAGTAATAAAATATATTTTATTACAAACACTAGAAATATTTTCTCATATTTCGCACAAGACAAACGTGTTATTTTTTCGACAAATAAACTTATTTCTTTAAAAATGGATATCAAAAATATGTCTGCAATGTGGAATTGTAACAGAAAAATAAACGAGGTGACATGTATCGCCCGTAAAGTAGAAGAATCTGTCTTCTGAGTGAAATCTTTATTCAGACGCAAGGACTTTCTACGTGTTCTGCACAAATGTTGCCCGAACCAGTTTTTACTTCATGCAAAATTTATTATGATCGAGTGAAATTGCTCCAAGGTGTATTATCGTTTCTTCAATTTTTGTGCGAAGCTTCCACAAACTCTAATCCCATCTATACATACGTGCATCTCAAAATACCTTATTAGGTAGTAGATCAGATTATATATTCTCACGCGAAATCATATTTTATATTTCCACCACTGCAAATATTTATTGTGTCTGCCACAAATCCACAGTGTTTGCAGAATTTTCAGAGTGTCATAATTAAAAAAGTGGATGACCACATTGTCCACATCATTAAGAAAATTATCCTAGGATGCCAACTTACATGTACACGAAGATTCATTTCACTCGCAATTATACATATTTACTGACAAAACTGTGCTGTCATTAACTTAATTTTCCGTCTGGATTTTTTCGAGAACGAAACCTCATATAGAAATACAGTAGCGGGCAAAAAAGTTACCACTTTTTCGATGCACCCTACCTCTATTATTTTTCAACATCAACCCAAAACTGCAGCATGTGCCCAATATACATATTCTGATAGAGAATTGAAAATTGTACAAAACCCAGTTAAAATTGAATTTATTTAACAAATAAACAAAATCCCTACAAAACATTAAACACGATAACACCCTTTTAAAGCTGTTATAACGTTTTGAAAAAGTAATAAAAAATCTGATATTTCGTGAGGGCACCTTCTGCTTTTAGGACGGCCTAAAAGAATACCAAAACTGGTAACTCCTTTGTCGGCCCCAAAAATGTGTTATCCAGTTCAATGTCATAAAATCTATTTTTGTTAGTTACATAAATTTAATTTTAACTGGGTTTTATACAGCCTTAAATTATCCATCAGAATATGTATATTAAACACATACCGCAGTTCCATGTTGATGTTAAAAAATAACAAAAATAAAGCAAATCGAAAGACTGGTAACTGTTTTGTCCGCTACTGTACCTTATTCTACATTTTCGATTTGTTTTTGCGCAATTAATCACTCGGTTGCACCACCCTTCGTCACCCACCCTGTATACACAAAACGACAGTGGATTTAGTAAGACTCTGTATGACCAATAACGCAATGACAATAATGGCGACCTGTTAGACGCAGAGCCCGATGGAAGGGAAACTCGGCAAGTGGAGTAATTTCAACGATTTCTCAGGAACGCCGCAGTTCCCCGAGGCATCTGCATATCGTGTAGGTCGCAAGAGCAATTCGAACGATTATTTCGGTGCCACGTGCCTCGGACCTCTCCCTCGTCCGTATGCCCCATCCTCGTTGCCCCTTCGCTCTCGTTATCGGACCGGCGGACAAGGATGCCCGCAGTTCCCGTATGACGCGCGAAACAAGGACGAAAATACGGCGATGCACCTGTCTGTCGCGAAGGCAAGGTGCCAGGCTGAAGGCAACACTCGCTCGCGCCAACCGCGATAGCGAGCTAATGAGCCACGGCGAAACCGCTATACGTTTTCTGCCAGCACGGACTCACATGTGCGGCGTACTTTGGGCATCGGGATGGATTGGCACACCATCGAGATAAAGACGGAAACCGCGAAAGTAATCCTCCTGTTTTACCTTTTTTAATTATTTCAAAGAGTAAGAGTAAAGGGGAGGACCGCCCCACCGCCCCACCGCCCTCCACCAACCCCCGCTCACTTTTTCCTCGGGTTTATTTTATTGATAATGCCTTAACAGCGGAGACATGCAATTAACCGCGTTAACGCTGTATGATATTGAGGCTTTAATTGTCTCGCTGGCAACCGTAATTATCAAGCAAACGGGCCGAACGACGTAAAGACCGCAGAAGCGTACGAGGCGAGAGAGCGAATTAAAATTATTCAGCTTCTGTTAATATCATAGGATTTTAATTTCAGAGAATTCGATGCTTCAACATAGTATATGCTCTGTAATTATTTGCAAGGTAAGTTGAGTTATTTTTATTGCTTCTTTCAGGATTCGTGTAGAGGTACATGATATTCAAATAATGGTACGTTGCTTTACAACTGTATAAACATTACTTTTATCTATGAAAGTAAGAATAATGATCGTGTGTATATTAATGAACAGAATAATAAGAAAATACGAGGTAATTAGTAAATCATGCTTAAGGGGTCTCCCTACCTACCTTGACGGACGAAAAAAGATGCGAGCTTTGGGAATTTTTTAAAACAAAATCATTAAATACATTTACTTCCAGCTTTGTGGCTTCATTTGTCAATCTTTAGAGAATATGAAAAAAAAATTGTATGCAAAAATAGTGGTCATATCCGGAGTTATAGTGCTTCATATAGAGCGCCTTACAAAAATCATATGCGCATTGTTAGCATAAAATCAGCCGTTGTAGTTGTCAGAAATAGAAAAGTTAAAAAATTGTGTAATCTGTATGAGTGTGGCTATCGCCCGAACTAGATTAAATGAGGAATTCTGAAAATAAAAAGAAATTGCAGCGTCTAAAACAGTGGTTTTGAGAAAAAAACACGTTTAAAGTTTCAGGTTCCGCATTTCTTAATTAATTTTTTTAAATGTTGCCTAAATATGTACAAATATAGGCATAAAATTTTCAATTAATATAATTTCAGGGTTTCTCTTAAAAAAATCTCAAATATCGCGTTAATTTTCAGGACGTCAATGTAGGGAGATCCCTTAAAATGATGCACTCCGTTTCCACTCTTTTACACAATGTGCATCTTTTACTTAGAAAAATTACCAAGCTCTTTTTTTTCATCTTTCCTGGTCAGTCGAGTGTAGATTTTTAGAAACAAACGAAATCAATGAATAAATGTTATATCTCCAGACAAATTTTAATGTTAATACGCGGTCAAAAACGCCAGTGTATGAAACTTACGGGATAATGAAAAATCTCTTTTAGTAATATTATAATAATATTTGCTACAATTTTCGTACAATATCACACACGTGTGGTTTGATAAAAATTTGAGACACTAATTAAAAATTCGTTTTTCAATAAGGGACTCGATGGTTTCATTCCAATGTTTCCCATCATTTAAAGTATTATATTGAAATTGTTCCGCAGAAGTAAGTTGTACTGCTTGTAACCCGTAAGGTCATATTTAAACAAATTTAACGTATAAATTGCCACGAAGAAAAGTTGTTCGAGAGAAAACAGGCACGTACCATTACCAAATAGTATTTCCGCATGTTCACATATTATATGGCAGCATTTAAGACACGATTGACAGTCACTTAATCGCGGCCAAACGTACAACTTTCCAAATTAATGTTCGCATTAATTTCATTTAAAGGTGTTTACTCGTAGAAAGTTGTATAATAAAAATGAGAACATTTCAAGCTTGCGTAAATGACAGTCTTTTACAGAACAATCATTTACTTTTGTACTGCTTCAAAGAATTCGAGGATTTACTTGCACCAATGATGATATCGCTCAAGACAGTACTCAGCACCTTGAAAACATCAGACTCTGAAAAACGGTAACAAAAATTCTCACTCCACCTTTGTGGTCACACGGGATGTATCGCACCCCAAGTGCAATTTTCAAGTTCAAATGTCGCGCCTTTACGACTCCCAAAGAGAATTTATCGCAGGGAAAAAAAATATCGCTTTTTTCCACAATCGGGAAAAATGGTTCTACTTAAACTACAAATTTCATCATATCAAAATTCACACTTCTAGAAAAAGACTATTAGAACATGATTGTATGAGTATTACGAAAGTACAATTTCAAAAATTAAAAGATTCAAAAATCCGAAAATGGTATCTCAAAATTGAGAGTGGGGTGCTGTCAACTCCGTTTGCGATTATAAGGTCTTACCACGAAAGGTGAAACTAATTTTCACGTTCCGCTGATTTCATTTGTATACCTACTCGCACCATTTCTCTAATCTCAAAAACGTCGAACCGAAGACAGTCTCCATTCAAGGCGATCATTCACCCCAGGGTCTCCCGTTGTGACAAGTTCCTGGCTCGTCATATAGTACCTATAATCAGAGATGGGCAAAATTTCTATTTAAATAAAATTTCGAATAACGAATGGAAGTTAAAGAAATTATTCGTCATGTGTCGAATAAAGTTGACTCGGGTTAACGAACGAATGACAAATAATTTTTTTAACTTTCATTCGTTACTTGAAATTTGATTTAAATAAAAATTTCGCCTATTTCTGCTTATAATGCGACGTAAAAATCACTTGAATCCCGAACGGTCATGCACACCGCAAGAGTACGAATGTACCTGTACCTACATGCCGTAATAACCACCATCGACCTTAAGAAGACAGTGTACAACACAGCCCGGTATTTCTATAATTGACAGGCGGGGTCTCTCAACTGAGAAGAGATTCCGGCGGACGTTAATTTTCATACATGTTTACCGAGGCGACATCATCGAGCCATGACCGACAACGGCTGCCAGTGCATTAAATTCTCCATCGCAAATGTCAACGGGGGTTGGTTCTTTCAACAGCTGTTAATTACAAGGAGATTCGGAAGTGGTTGACGCGAGGACGATGGACCAACATGAACGATCATCGGTGCAGAAAGAAATCGATAATGGGACGAGAAGGTAAGACGAAGAGGGAACAGCGAAGACCGGCGGTTTTCATGAAGAGGTCGTGCACCTGCTGTTCGCACGCCACCGAGTCGGTCGTTCTTCTTCCTTCCTTCTCCCTTATCCAACTCTGCGTCTTCCTCTTCGCCTGGCCCCGTGCACGTGCTACCGCGGCCACTTTCTTCCGTCCTTCTTTCCATGGCGTAGGAGGAGAACAGCCGCCGCGCCGCCGCCCCTACCAGACACGGATTGATCTACGATGTCGCGTTGATTCGGACAATAAACGAGGGGAATGGACATGTACTTATGCTACCTCCTCCATGTCAGCCTCGATGAAACTCGGATCTCTTTCAGCCAAGTTTATTAACCTTAATTAACTCCTCGTGAATTTACTTTTTGTACCATGTTCGGTTAGCTCCTTGTTTTTCCTTCGTGCTTACGCTGTTTCGGTCCTTTGCAGCTTACGGACTGCGCACGGGAGACTCCTGGTTACCTTGCCAGGCAGTGATAATTTGTACAGTGCTTGGTAGTATGTTGGTGGTAGATGGCACAATCATGAAGATTTTTCTTGTAAAATAAATCAGTTGAAAACGTGAATAGTGTCGTTTCCGAGGAAATTGATTTTGAAAACCTGTCTGGTATGCATGGAGTAGAAACAAGAATTGACAAATTGTAATAGTTAATATGATATAACTGCGAATAAAATGAATCCTTATGCAAACATTTATCGAAAATGTGCAGTACCTTTTTTGAAATGGGATTTTGTTTTAGAGAAAATTGGTATTGAAAATGGAACCAATACTTAAACAAGTTCACGTGTTGGAAAACAATTTTCTCGAATACAAAGTATCGTGTGAAAAAATATATTTTACATTTTCAACTTATTTTTTTTCATGTAAAATCACTACCTTCCCGGTTGTATCACGTATTACAAAACACTATGTATAAACCTAGAACACTTTCATGAGTACATACATTACGTTACGAATTCATGTGTTTGCTGAACTGAATTCTATAATTGACAAAATATACTAAACAGAGAACCCAGTAGGTACACTACACAAGCTCAAAAAAGTAATTATTGAATTTGGAAACATAACACCTTTAATAATTATGATTGCTATTGTTTTGATGTTGTCATAAAAAACATTTTTTTATGCAAATTCCGCAATAAGTTTCACTTTGGAGAACCTTGTAAATACAAATGGCATTATTTACATCAATGGTATTCTTAAATATATAAATTAAAACTACTAGTAGCAATAAAATCCACGAGAAAATTAATCTAACTTGACGGGTTAATCTGAAGTAGAAAATGTAAAATGTAATTCCATGTATTTTATGTGCAAGGATGTTTGGGAAATTGTTATTTCATTTAGCAAAGTCTTTTCTTTCGAAGCCTTGAATTTAAAATATGCAAAATTGCTTAAAAGCATACTTGGACCATGTAGTATTTTGAATGCAGCATGTTGCATCATTAATAATTTCCAACGCGAGGCAGTACAGCGTGTAAGTACCCTTTAAAAATGATTAACAGATAATTTGTCCTAATTCTACAGTACGTTACAGGAAGAAGCACACTTTTGCCAATGCTCTGAAATATCTTACAATTTCTGTTCCCAATGAATACTTATTTTCAAAATTAAATTCTTCTCAACGGAAGAGAACGGTTCCAATTAAAGTGTCTTAACACACTAGATATATGGAACACAATTGAAAATAAATAAGGTGACATTAAATGTTTACATGTTCATCCATTCCCAAGTGCATTGTTAATATCTCAACAATATCATTATTGCAATAGGAAGGTAATATGATTTTTTGCAGTCCATCATGAAAAATTAGAAATTTCAGCAATTCCGTGGGAGATTTGAGTGAAAGAAAGAAGAAGGCGAGGGAAAGAGTAAGGTATTGCAAAGTAGCGAGTCGAACGGGGAGAGAAAGAGAGGCTGGGCGCGTGCCATGCTTATTAACTTTTTTCCTTTCTGACGTATATATTGGGTCTTCTTACTCGTTTGTCTCCTTTTATCAGCGCTTTCGCAACGCTTTTTTGAAAGAAAGGAGGGGGCAAGTTGGGTGAATTCGATTTCTTGCCTCTGCACAGGTGGTTCGGGCGGCGCAAATTCTTGTTCCAAGGACAGTGTTTAATGAAAATTTATACTACCTCGCGGAAGGTATGTGTAGCAGTTAAAACGATTACAGGTTTTGTTGCCAGTGCAAATGTCAAGCGAACTTGCCAAAGTACATTAATAATTAGGTTCATTTATTCTTGCTTCGCTCCTTGCTGCGGATTGTACGCTTCATTATGCGCAACTGTTCTCCTCTCTTATGTAAACATTTTACCTTGCGATTTTCCAAGAAAGAAATTCACTTTTATCCGAAGCAAAGGATTTCACCTCCTCGTAGCTTTCAAAGTAACCTTTAGGTTGCTTATGTTGCTCCATATGTGATAACACGTCCAATGGCATTATGCCTCACGTTCGATTGGACATTTTACATTACCCATATCACATGGCGCATATCTACATTACTATGCAATTATTTTGAAGTAGAATTCTTCGTGTGTAAACGTTCATTTATAAACAAAAAGTGAAAATAAATTGAATAAGGTGTTTTATTTAATTTGCAATCTCTGCCCAGCACATGTGTACTCGCTGATACTGTGAATTTGCATACTTGGAATTAGCAAAGTTTGCTCCAGCATCGTGGAGTATAAACTATAACAGATCAATGTTTCTTAAACAGCAGATGAATATACCTGACTCGACATAATTTTACTTCTACTTTACTGATTTGATATAATTTTACTTCTACCCCATTCAGTATTAACTGCTTTTACATCCACTCTTCCCCTAATTAAATTTCTCCATTCTTATTCGCATCGCTTCATTTTTCTGGAGCATTTACTTCCCTATTATGCTGATGTCCCTCGTGCTTATCCCTTTTCGCTCCGCGTGTACTTATTTTTCTTCATTTAGTTAATTTCTTTCAGCGGCCGCGTGCTTCTCTCTCTCTCTCTCTCCTTCCCCATCTTGTTTTCCCGCTCTCACATGTGTACGCGCGCGCGCCTGCGGACTTTTTTCATGTTTTTATGCATTGCTCGTTTTTCCCTTCCGAAATATAATTGGCGGTGCGATGCACCTGTCTTCCCCTCTCTCTCTCTCTCTCTCTCTCTCAGCCCCTCCGCCTCCAGCCCCCTTGGCACCCCTCTCGCGTCTCCTACTTGCTGGCCACTTCTTGTACTGCAACTTCTCTCCAGCTTATCCCACGATATCGACTTCCACGTATTCCGGCGCGTGCCACACTTACTCGAAATACGCTTCGCAAGACGTCACAAGGTTACACGGTGCACGGGCTCGCGCCAACAGAAAATTAACACCATAGAAAAACGTCCGAACCTCATCGAGGCTGTCTGAGCCGGAGCTTGCCAGTGTCCGCTATCATTTAAGAAAATCTTTATCGCGTTACTAACAAGAAGTTCATTAGACAGGAATGAGCGCACCTGCGGTCTTTGTTTGAATGGGTGTACCTCTAGGAATTTCCGTGTATGCACTGCTGGCTTAGCGCTGCTTTGAAGTTTGCCTAAAATGGCAGCTTCTGGGAAAATCGTGTTTTTTCAATGACAATGATTAACACTAAGAAATAATAGCTATATGTAGAACAAATGGGCTATATAGGTGTGTTGGTTGAATTTGGCGAATAGTTGGTTTATTGTTATATACATACCAGTGTAATATAGTTCCTTTAACATTGCCACGGTCTCCAGGTCAGTTATAAGGTTTAAGGAATCCGTCCACTGTGAAGTCGTGAAAAATTGTCATTTTTTAGGGTTCATTTTTTACTAAACGGAATGTCCAACGTAAGTAATATTTTGTCTACTTATTAATACAATTATTGACAGTATAAATAAAAATCTATTTTTAATTTTTAACAGTTTCTTTTAAATACGTATCGCACTGATGTAGGCGCCTTGAGAAAGCGATGTAATGCTGGTGCAGGTGATTCGGGGAGAACGACGCATTTGAAACAAAAAATTCAAAGTGTGTTATAATCATTATGGGCGTGGTTACCGCCGGAACCTGGATTATTTTTACTGATAAAAATTAACAAAATGGCGGAGGTTTGAAGTTTAAGTGTCGAAATACGGTGAAGTTTTCAATCATTTATCCTTGTAAGAAGTATGAAATGGTTAATCAAAAAAAAATAACGTGTCAAAATTTCAGATTGATTGGTCAAATAGTTTTTTTTCCAAACACCTGCACCAGTTGAAAAAATGTTGTTTTCAGATAATTTCGTTTACAGTTTTAAAACAAATTAAAAAATTCTTTTAAATTGTTTTTGTATAGTATAAGAGTAGCTTAATATATACCAAAAAGATTTATTGCATTATATGTTGTATCTACGGAGAAAAAAATCTTTAAAAATAGCTTAATTTTTCAAACCATCACAGTGGACTGACCCATTAAGGTAATGTCAAAAAACACCCTTTAAAACAGAATAACTTTTTTAAACTTGCTCCATACGACTTGAGTTTTTTGAGAAGCTAGAAGGATTAGATTATTAGGTGACGTGTTCTGTCGTTTTGAAAAAAAAATGCAATCGGGCGGAATAGCGAAGAAAATAGTGAAGGTCGCTTTTTCAACTTTTTTATCTGAGCCTGCGATGAAAATATAGAAATCCCGTTGGTAGACTTAAGTAAGTTTAGCTACAAATAGTTAATTAGTGGGTGAAATCACAGTTTTCGACCTATAATTTTTTTTTCAAAATGACGAAACACGTCACTTAGTAAATTAATCCTTCTAGCTTATCAAAAAAACTTAAGTCGTTGGGACTAATTTTAAAAAAGTTATTCTGTTTCAAAGGGTGTCCCAATACTTTTGTCCGCCACTGTACCTATCAGCAACAAACTCTTTTATTTCTCTGAAAATTTGAAGAAATCCTCAAAGAAATGAAAACGCGAGTGGGCCAAGTAAGATCCAAGGGACGTAGCAGGGTTAAAGAAATGAGAGCACCATTGGGTAATAAATGACCCAGGAACGTAGTAGTGTTAAGTCGAATAGTATCTAAAGTTTATGTCTACTAGCATAATTACGTTTCGTCTTTTATTTTGCAAGTGGCGTGTACGGCAGCGCCCAATAAGCGAAATGGGAAGCGAGACATGGAAACTACCAGAGCGTAAATTATTACCTCATGTCACGGTAAAATCTGTGCAACAGCAAGCCTGCACTTATCGACTCGGATCGGTTTAATTCTTTTTTACGCCAACGGGGCAGCTGGCCGTTCAAAATTGTAGCCAGTTCAAATAAGGAAAGTAAAATTGACACCTGTAATCTTGTTCTCCAACGTTTGAGTTTTACGTAAGTCTGTAGCGAAGTTGACAAATCGCAGCCGAAGAATATCGCGACGGCAACGGAAGTTGATTCAGCTACGCAAGCATCGTTCCTGCGGATTAGATCGAATGAAAGGTCCGAATTGACCTGCGCGAACTTCTTCGATCCCTTCTTTCATTTCGCCTCGATAAATCTCAAGTTCAAACACATACTGCACTTAAGAATTTCCCTTGGTAAATAACGGAATCGATGCATTATGCCGTAGCTCCGGCTCATCTATTATTCCCATCATTTTTCGTGTACAAGTATTTTATTATTTTATACGTTAACAACGCTTGTGCAATGAAATAATCAAGGCTTTTAAAGGTTAAAGATGGATTTATAAGAAAACAGCTAAAAGAGGACATGCATTGTACCTATATGTTAAAATTAGTGACATTTGTTGATTTTTTATTTGGGTCATAATTGCTAGTTTTTCCGGAAAAAGTATTACTCAGTTCTAGTTATTTAACCCTTCGTGGTCACACTTCTGTAAAGTTCAATGGACCTGGCCGATTTATAAACAGTTACCGTACGAACTGTATTAGTCCAGTCGAGTCCCAAAAATTATAATCCACACTTTGAACATTGTAGAATAGTCGCGTTTCAGTAATAAATGAAATGATAATAGGTACCAAAAAAATCGGAAAGGAAAGCCAGGAACTTACCGGTGTCAAACTCCAAAGTTAATAAGCGGGTCTATTGGACCAAGTGTGACCATGAAGGGTTAAGGAGAGATTCTCGTCTAACAGCCCCGAAAGTAACTGGTATTTAAGAATTTTTTTTTAAAAAACTGGTCGTCATATTGGATAAAACTCTTTTGGGATATAAGGAGGGATCTTTGAACTTGCAGAAAATATTTTTTTATGCCGATCCTTCTTATTATTTATTAATTATTGTAGAATCTTGTCCACCTCTTCGACGATGTAATTCCTGTTGGCGGGATGTATAGCACCTACGACAGTCATCTGATTGCAAAAATAATAGAAGTTTCTTAAAGTTAGATAGTTTACGCTGGTATTGGTCCACTTTAAAGAAAAAAAATGAAAAATTGAAAGAGTTATAGCGTTTGAAAGAAAAAGTAAGTCTTTTCCGTAGATAAATTTTTCATATTATGCTTTATATAAAAAAAATTAGTGTATCAAGTGTGGTATATGCTAAAAAATGCAGGATGTGTTATCTAAATACATTTGTTGGTGATGAGTTGATGACACTTGGATTAATAGTTTATTAAATTGTACGCGTATTGAAAGGTCGAAATCTGACTGTCCAGGTAACCATGTAATAAGATCGAACAGCCCTTTTGTATTTTTCTTCAAAAACAATTTGGAACTGTGTCTAGGCTACTAAAGGAACTTGGAGTTCACAAAAATGAAATATGGAGTCACAAAACAAAAAAATAATTTCAACCACCAACTTTTTTTAATTCAGGTAAGCAAGTTTGTTTATTTATACATTAAAACACTTTTATAGAATGATATAAACATTTTCAGCTCGATTGTAATAGATAATTCATAACGAAAGTAGTAACAGTAGTAAAAGAAGAAGGACATTATATATTTAAGATACTTGATCATAAATATTAACTTGAAAGTGTTAATAGACTTAACAGATAACATCGAACTAATTCTTAGGGCACGGCCATTTTAAATCTATTTGATAGCAAAAAAACACAAACGTGAAGGTAAGCATGCCTCCACACAGAACTCACTTTTGTGAGTGACGACTGGTATTTCGGATATACTTACTTATACAATTTCTATCTCATTGTATCGTGTTTAACCCAGGACTATCTCCTTTAAATGAATATATCCGACTAATCTGTCGTGAGCCACAAAAGTGTCTTACGTAAAAAGGCTCTAATTCAATTCTCAATCGATTCTTACTTACGCCGCTCCTATTTTTATGCAACCGTTCTTACACCACTCACTTTGCCGAATTTATTTGTCCGATTAGCGTATAGCACAACAAAATATTTACCTTAACCCTGGCCAGAAAAATACGTGGCGTATTTGTATCCATCTAAAAACATTTACGTCTCTCACCACTTGCCAACATCACTGCATTAAGAAAATAAGAATTGTTAATCGTAATTAGATCAAAATCTGATAGAAAAACGTGTTCCAAAATCTGTAAGAACCGAATTATAGGTATTATGTTTCCAAATGGACCCCGTGTGTGTCATCAACTATCAAGCTATCCACTGTCTAAGGGTTAATATGTCTTTGTTCCCCCATTAATCGTAATTCGGCTACTGTTGCGTCACATAGGTGTCATAAAATATTCCTAATCGATATTTTTCTTCCTTCGAAATCAGAAGCTATCTATGTACCTACTTTTACATTTTGCGTTAAAACATTAGAGTGAGAGGACGAGGGAGAGCGGTGAAGGGAATTCGGAACGACCGTCCGCCTCGAGGAGGGTTCCACTTCTTTTCCTTCGGGATCTTCTTTGAAGAGACGGATTCGAGACGGTCCCTGTACTACCGAGGATGAACTGCTTCTTCCAGTAGTTTCCGCCTCTCTTTCTGATACTCTGTTTTCATTCTGTTCGTCTTTCTCATTCCGTAGTTTCATTCTCTACCCTCAACGGCTCGTGCAGGGTTTCTTTCATAACGAAGTAGAAATCATCGGGTCCTATTTTTCTCCAACCCAGGCTGAGCCCTCCTCCCTCTCCTTTTACGTTCGTCGTCCTATCACCCTCTCCCCCTCCATGGATTTGAAAGAGTATTCTTCCACGGCTTTTCATAGAAAAGCATCGATCTATTCCACCTCGTGTCAGATATGGAGATTTATTTCCACGATTGCTGCGCCCTTCTCCTAAGTTTCCCCTCCCCCTTCCACGCTTTCCAGCTCGAGGAACGCGAACTCTTATTGTCCGGAATCGATCGTGTCATGGCGATATCCATTTCTTACGATGGATCTTGTACCTTTCATCGAATTTTGACAGCGAACTTTCCTTTTCTTTCACACCCCACGCGCGCACTAGGTATATGAAGTCTTTCCTATACTCTCTGGCAGGAAAGATTCCAGGTATCTAATCTGTGCACTTTGCATGTGATCTAAATAATGGGAATCCTGAGAGGCAGAAGTATGTGTATATAAATTGGCAACTTTCAAAGTCTATTGTAGTTTTAACACTTTGTTTAAGCTGACGCATGATGTACGATGTACGAGAATTATAGCAAAAAAAATTTAAGAACAAGTTTTTATTAAAATGTTCTAAAAAAGAAGAAAGTAATCTTGATAGCGGTCTTACTGCCTTGGACGAAATCCCTCGTGTGACTAAAAATGAAAGCATGGGGCGAGATTATTGAAATGTACTTTTTATAGAAATATTTATATTGCTCTACGTATTTTGATACATTAATTTTCGCATTCTGCTAGAGCGTCCTTGTTGCACGAGTGTTTTCCACTCGATTGCGAGCACTCTAATTTCTCAATTCAAAGCCTGTCCTGGTATCTAACCAAATTAAAAGTCAAGACAAAATTATGCCGTTCAGCAATTAGTTTTTGCATTACTTTTATATTCAATATTTATGCCCCATGCTTCTATTTTTAGTCATATGAGAGAATTCTTCTAAGGGAGACATTTAGGTCTGTATCAAAATTATTTTTTTCCTTTTTCGTACATTTTGGTAAAAGCTTATTTAAAAAAAAAATACTGTAAATTGTTTTATGCTTTTAAGTCTTCGAGAATTTTAATCTTCATTACCTACATCAGATTCTACCAAATGCTTGTTTGAAAAAAAAAAATTTTACTATAAATGATTGTATGCTTTTTAGAGAATATATTGTATTGTCATCGGAACTACGTATGTGTGTAAAGTTTCAAGTCAATGGGATATGCGGAAGGGGTCAAAATTAGCTTACAAGATTTCACCCTGACAAACTAACGAACTCATAAGTGAAGCTAAATAAAAGCTTGCAAAATGCACCGTTTTTTTTAAAAAAGGCACCGTTCTTTATCAGTGTATACAACCTCAACAAATTGTTGTGTACACAAGGGCACTTAAATATTGAACATAAAAGTATTAACTTCTTTATTCATGAAGAAACGTAATATTTGTCAAAGGCCCAACGTTTACAAATTAAAAAACTTTCCAACGTCAATCGCAAAAGATTATTTGTTGTGTATTAAACTACTCCATCTGACCACATTCATATGCTTATATAATCTTCAACTTATGTAGGTACTAATAACTGTGTCTATTAAAATATGTTCGAAATTATTACAATTTGCACAAGTGAATATTAATGTTAATATTCAAGTAGGAATTAAAGTTTTAAAAAAACTAATAATGACAAATGAGATAGACAGAAACCTTCGGAATCTCAGCAAGAAACTGAGTAAACTTTACTATTTCTAACATAATTCAATTTTTTAAACAAATTCACTGTTTCTAAAATAACTGAATTTTTAAAGAAACTTTCAGAAATAATTAAATTTTTAAAACAAACAAGGGGCAAATTTTTAAGTTGTTTTAACTACTCTCGGTGATACTCGACTGTAGTTCGCATTGAAAAGTATGATAGGAGCAAAACGTTAAATTTGAGGTTAGATGCAATAAATAATCGAGGTTGTTGTTATTATTTTCGAGATAGCATCGGCACCGCGCTGAATTAAAGCAGACCGCAGACCCTTTTCCCCATATCCACGGACAAAACCGTGAATTATGTATTCATACGCACGCGTGGACGGCTGGCTGCATATAATTATTTAATATTTCCATTAATTCAATCGCGACCACATGTATTTCTTTCTCAATATACAATGTTACATTTCTTATTGTATGTTCTCATAAAATCTTCACAAACATTTATAACGTTGTTAATAAATCTTTGTAATATTATTTAAACTGTCATACATATATTATAATGATTATTAGGAATAAAGAAAAAAAAATTAATCTCAAGCACTTGATAAATATGTTCGAAAACTAATCCGTTCAGATATACTTAATTTGCATATCCAACACTGAAAAGTTATTCCTTTATTAAAATTCTAAAAGTTCAACATACTGACACAATTTTGGAATATCGTATATGGTTCTGAAGTATTCTTATCTTATTTGCAATAGCGTTATAAAATATAGCAAAAGTAAATAGTGAAAAAGTATATTGAATCGTGAGACAAACTTAACTACCAATTGTTGAAATATTCGTTTCAGATAAGAACTAACCTTAGCTGTGAAACCTTTGGCAGTGGATTACTTACAGATTATTATTGAATTTTTTATTCGGATATTGAAATTATTAATACAAATTAGTGATATTAAAATGCCTCTTACCTTCACTCCCAGAAATTAGGATTTTTTTTTAACTTGTGTTTATATCCCAAAACAGATTTTTGAAAGTGTAAATACTCTTACCGTGTATCATATTTATCAAATTAACTAAAAAAAGACACCAATATCAATAAAATATGTTATGCAACATAAAGTACCTACATTACCGTTGAAACAAAGAATATTTCTTCCCCACAGAATATTTCCATTTCCAATGCAAACGTGTTCGTTGCAGTTCCATAAGAAAATACAGGGCGCATTCACTAATTTCGTTACATTCCCCGTATACGTGTACTTTACGCACACTTAAAATACATTCTTTACCACGCGTTCACCTACATACATATGGTTATCCTATTGAAATAGCGATCGAGTCTGGGCGCAGATAAAAAAGAAACGAGAAACCCTTTGAGCCGTATCGGCGCATAAAATGATAAATTAGGTATGCATACGCGACTAATGCATACACACGCAGTATGCAGGCATATCAGAGCGAACCGGCACGGTGCCCGGCAAGGGCTAATCCCAATTTGCATCCCCGAACTTCGACTTGATCCAAAAACCTGACTGCTCCCCTGATTTTCGGCATTCAGGTGGCATATGTCGCCCCTGCCAGAACTTACGACCGAAACGTACGCCGATACGAGGACCGTGATCCGGCATAACTGCACTGATCTCGTGCGGTGACACAGTGGTCCTCAACCGAAGTATGCACATATTTTTTTTTACCAACAAATCTACAGGGTTAAATTGCATCAATTTTGAGAATCGTTTCAACATAATTTCCAGATGCTATAAAGGGGAAGAAATTTTAATTTTGATCTCCACTATGACACTCGAGTTGATATTTTCTTACTCAAATACAACTACGTGGTATTTATTGTCGAAGTTTCGTACTGCTGGTGGATGATGTATTGTGTTCCGCCCGGCATTACCGGCGGAAGAGTAATATGGACTCAATCAAAAAGTCCGACGCGCCGTAAAGAAACTGTTACATTCAATTTCCATAAGGAATTGGTTCTCAGTTGGATCTACGGGATTAAAGGGTGTAATTTGGAAACGATGGAAAGCAAAAGCCGTCTCGCTAATAACAGCGCAACCCCTGCGGGAGCGACGGTAAGATATCGTCGTGCAGAACTCATTCCTTCCTACAGAGTATCATTAAGTGATCGCGTAAACGGCGGGATTTAAAAAATCGCGGGCATTTGTTTGGCCGTTAATTGCTTGAAAACCACTGGCCTCGTGCGAACACGCATGTGCAGGCACTCGCCGAGATAAATGGAGGGTTGCGTGGCACCCCTCACGCACGAGCGTGCTAAACAGACAAGGACAGACATGGGGGAAAGAAAGAAATATAATAAAGTGGAACGGAGAAAGAGGGGATGAGTGGCGACCAGAGGGTGGGGGGTGATGGAGGGGGAGCGTGTGTGCCGGTGCGAACGCACGGGGTCGAAGACACAAAAGAATAACGTCGCATGCCACGGGGCTGAATCCACCCCTAAAATTCACTCTCTTGCTCTTCTCTCACGTGTGCAAGGTTGCCTTAACATTGCAATACACCATTGCAGGGAGAGACTGTACGTGTACGTGCGGTGTACGAGTGAAGGAAGAGAGCGACCGTCGAACTTGTCTATTGATTCTGTAAATTAGCAAAATTGTAAATTAATTACTGCAGCTGCTTCAGCGTTTGATTCTTTGACGAATTTCAAGTTTCTCTGTTTTAAACAATTCTGCCGGTTACGATTGAAATTTTAGTGGAAGATAGTTACGTATGTTTACAGTAAAGATATTGAAGTATATTGAACTTTTTGTAAAAGGGAAACAAAGCACGTTGTGAATGAAAGAAACTGTGCTTCTTGCTAAGTAGTTTCAGTGATAATATTACTACTTAGCTATCTTCAACGAAACAGAAAGCGACTAGGGTTATTTACAGAAAACGAAGCAACACGGTCAGCATTGTACGCAATGATAGGCATGCCATTGTGTTTTTGGTCACTGTTAGAGGTGCATCAGTATGTTGGCGCAATCTATAAAAAGCAAGGCTCCACAAGTGGTTGCCAGCGGAAGAGAGAACCACTGTGCACGTGGCTGATGGGTGCACAGGGTGGTTGGATGAGTCTCGGGATATTTTTGGGGTGGGCTACAGGCAAGAGCACTCTACGTAGAGGGTGCCCCGGGCTTTTTTGGATCGGGTCGCTGCGCGTACGATTGAACGAAGGGAAACAGGAGGAAGGTGAAAGAGAGAACGAAAGTGGCGGAAGAGAGAGGGGAAGATCAAAATCGAATGTGGCCAGGTCTGGTAAAAGAAGGGGGAGCTGTAAGGGGGCAGAAACCATCTGCCCGCATATGTTATGCTCCATGGATATTGGACGCAAGCCATAAGAGAGAACCGCACATTGGAAACCAGGAACCGACTATCTGTCCGGCTAGCGGAGGAAGTCGGAAGCCGCGACCCCACCTCCCCCAGAACTCTAGGAAACGAGTGTTTTTGTAATTAGGAAACGTGGCCCGAAGAAAAATTGGGGATTTTACACTGACGCATGGGAGGGTAGCACCGTTCACTGCTTCCTCATTTTTAGCTCATAATAAGAATTATAAGTATTTAAATTGTAACGTAAAAAATTGATTGAATGTTATTATTTCCTTTAAATATTTTTATATAATGTTATTTGTTAGAGTTGCTCGCCAAATTCTTGACAAAATTATTTACTTTGAAGTTGTTGCTTTCAGTATTAAAACGTTTGAAGGGAACGTATTTTTAAATCGTGTATGTTGAAATAACGAAAGGGTATCGGAAATTGAATAGGCCTTAGATTTTTCACCAAACTGAATGGTCATTTTATTGGCGTTGATTTGATTCGATCACCTTCCAAAGTGTTCATTATGTAAACCTAGTGTATGAATGCTTTGTTTTGGCGCGTATGACGCAAATGCCAATGTCGAGACAGAGCCAAAATTCACGGATGTGACAAGGGCGATGATTGTTTAATTAGTTAATTAATCGAAATGGATTGTGTTTGCGATGAAACGTCGAAGCGATTGTCGGTCGCGTGTTGGTTAATTTCGGCGAATCCAGGTGCAGGTCACTCTCACCTGCGTTGCACCGAAGTACCTGCAAGTCACCACGTACGAAAGTGCATTTCATTATCCACATCGTTCATGAGTAAACAGCCTTCAAATCAGTGCGAAATTATTTAAGGTATTACGTAAAGTAAAATATATTTTTAGCTTCTCTTGCCTTATCTCCAGTGTCACATTTGAACAACTTATATATATGTATATTTAATTCATGGTGAAAAATTGATTTGCCTAACATGTACTTAGGTACATCGATTTATGTATATATTGTTTACATTCATACTAATTTATGAGCTCTTCTTGACAAGCTCGTAATGTTTTTATTGTATTATCGAATAAACGATAAGTGAATTGTAGAAATTATTGAAACTTCTGTATGTCAGTATCACAACTATATCCTCCAAATCATTATCTTCTTTACTTACACGTATGGGTTTACTATAGTAGGTACCCTAATTTGATAAAAATACAACACAACCTGTAAACCATCCTTTACACACCGAATTTGTAATACTTAATTTCCAAATACATAGATGACGTCAAGATACAACTCATCCATTCAAAGCTCCTCGGTTTCTAAAACTACCTGAAATTAGGCAGACTAAACTGAGAACTGACTTCCATACACCGTGCTTTCTGAATTCACCTCGCATTTTTCCCTCTATTGCCATCTTTCTATCTCGAATAATCACAGCATCATCGCGATAAAAACACATGTCCGTTTCGCAACCTGCAACCGTAGGGTTAATTGAAGTACATTCGCGCAACCTAACCTCGCGTACGATGTTGTGATGCTTTCCCTTGGTTAAAAATCTTGGAGTACCGGCCCATTGTTGATCAGATGTTTCCTGAATGACCAACGAGCTCGACCCGATCTGCCCGAGTGTCTCGTTCCCTTTAAACTCACAGAAGGGAAAGACGATCATCGCATTGTCGTGAACCAAACGAGATTCCGTTTGGGCGAAACAGCACGCCAAAGGGCAGCTGGTCTCACGTCAGACGTTTCAGGCACACGAGCGAAGCGTGTCTGAAACGTTTGTCCCTCTCTTTCCCACTCCTCCTTGTCCACCGCGGTCTGGTCGAGTTTCCTTCTCGAGCATACGTCGCGCGACGTCCGTTCCTCGTCGCGCCTTCTCGTTCCAACCGCTGCAGACCGCGCGTGGTTGAAGGGAGACGGATGATGTGCGAGCCACACTTCGGCCACGCGACTCCAATCGATATGGGAGACTCTCTTTCTTGTACGGTGCGGTTGTAAGTCGTAAGTGGACCCTGCGGCACTAGGTGATTTTCGATAACAGTTGACTCGAGCCTTTTCGATGGCAAACCGGATGAATTACCGTTTCTTTAATATATGTATGTTAAATTACGAACGAATACGGGTGACCTGCAGACATATAATACAGCCGCGCAGTTTTAGCAACTAACGCGCACTTCTGCGTCACAGAAAAGTGAAACGTTGTCCGCGCATGTATGAAGTACCTACTTCTGTGCAAGTAAAAGGTGATTCGAGTTTTGAAACCGAAAATTATGATTTTCGTGACACTTCGTGCGAATGTAGAGCATATTGCAGCATGCAAGGGATAATATTTTTTCTGCGGAAATCAGCCCTTAAAATTGTGGCGTTTTGTCCGTTCTTTTAGTACAGCTTTATTTTTCTTTTGGTAGTGCAATCGAGCTTGAGACACTGAACAATTTTTATATTTAAAATTTTATTCTATCTGGCACCGTTACAAAGTTATATTACAAAATGAAAAACATAATAACATTAAGGGCTGATTTCACCGCTTTAGAGTGAATTTCTGCAGAAACAAAAATTGCTGATTGCATAGTCCAGTTTTTGGGTTGCGTAGGTTTCCTTGTCAGTCAAAAAGTAAATGCGTGTGCTTCAGTTGGCCGGCAATTTTTATTGGCAATGGCGTAGCTCCGTGAGAATAGATGTGTCACCATTTACTATTTTCAGAGAAATTAAAAAGGTAATAATGGGACGCAAGTGGGGAGAAGTCGTAAGAAATGGTCATCGTTCTGAAAAAGACCTTGGCCAATATGAAAGGAATCAAAAGATAACATATTTTGGAGTTTTTAACGCACACTCGTTATTAAAAACATTGAAATTTTTAAAAGAAGAATAATACATTGATTTTTTAAAGATATTAAATAGTACAAAAACTGCTTGTCAAAAAGTTACATTTTGTACTTAAAATAATAATCTAACTCTCCTATTAACTCTCATTTGGTTTTCCTGATTGTCATCCGGCTACAACTATATAATCTGGACAAGTAAATGCGACAATTCGTTTCTACGAACTTTTGTAATTCCTAGGTTAAATTGGGGTGAGAATGGCCTGCGTTAAAAGTAGCTCAAATGATATCCATCGGCAAGACTGCAGCCTGGGTCTCTTGATTATTATCATTAGTCACGTACCCTCGTAGAATTTTGTCGCACATGCGTCACACTTCTTCGCAGAACCCTGGCTTTTGCTTCGCGGTGGTATTTTCGCTGGAGGTGTAAAAAACTCACGTTAGATCCGTTGGTGCGGATTAAACCGTATAGCTCCGACTGCAACGAGCAAAAAAGGAAATTTCTTCTGCTCCTTTTGCGGTCGGGCAAATCCTGGGAGAGGAAACGTCTCAGATTTTTAGCTTCTGCCAGTTCGAATTGTATGAACCAATTATTTCCTGAGAATAAAATATCACATGTACGTGCCAGATCTGAGCATGTGACATGAATTTCTGTAAAATACGGTTACTAAAAAAGGAAAGAAGAGGTGTACATATAACGTAGACTTCAGTTTGAAAAATGTAGACAATCAAGTACATCAATAAAAACAACTTCCCTATTATAATATGAAATATACCTTATTTTTAATATTGTGTAAAACAGTACAGTAAGGTTATTAAAAGTGGAGATAAGTACAACAAGAAAAGATTTTAGTCAAAATATCATATTCAAAATAATATAGAAAAGATGTTGAGGTTCCAAATCTGTTACTTTTATCAAGTGATCATCTTTTTGTACTAAAAATTACACATTTTCGATAGCTTTAAGCATAGGGACATAATCTTGTCTAATAATTTTGTGTTATAAATTATGATAGTGTGGCATGTATAATAAAAAATTAATTATGTGTTTAAAACGTTTTGTCACAGTAATTTATTTTTCAGATTATTTGGTGGAATTATTTTCTTTTTTCACAACGTTCATTATATTATAGGTTGTTACTTTGAAAGCTGCACGCTTGATTTTTCCAGAAGCCTCGTCTAGTTTTCATTAATCTGCCCCTAATTCGTAACGCACTCACGCACAATTGCGTGCAATTCGTCCTACGTACCTACGTAGGTGCGCTCTATTCAACTACTGAAATGTAATTCTATTCCCCCCTTGTGTCCCGAGCCCTGAATACCTTTTACATTGTGCAAAATTATACAATCACCCTACTCAGCTTACTCCCTTACAACCAATCTATTTCATTTGATTCTCCGCTCAGATTTTCTGTTGTAAACTAAATCGCGTTATTTTTCTTCTGTTGAATGGAAAAAACTTTATCCATGTACATATATTAAAAGAACACTTGGGTAAACCGGGTACTATAACATTGAAGCAAAGTCTGCTGTTACATATCAAATTAATAGGTGCATTGTGTTTTTACTATTAAAGGTAAAAAATTGAAGGAACGCTGGAACAATTATATAAAGTAAATAATAGGTAGAAATAATTTTTTTTCTCTAAATTTATTAATCAAGTCCATTAAAAATTTTTCAAACAGCCCTATGCATTTTGTTTCCCGAAAAATTTCCAACAGATATCCGATACTATCAAGCACTACCATTCAAAAATTCTTATGGTAAAATACGATATGATTAAATAAGTTAACAGTAATGTGTACGTGTCCCAAGCTTCGTAAGTCCTAAATTGCAAAATATCTAGCATCCTCCATAAAAAAGAAACAAGTTTATGATTTTACTATTACAGCAGTAAAATTTGAAACTCTTACATAGTATACCACTTTTTTTCTCATTACCCACCAATCACCTCCCAAAGAATCTATGAAAGCTTTTTTACGCTCGTTCTGAACCACCCTGTATACTTGTTGCTTTCGCAAGCGATGGGAGCAAAGTTTCATACAAGTAGCGGCAGCGGCGGTGGCGGCGATTTAGAAAAAAATTTATGGCTTCGGAATCCGCCCCTGCGCCGTGTCATGGTGCGTAACAGAAGTGCGTAGGCATTGGTCTTGCACACGTGCAGGGGCACGCGTCCTAACAAAGGGCCCGCACCGGCACACCCCCTTTCTGCCTTGCTTTATCCATCCCTTTTTCCCTCTAACGTGCCTAGGGCCCCGTCGACTACTCGCAGCGGTCCCTTGACACGGCCTAGTCAGAACCACTCGTCGCGCTATTAGCGCTTTTTCAGCGTTCAAGCTCCCGCGGTGCTTTCCGCCGCGACTATTTTCATAGCGAAGAAGCAACAGATTATGCTACCGATGGGTTGCTGGGAAATCTTTGTGTCTCATACAGATTTTAAACACGATCTTCCGATCTGTGCACAACGATCATGCATAGGTATTAATCGCTCTGTTTCTTTGTCTCTGGCTTTGGGCCTCTCGTTTTTGTTTAACGGGTTTAATCGACATCGCAACTATTCACATCCCCACGTGAATGGTTTTTGTAACATAGGCATCCTGGGTAATTCAAAACGGCTGAAAGAAAGTTTGACAGATTTTTTGGGAAAAAGTTATTCTGAGTAGAGAATGTTACATGAATATGGGTTTTATTCACAATACTCGCGCAGTTATAAGAGTTAAAAATTTTACGTTATGCATCATATATTATGTGGTATTTCTGAAAGGAAAAAATATTTTCTTCACGTTTTAAATGTAAATGTAGATTTAATAATAATTTTGTTATTCATCAGTTAACATTTTAGTGGGTAGGAATTACTCAAGAAGTGATTGTAAAAGGGACGTGTCTTTGTCGCAGCAATTAACTGTATAAACTATAACTATTCAACTAACTTACGAAGAAAAGAATAAAACATTTGTGTGAATAGGTGCTACTTAAGTGGTACCTACTTTCGTCTTTCTGTTTTGTCGTAGAATAAAAATTTCTAAGCTTACGGATGGATTTGACATCATCATTTCATTTTTATATATTTATGTGGCAAATGATGCAAAAAATTAAATACTATCAGCTTTATCTTATGTGCAGTGTTAAAATTAAGTGAGTTATACAACAGTTTTTGGTAGAATGGCATTTATTAGGAAGAAGATTAATATTTCTGGGCCACACTGATTCCATTCACGCGAAATGTCTTACATATGGCGTTAGTTAACAGAATACTGTAACGGTTGTAGTAACAGTGATTTATGAATGAACGGTCTAAATAGATATCTTCCTACTTCCGCGCTGCTTTTCCGAAAATTGAAATCGATTCTAGCGGCATGCTGATTTCATTAAAAACAAATGGATTTATTTTACAACACGGCGGTAATGAACCTATGTTGCACACATTATTACAATCTATATATTGAAACTTTGTACATATTTGCAAGAGCTAATAAATAATTGTTAAATGAATAAGTGCTGTTTTCAGATTACGCATTTAAATAAATACACTTCAAGCTAGAATAAATACTGTCATTTGTTTCTATATATCTTCTCGAACGTAAGAAATTAGTAAAATCCATGAATGCCCTTACTACCGTAAACTGAGGAACAATGGCAGCTACTTAACATGTATTAAAGAAAGAAAAGGACAAATATAAAAGGGAGTACATTGAATATAAAAAGAAACAGATTTAAGTAGCAATGTAATTTTAGATTAGTAAAATTTTAACTGTTAATACTACTTATAATATGTACCAATTTTACCCCTATAAGTTTAAAATTGTAAGGAATGCAATTTTTTCAACACCTCGGGTGTTTTTTTTTTAATTTTGTATTGTCACCATAACTACGTACGTCTGCAAAGTTTCAAGTCTATTGAATTGGTGAAAGTGGGTTAAAATTGAGTTACAAGATTTGCACCAAACATAAAAACAAACGGACAGAGGAGTGAAGCCAAATAATATCGTTTAAAAAAACACAACCTGAAAAAATTGCATCCCCTACAATTTTAACCTATAACCACAAATCCAATCAATTTGAAATCAGCCTCTCGTGTTCTTCTCGTAAACGACAAAAAGTCGCTGCGTTGCCTAATAGTAGTATCGCGACTTCTGTAAATACACAATTTATCGAGAAATGATCTGTCACGTATAAATAGTTCAATTTTTCCAGTTTTTAGTAGTTGCAAAATTGAAACACTAACAATTAAATAATAAAAAAAATATATAAAAAAGCTGTTTAAGTTAAACGATTTTATTTAATTGCATCCAAAACGCGTTAAAAAATAAAAAAATAATTCTTTTCTTGTACTACAATTACGATGGTGATATTTCATAACAGGATATGAATCAATTTAATACAGAATCAAGCGTCCAAATAAGCGATAAAAAACAATGAAATATCCTGCCCCACAATTTTATTTAAAGTGACATTTCACCATCGTAATTTTAGTAATTGTTCAGTTCTTAGTGCATTTTTGATCAACTTACTTGAATAAAATCGATTAACTAAAAAAAAAAATTTATACATATTTTTTTAAACTTGTCGTACTGGATCGATTTGACCCAAGCCAATTTTCAATCAGCTGCTTTTTAAAAACTATCCGTTAAATTAAGTCGCAAAAATTCTGAGATAATGTCTGAACATTATAGAACATATGTTCCTCGTTGAAAATTAACATTTACAGTATCATCAGGTTTACACAGTAGTGCCATTTTCAATAATACCTCACAGTCAAATTGTGGATCATTTTGACACAGTGTGACAACCGAGGGTTTACTACAAAATTTTATTTGCAATACAAAACCTGATCTTATCATCAAAATAGGCACAACTATTATCTAACGCCATTTATTCAATCCAATTCCCTAATGAAGACAACTGGAACTAATTTATAAAACATCGCACGTTTCAAACAAATAGGTACAGTATAAAAACCAAAGGAATAAAGAGAAAATGGTAACAAAATTTATCCAACAACACAATATCAAACTAGCTAACTAAATCTTATTGTATTTCGTTCAAAGTTCTTCCAGCTGAAACTATATGAAATAATCAGCGCCATCTAGTTCCCCGTGAAAATTTCGCATCGACGAGCTTAAACAGAATCCGCATACTACACGCGTCGAAGACCGTTGCACAATACTGTCTATAAAACTCCATGATATGTTGATCCGGCGTTGCCGATCCACCAACAAACAGAATGAAAAATTTCTAAAGGCGGGCTCGACTAATTCTTGCCGCCGTAAACGGTGAATGGGTTCGCAGCGCAGGAAAAGATTCCCAGAACGCGACAAGCAGTCGAATATAATTCAATAAATTATGATCATCCGGATTTACGTATCCAGACAAACGAACTCGAGAATCCGATCGGCATTTCGAAGCTAAGGCCTCGTTCACACCATGTATATATTACGGAATTTCGGTATTATCCGTGGTGTATCTATACGATTATATGGCCGTTCCAAGTTTGATAACTTTATATGTTTATACCGCATTGGACTTATCCAACTCGTACGAAAATGCATGGAGCCACAGAATATCTCGTGGCTCCTCTTACGGTGTACCCGCCAAAGACTTTTTACTTTTTCTTTTTTTTTTGTAAATTCGTCGGTGTGCATAATCCTCGGAAAGTGCGCCGTCGTTTCTCATGCGCTCGTTTTTCCCTGTTGTATTCGGTTGGGCTGGAGATTAAAGATTCTCCCGCGAGGGTCCATTGGATTCGATTCTATATATTTTGTATTATATATTCGCCAGGGTCCCCGCTTTCGTTGTAGGGTCTACTTAGCCGCCCTGGTTTAGGTTCACAGGACGTGGTCTAGATCCAGATCGGATCTCTGCTCTTCATCTCTCAACGTTTTCAGCACAACAAAGGGTACTGTCTGCCATCGATCGCAATTTTATATAGTTTGCGGTAAGTGTACTGGCATGCGCATAGTATGCCTTGTGAAGTGTAAAACTTGTGTGGAATATAAGGAAATACATGTATATTATATGTATTTTCTTCGTCATTTCTTAAGGTATTTAATTATGCAGGGAAATACCCAACGAATTTTGCTAATAATTATTTCTACTAATACAGTTTGTCACACAAGAGCGTTCCCGCGATATTTATGAAAGACGATATGAAGGGTAAAGGGAAGAAACAGGGAATGTCACAAAACAGCTTTATGGAGAAAATTAGGTTTTAATACTTTAGTCCATCAGTAAAGCAATAAGGTTCAATGAATTTAATTTTGTTATATAATTTTCTTCTTAAATAATTTCTTGTTTTACCTTGACGAAAGAAGCTGATACTACTTAGGCAAAGAGTGGGGATATTCCGTATTTTGTTCCTGTGCAGAGTGGACATTTCCTGTTTTTAATCAGTATACCAAGTCGCGCGCAAAGCCCGCCAAGCCACGTGCTGTCTGATTCCACCTTAAGGGGTTAGACCACCTGGGCCAGGTCAAGAAATATCGCATCTTTGGGAATTTATTTCTAAGTGACAAAAACACTTTCATCATTTATATACAATTTTTTTTCAAATATCAAAACATTCCGAAAACTTTAAATGCGTTTTTCTCGAAACTACGTTTTCCGAAACAGTGTACGCTGTAATTTGAGTGAAACACTATGGATTTTTATACAATTTTGCACAGATGTTCTTAAATGTATTCTCTATCGTCCGACCGACAATTTTTTCAATTCATTGAAAAATAACAAAATAGCTACACTTTGAAGCCAAAATACTCGTTTTCGTGTGTAAGAAAATGGACCTTATTTACGCATAAGTCAGGCAAAAATTAAAATATCGAAAAAATTGTCGGTCTGACGATAGAGAATACATTTAAGAACATCTGTGCAAAATGTATAAAAATCCAGAGATTTATTCAAGTTAGAGTATACACCGTTTCGGAAAACGTGGTTTCGAGAAAAACGCATTTAAAGTTTTCGGAATGTTTTGATAATTGAAAAAAAAATTGTATATATTATTCAAAGATGTGTCTATCTTCATTGAAAAAATTTTATCGATAAAAGTGTTTTTGTCACTTAAAAAAAAATTCCCACAGGTGCAATATTTCTTGACCTGGCCAAGGTGGTCTAAATCCTTCAGACTGCTAATATCGTTTGTGTCGTTGAGAAATACGGCTGTTTCGTGGATTCTTATTAATTAGGATGCTTTACATTTAAAAATACAATAAAGTACATAATACATTATAAATTTGTATGATTTCTTAAATGTGTTGATTCCGTAACATTTTCATAAATTTTAAAACAATGTACTAGTTTCCATTAAATATGGACGAATATACATTATTGTTACAAATTTCAATCTTAATAATTATTATAAATCTTTAGTGGAATCATTTCGTAAAAATATAAAAAATGATTATTTATAACTAGAAAGGCTTTGGTAACATTCAGTTTCAAATGCACAAACGTAGTTCACAGAAATTGTAATAGAAACAGCCAGTCACAAATTATTATTATAATGGGAACCGTAAGGGACTGAATGTTGTTCATATATTTCACACTATAAATTGAATCGTGCCCCCCATTATACATATAGGGTTGGGGCTGCGCTCTCAAGCTTAGGTATACAGAATATAAACTAGATCTAGGTCAAATCCCTCTGAACCTTTCGTTCCTGCGGCACAATCAGGGCAGCAACCCTTGGGCGAATTGTGAGAGAATTTATTTCACGCTGTTTTTTTCTCAAATTGCAATTTACGAGCAGAAACTGCCGTTACACTATAATTTAGTACAAGAATTAAATTTATATATGTATCTTGGTCGTGATATATATTGTTTATTTTGGTGTTTATTATTAGATTATTATACATTTCAGATTTGGGAATAATAAGTAACTTTTGACTTATTGGTTAAATAACTTTCTATTTGTATGATAGTTGGAATGATATGTTCGTCATTTATTGTTTATGTGAATAATGGTACACCTGAAATGAGCGAATGAAGCTGTAGTTAATTAAAAGACGCGAATGATAGTTTATTTGTGGGTGGCGAATAAACTTTAATTCGAAATGGAGTTTCGTCGAACGAGTTATTTAGGCAGTACTTGATCACACAATTATTTAAAGCTCGCCTGCCAAAATTAAATAATGAATAGTAAGAATTCAAATAAAATCGACGAACTGGGATTAAAACGTATTACTTTATTTGTATCGAAGTGCAAATATGGCTACAGTTTTCTCTGAAATATTTTATTTGATAAAGCAGAAAATCTTATACACAGATCACTGACTTCTTGTGGCTCTAATTTTATTACAGATGATGCTAATAATCATACTGTTTAAAAATTAAAATACTTCACTAACTTTTTAACCTCTGCAAATTGTGACTCCATTCAATACTCCACTTTGGTAATTATTCTAAAACATTTGTTTTCACTATCATATTTTATTACATTAATGGATCGCTTTAGGTTCAAAAGTGATTTAATTTAATTCGTTCTAATCATTTTATATCTACAGACACATGAGCATCCGTGGGAGCGGGGGCAGTTGTCTCCCCCTGGCGTTTGAGAAACGATGGCTTATTTTTAAAAACTGATCTTTATTAAGTTTATACTAAAAAAGTGAATATTTTTAAATTTCGGTTTTAAACTTTTAATTAAATCGGCACTACAAAATGGGTTCAAAGATCCAGCGGGCTACTCGTTTTCCATTACTATATTTTTCTTTACTCCAAAGTTGTCCCTCCCCCTCTGGAAAAATATCTACGGACGCCCTTGCACTGACATACATACGTTGCGTTAAACAATACCGTAATATTGTCATTCTACATTCCGATGACAAATGTGTGAAAATTCCTTAGATATGGTTAAACTTTTATTGAAGCATAGTAGAAATTCTATTTTAAGCCTGGAACATTACCAGCCTTCGCGAGTGCACCGCCCCGAAACATGAAACTTCCGCGGCAAGCCGATGTCGCTCTTCCTGCTCTGCGCTGTGAAGCTTTCAGTGCTGAAAAAATGTAATGAATTCGCTGTACCATAGGTTTCATTAAGAATTAGTACAGGCTCGGTCGATTCATTCAAAAAATATTTTACCATACCTCAAAGGAACCAGGGCAGCGTAATCTACAAACGTAAATCACTTAATCTGATCTGATTCTTATGAAACTGTCGGCGGTGGGCAGATGCGCTGAAAAATTGTTTTCGTCTCGTACGTAACCGACGATAGTAGGTCCCTACACAAAGGGATAGAGAAAATCGGATCAACGAAATAATCCTCTCTCTGGCCTCGAAATCTGTTTAGCGAGGGAAATTTTAATTGTAGACTCGGGAAAGTGCAGTCAGCCTTCTTGCTTGAGAATGCAAATCGCCAAATACGTTTCTCTGGCTCGAGTATACATATAGTATGCGATTGTGCATAATCTGCGACTGACAGGCATACGAGATTACGTTGCAGTGAAATATTTTTAAATGCGAATGATCCAATCATTTTTACGGACACTGACTTCAATTATAAAATAAAAATAAAAAGCGTAAGGTCAGCTTTATCACTAGGAATACCTACGTCGTGAACATTCACGTGTAGTTTCATTCGTCTGTTAATAACTAAGGAATATAGTTGATCATAAGTGTTCTTCAGATCCTATACAGTTGTTGGTCAGATTCAGCTAATTTTCAAAAGTATTGATGTATTTGATATACAAAACATAAATGAAGGATAAAAATTAAATATTCCACATTTATTGTTTTATCTAATCCCTTTTTCAAAATTGAAAATGAAAATAAATTTAGGGCAAACTTATAATTCTATTCATATACTAAATTTTGTATTGCGTATCGGCGAAAACAGTAAGTTTAACAATAAATAAAAACAAATGCTTTTATAATAGTAACTTTCCAATTTTAACTTTTATTACGATAAGTATTTACATTAATCGTATTTGTGAAAAGGGATAGATACGTGACTATATACACAGATATTTTCAAAATCACGACAAGTAGATTGCACATCTCCCTTCTAACAAACATTTCCATTATTCTCCTACATATATTTTATCTTCACAAATGAATTATTCTACATGTAAAAGTAAGCACGGACTAATTTGCCAATTATAAAGTGCACTGAAAACTAAAAGCTAATTATTTTTTTATACTACAATTTCGATGGTGTTTTCTCACTTTAAATAAAATCGTGGCGCTGTATTAAATTGATTGATATTCTGTTATGAAATATCCTGCGCCACGATTTTATTTAAAGCAAAAAAACACCATCGAAATTGTAATACAAGAAAATAATTATTTTTAGTTTTTAGTGCATTTTATGAGTCGTTTAACTTAAAAAGTTTTTTATATATATTTTTTTTGTAGAGTCCAAGTTTTATTTGTAGTTATAGGCTGATTTCAAGTCGATCGGATTTGTGGTTATGGGCTATATTTATTGATGACTGTGTAATTTTTTAAATTCCTCAGTTTTTTACGCCAGCGTGTTCAGCACGAAATTATACATTTTTTATTTTGTATATATTTTATATAATTTTATTTCTTTGCCCTGTCATTTTTGCCTATTTTTTATAAAAAAAAAATGTATTGTCATCACACCCACGCACGCCTACAAAGTTTCAAGGCAATTGGATTGGTGGAAGTGAGTGAAAATTTAGTTGCCAGCATTGAAGTATACACCAAGCAAACATGCAGAGGATCGAACCTATATAAATCGTTTAAAAAATATTATCCATGTATTCAGAATTTGTGCTTACATTGAAGAGCTGCAAATACTTTCAACCCCTACATGAAAAACAATACCATTGTAAAAAACGAAAAACTGAAACAATCTGCAAAACCCTACATAAATTAATCGATTGAATTTCAACAAAATCGCGTTATTTATCGACGACATTGTCCTTTTCAGCCGCGCAACGTAGAATTGAAGGAATTCCATCTGTTGTTACGCAAACTGTTGAACCAAAGCAGCACTCACGAATAAGTGGCCAACAATTTAGACGGCATTGAAGACACAGTTCTCATCCATCAAGCCACCCTCGCGAATTTCCGGAACTTTCCTATTACATTTTATGTCCATGGGATTCACTTTCGCAAAGCTCTCGAAATAACAGGGCCCAGTAGACGTCTAGTCAAGCATCAACGGGCAGTGAATGCGTAGCGCGCGCGCGCACGCGTTGCCCGCCCGATAGATACACCCAGCGAGGCGCGCGTACGCGCAGCCGCATAAGGCACCCATACGTGCACCGATACACGCAACTGGCACACGCGCTTCCCCCGGCATATGGCGCGCACGGTCCCCCTTTTCAGTTCCGGGGGAGAAGAAACGAGGGGGCTGCGGCGCGTGCTCAAAATCCCCACCACCTTGCCCGCGTCGTACACACGCGTCTCCCTCGACGCCTCTCTTGCTCGCTCCTTTGTCGTTCTTTCTTCCCCTCGTAGGTCCTAAATCCCCCCGTGGCTCTCCCCCTTGAGCCAGCCCTCCGTCTCACTCTGTAGTGTGGCAAAATGCTGAAACCTAACCCATCTATCGGATGTCCGCGCTCATTCTCAACGCGGACGCCATGCGGTGCGTAGCACGGAGGTCTGATCAGAAACGGGAGCTGCTGCCATTCGACGGGAAGAGTTCTGTGAAAAAGTGACCGATGACGACGGATACCGAGCGGCGATCGGCTACGGTGTCGAGGAAACCCCGATAGCTCGGAGGAATTTCGAACCGAGTTCAAATGATCGCGCATCGGGATCTACTCGATCGGCTCGAGACACCCACGGGATACGCAGCCGTGAAGTGAATAAAACGTGGGGGGTTCGTGGCGTGTCTGTTGAACGAGATCGCGGCCAAGTGAACTTTCCACCATTCCTCCAGAGTGAATTGCAAATTAAACGAATCTGCGGATTTTGTAAAATTTGAATGAATGGGCGAAACGGTTTACAAAATCGTTCTGTAATCTGTACTCAGGATCGTTGAGTTAGTTTCTTTGTTTGCTTAGACAGGCATCGACTACCGCGTGTGCTTAAAACCTCCACCGCCTCGTCCTTACCCTTCTTTAACTCGTATCTGCCGACATCTCTACGTGCCACTTCGCTATGTAGCGATACATTAAACGAAAGCTAATCTTCCATCGGAGTTTTCAACTCGTTCTCACGTTAAACGCCATGCAGACTATGATATGGTGGCTTCAGTCCAGACAATTCTACTCTGATCGGTAACAAATGCCGGGTGTCAGAAGTTCGCCGCTTCAGTGGATTCATGTCAGTGATAGAACCATGAATCTCGATTATTTTGAAGAAGTAAAATAGTGGCTGATATATTTGCCTTGGACAACGATCAACACCGAGCGTGCTGTAAACATTGGAGCTGTATGAAAGCGTACGATTAATACGGTGCTCGATAAGTATTAAACGCCAATGTTGATCTCGTGAAATGTTGTCCCTTGAACTTTATAACAAACTCGTATCTTATATATTCAATGACAAGTGGCCTTAGTGGTACAAGCAGAGCAACGAAAATTGGTTGCAAGTGCCTTAATAACCGAGATAAATGAATTGATTCGTAATAAGTGCTTAAACGTGAATGATAGTTGTTCGTACCGTTACATATCATTAAGATCGTTTGGGGCCTCCCTAAAATCTTTAAAGTGCTTTGTTTGTAAATAGAAACATTGGTGCTAAACAATTCGTTAAACTATATATTGTGATAACACAATTTAATGGTCCCGGTTCTGAGTGAAACACCTAGCAGCAGAAACGCTTTGGAGTTTGAAGTATCTAGCGTCGGGAGCTTGGCATGCGGCGTGTGGATAAAAAGCTGATTCCGCTTCACGTTTTGGTGCAGAGACGATAATTAGAAATGATTCTGAAGAATAATTTTCAAGAAGTCGACGACCGTCGCGGGGAAGAATAGACGGTGACCTCATGCTTTACTTAAGCCGTTGTGACCGGCAGCGAGACAATTGGATCTTGGTTCGGGTCATCAGCTTCGTCATTTGGTAGAGAAAGAAGCCGTGGACCACTGAAAGCATTGGCAAAGACCTATCCCGTATCTGAAGATCGTAAGAACTAGACCTGCTATTCAACAGCACACTCGATATTCCTGGAGTCACCAATTATTGAATGCTTATCGTCATAGTTGTTGACCTGTACAATTTCTTCGAAAGTATAACTAACTAGAAAAAGGGACCACAATGAATAAACGTTTTACCATTTTCTAACAAAGCAGCAGTGTGTAAAGTACAAGTAACTAATTATTGCAAAATAAAGCTGAACTATTAGGGGTGTACGTGTCAGGATTTTGCCAATAAAAGTTTAGCCTGGCGTTGTTTTCATTACTATAAACGAGTATATTGCAAAGTTTATTATTGATAGGCGGCTTGAATGAACTTCAGCAATACAGTTCTCGCAAGATACTCTGACCTAGATCTAAACGTTAAATCGAACAGTCGTCTAACCGTCTGTGTCGATAATCATCTCTGTCTTCGAGGGGAGAGTGCGTTTTATTTATAAGCCCATCAATTAGACTCGTCCTCGAAAAGCATTAGAGTCGATAAGCAACTCGTCAACTTTGCTATTCTCACGACGTAAGCTCGTTCTGCAATCGTCACAATAAAAATCCCATATTTTTTATCGGGAACATCGTGTGCTAAATATTTAGTGGAAGAACTTTGCGCTTGAGAAAGACTGATGAGAACGCACCTCAGCGACGATCATTGTACTCCAACGTATCAGTCGTATTCGTTCAGTGAACAACACTTTCTGGCTGAATTGTTAAAGAAACCATAGGGGGAGTGATCACGATGACGACTATGGGTGTTACGGTGTTTTGCAACAGAGTACAAATAAACGGTAACGAGCAGGAGCAGTTAATGTTGCTGAGGACACTGCAGGACAACGAAAGTAACATAATTGGCAATCAGCCTCACCTGATCGCCCCTAAGAGCAACACCAACAATAACAATATGAATTCAGCGACCGTGCTGCCGCCTTACGACCCGTCTAGGCTGAAGAAACACGGGAAGAATGGCCAACCGCCGCCAGTCGCTGTTGCTCGAAGAAATGCGCGCGAAAGGAACCGGGTTAAGCAGGTAAACAACGGATTTGCAACGTTAAGGCAGCACATACCAAGCCACATCGCTGCAGGCTACGGAGACCGGGGCAAAAAGTTGTCAAAAGTAGAGACACTGCGAATGGCCGTGGAGTACATTAGGGGGCTTCAGAGGCTGCTTGCTGAAGCTGATGGGGTTGAATACGACTCGAATGTTGGTGTTACTCAGTGTGTTCCATCACCCACTAGCAGCGTCGTTTCCTCGAGTCACAACGGATCTGGAGAAAGACTGATCCTCGAAGACGACGTCCTCGCTGCAGAAGACGATGATGGCGAACAGTTGGAGGAGGACGAGGATCATGGGAAACAGAAAACCACGTCCAGGTAACATTACGTCCCGTATAACACCCAATATAGGAGTAAGATGTTAGCGCGGAATAATATTATATTTGCAGTGCATCTTTTTTCACTAACACAAATTTGAACAGAAAATTCTCAAGGCAGCTAAAAATAAATTTTTCTCGGATTGCAATCTATGCATATTGTTGCGAGCATATAGCCTTTTATTTACGTAAGTTACAAAGTCTAACTTTAAATAAGCAATTATATTACGCGACCACCCCAAATGACCTGTCGACAACAGGTGTCAACTTCCATTCTAATCAAACGATACTGGTCGCCGCCAAGATTCAGCAGCGAGCTTTCTTAAAGTATATACGTGGTGTACTAAAAAGTATTGAAAATGATAAAAGAACCACTTATCCTAGTCCTGTTTCGCTCTTAATAATATGGAACGCACTAACCAAGAACCAAGTCATTCATATTTAAAAAAAAAACAGATTAAACGATAGACAGCCACTTGACAATATAATGAAGTAATATAAAAAAAAACCATAGAATTAAATGGATAGAGTTAAACAAAGCAACTTAATAATCGTTGTTTCAATTATGTTTGCAGATTATCGCCAAATCGAACCGCCGTACCTTCTCCTCATGACTACTACACGTCCTCTGTGGGTGACGAAGAGAATCTTGAGCCGAGAACATTATCGGGCACGCAGAATTTCTCTCGGCTATCCCCTAACTCGGTAGCATCTCCACCCTCAGAGTATTATGGACAAAACGAGGAGAACCTCGAACCTCGAATTCTATCGCCGTACAGTGGCGCCGGGGACAGTGAAGAGGGTGCAGCCACCGTTTACGCGGCCAGTCCGGAAACCTTTTCCGGAGCTCTCTATTATAAACAGGAGATCACCGAATCCGGTGAATTCATGGATGTTGTCAGCTGGTGGGAACAGGAGCAGGGCAGACTGGTTCATCAGCAACACGCCCAACGCCTCACACACGTGTAATAGAAAGGTGAGTTCTCGACGCTTTATTTATGAATTCTTAAGAAATATAATATTTCAAATTGCACGATTATTTAACGCGGTGAGTCATGCCTATTCGTTTCCCGTTTGCAAAAAGGAAAAGTACATTAGCGTACATATGAGCGATATTATTTTTCTTTGTTTACGATCATATGAATATTAATCATTTGCAGTCCAAGTGGTTTCTTAGTCAGACCAAAGGTTAAATTTCAGTCACAAACCGATATCAAACCTGGGGATAGTAAAAGAATTCATGATTCGTAGCATTTAATGAGTTATTGTTTTTGAAATCACTGTAGTATTTTAAAAAGCGTCGCATTGAAACAGCGCGAGCTTCAACGTATGAACGGTTTATCTGCCGCTGTCACGTATCTGTAATTGCACAATTTAGATCTATTAGCACGCGTAAGTCTGAGAATTTAATCCTATTTCGATATTACTCGTCGATAAAACTGTGTCATCGAAATATCTCCAGTCTATTTACAAGATACAGTTGCAAAGGTTTTCAAAAATCAATGAATGGTTTGGATGTTAGAAAAAGATGGGCAGAGAGCGTAAGTTTGCTCCAAAATGCGCGGCTGGTTAATTTGTCGAAAAATTGTTGAGAACGATAAAATTTTATTTGAAACAAATAATTACCATATGTTATTTCATTGAGTATTCACACTATTTAACCGACTTCAAAAAGGAGGAGGTATGTATTTTTTTATGTTTGTCCGCGCATAATTCCTCAGCATATGGACCAATTTTGATGACTTTTTTTATTCGAAAGAGGGCAATGCCCCGATAGTCTTTTCGCGCGTTGAGTTGTGGACCCCATTTAACGAATTTGAGACATCCGTATTCTCACTTTTTCAAGTCGCTTATTTTTGGAATCTTCCGCTTCTAGCAAATGGTTCTTTTTTTTTACCAGCAGCTATTTTTTTATACTATGCATTTTGTTAATTAAATCGTTTAACATTAATTTTTTTTATATATTTCTTTATATTATCATTTTACACTCATAACCTTACTATTGTATTACTTTCAACTTGACTACTAACAGTACACAAATATTTTCAAAAACATATGAATTAATTAAAGGGTTCCTTATTATCGGTCATTTGCAAACAAATATTCTGGAAACGCTTCTTGATAGATCCTGCTATTTCAAGTGCTAATCAACATTCACAAACCAGTGCTAACTTCACCGCGTTTACATTCTCACGAGAATTAATAGTCTCGATGAGTACGTGCTAATTTCTTATGTACTTATCGTGCTCTTTCACTATATCGAGTATTTACTCGACTAAACTGTGTGGAAAGGTGTCCTCGTGAAGAACTAGGAATATTGCACGTGGTCTGTGATTAAACAGGGAGTTAACCGGATGAAGGACAATAGCGAGCGGTGTCATATAGTTCCTCGTTCGGTAAAACGCGTTATAGTCCTGGTGGAAGAGTGTCATTGGAATATTTTAAGTAGCCTGAAACCGTCAGGGCTGTCGATCGGAGCGGCGCACGTGACAACTACTCCGAGGAAGCGTCGCCAAGTGGAAACTCGTGTTCGGCGTTTCCTCTCGAACACATGCTTAAGCGGCGACGCTCCCGAAAATAAACTTTACGCGCTGTAACCACTTTGCGAAGTGCGTGCCGACGTGACACTTGAGTGCATCACCATTGCTCGGTACACTTACAACCTGAGTAAACTGTAGCCTCCAGGCAGTAATAAAAATGTGTTAAGTGTAGAATTCTGATGTTTGAGAAGAATGGATAATTGTAACACTTTCAAAGCTCTATCATATTATTGCAGTTATAAAAAACTTTTTTATATGCCTAAAATAAGGACACTCTCTGCGTCGAAAAATGTGATTCCATTAACTATTCGCGCGTTTAGTCGGGGAAATGTTATTTGGTTACTTAATTTTTTCAGTGTACGCTGTTAAATGTCAGTCTGATTAATAACTTTCCAGTAGGTTTTAGTTTTATACGCGCATGTATAAATTAAGTACGTCCACAGAACCTATATAGTGACATTGCTAATCGTAGGATTTTAGAAGTTTTCACTACTTACAATTAGATTAACTCATTTTCACTAGTAAACTCCATATTCAACTCAACATGAATATTACTTAAATATATATTTCTACAACTTCTTAATCGAGAAAAGTTGCTTCCTTTAGAAAATTATTTGGAAGACAGAAAGGTGGTAGAAAGCACAGTTGGGCAATATTTTTATTTAAATAAGATTTCGAATAACGAATAAACGTTAAAAAAAATATTTGTCATGTCAATTATTTGAAAGTTAAAGTTAAAATTAAAGTTGAAAATTTATTGGGCGCTGAAGTTCAAACGCTCGACGAATAAAAAACATAACTTTATTCGTCGAATAAAAAAAAAACTTTTAAAACCAAAGTAACTTTAATTCCATCCGTTATTTAAATAATTTTTTATTTAGTTGATGCCCAACTCTGGTAGTAAGTTATAACTGTATTAATATACCTAATAGATATTATCTGTAGATAAATGTATTAGCGAACATATCGCGTAGTCCACTTTTGAATTCGATTTCCTCAAAAATGAAGCATCGTATAAAAAAATTCCATTAGGTGCTCCTGCCTCATTTTTTCTCGAAAAATTATTTTTCTTCTCATCCTATCAGAAGTTACACTCCAACATGTTTAAAAAATTGCAAATTAAATTGCGGAGTTCCATATTTTCTCAAAGCTTGTATGTACCTATAACATTGTTTCAAGTATTTTATTACCTTGGGTGCCAAAAAGCGAAATATCATCTATAATTTGGAAGGAAAATTAAATAGCAGCGTTGACATGCGTTGTTACCACCCTATAATATCTTTTTTCTTCCCGTTGAACCACATTAAAGCTTCTTCCAGTCACAACACAGTTTTCCATTTATAATTTTCGGTCGCTTTCGTTTTATCTAATCACTTCGTTTCTCTCGAGTTCCACTGGTCAGAAAATTCTTGCGAGGCGCTATTAGGTCAGAAGTATGATCGCACAAAGGTTATCATGATTAAATTTGATTAACCGAAGTAAACCAAAATTCGAGAAATATGTAACAACTGTACGGCAGCTTTTCTGATTTCCACGTTTCACATCGTTCAATTCATGTACAATGGACGCATACGAAGGGAGAAATTAGTGCAGACTCTTACTTATCGCACGATAAGATTACTGAAGTGTGCTTACATTGCTGCCAAGTAAGAAAGTGTTCTTCGATGGGGTATGCTTAGCATCCTAGCGAACACGTGTCAGGGAAATTTCAAGTTCACGCCAGCTTACTCCACTTCTTCATCCGTCTCGAAATGCTGCCACTGCGGCAGCTACATCAAAAGCGAGCTCCCACAAACGGAAGTGGTTCACCGTTTTGCCATATGTTAGGTATCCTCCTCGACACATCTCTCGTCCAGACCTTTCCCAATCTTCTTCGTCTCCGATTGCTAGTCATTGATCCGTTTCTCTTCGCACAGATCACGCGCATGCTTGCCCCTCATTGTCGAAATGAGACGACAACCAGAATATAATTTCTGAAAAGTAATCTATTTGGAAATGTTATTGTAATTGGTGGAGAATGAACTTGGGAGATTAACTACTAATTACTAGAATTATCGCATGCTGTGTCGGAAAAAAGTAGTTAGAAGACTTTAAAAATATGTTCAATAATCACAGTAAACACATGTTCGTAAAAAAATAATTATTTAACTCACAGATAAAAGCTGATTATTCACACTATTGACTTTCGTTGTGATATTTTAACAGTTCAGCGAAAGAGAATGATGCAATATTCGCATAATTGTAATGTTACAGTGCGTAAATAGTAAATATTAATAATTTCAATTCTACACTGAAAAATACTAATAATAGTATAAATCTTAAGCTTCTGCAGTCTAAATAAATTTTTAATTACTAACAATACTTTGTCTTTTATTAATTTCTCCTAAATTGATATTCTAATTATCATTCCTACCGTGATAAGACTGAACCAAAAATGAATGATTTTTGGAAGTGAATCTTTACTTTCTGCCAGCGTTTAAGCTCGTTGCTATTATGGCGGTGCACGTTGACAGAACCACAGTGCAGAAGCTGAAAAAAGATCGGCTGGTCGTGCAATCGTCGGGCCACAAATAGAAATCATGGTTTCCTTAGGAAACGTGCGTAACCCACGTGCCATGCAGCCAGTCAGATATAATACTTAATGCATGTGCACATATCGGTATGAAACTCGAGCGATTCCAGGCACCCATAAGGCGACAGAGGCTCAACATATGGGTAGCGAGCAAGCAATCATTAAGAAAAGAATACGAATAAAAATTTTAAGACTGACGGTCCTTAAAACTTAACATAAGTGGTCGTACTATTTTTACGATTTGTTTATTAGAAATTATACTTACAAATCACCCATTTGTTGATACATAATCATAGAAAATTAACTTTATCTGCATATAAAGTATTAAGAGGGGTATATAGTTAATATGTATATAGTTAATTATTTTATATATAATAAACTTTATATAGAATATTTTGTTACTGAACGAATTGTTAAAAGTGCGCTCCACATGCGCAGCTTTACACTGCGTATCAAAGAGGCATGAACTGATTCTAACGATTTCCATTATACAATTTAGTCTATCTGTCAGTCATCTATTTAAAGGATAGTGGTTAAGAAATTATTCTGTTACATTAAGTCGTATCTTAACGCCATAACAACTTGATAAAAAGTATTGTCAGTATTACAAACACATACAAAAGCAGAAGTAACGTGTTATAAAATAACGCGTTGCATAGAACATTTAATCAATACATGTGGACACATCTAAATTTTATGATTTCCACTGTACTTATCCCTTTCTTGATTGTACTATTATTTAAGTGGCACGCCATAGAAATTGTTTCTGAAGTTAAACGTTGAATATTGTATTCATTGAATGTTTAATACTGCCTCCAGCATGACAATTGAAAAATACTTATTTAGTAGTTTGATATTTACCAATATTTACCAATATTTATTAAATTTTTGTATACACAGAAAATCTACTTAGTTTAGAAATATTACAGGAAAATGTTAAGCCCAAAGCGTAATAAGCATAATTACTCTTTCAAGGTAATATTTAACATTTGCACTTATGTTAATTTTCATTATAAAATTTCTATCTCAAAAGTATTACACAATAAAATACCAATTTTCAACTCATTACTATTCTTTACATATGGCATACGATCTTGTTCACAAAAATCGTTGGCCAATTAAAATTCGAAAGTATCAATTCTCATTATACAATTCTGGCTGTTTAATTTTTCGAATGGCTCTGTGATCTTTCTTTCTAGTTACGAACTATATATTCTTATGTCTTAACTATGAATATTTGTTTTACTCTATACAAATATAGTTGTTACAATCATTCGTATTTCCAACTAATTTTATGCAATAATAATAACAAGTAAATACAAGCTCCACGTATATGTTTAAAATAGAGAAAATAACTGAGACGCTATTTGCAATCTCACTTTTTATCGAATGAGGAACAAGTGACTGAACGAAGGATATTTTATTTATCAGAATTACTTCAGCTTTAAATAACAAGTAGGGTGCCTACAAATATATATAATATGTACAATTTTGAAGGCAGTTGTTGAGGATTCCGTGGTGGCCATATGGGTAGCACTGCGATTAAGAAGCGTGAGTGGACGGTTACCATATGTCAAACCGTACATTCGTGTGTAACGTTTCTTTCTACTTTCCAGTGGAAGAGGCTCTCAAGAATCGAGCTGATTCCTAAAACCCGTGTTGTTCAACAAAACTGGGAGAAATCCAACTCGTAGCATTTCACAGTATTCTAATTAATGCAGACCTTTGTATTCACAAAGTACACACAAACTCCCTTTAAGGGGTCATTTTACTTTGAACCGCCAAAAAATTAGGCTATTTTTAAAGATATTTTTCTGAGTAAATGCAACTTATAATGAAATAAATCATTTTAGCATTTATTAAACAACTCTTATATTATACAAAAAAAAATTACAAAGATTTTGCAATTTGTTTTAATTGTTTTTTTAATCTTTAGGATTTTTTTGTTTCGGATAAGGCTGAGCCGGAAAATCATCTACGCCATGAACTTACCTCTTTTTTTAGGTGCCACATTGAGGCTGTAAAAGAAAAATTAAACCAATTGCAAAAATTCTTTTTATTTCTTTTCTTCTATTATATAAGAGTAGCTTAATAAATACCAAAAAGATTTATTTCATTATATGCTGTACTTACTGACAAAAAATATTTACAAATAGCTTAACTTTTCGGCCGTTCAAAGTAGAATGACCCCTTAATATTGCACGAAACGAACAACATATACTACACCGTACACCGAAAGCAATTAATAACTTTCGCGTTTAAAAGAAAACCTCTTCCTCCGGTTCTTATAAAGTATCTGTATTGTCCTTTAATCCCGTTCAATTACTCTGTCCTTAAAACGAATCACCGACGTAAATCATAAAAATTAAGGTGATGTTCCGCTTCTGGCAATAACGAGTCCACCTTCTCTTACAATTTCTGACGCGGCTGCCGTTTCGCAGGGAATTCGGAATATCGGCGGCGTAGTTCTCGAAGAAAGTACCAATAAAATGTTGCGCCCTAGGGAGCAAGAATCTCGCACGAGGGTCCCAGCGAACGAGCGAGCGAGTAAGTAATTCTCGACAATTATAAAGTGAGGTCATCTACGAAATTTACGAGATGCGTCGCCGCGGCAAATTAATTTAATAAATTCCTTCCTTGGCTCCCGAGTCACGTTGGTATCGCCCTGTTGCGCGCGCGACCATCGTACTTCTTTCGGTGCCATTCCCCTCGCCCCCTTTATTGTAACACGCGTAATGAGCACGGCGAAACTTTAACCTCACTTTAAGCGCGATTATTTCTCTTCGGTGAACGCACGAAAAGCCGGAAGCTACTCGATAAAATTTCTTCTTTAACTGATGGTCACCTGCTTCCATACGTCGACCGAAATTTCTCAGCCTCGGTAAAAGTGCGCCTGGCCATTGGTAGGCGCCTGAACGCTGCGTTTTAAATTTTTCTTCGAGACGCGTGACATACACCGCGCGATTACGTTTACTTGTAAATGATAGTTACAAATGTCACTTGTACGAACGTAAAAGATGTTATTGCGCGAAAGTGTAACGAAATCACCACAGTGCTGTTTATCTTAACCGTTATGTGCAAGGAAGATATATGGTCGATTGAGTTTCAGCGGTGGATAATAATCGCGTTAATTTATTTAAAGTTTCTCTTATTGTGAGAATTTAAGTAAACCAAATTGGAAAGGTCGATTTAATGTCATACTTGAACAACTGAAACAGAAAAACCAAAAAAAATTGTAATCAGTATGACTGTCGCTACGGCAGGGATTAAAATTAATTAGATTGATGAAGAATTAAGAAAATGGCGGACGTCCAAAATTGAACTATTGAAATGTTTTAATCATTCTGCGACGCGAAGGATGAGAAAAAACAACAAAAATGTGTGATTCTAGTTCGGGCCATAGCGGCCCGTTTTTTTCACAGCGCATATTGCGCCCCCTTATTTTGGGATAAGCAAGCATTGAAAAATATGAAGAAAAAAATTTGGTGATTTTCTCAAAACACATATTAATAAATAGAAAAAACTTCAATTTTTCCAAAAAGTTCCAAACAGCGGTACTTTGTCAGGGCGTCAAAGTGGAAAGACCCCTTAATGGAGTACAAAACATCAGCAATAATTCAAACCGTTGTTATTGTAACTCGAATGAAGGTGTCTGTGCAAGAGTATTACATATGTACAATCTTTGGACTTCGTGGTCAGGCCGGTGGTAAATAATTGTGCAAAACTGAAACAGTTATATTTTGCATTGCATTATATTTGATGATATCCACATAAAATATATTTAAAAAAAGTATGGCCCGTTCTCAAATAATTTAAACGCTATAGTCATACACCGATTCTTAATTAGACAGTTAATAAATCATATCTTAGTAAGAAAATTAAATTAATGGGCAAACCATTCTCAAATTTAAAGAAATGAAGAAAGAGAACGATAGCAAAAATAATAAGTGTTCGTACAAATTTTTCATCACGGTTTCAGTTTCTGTATTTTTTCACCTTCACGCTGATAAACGACATTCCATTTTCCCCATTTTAAGAAATGAGACTGCGTTGTAAAACACAATGACGACCAGGTTTACGCCGACCATTGTTCGTTTTCTTCTTCGACTTATTTCGTGAAGAACAAAAGAATTTAAAGGACTGTTATGCTGGTAACCCGCATGTTGAGTATCTTATCAATAAACATTACCAGCATGGCAATGTACTAACCGCGTCCGCATCGGCGACGGTTTGGATCTGGTAATGCTGTCTGAAGATTAAGCCTTTTCTGCGGAAAGATCTAAACTGTCTGCACGTAACTATTTCTTAGTTCTGTTATAAAATTCGGTGTTAGAGAAATATTGTTTAGCGTACAGCTCGATGAATATTGTACTTATACTCAGCTAATCTTTAGACTGAAGGATATATAATTTTGAAATTCAAATAGTTGTGGAAACAGACTGATAGTTCATTAAGAAAGAAACGAAATACGAATGATCGAATATAAGCTGTAGCAAAAATTTATAAGCAACGAAACTGTGTGATATACAGGGCGAGGCACTTAAATAACTTGACAGCTTCAAATTACTCGTAAATTATTTGCTGCATGAGAAAATATTTTAAATAAAAGTTGCAAGGCAGAGATATAAGGCTTCTTGATAAAATGTAATTATTGTTTAAAACATTTTTTCATACAGCAAGTAATTTACGAGTAATTTGAAGTCATCAAGTTAGGTGCTCCACCTTGTATATTAAACGAAAATAAAATTATAGTAATGTAATGTTAGTATATTATAATGAGGAAGGAAAAATAACAAAATTTAACTAAGTAAGTTTTAGCAAATCAGGATGGAAGCTGACTGTTATTAATGTCGCTTCATATCGCTAGTGTTTCTGGATTCGTAGTTACATATGTATGTAGTTGATACATGGTACGTGGAATGTTAGGATTATCTCTTTATGAATTCTTAAACTCCCAAAACATGATGCCTCACTCGATGAAACGAGACTCAGTACAGGAAAGTCGAAATGTAAAAAAGGAGAATGTTTTCAAAGATGGATTCTATCTGAACGTGACATAGAAACTATGTAGGCAAGTAATTAGCACAACTATATTCTCGTATTTACGCGTATTTACTATAATTTTCATACCATTTTTGGGATAAATAATCCTTGGTTTCTGTTTCCTCGGAACATACAGAATCATATTACGAAGAAATCGTTCTTTTTCTATGATTTTCAAAATTCGCACTTTAAAGGTGGAGAGGTCGAACATTTTTTATTTAATTTTTGTCTTCGTATAATGTGTAAAATGACTTCTGCATTATGCTGTTAGTTTCTGTAGCGATTAAAAATTGTAAGACTTAAGCTAAACTCAAAATACCAAAGGATCAATTGCATGTCGAATTCTTTTGCAACACTATCAATCAAGCTTTGTAAAGCGACGAATTATCGTTTTTTTTTGTTCCCTTCCTTTCCACCCGCAGGTTAAGGCAGCATCTGCTATCGAGTGTCATGAATTTATAGATTTACGTTTATAGAATCGCAAATAACTTTGATGTCGCGTAAAACAGACTGCAAAGGTGCGAATCCACAATGAGATTTTACATGAAAGTTTTCTATCATGAGACAAAACTCTGAACAACAACTAAATGTAAATAATGGAAATAGTCGCGAGAGATTAGATTTTTAAAAGTATATCATGAAACTTGTCTCGTGAGAGTCTAGTTTCATGAAAGTAATAACCAAATAATTAAAAAATAATAAAATAATGAAATAGTAGTGTCATGAGATTAAAATCGCATGTGAGACACGATCATTTTTTTCTCGTCATGGATGTGCTGAGACTGTGCAACTACACAAGCTGATAGAACATTGTAACGACTCGATGGGTGGCGGTGAAATGTTTCAAAATCAATTATTATGAAATAACATTTGACAGAATGTAACAAATTTCAATTTATTGATTGTAATGAAAATCATTTTTAGGTATTGAGTATACGTCTTCGACACTCCATTTACACGACCTTTTCAACTTCATTTTACTTCCCTAACCACTACCCTCAAGGGTCACCGTTTGGGGTACGCCCTGTATAGCGAGTGATAAAGTAAAACAAATGCGAGACAGATTTCCGCCAAAGAACAGCGGTGTGCCTTAACATTCCAAAGTGTCCCTCTTGAGAACGATTTCCAGTCACGCCCTGCTGCTGATAAACGAACGTCCTTACAGAAGAGTGCTTTTCTAATTTTTATCCTTTTATCTGGAAGCGATACACCTCAAGGTCTACTTCTTCATACATAATTAAGTTCGCCCTCTCTTCGAATTCTACCAATTTTTTATTTCTTCGCCACTTATCTCGCGTGACTGATAGTTACGCTATTTTTAGAAATAAAAATAAAATTGCAGTACATCGATTATAGAATAATACAACTTAACACAATTTTTAAGCCTAATATATTGTTCAACTTTATATTTGTAAGATTTCTATTTCTGTGTAATTAATCGACTATAAAATGAACCAAAATTCTTGTAATATAGTATATGATAGTATTCCATACTTAATGTTTGTGTTAATGTACAAATTGTAATATACCGCAAGAAACAATTAACTGCAAAATAGGTGCGGTAAATACTAAATTTGCAATCTTCCAGATTTTTAGAAGCGAATATATTAGCGTTGAAATTACATTAACACGGAGTTATGGATTATTCGTTTCGATGCTGGGTTATAGCCAACAAGAGATTATTTCAGCCATAAAAGAAATTTCTCTCAGCAGTTTTATTATCGAACCTTCCGTAAATTTTTCCCGGATACACATATTTTTCCCACGATCCTTGGGGTCATGATAGGGTGTCTGCAAGATTCGCTCGTCCGTTTCCCTGCTTAATTCTCGCTGATCCAGGTAAATAAGGATCTTCACGATCGAGCTGGAAGGAACACAATAGCCAGGCGGGACAATATCCTAACGCCATGCAGGATCCCTCTTCCTTCCCCTGGAAGAATCCTGAAATCATCTCGATAGTAAATGGAAACTGCTATTCTGAAATAAATCACAAAGGGGAAATTTTGGGGGTTTTGACAGAGTAACGGTTCTTTACCAGAAAAAGATTCGCTGGATTACGTAACTGTATATAACAAACGTTCTGTTCTTTTAATAGTTACCAGGACTCACAATAAGAAATAAAAAATTAAAATTACGAGTATGAAGCTCGCAAATTACAAAATAAAATATGAATTATTGTATAATTTTACATACACGCTGTTATATAATATTTCATAGATGTGAACATAGTTTCAAATGACCGTACTTAACTCATCAATTCATGTTAATTGTTTAAAATTCGTTAGCCTCCACAAACATTAATGGAACCTCATTTTCATAAAACGATTTTGAAGCTAGAAACAAAAATAAATTCTGCTTAAAAATTAAATACCTGTACTTATAAGGAATTTCGAAATTTAAATATACTTTTTTGCAAATTATTTTAATTTTATTGTATGAAATCCGTATTAATGCACCATATTACTCTGCTTATTTAATCTTTTTTGTTACAGCGCCGTACAGAAGCTTTGGCACAAAACTCGCTGGAGTGATCTCATAATGCTAGGGCAAAATTTTGTTTTGGAAAGGAATTTCAATCGATTTCAAATTGCACCAAAGATATCGTTTGTTAAAGCAGGATATCAACTGTACTTATCGCCCATAGTAATTTTTCTATGCGCAGCACTGCCTATGATGTCTTTCCCCTCTGTTTATTTGGTAGTGCATTCAGGAGACCATTGATGCAAATCAATGGCAACACATTTCATTTGAATATCTTGACTCCGTTCCTGAACTAATCACGCTGACTTCCTAGGACTCTGACTTCACGGTGCGCCATGTCAATTGATGTTAAATTGCAACCAAAGGATCACAAACAGAATAAAATTGTTTGCCACACTGTAACCATAACTTCCTTCCATTAACAACAATTGAGTCCCTGAAAGTGAGAGTGATGTAACTAAGGAAATATTGAGCTACACCACTTTCATCCTCAAACGCTCAATGTAAGATGTAAAATTAAAGGTTGGTCTTGAAGAAAGACAGAATTATATTGAATCAGGGGATCATCTCTGTTGTAGGACAACATGGAGGACAGTTTTTAACAATAAAATTTCAAGAAACCTGACGATTTGGTGTTATTTAATAAACACCATTTAATACATTTATTTGCTTTTACCCAATTTTTAATTACTTTACATATTTTAAATATACTTTGCTGTAATTGCTAATTGTTTTACTATATCAACTACGATTTCCTGGAACACAAAACGTGAAACCTAATCCAGATCTAACCCAGCCATTGACAATGGAGAGAAAACTTTTAGGCAATGTTGTCCTATAACAGAACAGATCCTAAGTTGGTGACAAAATTTATAAGAAATACTTTTGCGTGGGATTTACATAAATTTTCAATGATTCTTTCTTTCTCACACACCAACGTCAACGAACAAATCAGTACTTACTAAGATTTACCTAAGAGTAACGCACATCTCGATAGATATAAGCGCTAAAAACCAGGGAACCGAACCTTAACCCGTACCCGGTTCGGTACGCCGAACCGTCGACTAACCCGCCTAACCGGGTAACAGAATTCCTCTGTAACCCGACTAACCGGGTTAACCGGGTTAATGCGGTTACAGTAATATTGGAATAATACAGGGGTTGGAGTGTCTATTAAGAACTGAGAAATCTTCGACTTCCGCATTTCTCATCAGATCTTTCGCCGATGAAACTGACACCAAGAACGACGTAATTCGGAAAATATTGAAGGAAATTCCATTCAAAATTCATTTCCATAATCTTAGGCTAATTTCGTTAATAATAGTCCGATTTACATGAAATTTGGTATGATTATCATCGGAAAAACATAAGGAATCCATCGATATCAGTTTCATATCGATACGATAAAGACTAAAGAATTATTTTTTTCTGAATCGGGTATGAATCCTCGGCCGACCGTAGCGAATTGGGGTCGGCGCCCCGCAGTTAAGGGGTGAAAATGTGAAATATCCATTTCAGCGTAGTAAGAAATTCTTTATTCTTTATCGTATCGATACGGAAGTGACACCAATGGATTCCTTATGTTGTCCTGATGAAAATCATACCAAATGTCATGTAAATCGGACAACTTTTACACAAGCAATTTGTATTCCTTATGTAAAAGTAATCCGATCTACATGAAATTTGGTATGATTTTCATCAGGAAAACATAAGGAATCAATTGGTGTCGCTTCCATATCGATACGATAAAGAATAAAGAATTTATTTTACGCTGAAATGGATATTTCACATTTTCACCCCTTAACTGCGGGGCGCCGACCTCAATTCGCTACGGTCGACCGAGGATTCATACCTGTTTAAAAAATAATTCTTTATTCTTTATCGTATCGATATGGAAGTGATGTCGATGGATTCCTTATGTTTTTCCGATGAAAAACATACCAAATTTCATGTAAATCGGACTATTTCTAACGAAGTCAGCTTGAAATCATATAAATCGATTTTCCATGGAATTTCTTTCATTAGTATGGTCCGAATTACGTCGTTCTTGGTGTTAGTTTCATCGGCGAAACATAAGGAATCGATCGGTATCGTTTTCCCAAACATCTGATGAGAAATGCGGAAATCCTGGACATTTCTCAAGTTTTAATGGATTCAAACCCCTTCGAGGGTCGAAAGCCATAAAATTCGGTGAGGCACTACGGGGGCTTGTCCTCGCTACGGGGTACCAGGCCGCATCAATTGTCGGGCGTAGCTCCTTGCCTTAAGGGGGGGAGACCACTGTGACGGTCCGAAATGTAAGGGTGTTTTCGGGAATTTATTTCAACCAAATAACGCATGTAAATCAATGTATTGCTCAGTGTAGTTAATATGTACATATCGAAGGGTAAGAAAAAAAAATTTTCAATCAAATTCGTAAATCCGTTTCCTGTAAATTCTTCGTCAAAATTTGCGCTGCGGTAAAAACATGCTAGTCGCGTTGACAGTGCCCAGGCCATATGGTTAATCCGATTTCAAAAAACAACTAATATTTAGAAACTAGAAGCTTGCCTCTATTACGTGACGATCAAAAAAAGTCAAATTTGTAAAAAATTACAAAATGGCGGACCTCTGAAAAAAATCATGTTTTCGGGATACAAAGTTAGGGAAATGTTGATAAAAAAATATAAGGAGGTCGTTAATTAAAAAAAACTGATCGTCAAGTAATAGCGACGGGTTTTCCGTACAATAAATGTTCTTGATCATGTTAATTGGACGTATAGTTTTCTTTGTAGACTGTCAACGCGGTTGAAAAATGTCATTCTGAGGAAAACGCGTTCAATGTTCCGCGCGGTTCAGTCGCGCGTTTGACACCGCTTCACGGAAAACACCATATCTCCGTCAATTTTGCGAATTTCTTCATAAAATTTGGAGACAGCATTCTTGAAACCTACGTCTTTCGGAAAATGTAAAAAAGAAAAAATCGATTTTTCAGATTTCCGACAGTGGTCTCCCCCCTTAAATGACTGTCTAGTCTAGACAAGACTGTCTTATTTCGCTAGTAACCGGCTCGTAGCGGGTTAACCGGGTTACTTCGGTTTCTTCTAGAATTTAAGAACCGTTCCCTCGCGGTTACTACGGGTTACAGAAACCTTCCTTGGTTAACCGGGTAAGGGTTAGGGTTACTAGGCGGTTCGGATCCCTGCTAAAAACTGACAGCAAAATTTCCTACTCTTTTATTGAAATTTCAAGAGACCTACGAAAAAAGGATTTTGTAGGTGTTCTGAAATCAGAAAGAAGAAATTTCTACTATGTTATTTCTCCTATGAAGCAGATAGTTTAAATTTTTGTTAAACAGATGTAGCTTTAGAGAATTATTAAAATTCTAACAGAATGATATTTTGCGTGACCAAAGGACGGTAATTTTAACAATCTATAAAATTAGATACCTGATCAAAATTGACTTCCAATGTAACCAACAAATTGACACGAAGATACAATCTCGTGTTGAGGATATTATAATGTTTCGACTTCCTTGTATTAACGTTATGTAAAATATCGTAAGAATAAAAGCAATATAAAGATTCGAACGTTTGTGTCAGAGAAGAGAACGGAAGGACGTTCTGTCGCTGTGAAAGGAAAAAAAGGATTTGTGTGTATAAAAGTGCCTTACGTAAAATTAAGACGAACCCTATTTTTTCTACATAATATTTTTTAACGAGTGTTTAAGAAACTGTTTGCTACTTATATTGACAATGTGGTCCAGTGAGCAATTAGGATGTACGTGAGACAATACGCTTTGGGAAAGTAATTCATGCGTGCCAAGGAGGAAAGGGTTAATCTTCTTGCGATTAATATTATTTAATTATTTACATTTAGCTCTCGGTCAGTATGAATTACGTCGATGTTAAGCCGTAAATTTAGATGAGTTATTGTACAAATGTCTGATTCTCATTCGTTCAGTATTAGGAGTACGTAACGACAAACGAATTACTTAATAAGAAACTGTATAATATTGTTATAAAGTTTATTTCGTCATTCTCGATCGATTATGTTGTAATTAATACTACATTGGTATTCTATACCTATATGCATATATATCGTGCAACTTTCCTTTTCCTACACTGTATGTATATATCTTGTCGCGACACGTTGCATTCTGACGGACAGTAGGGTTTTGTTGTATTAGCCTAACGTACTTGATTATTTCTAACTTAATTTAATTGAACGAGACCTTAAGTTAACAATGATGCAATGACGTCCTCCTGACTTAATTGTGAGACGCGCAGGAATGTTTATGCGGTAGTGTGGGGGATAGATGCATATCAGTCGTGAATTAGTCGACGTTCATGCAGTACAACGAGTGAAACTCTGTAAATACAAGTGCCTTGAATAAGCCTACAGTAAGCATTTTTTACTTGTATCTTCTGTAACACTTTTTATGAAATATTTAAAATACATTTTATTATTTATACGATACTATATTGATTTAATCATCATACCCTGAATGTGAAAATTATTGGCAGCAGAAGCTTTATGATGACGTTAACATTTTATCTGCGTAGAAGTTTCGAAGCTGAGTAAATAATAAATTAGAAAAATAATAAGAATTTAGGAATGAAAGAATAATTGGAAGGTAAAAAGTACTAATTAGCTCTTCCCAGGAAGAAGTGGACAATGTTATATACAGTAGGCACTCGTTATAAGCTCGTTTCTACCATGCGCCCGGCGACTATCCTCACCATTTCTTGGAATCCTTCGGACGAGAGTGAGAGAACCCGAGAACGAGCGACAGGCTTTTTCGTTTCCTCTCGCTCGCTCTTGGGTTTTCTCACTCGCGCCATTGGCCGCGCGGAATAGTGTCCACAACGCGCCGTACGCCCGCCGCCAGCCCCGCTCGTCGGGCTTATAACGAGTGCCTACGGTATTTACTATTTAGTGACTTTTTATTAGATTCAATGTAATGTAACTACGTTCCTTTTTATATTTTTAACAAGAAATCTCGATTTATTGTACAAATTAGCTTGAATAAGAAGGTTGCATATTATACTGTAAGTAACAATCATTTTATTGTTATTTAATCTTATCTTTTTTCTATGAACTTAATATCTATTAGACGTTTTGGTAAAAACTTACATACTTCGATATTTTTTTATTTTGTTCATATGTTTGTGTTGTTAAATCTCTCGGCGTGAAAACATGTTGTCGCCAGTGAAAGTGTTAATATTAATATCCCCCAAGGAAGGGCTGGGGAACTTCTCCACCAGGAGTCCCAGGAGCCCCACACTCATTGTCTGTCTGCTGGTTCCCCCACTATCAGCAACATCAGCTATGTAGGAGCGAGAGCTTCTTGCGACTCGCCAGCCGCTAGTATAGAGGGTAGGAGGCAAATAGATATGGAGGGGGTCGTTCTCCTACGGCTCACAATCAACGCAAGAAGGGGTACGTACTCGCTGCGCCGCCGCACAGTGAGACAAACTGTACAGGGAGTTGGGGCACTTTGTTGCAAGGGGCATAATGAAACATTAATATTTTCTTGAAATCTAGAAACAGTCAGCGATTCAGAATATGATCACAGGACAGTATAAGCTATCATCTTGATGGATGATATACCCTACAGATATCAAGATAATATTAATGTTTCATTTTCCCCCCTGCATCAAAGTGTCCCAACTCCCCCTACTTTCTTGTGTCAAAATCGTAGAACTTTTGATAGACATACCTAAGGTTGAGAAATGATTCTTTTCCGAGGTTAAAGCTAAGCTGTTGCAGAACAAGGGAAAAGTATTGAAAAAGTTTGACAAACAAGTTTTACCTTTGAAAATCTATGTTAAAGAATCGTGAAGGCAAGACAAATTCTGCAGTCAAAATTGAATTCAGCGCGTTAAAATTTATACGGAATGGTGTATAACAAGTCAAGAAAAAACTTAAACTAACCGAAAAACTACAGTTTTCTTTGAAAATGTCAACTTTGACGTACATTTTCAAGGTCAAAACTTATTTGTCATACTTGAATATTTTTCCCATATTCTGCAACATCTTAGCTTCAACCTCGAAAAAGATTCGTCCCTCTATCTTATTTCTATCAAAGGTTCTACGATTTTGACTGAAAACAGTGCAGTATGTCCCACTGAGCGCCGGTTTTCCAGCCCTGCCCTAAGTAATGCTTCGTGTTCAATATCCAAGTGAAATGTCAAATTTTGTACGTTGTACATAAAATGCAAAATTGTCAGTGTTAAATGAAAATATTATGACCAGCATAAAGATATTTAGTATTCATTCAAATTTACTCTGAAAGTCGATATGAAAAAAGATGAAATCACCACGGTAGGGGTAATAATAAGGTGTTGATATTATTGGAAATTTAAAGAAAATACTTATTACTCAGTTCTTATGAAACAGGAGTTATTATTCAGGAGTCATATAAAAACACCCTAATTTGAGTGCAAAATATAAAATTGATAATTTTCTGAATCATATGTCTTTTAAAAGGTCAGAAATGGTAGACACACTCTATGGTAAAAAATTTAAAAATACTTCGCCTAAATATCGTTGCACCTTTATGAATATCACGATGCTCAATAATACAATTACATAGCGATAATAATTTGACAACCAAAGTCATTTTAAGTACTTTTCTTGAAGTATGGGATAAATATGCTTCGCATAAAATTCAGTATTAATTTCAGAAAAAACGATAAATATTTTTCATGGTAGCATTTGGCTGCTGTAATCTATTCAACATTCACTTCCGCACTGAATAATAAATATTATGTACACGAATGCAGTACGAATAAGTAAGATATTTATTCACCACCATTTATAAGATACACTTGATAACAATATGCATGGTTGTAAAATACACGATATAATTTGCATTTGCCCCCTACGTAATATCAGGTAATATGTAAATGTTCAATAGCTTTAAATGTACCTACGAATGGAATAAGAACTTTACAATGCTGCTTCTCCGTGAATTCAATCAAATTATTTTAAGATTTTCTTATAAAAATTAATAAAACTGATATAAGATTCACATTAAATACCTACTACCTTATATGTATAGTAGGGTGGTGCTTATTTAATCTCAAAACATTATTTTTGTATCCTTTCAGGGGGTACCTTGCCAATGTATTCACCTTTATGATTAAGTAACGTGGTATTAATTTTATTTTTCTCAGTTACATATTAAGGGTTGCTACCAGAATTTTGTGGTTTTTAAGAATAAAACTGCAATTCTCTTTTCGACGTATTATATTTTTTAAACACATTTGCATAACGTTGGAATATTATTACGAAGTAAATTTATGAACCAACAACTTTTAAAAACAGCCGATTTATATTTATAAAAGTCTAGTAGTAATGTTTACTAGCCAGGCTGGGGGAAATTCTGGAGGGGAAATTCTTGATATAATATAAACTCTCAGATTTACAGTGTCTGATGTATGAATTTCTCTTAACTAAAAAATACAATTTTATTTCAAATATTAATAAGCACCTCTAAAACATTGTGAAGTGTAATAAAATTTTAACGAGGCCCGTTGTTCAGCATAAACAAAATGTTAGAGTGCCCCAGCAATATTTTAAAAGTTGAATTTTAAGCACCACCCTGCTATTGTTGCAAGCAAAGCAGGTTGAGGAAATGTTAATTTTAATTTTATTTCACAAAAACAACTGAAATATTTAAAGTGGTCGGGTTAAAATAGGAAGTCCGTTATACTGCACAATCATTAAGATCGTTCAGCATTTCATTTCGCATACATTCACTATAATTAATGCAGTTACATGTCGCCAATAATTTTAAAATTGGACGTTGCAATACCTATATTTCTTTTGTCTCTACTTACAATTAATACAGATTATTCATTAATTTACGAAAATGAATGTCTGACGAAATGAATTCTCTCTGTAATTTTAAGCCAAGGAATGTAGCCACATCCACATTATTCACAACTTAATGTACGCCTTGTATAGCGAAAGTTCTTAATAGATTAAATAGTTTAAAAAATTGTTTTCATTGATGCATGCTTGTCTTCTGTGAATAATTCAGTTGGCCAGGAAATCTATATGGCGCCGGTGGCGGTAATAAAGGGTGGTCGATTTGGCGCCCATCGATAATTTCGTAATTTCGTGAAATTGGTCCCGCTCGCCCAAGCTCACTTGAGGGGAGGTTTGTTTCTCTTTGTTTCCCTCGCTTTATATACCTCTCTCCTGTCTCTTTTTTTTTATTATCCTGGAGGGTCGATTTCCGGACACGTTCCATGTAGGGGGTGAAGCAGGTTGCTACGTCATTTCCGGAAGTACTCGTTTCCACCTCGACGATCAAGGACCGATCGTTATAACCGTCTTTTTGTCTTTTTACCCCCTACGATACATATTCGTTATACCTCGGGGGTTTTGGCACGAGTAGCACATGTTACTTATCGCTAGTTGAAATAAATGTGATGAAATTCCCAATGTAAAAAGTGTTCTAACAATAGTATTTCATTTCTCCCCTCTATTTAAAATGTAAGTACATAACTAGTGAATAACTTTTTCCAGTTAAATTCGTTAATTGTGTTTACCGGTTAGAGATGCAAATACATATGGAAGTTAAAACCATTGCTATAATTATTTGTTACCCCTAATTTGGCTTATTTTAATTTGCGCGTAGATAAAAAAATAGCTTACTGGAGGATTGGTTTATGCAACGAGCAACAATTTTTAACTGAAAATCTCTTGAATACATATAAACGATATAAGTACCTACAATATTTAATTTAATAGTCTGTTACAGTTATATGTTTAAAAATATGAAGTAGCATAGATGAGTGTCTGTAAACATGTGACTGCGTGCACTTGCCCGAAATTGTTACAAATTAATTATTTCTGACACATGTTATTTTCGACAGTCGACTTCTGCCTTCTCTTATACCTATTTCTATATTACTTTATACTTTATATCTATTTGCATATTCCTATGATCTCCATTTACCTATGTCTCGTAGCCTCGTTCCTCGTCTCTCCATCTTCCCTACCTCCCCTTCTTCCCTCTTTCAACTCTACGTACTTCATCTAACTAAATAATTATTTGCATCATTAATAAAGCAGAACAAACTGTATTCGATATTTATTTGATTGATTATTCGGTGTAAAATTGTTTACGCATTAAATCCAATGTGTTTATTTTATTTACCATATATGTACATGTAGCAAGTATGTATATTATGCAGTTACGTATATGTCGAAGGAAGATAAGTGACAAAGTAATTCGATTGCAAAGACCAAGTAATTGGTCAAGCCGCTTCGCGATCAATTGAGGCTTAATTATTTCGGATCTTTATTTTTATCAAATGACCTGTTTCACTATACGCCATTATAATTGATTTATGCTACTCGACAATGAACATTTGTAAAGCAAATGAAAGACAGGAAAAGACGGGTCATCGTATAATTAATTTAAAAAAACCCGAAAGTTTTACACACATCCGTATTCACGGTATATAATCGAGAATATAAAAGGAGTTGATGCCTCAGCGAATCGCGTTGTGGATTTCGACGCTTGTGACTTGACGCGCGCAAATTTTTTTGCCAAGGTATTTAGTGTGTACTCTTACTAAAATTCTCAGGAAAATAGTTTAATGAAAATAATTTGAATAACTTTTAAATTATTTATTTTCTTCCTAATTCGACGTTCGTGAATTATACAGTGCGCGTGAAATTTAAGTGTCAATTTATTAACCTGGTAATATCATTAATTATAAACATCTCAGGAAAAAAAGAAACAGAGGAGATACTATTTATGAAAGTGATACGTGCTTAATAACGTGGAAGTTCGTATTTTTTATATTCGTATAATGAAATAGTCATTTAGAGCAAGCTGATGGAAAATGCGGATGAGCAAATCTATTGAGCAACAGCAAATTTTTTTCGAATACATTATTTTATGATCTATTTCACATTTTACCGTGTATTTCTATTTTCGTATCTTTCACATTGGAAAATATATTATCTATAATATTGTTATAACGTATATTTCTTGCTTGTTAAAAGATCAGCAGTAAATACTGAAAATATTTATTCCCAATTCACATGTTTTAAACTAACAGAAATTAAATATAAATAAAAATGTGTAATAGACATTGTTTTGTCGAAATATTTGTGAATCATTTTTGCCGAATAGGAAAAATTGGTGAGTTTATCTTCGAGTAGAATCGAAGATGGAGGTGGTGACGATAACAACAACCTACTGGCAAACAGCTGTTTTTTACACGCTGCTTTCCGCGTCTACCATTTTACTTGGTATCTACTTTTACATCGAAAGTTTACGAGTAGTTCGTTTAGGAAATAAGTTGCCAGGTGGGTAAACACAGTAGAAATATAATTACATTCTTTAAAATTTAAAAATCAACTGTAAATATAAATTAAATTTAATATGCACATATGATACGAAACACATTTTATATCCTCAACATTTAGATAGATTTGTTGTAAATTTGAAGTAAACCAATCTTTCACAATAATTTAGTAAAGAATAATATTAGAAAGCGATTCTATTTCATTAAAAGAAGCAACATTTAGATCATAATAATTTACAGAAGAACTATGCATAATATTGTATTTACTTTATTTCTTTAAACTCTTTGATGCACTGATAATGCAATCAAATGCTTGAAAAGTTTCTTCAAATCTAGTGTATAAGTCTACTAAAATAAGTTGGGAGGCAATTAATATGGTTATCGAAGAAAATATATTTTTTCCTAATATATTGACAGACATGTTTTTTTAAATATTTTAAGTCAGCTAATGAACCACAGGTTTCGTTTATTTTATTAAATAACCACTGTGCATCAATTCCGAAAGCCCATACAATTTTACATATTTCGTTATTATATTTAATATCACAGACCACAGCAGTTTTAACCCATGGAAATTTCAATGTTTTAGAATTTTAGATATACAGGGTGTTCATGTTATGACTATCCAGCGTTTTTTTTTAAAGTGATAAATATGTATATAAAGAAAGGAAGAAGAAAATGTTCCAGTACATTTAGAAACGAACGCGTTTGGTTTTTTACCTTTTAAATTTACAATTATAATTAATATATCTTTCTTTCCATTTAAAAAATTACATACCTCTCAAAATTTACCTTCATTATTTCAAAGTTATTATTCATTTAAAAAATTAAAATAATCAATCCAGTGGCTTATAAAAAGTAGTGAATATTTTTCTCTTTCCATTTCTTCCACATATTTGCCATTTCCTAGAAAAATGCTGAATAGTAATAACATGAACACCCTGTATATGAATCAGGTTTGCAAATAAAATCTGGTTCGTATTATTTTAGGACCAAAAACAGTGCCAATTTTAGGAAATGCATTACTCACGTTGGGCGTGCATCCAGATCATGTTTTGGAAAAAATACTTAAATATGATGTGTTCGGGCCTGTAGTTCGAGCTTTCTTGGGAAAGAAATTAGTGGTCTTCCTGTATCACCCTCGTGATGTTGAAATCATTCTCAGTAGTTCAGTTCATATCGATAAGTCTCCAGAGTACAGGTAAATATTTTGCAACCAGCATTTTTACCTGCACTCCAACCAAGAATACTTAACTCGCTGCACCGCAGTATTTTCTATATTATTAAAAATTCATATTTTAATCATATTCTGAATAAAACTTCCTATTCCATTTAACTGCCTTGATGTTTTTTTAATATACTCTACCTGTCAAATTCTTGGAATCACTCAGTGAATACTGAATTCAAAAGAGCAGGGATTTTCTTGTTAAACAAACAAAAAGTAACTTTCTCGCGTGAGGAGGTATTAAAATCGATTGGAATCGGAACAATTGCAATTATTGCTGCAAGTATTAATTCGAAGTAGAAGAATATTTTTCATACGACCGAGTAGCATTGTAACTTCCACTTTTGTCGACAACGTAAAAGAAATGATTTTTATTTTTACCATCGAGCCAGTATAACAATGCAGGATAGAAAAAAGATTGATGATTTTAAAACCTGAAGAAGTCTTAATATCAGAGGAAACTAACAAATCGATCATTTTCACTTGGTATCTAACTGTTAAAAAAATTTATTTGATGACCCTTACATATTAACATACAGAACTGAAAAATATGTACACATTTAAATATTATTTTGGATATTTTACTTTCGAAAGACGTTTCATTAATTTTTACATTACAGATACTTCAAACCTTGGCTGGGAGACGGCTTGCTCATTAGCTCTGGTGAAAAATGGAGATCGCACAGGAAAATAATAGCGCCTACATTCCACTTGAACGTATTAAAAACGTTCGTTCCATTATTTTATGAAAACAGCAGAGATTTAGTATTACGTCTGCGGCAACAAATAGGAAAAGAATTTGACTGTCATGATTATTTATCAGCAGTCACCGTTGATATTTTATTGGAAACAGCAATGGGTCTAAGGGAATCTGAGAAACATAAAACTGGTTATGATTACGCTATGGCTGTGATGAAGTAAGTATTTCATAATTACAGTGTCGATTCTTTTTAATGATGAACAAGTTACATTACCTTTTGTGGATTGTTATTTTAATATAAAATATTCACAACAACGTAAGCGGATATAATAAAAAAATATTTTTAATTAATGCTGAATTTGCGCTTATGTTGTTTAAATCTTTTCAACATAATATATATATATTGTAGTAAATGAAGAAATAGAGTTTTTTCTATATTTCATTATAGTCACGCGTAGCTTCGCGTTTTTTTAAACATTTTTATTACATTACAAAATTATCTGAAACGTACCCTTGTGTTTATTTTTTTCTAGAAAAAAATTTAGCTTGAATAATTTTGATATAGTATTAATAAATAATACAGTGATATATAATTGTTCGATGTATTTGTACCTGTCTTAAAGAAACATTCGTACAAAATTAATAGGTGCTCTAAACTTTTCCAACATGCATTTTCCTTATAAATTGCTTCGTAACACAAATGTCTAAAAACGGTGTGTTACATATTCCAAAATTTCTATCCAGTTGTTTACTATGTAAATTTTTTTCTACGCAAGCAGTTGGGATTCGAGTCATTAAATTCAATAAAATATGTGACCCTAATCATTAATTATAAAATCTAAATTATGTAGTTAAAACGACACTGCAATAAGGCTGCAATATGACTTTGACTTTCTTTTGTGAAATATGTAAATATGCATGTATCATTTACATGGAATTTTAACATGCTTTTATTAACATAGTATGTGCGACATCATTCATCGACGACAGTACAACGTGAATCTGAGATTCGACTTTATCTTCCAATTCACAAAGTTCGCGAAGCAACAAGAGAATCTGCTCAATACCATTCATGGCTTAACCTCCAGAGTAATTCAAAAGAAAAAGGAAGAAGCTTATAGGAAAATCTGCGCGAGTACTGGGGAGGAACAGAAGAGGCTGACAGAAATTGCGGCGTCACAAGATTCTACGGAGAAAAATTCGAGTAACGAGAAAGATAAGGGAGCGACGAAAATGCACTACGTGAGGGACGATCTTGATGATATTGACGACAATGATGTGGGTGAAAAACGTAGACTCGCCTTCTTGGATCTCATGCTGGAACTTTCGAGAAATGGCGCGCAACTCAGTGACAACGAAATCAAGGAAGAAGTCGACACCATTATGTTTGAGGTAAAAGGATAATTTAAAGCCAAGCGTCGATGTTCAAGGTGAGTCCAGAATCTGCATAAATAGTGGACGGATTGTTGAATACTATATACTAAATAGGTTTTCGTACATAAAAAACACTTGGCAGCCATATTTGTATATTACCTAAAATCGCTTAAAAAATGTAGACGGACTCTAATTGAACAAAATGTAATCTTTTGCACGTACATTCAATGTTTTCATCTCTACTATTGCTTGAATGATAAATGAAAACATGAGAACGCTGCCAACTTTAACTGTCGAAATTAATACTCGAAGAAAGAAGCACGCATTTAATCAACACACTAATGTATGTCTCAGATTCCAAAAGTGTTTAACCCTTTCACTGTGTATTTAATTTTTCGGAGGATTCTTGAAAAGCATCAATTTTACGTCAATAAAAAAAGTTTTTAATTTTCAGTTTTTCATTTTTTTCAGAGCACTTTGCTGAGAATCACAGTACTAGAGAACACTTTTTTTTTAATGCGTGGGCTATAGTCGAACACCGCAGTTAAGTGGTTAAACTTTAACCCCTTCACTGCGGTGTTCGACCCTTTAACCGTTAAAGGGTTACATATCCTTGACAGGTCGGAAAATAGTGTCATTTTTATGAGTTTTATTTCATGTTAAGAAAAATGAAGTATAATGCGTATCATTGTTATTGTATTCTATGCGTATCACTATCATGTATCATTGCTTATAAATGAAGCTCTATTCTCTTCAAAAAGAAATTTGATATTTTGAGAAATGATCTAATACTAGCCTTCTTTGGCTTTTTATTAACAAAAAAAGATGAAAGTTTAAGGCGAAAACCATATGCTTGAATTTAAGTAACTGCCATTTTTAAAAAAATGAATTTCTACAAAATTGCCGCTGATAAGTACTAGATTACAATGTTAAGAATATTCGGGCAAAATTTTATTCAAATCGGTCCACTAATCTGTGAGATATTTTCGGTACCACAAATGTTGTACCCATGAAAAAGCATTGGGAAAAAGGGCTGCTATGACACCATATCGTAAGATATGGAATTTCTTTTTGAAGGGAATACAGCTTAATTTAAACACAACAAGGTGTATATCTTGTTTTTTAAATATGAAGTTTCTTTATACGAAACAAAAATCATAAAAATCACCCTGTTTTCTGACCGATCAAGGGTATGTAACCCCTTAAAGGATTCTTTGAATTTATCCTTAGAACAGCATATTGATTACTATTTATCTTAAACTACTTCTTGATACCACTTATTTGAAACTCTTCTTGGAATTCCTTCGTTCATTTATATACATTATACATATACATGTAATTGTACAGTATAATTCACCTGAATTCAAGAAAAAATCATTTAATCAGAATAACTGTGGAATATATGAAACATAAATAAATAAAACTGCAGTTGCAGAATACTAATATGAGCTGGAACACTCGATAAATGCATAGCATTTTTGTTTTTCAGGGGCATGACACCACCGCTGCGGGTTCTAGTTTTGTTCTGTGCGTACTCGGTATACATCAAGATATCCAGGTGAGTCTAATAAAAGTATTAGGGTGGATGAACAGGTTTCTCCTGCTTGTAATAAAACATTTTGATTCCAATGCTATTACGTGGTTTCTTTCAACTTTATGCATGCGAATAAAATTTAAAAGTGGACTCGGGAGATTCAAAAGATAGTCGATATATTAAAATTTAGTTAAATATATTACAAGTTTTGGTTTTACCTACATGTAATAGCAAATTTTTGAATTTTCATAAAAAATACGAGAAAACTTTTTGGCCATCTCATTACAAAACAACGTACGTACGAAAGAAGTACAGAATATACAGGGCGAGCCAGTTAACTTATCCACCCAGAATAATTTCTAAAGTTTGAAATTTGAAAGCGCAGTGAATTTTATATAAGAAAATATTAAGCTTTACTTCTCCCAAACCTAATATTAATAGCAGGTGTAACAGATTAATAACAGATACTATAACTAAGGTAAATACCATTTACTCTCTATTTACTAAATAACAAGACCATGAACAATGATTTTGCAAATATCTCGCTAATTATTAGGTTTAGAACAAATAAATCTTATAGAAAACGCTTGAGCATCATATGTTCCCTTCGACACCGTGCAATTTCTATATAAAACACTTTTGTGTAGAATACACATTTCAGAAGTTATCCGGGGTGGACAAATTATGTGACTCACCCTGTATTGACGAATACAGCTTTCCTAATTTCATTAATCATAAAATGTGATTTTTTTACATTTGTCGAGCTACTACTATAAATAACACGTTTTGGACACTGTACACAATGGTTCGCATTAAAAATGCAATGCTTTGAATCTTTATTTTAACGTCGCTAAGTAAGCTACTATATCTCTGCGCTGTTCCATACTTTTGACACCTGTGAATACCATTCTTGTACCGGGAACAAATGTCCTGGGGGACTCCAAGTAAGCATTCATATGGGCCTCGTCCCAAATAATGGCTTTCTTTTGCATAGAATCCGTGTACTTAAATCCAGGAGTACCTACATTTGTTATTTTATATATTATATATAGTATTTATAAAAATATACAGAATAATATATGCCAGGCCTTCCCAAGTAGGGGAAATCTGCTCCTGGAACACATGTTTCGGTTCTCCTTCCAACGCTGCACCTTCAGCTAAGGTGGGACGACTTCTACTACCCTCTCTCCGAGGAGACAGTAACGTCGCTGGGAAGCATGTTGGGCGCTTTAGGGCGAAAGTACCAAATGTGTTAAATTTTTATAGGAAATTTCATAATGACTTAAAAATAGTAGGAAAGATTAAAATTTAAACTAGCATTTCAAAATGACGTAAAAAGAATTTAAAAAAATGTATTACATACAATGTATGTAATACATTTTTTTAATACATTGTATGTAATACATTTTTTTTAAATTCTTTTTACGTCATTTTGAAATGCTAGTTTAAATTTTAATTTTTCCTACTATTTTTAAGTCATTATGAAATTTCCTATAAATGTATTACATACATTGTATGTAATACATTTTTTTAATACATTGTATGTAATACATTTTTTTTAAATTCTTTTTACGTCATTTTGAAATGCTAGTTTAAATTTTAATTTTTCCTACTATTTTTAAGTCATTATGAAATTTCCTATAAAAATTTGACACATTTGGTACTTTCGCCCTAAAGCGCCCAACATGCTTCCCAGCGACGTTACTGTCTCCTCGGAGACAGGGTAGTAGAAGTCGTCCCACCTTAGCTGAAGGCGCAGCGTTGGAAGGAGAACCGAAACATGTGTTCCAGGAGCACATTTCCCCTACTTGGGAAGGCCTGATATATGCGAATAAAATTGATGAATTGTTGCTTTAAAAAATATGGTTTCTTGTTTAATCCTCCGTTGGCACTCTGGGTGTCAGCCACCCATAAGCTGATTTTGACGGTCAGTACTTCAACACGCAAAATAAATACTTTTTTCCAAAGCCGACTTAAAACCTATTTTTTTCTCAAAATATTATATCTGAACAACAACTCTGTAGATTTTTCGCTTCTAAAAGTTACAATTTTTTAATTATTTTCTTCGTTTCTTCTCGACATATAATAATCTAGACCTTTTTTACAAAAACTGTGGTCAAATTTCAATCAAAAGACTATTTAAATAGATTCCAGAGACCTTGAGATTGACCCACAATATTTTTCGTTACGATTGGAATCTTTAAATGAGAATGGCAGTCATTCAAAAATTGCTCTGGGTGTAGCCACCTAGGTAGGTCAAAGTTGGTCGGAAAAATATGTGTCAACGAAGGGATAAGGGTTCTACTTAGGCAGTCGTTTTTGTCGAAAATGAAGCATTTCTTTTTCAATTAATTACAAAGAAATAAATTGGAGCTGAGACTTATCCTTTGACACAATGTTTATTAACATCATAAGATTAAAAAAAAAACATATTTTTGACTGAACAAACACATTTTTTTTTATGTTTATGATGTGAAAAAACTTTGTTCCAAAGGTCAAGATCCTGACCTTTATTTCTTTGTAATTAAATGAAAAAGAAATGCTTCATTTTCGACAAAAACGACTGGCTAGTACCCTTACTGTAAAAAATTTCAAACTTAAAGTAGTGTCCATAATGCATTACTAACTTCTTATAAATTAATGAATGCTACAATAATAATACTTGCAATTGTTTACATAGGACAGTTAATTTTATATTGATTCTATTAATCTAAACTTAGTTACATGCATTAATTTTAATACATTAGGTACGAAATGCAAAGTTAGTTTTCACTAAAATTATTACATTGGTTTAGTCGAAATAATTTTTTCTGAAGTTAGTATTTGCAAAATTGAGATGGTTCTAATTGCGTGAATCAGAGTAATTTTAAAAAATTTTGTGATAGTCTTATGAAATTTATAATATAAATAATCACTGATCTAAAATTTGATTAACTGATAATTCATAACAGAAAGGACAAATTAAAATAAAATTTATATTTGATGAATTTCCGAAAATTTTTAAATTTCAGCTACGTTCTCGTTTATGAATTATGATTAACCCACGGGAAGCAAATTTTGTATTTCTTCATTTGCAAGTTTCGGGTTAAGTTCAACTAGCATATACGGTGAAGAATATATATTTAAATAAAGAAGTCCAATTTAAGCTACAGATGATTCAAGTATTTCGATATATAAAGCAAATAACCTTATGTTCGAAGTACAAAAAAAATTTCTTGCATGATTTATAAGTATTTAAAATTGCACTGTTATAATTCAAAGACTTAACCTATGTAATTTAATTGCAAAGTAAATATAGCTTCAAGAATTTGTACAAATTTCAAATTACACAGGCAGTAAACGTAAAATCTATTAATATACCGATTTATCAGCCTAAATATTCTAAAATTCATAAATAAGTGTATGAATACGTACTACCACAGGTCTTGCCCATAATGCCAAAAAGATTAGGACCTACTCTGTGTTTACCATTCTTGTCATCGGTGTGGCACATGGCACACATTCTTACAAATAGAACTTTTCCTTTGACTGCATCTCCCATTTTTACAAAAGAATTTATTACTCTTATTATAGGAGGTTATGCCAATTATCCATGCAATCATCGAGCACTATAGTGAAGTATCATATTGTCACTCGATGTTTATCGATTTCGATGTCACTTGCAGCTTTTTATTAAATCACGGCTTTTTATTAAATCACTACTTTAAATCACGAATTTTTCAATTCGTTCGACAGAAATTAATATCTTTGTAGTATTTTAATTGCTAAAATATTTTTCTACTATTCATGGTGTAGTATAGGTTGTAGATAAGTAATTATGTTATGATCAGAACTATCAGAAGTGGGATGATTCCACATAAAAAAGTCGGAATGTCGCAATAAAGTGTTTGCCTATTTTGCGACAATCAAGTTTAGAATAGCTAATGTTGAGAATGCATTCGTGTGCATACGCGTTCTCTTGTATTGTATTGCAAATATTTATTGAATCACTCGAATAAGCACGTTATCACTTATACCTCTCTTATTATACGTACTACTTAGGAAAATATTATTGCAAAAATTATTTATTAGAAAATTATTTATTACACTATTTTATCGATAATATTGCTATGAAAATAAAATTGTGCGTAGGTACTGCGTAAATCTGAGAGTGATAATATTGTATCTACTTATACCTTAATATCTTAAGATTAAAAGTGCAAATAAAAAATTCAGTTACTATTATTTGTTTAATCAGTGATTACATATAGAATGTAATAGCAACGCTTGTATCTTAGGATCGCGTGTACGAGGAATTGGATTCTATTTTCAAAGGATCTGACCGACCTTGCACGTTCCAAGATACATTGGAAATGAAATACCTGGAAAGAGTTATTTTCGAAACTCTGAGGCTTTTCCCACCAGTGCCAGCCATTGCAAGGTTACTTAACGAAGACGTTAAACTTGGTAAATTTTATACACACAGTTTATAATTAATACTTAATAAGAGTTATATATTTTCTAGATTATTACTTAAACATTTTTCAAAATTTCTTTAACAGTTCAGATTTTCAAATACATAGCTCCACTTACCAATAAATAATCAATAATATTAATTGAAATCTGTTTAGCATATATGATGTACCACGATATTTTGTTACATTTTAACAAAATTGTATGTTTTTATTAAAATTCAAATATTATTCAAAATTCAAAAATCCTTGAAACAGAAAGTATAATTACTACATACAATTCATGTCCAGTACATCATGTACTTTTAAGGTTTTTAAGTAACGCGTGATACATATTATCGAAATTCACGTGGCAATGTTTCATTCGTTTACAGTAACTAAGAACTACGTGCTGCCAAAAGGTTGTACAGTTCTAATTTTACCGTACAGGGTTCATCGTTTAGAGGAATTCTATCCGAATCCCGAACAGTTCGACCCTGATAATTTTTTGCCAGAACGAATGCAGAGGAGACATTACTATTCCTTCATTCCCTTCAGTGCAGGACCCAGGCAAGTAATCATTTCTATCGCCTAAAACCATTCATCAACTATATGCTTATTGTTTTGATTTCCATTATCCATCGAGAATTTTAATTCAGCCTACATTTGCAATTCATATTTACCTGCAATTATTCTTATCTAATCTGCTTCATTCAGTATATTAACATGAAGTAATCATACAGATAACATGAATCGTAAATTTTTCCAACCACCACTTTGATAAATAAAGAGCAATTTATTTTATCATAAATGAAAGGTTTGTATGTCAGGATTGTTGGAGAGTGAAACGTACTTCTTTTAAAATAGAAAATATTCCGTTTTCGGTAACACAATAATTATGATCCACAGCACTGCTCCTTGAAGCAAGCCCCCTTAACATTATAATGGTTTATACCAGTTTCTACGATACTGCTACTGAATTTAATCACGATGCGATGCCATGAAATATTCTACGTATGGGTAAACAATTTCTGAAAGTTAATAAATAGGAGAATGTTATAATAACAGCACTCCATATAAAATATGTATACTTCACAATGTAACAACGATAAACGCGATACTAAATTTATAAATATCAATGTGTAGATACCAAACACCGTAGAAATAGGCATCCCTTCAGAAGCATTACGTTTCTTGAAAGTCAGGTTTTATGAAATACGTTTAACGCGATTAAATTACGGCTTTTTTTTTTAGATCGTGCGTGGGAAGGAAATACGCGCTGTTAAAGTTGAAGGTCTTATTGTCGACGATCCTGCGGAACTACAAGATCCTGTCGGATCTCACAGAAAAGGACTTCCGGCTGAAGATTGACATTATCCTCAAGAGGGTAGACGGGTTCCGAATAAAAATTGAGCCACGAAATAAAAGCAGTGAAGGGGTTCGTGCTTAAGATGGAGTTCTCATGAATGACACACAATAACTGAACACTGCAAGAAAAAATGCAAAACTCCATAGATGTGGATCTACGTACCTACTATTAGATTGAAATTGACATTTACTCGTGGAAGAAAAGGCTTTTGTTGTTCAGTAATTAACTATATTTAAATGAAGTAATACAATTTCGTGATATACACCCGCTTTCTTATAACAACGCTTATTGATATATATATATGTTTATAATAAATTCAGTTACGTCATGGATTCGTTCATTCTTGGAAATTAAGTTTTAATACTTTCTAATGTTACTGGGCGATTAAAAATTCATAAAATAAATCGGAATCTTCGAAATTTTGTCTCATTTTTGTCCCCACCTTACACACGTAATACAAAGACAATAATAAAAATTCATACAACATTATTCTATCATTCGTCCAAAAGAAGGAATCATTTTTTTTACGGAATACAGATGCAATTGCAATCTGGAAAAATATCATGAGTGGAACTAGACAGGTACATATCGCTCATTTACTGCATCAACGACACAACTCAAAGTTTGCAGTTTTTGTGTTATTAGCATAGAAAATCGGTTGTTGTCTAACAAAACTTTTGAACCCGTTTCTCCAAAAATCGAGAATTTGGAATTATGTCGTTGTTGCAGCAAATTAGCGATATTCTCCTAGGACCCAGGGCCCCATTATCATTTTAGTCTCACATGCAACATTACCGGGAAAATTTGAAACAGATTGTAACGTTGTACGTCATAGGAATTAGACTTCAACACGGGAAAAATTAGGTCATTCGAAACGCGATTTACAAATATTTATGGTAGAGGAATATTTTAAAGATCGTCTTATGAATGTATTCCGTCCAACGGAAGAGAAAAAACTATCACAACAAAACACATTCGCCACTTATCCTTGCTGTTCTCTTCTAGTTTACTTAACGTAAAACAAATTAGCACGCAAAATCGTTATTTATGAATAGAGTGCCAAACTTAATTTATTTTAAGAGCATCTGTTGCTCAACCTCACCGGTTTAGCATGTATGTATACGCATATATTAAGCATGGTATATGATACTATATGATATGTACTATATGTACTATAGGATATAATAAAGACATATAATAATAATAATAAGTTCTGTGTTACCAGAATTTTTTCAGAGTCTTCATTTTGTTACTTTTTAAAAATCAATATTAACATAAGTTCGGATCAGTATGTCTGAACGCCGAAGTATAACGTATAATTGTACTTACAATGACGGAAGTGATGCCGAAAATTATATCATACAGCAGAATAACTAACAAGTAAAATGGCCATGAAGAACTCGATACCCTTCTGGAAAATGCATATACCCATTTATTTCAATAAGGTTATTTTCGATGGAATTAGTAAAACATTGCGTTATACTACATATATATATATATACGATGCAACTGCACACAGTAATTTCTCGATAAATGTATCTTGAAATACCTCACCAAGGAATTGGAACTTGGTGTAGAAAAAGCAAAATGATAGAGTGATAAAAGTCATAAAGAAATAGAGATAAATTTCATCGCAGATCCTCTGAGGTGAGTGAACCCCGTGCGACTGTGGCTTTGAATACCTCTGCTCGACCCCTCGCCCGACTTGCCCCGCGTACACCGCTGCACGCGGGTTGCCTGCTTTAAAAATTTTTTTTTATAAAATCTGAATCTGAATTCCACGGAAAGAACACGGAAAGAGACTCCATCAGGATATGAAGGGTATTGAATTCATGGATTTTGACATGAGGCAATGGTGGGAAATTATATTTGGTTCCTCATAAAAGAAACGAATCCCAAAACGAACAAAAGACACAAAAAGAGCCAGAACTATTTCTATAACACACATATATTAACAATATACTTGAAAAAATGTACAAAATGATTTAAAATTGAAATAACCGAATCAAATGGAAAAAAACACAAAAATCGAGAAAAAATGAAATTTTGGTGCTTTCACACAATTGTCTCTAGCTTCGGTATTAAATTTATCCGTAGATTTTTTTCAGTAGTACCTTGTTTTTTTCGTAAATGTGCAGACTCAACGTAAGAAATGAGAATGAATTGAATGAGACTGAATGAATTTACGATTTCAATTTCGGTCGTAGAAAATGATTTTTTTTCACATATTTCCATCGATTTCACCATCGATTTCAATTTGGTATAATTTTCGAACATACCAGTCATTCGCAACACGAAATATTCGCAATTAAGTGGGACCACCTTTTTGACAAACAGGTAAAAAGTTCACCTGTCGATATCTCGAAAACGTATCCATAGAAATTTTTGTAAATCTTATTTTCGGAATCCGCAGGTCATTTTCAATAAGAAAAAAAAAATAGTGGCTGCGCAAAATTTTTTTTTATTTTTTAAACTAGTGTAATTCGTTCTATAATAAATTACCCTAGGCTTCCTTAGATGTTTTCGTTCACTATTTGGTGAAAGGGTGAACCTGGAAAGCTGAACCTATCAACTACGTTATGTTAGTTATGGCGTGGTGGACTTGGGAGCGAACTAAGAAAACATTTATTTGGCTGGTGCCGATCGAAATGATTTGGAACGGCATAAGAGCATGCATGAGCATGCAAAACCATCGTAGAGATACACGAAGGAGGGTAGAGAATGTAGACACATCGATGAGATGCATGAGAGGGAACAAATCATGCAAAACCATCGAAGAAATGCATGAGATAAAAGCAATAATGTAAAAACCATCTTCGATGGCTTTACAAATCGTGAAAACCCTTCGAAGAAATCAGTTGGAAGAAAATTGAATTTTGACCTTCGCTGAACAACAAAACTTGCAGTGGTTTTTAACGAACCCCAAAAATCGGCACCAACTAAATAAACTACCTCAGACCAGGGGGCCGAGGGAAATTGATATTTCTACTAAAATATTCATATCAGTGGCTATTACTATGAAAAACGATGTTAACAACATTTACACTAACCGTCCAGTATAAATAATTATCGATATAACTCGTGATATAAAGCAATTGGTAACACTTGGACTTTGAAATGATTTTTTACGTCGCATCAATTGCGTTTGATTTAAATAAAACTTAAATTATTAATATTTGTAAATATATATCTTTGTTGTCATAAAATGCGTATAAGATATACCTTTAAACAATATATTGAAAGACGTGTAATTCTAACATATTGTTTTATATTAAATATAGATTGTAGAAAATATTAATTTTTCATCAATGCGAATTGCACACTTTTTCAATAATAGTAAATGTTACATAATTATTTAATAAAATTCAATATGATATTATGATGTCAAAATAATAATAATAAAGTAATATACATGCATTGAAAGTCTTTTATTTGGTTTGCTTCCTTTATTTTCATATATTTACATCAACTTGATTATAAAATATTTATTTTAAGTTAATCACACTATTTAACTAGTCGTATATGTACAATCAGTTACAATATTTCGCGTACCTATAACGTATGATTGTAAAGTAACAGGAATCTCCAAAACTTTTAATCGGAATCAATTCCTTGAAATATATCTTACAGTAAATATGTAGAACATTCAACTTGAATGTTAAAATTAGAAATGTTTCTATTATAAAAAAGATCAGGTTTATAAATTTGAGAAAGTAATTCACTTCACGTAAGCACTAAACATGTTTAAGAAATTGAAAACAACATTTTCATTACATTCTATAAATGAAAGCATTCTGTAGAAGCCCTATTATTAACAATAAAATTTTGGTTCATTTTTGTACAACAGGTTATATTCAAATAGCTGCGAGTGCGCCGTCCTTCTTTCTCTGCTGGCGTCAATTTGCAGAAAGGGGCCTGGAAGTTTGGGTAGCGATTATATTCGCCCGTTTCTTTCTCCTCTTTGGTAAATTCACTGAAAGGAACTGTATTGCCCAAGGAATAACGAATAGGACGTTCATTAGTATAAGAGCAAGCTGGCACACCACGAAACTGTTGGTCCAGTCCTTCATGAGCCCTAAAACAGATCATTCACATCTCAAATTCCGCCTACTCTCTGCTGTAAATAAAAGCTGTTGCTTTTTCTTCCGTTTCTCTTTAATATTTGCATCCAAAATTTTCACATACACAGTTAACCTTTCGCGGTCACACGGTGTGTATCGCACCCCAGGCAATTTTCGAGTTCAAATGTCCCGCCTTTACGACTTCAAAATGAATTTAGACCTTAATATCAATATTTAATAATTCAGTGAATTTTAACAAAAATAATTTTTTTTTTCCACAACTATATCAAAATTTACATTTCTAGAAAGACTATTGCAAGTATACAATTATCACTCCAATGTTAAAAGATTCAAAATACGAAAATGGTAACTCAAAAATGACTCAAAGAAAGTGTGACCACGTAGGGTTAAAATAAATCTAGAAGCATATTGACTAATACACATTTACACCATTTTTAAATCAAACAATAAAATGTACCATCTAACTTTATCAGGCAAAATATTTCCCCTACTTTTAATAAGCACGGTGACACTTAATAACGATAGTGAATCCTCACTTCCATTTAATTTAAATACATGGATAATTTCATCTATTTAAGTATGTAGTCTATGCTTCGAGTGAAATTGTATAAATTATTTAAGAGATTACCGCCTAGCTGCAAGCAACCAGCCGAGCGATCGAGCTGTCCCGTTGCCAAGGGTAGAATCGGTGAGGAGAACTGCAATAGGCTCGTAGCGTAAGTATATGTGACTGGGACAGCTCGATGGCTCGGTTGGTTGCCCGCAGCTAGGAGGTGAAAACGGCTCCTTGTGCACCTCTGCTGTATACTACAGTTTGCACTCGTTATAAGCTCGACGAATGGGGCTGGCTGCGGGCGTACGGCGCGTTGTGGACACTATTCCGCGCGGCCACTGGCGCTCTTTCGTTTCCTCACCGTCGTTCTCGGGTTCTCTCACTCTCGTCCGAAGGATTCCAAGAATTGGTGGGGATAGTCGCCGAGCGTACAACGTATGGTAGAAACGGGCTTATAACGAGTGGCTATCGTATACAGGGCGAATTCCACTTACGCCCAAATCACGGCCGTAGGAATTTTCCGTTTTTGTAATAAAATGAATATCATAAATTGTATTCCTCTATAATATCCCTAATATAAGTTCCTGTTTTCGAGTCGCAATTTATATTTAAAAACCTGTATTTTCCGACAATGCTTTTTTCATAGATTTCTCTCTCATATTTCAGGAGATTTTTATAAATTTTGAAACGTGAACCACGTTGCAGGTGATTTGGGTGTAAGTGGAATTCGCCCACAATATACATGTATTACATACTCACCAACGATTGGCCCAAACAATATGGAAGTTACGCCACTAATAGCGCCATAAATTCCGTATGCCGAGGCAAACTTCTCAATACTGATGTCTTCTATGATGACCAATGGCTGTGGCACCAATAACCAGGATCTAACCACCCCTATAACTGCTATCATTACAAATGTGCCCATCAAGGTGCCGTTGTACAGCAAGTAACCTGCGCAAAGAGGATTCGGACGATAAGATTTTTATAACATTGTAATTATTTGTAATTGTTACATTCTGAACAAATTTTGTCAATTTCGTGTGGTGTATATTCAAGGAAATAAAGTGAGACAATAAAGTTCAGCCTAAATTAATGAAAACACAGGACATGTATGTTTATAGAGTTCGTCTTGTTATGTGTTTCTGTTTTTTGTTAATGTATTGTTAACCCATTTTCCATATAATGCGCAGTATTGTCTGTAAGAAAGATTTTCGCAGTCGGCTCTAATAATAATTATGACCTTATGTGATATTTCTATTCTATTAAATTGGCATGTGCTTAATTTACTGACCAACTTTTGCAAACGCCATGCAAATCATAGCGACGAAGAATATATATTTCGCTTTGACGTTTATCACCAAAGTGAAAATTGCTAGCAAAATCTTGGACGCCAATTCCGCAGCGGCGCTGATAGTAATTGCCAGAGCTGCTTGACTTTTCGTGTAGCCACCGTTAGTCATCACCAATGGTAACAGAGATGAAAACGTGAAGTCACTCGATAAAACGAAACTGATCCCCATACAAATGTTGAGGAAACCGCAATTCTTTAACAGTGATATTTCCAGAAATTCTCCCAAGATTTCTCTGTATCATTTAAAACACATTAATGTTAATGAAGTACAGAGCCAAGATGTAAATTACAATTATTCAGTAGTTCCCATAAAATAATTTTTTGAAGAAAATTTAAAAAATATCGCGAAATTTACTGATATTGTGAAATTGATAATTTAAAGTGCAATATATTATACTTACTTTATTTGCCTTTTCCCGATACAATTTTCTTCGCTCATAGAAACTTGAACTCCTTTTTCTGCGTACTTCTCTTTAGATTTCTCAAACTGATGTTTGACATCTCCAAAACCTCCGATTCCAGTCACTAGATTCGCTAAGCTTGATGAAGAAAGTGCTGACAGGCGTCTTGTTAACAGTTCACGCATCGATCCAGATTTAATTCGATTATAAACTTTATCCTCGAGCTCAGAAATCGAGGCAACTCTCTTCGCAGGCTCCTAAATTCCAACAAGGTAAAGAAGGAGTAAAAAATGTTCACAACCCTCTAATTCTTGTAATTTATGAATAACTCCATTGTGCCACAATGGTGTAACGCTGACTTCGATGAATTTTTATTTTCCAAGTCCGCCATTATCTTCTTTCATTTTCATATACCTTAGTAGTAGCGAAATATCAGTTCTTAATTTTGAACAGAGAAGTCTGATATAAAGAGTTGAGTTTCTTAGTAAAAATTCTAAATTTTGCAACTTGAATTACAGGTTTACCAGTGTCTTTATACAGGCATATGAAAGTAATAATATTGGAATGCAGTTAATTTTTAATATTGTAACAATATGTAACTCACTTTTTTCCAAATATATCTTTCTTCGGGTTATATAATTATTAGATTGTAAAAAATGATTCCATGTAGGATATGGGTTTTAAACGTAACTGTAACTGTGCTCTGTAGCTTACTTGTAAGGATTCAATTAAAAGCGGAATTTGCTTTCCGCTTTCGTTTTTAAGACTTGTCAAGCTGCTCCACCTAGTTTTCGCAGGAAGATGAGTAATATCGGTAGAACAACGATTTGACACTGTCATTCCACACAATTTCCGTATTTCCCTCTGGCGTGCCCTTTCCGCGCGAACATCTTCCGGTTTCTTCGCGTGCCATTCAACGGGATGCATCATCGTCATACCGACGATGCAATTTAAGCTCATGGCGCCCGTCACCAATGCAGTGCCTATTAAATCAACACAGTTTAGTACTTACACAGTACTTACGTATAATCTTTTAATCATTCATAAAATATCATGAATTAACGATTCATATGATTACTGTATTCACACGTGCCAAGTTGGAATAGAATATAGATTATAATAATTTATAATACATCTCACCTCGGAATCCGTATACCTTCATCAATTTTTCGATGCATATAGGATACGCAATCCCACCTAAGCCGACAATGACTTGGGCGGCGCTCATTACCTGGAAAGCAAAAATTTCCCTAAAAAATCAAGAATATAAGTATCTTGTGGAACGACGGGCATCGGCCTTGCATTTACGTACTGAAGCCCGTCTCTTCACGAAGTAAGCGTTGAAATTAGTGTTGCAAATCGTGATGATCAAACCCAGGCCCATCCCTTGAAGAAAGTTTAAGAACGCCATTTCGTAGACGTTGGTGACGAACGCCAAACCAACGTTCGGCAATGAAAACATTACTGCGCCAAAAACACCTACCGTCCTCATTTCAAATTTCTTCAGTAACGTGTTGGTCATTAAACCTGTTGAAAAACATGGAATGTTAATTTTCATGCTACTGGACCGCAGAGATTAACAAAATACCATTTGAATATTCGAGTACTTCTTAAAGTTGTAATATAAATTATTAATAATTGAAATTCATTTTAAGTTAAATATCTTGAGTCTTTTTTGTTATTTATATTGTAATTAAATATTATTTATATGTTCCAGAGTTAAACAAGTACAACTATAGTATTGTAATAAATTAAAAGTCTCTATTTCATGTGTACCTACTAACATATCCGTATTTTTATTTCTGCTATTTTTAGTACTCAGGTACCCGTACCTATAGTGCCGGACAAAAGTATTGGGACACGCTTTAAAACAGAATAACCTTTTTAAAATTAGCCTAAACGGTTTTTTTGAGAAGCTAGAAGGTAGGAGCTAGAAGCTTTTGAGAAGCTCGAAAATTAGCCTAAACGTAGTTTTTTAAGAAGCTAGAAGGGTTAGTTTACTAAGTAGCTGACGTGTTTCAGCGTTTTGAAAAAAATGGAATTGGTCGAAATAACGAAGAAAATAGTGAAGGTTGCGTGTTCAACTTTTTTATCTGAGCCTGTAATGAAAATTTGAAAGTCCCTAATAATACATTCTGACGATTTCATCGAAATCGGTTGATGCAGAAACAAGCGACAGGCATCGAAATATGTAAAAATTTGAGGTTTATTACAGTTTTAAGCCGAAAAAATGTGATTTCCGCCACTTCTAATTGTTTGTAGCCCATAGCTACGTCAACCACTTTGGGTGGAATTTTCAATATGTATACAACTCATTTAAATCTACAAACCGGATTTTTAAATTTTCATTACAAGCTCACATAAAAAAGTTGAAAGAGCGACCTTTACAATTCTCTTTCACTAATTAGTGATCTTTGAATCTAACTAATCCTTTAATCTTCTCAAAAAAAACTCAGGTCGTTTGAACCAATTTTCAAAAAATTATTCTGCTTTAAAGGGTGTCCAAATACCTACTTTTTGTCCGGCACTGTACATACAAATACATTTGCACTTGTAAATACTTATGTGGCTTGAGAAGCAATAATACGGCTTTTCAAATTTGAAGGTCACAAGTAACAATAATAAATCCCAACATAATCTTTTCTAACAAAATTTGTTAATAAATAAATCCAAACATAAGTAGGTACATGTGCATTTATATCCGTGTACACGGAGATTAAAATAAGTATACGTTGCATGATTCCCGTGTACACGTCTGTGCCGTATTATCGTTTTCGGGGGCCCTGAGGCGAGCTCCATATGGGGCCCCCTAAATTATTCTAAATTAAACAAAGTTGAAAATACTGCGCTAACACGCAAATTGAATAAGTATTAAAACAGTTAAATAAATAAGATTAAACGTGGGGTGCATTGCCACGAGAAAAGGGCCCCATTTTAAAATCTAAATTTTGGTGTACCTATTCCTTATTTTCTTTCCGTTACAGTTGGAGGCCTCACTTCCAATCTTTTTCTAGCTTTTACAACCCAATGTTTTTTTAATTTTCCAATTTTTCAGAGGCCCCCCGAGGCGGCTGCCTCTATCGTCTCTATGTTAAGACGGTACTGGTACACGTGCCTCTTTAGTACACGTTCAAGACCATTACCTCGAATATTACTATAGCTACTATCGTATAATACTATATTACTGATAAACAAATTATTCAAGACCATAATATGTACATATACTCTGTTAGAAATACTGTTACAAAGACGTTTACGTCTTTTCAAAAAGTTTAAAAATCAAGGGACGTTTGATAATGCGAGGAGTAAATCAACATTTTTACTTATCTTATCTTAAAGATTGTTCAAATGTAACGGTTAAACAAACACAATAACTCGTGTCTGGAAATTCATTAAAAAAATGACGCATTCATATATTTACGCAGTTGTTCTCAGTTCTGAGCTTTTTCGACATCACTTTATACATTGTTATTAGGGATGGGATCAAGTTTAATATGTACTCACGAAACCAAATCGAATTCAATACAAAAAGTTCACTTTTGGAGTTTCGGTTAATACTCGTAAAAGATCATGTTCAATTATACGTACTTGTTAAAGGGGGATTGCGCCTTGTTGGGCCGAAAAAAAAGGTAATTTTTGTGAATTTTTGGTACAAAAACGGTTCGACAAAGTAATTTGCGGTTTGACAGGTCGTTTTATTATAGCTTGAACTATTGTTCTGAATTTTTGTGTGACAATGAAATAAAAAACATGGCAGATGCAGCGAGAGCGATGAATAATAATCGGGTGGCCCTGGCGCTGACGAAAAGTACTGTAAGGGTTATCCGAAACACGAAAAGGAAAAGCGATTCTTAAACTATATGAATGTGACTACGGATGGTAGTATATGCATTAAGAAAAATAAAAAAATGTTAAAATGGCAGCCTTTTGAAAAAGATGAAGCGCCCTGATTTCAGTCTGAGAAACGTTTTGCCTCAAACTCGAGAAAAATTCTTTAAATAAAAAAGGATCGGTAACAGATACGGCAATAAATCAACTACCAGCCATAGCCACATTCATATACTTTAAGAATGTATTTTCGTTTTTGTGTTTCGGATAACTCTTACAGTACTTTTCTTCAACGCCAGGGCCACTCGATTATTTTTCAACGCTCTCTCTGTATCTGCCATATTATTTTTTCACTGTCACACAATAATTCAGAACAATAGTTCAAGATACAGTAAAACAGCCTGCCAATCCCCAAATTAATTTGTTGAACCGTTTTCGAACCAAAAAAATCATAAATAATTACCTATTTTTCCGCCCAATAAGGCACAATCCTCCCTTAAGTACTCGGGGGGGGGGGGGTCTTAAACGCGTACCTGTAGGATTCGAATATGTACCTAAGTACCTATAAGTACTTTGACATTTGAAACAATCGAATCTCGTAAAAGTATCTAGTAATCGAACCCTGAAAGACAGCAATTTCGCAAACAAAACAAAAAGAAATTACACGATTGCACGGAATAGAAAAGTCCTGGTCAAAGTACCTACTCATAAAAGATTCGAATCTACTGCGTCAGGGTTCGATTGTACTAGAAATTATTGTTTTTCCTCTTTCAAATACCTACTCGTGAACTGTTCGAAACTATCCAGTAAGATTAGAAACCAACTTCCAATACACTTCATCCTATCACTAATTCTTATACGAGACAAGGCTTAGATAGCGCCTTTTTAGTGTCTCTATGTTTCTCATATCATGTATGTATGTGTATTATTACCAAAAAATTCATAGATATATACAAAGTAATAACAATTATCGTGTCAAAGCATATTCACTGGAAACTGATTTTTTTAAAGCACGGGTCACTATAATTATTTGTCAGATAGATTTGCTATTATATCAATTTCGTATAAACGTTGATGTTGTAAAAAGTGTAACATAATACTTGAAATGATAACAAAGTATTTGTTGCAAAGTCATCGTTCGATCTTCCTTTCAAATTTTTGGACATGTCATTTTACCAGAAAAATGTAAATACTCAGTCACTCTTATCTGACGCCTACAGAGCTATTCGAGATTTATATACATGAACTATTCGTGAATTGCAGGTGTCTTATCGTCAATGTTTTCATCACCCGACACTGTGCGTAATTAAACCTTGCCGTTGGAAATGTGTACATAAGGCTAATAGTTTGAATAGTATTCAACTACGGCATGATTATGCCAGATAATGTGAAGTTTCTGGTAGTTACTGAACACACGAGCGAAACTAGCGACACTCCTGATGGGTTAATCTTGACCAACTGGTACCTTCAAAACTAATCACCACTATTTTATATTGAGGAAGGATTTTGATTCTAGCAACTAAATAGCGTGATAAGGAAAACTAGTGTAATTTTAAAATTATTGTAATTATTGTAATTTTCTTTTTTAAATGCATCACAAAATATTATATTAGGCTTGATTACAAATGATAAAAAAAATTTAATGAATATTGCTCATTACTTATTTACTCATTAAAGAACACTGCACATAAAAATTTCATAAAGTTACTAAACTTTCTTATTTAACTTGGAAGAAATTATGAATTATAATATTTTTATACCCTTGTCGTACATTATTTTTTCCATAAATAATTATGAAACGAGGTTTCATCATATTTAAAAAATTCTCCCATCGTATCGCATTGCATAGAAAAATTTAATAGTTTCGTCCCAACTATATTTATAAATTATCATCATGAAATCCGTTTTATCAGTACCGAGTATCAGGCACATTTGAAACAAAACACAAATGCGTTGAAGCATTCTCAAACGGAGGACAAAATTTCTCAATGACACGTTATCACTGTTATGTTCGTCTCTAAGGATGCACATCGGGAAATAAATATACACGCGGCCACTATATCTAACGTAAATATTTCGAAGGGATACAACTATTTTTACATTCAATTATTACTTGTATGAAATTTAACAGTTATATTTCAATTACTAAGATAGTTATCAGAAGATAATTTTAGACACGTTGGAAGTATCACCTAACCAAACCTGTCAGAAAATTAAGCTTTCAGTTTCAACTGTTCATTGCTGCAGTTTACATTACTTGCATTTTCAGACAAGTCTCATTTCCTGGCGCCTAGGCACTTCGTGACAAATAAACGTAAATATATTTCTACAACACGTGGACGAAGTTAATGTAGATCAAGTTAATGTAGCAGTTGTATCTTTTTTTTTTTAACTTATTTCAGTAAAATTCGATCAATTTTTTATAGATCGTCGAGTTACTGTAATATAACGGTATTTCCTCATGGAACTCTTTTGTGGTTTACGACTGGAATTTGGAAGCTATTTAAACATTTGTACCTTTGCCCATGTTTTCTCTAATCGCAACTGTCTCTGTTAAAGGAGTATATTTAAAATAAAATACCAATGGTGGGTCAAGGAGCGTTTCGCGTTTCGTGGGCCTAACATCAACTGTTTGAATTTACGTGCCTTTTTCCCGCAATTATTGTACGATTTTCACTTTTCTCCGCCAAGGAGTATGTTAGAAATTGAAGTAGCATCACTTTTGTGTTATTGGTATAATTGATTGTAACAGAATTTTAGAAATTTTAAGCACTAATGCTGTACATGTTATACTATTGATTTAAAATTTAAATTCAGTATTTTTACAGAAACTTCATGTATAAGTAAAAAAAAACATCATGCATATTTCAACTTCATTATTGATTATGGTTACGACAAGGTTGCATTCTTTGTACATTTTTTAGTGAAATACGTTTACTTACCAGCAATCGAAAAAGTAACCATAAAGACGGAATTAAAAAGTGTCATTGCTGTGCCAGCTTGACCAGTGGCTTCGAGAAAATCGCCAAATACAATTCCAAATGATGCAGTTGGTCCAAATGTGGTAACCTGTAAGAAGAATAAGGCAAATGGGAATTTATTATAAATAGGACAATAAAACGGCATACAAAATATTATATTTTCATGATCGATGTTGTCGCTGTCATTTTCAAGAGAAGTTTAATGACCTTTAGAAATGACCATTGAAAAGCATAAACACGTAATAAAAATAATATTAAAGCTTTGGAACTTTAACTTCTGTACAAATCGTGCACATTTGTTTAAACACACCCCTTATTCGTAACAGGAACTTTAACAGTGCATTGTTTTTGCATACCCATCAACATATAACTGTCAGCATCTTTCCGCGCATGAAAATAAATAAGTCTTGTATTACGTAACATTAATTCAGTAAGAATAAAACGTTTATTACTTTAAATGACGTAATATTTCTTATTGAAAAAACTTGAATTTTAATACACGAAACAAGCAATATTATTTTCGTTGGAACTGGACCTTCTGATGAAAATATTCAGTTTCATAATAATTAATGAGTTAATATACAGTTAACTATCGGAAGCATTTAACCAATTATACAGAATATAGTGGAAGTAATGCCTCATGTTTGTATACTCTTTACGTGTGTGAACATTTAAATCATGGATTTATAAAAATACCACGTCAGTCACTAGTTTGAAACTTCACACGTACGCAGTAGCAACTATATTTGCCAACTGCCCCTGAACTGTACACAGTAATAACGTTTTGCAAAAATAAAGCAAAATAGGAAATAAAAATATAAAAGCATCCTCTGAAGTTTGTGTTCTTGATGATAGTGGTAAGTCGTAATATGTGGTACTAACAAATACTAATATCATGGCCAAAGCAACCATCCATCCCCAACCGCCATCGGGGGCCAAGTCTTCCAGCGTAATTTCGTCGTCTTCTGTTTCTTCTTCTTTGTAGGAGAGTAACGCATTATTTTGAAGTTTCTTCTCATCCTCGATGAAAATGTTCGTCGTTGTTGTCATTGTGGTTGCTCCATTATTTTTAGCTACCGTCATATTTTCGTAGAGTCTACACGCGTCGCACAGAAAGTATTTGATACATAAATGCTGAGATTAGTCAATTCTCATTAGAAATCACTAACATTTCTCCCATTCAACTCCATCTCACTTAAAACGTTCAGGCACTCTATATCCACGATTGTCACTAAACATCAAAGACATTTTTCTTCAAGATTCCATGCGTCAAAATAGTGAAGAGTTTCATTTTCACTTGCAAACAATTTTTTAAACAAATGGAGCTGTTTTTGAAAGCTACAATTTCAAATTCGAGAAGGAATCACGACTGATTCTCACGAAGCTACATGTTCCAAAAATTGATAAAAAATGACATGGATATGTCAACTTTTTTTTATCTTGATGATGCATAGATTCTGTCTTTAAATAATTAATTTCAACAATTCTGTCATTCTGTACATTGCTTAAAACACAGAGAGTAAATTTACTTTAGTCGATCAAATAAAGAATAGTTTACTCAGTTTACAGATTCAACCGTGCGAAAATGTGTAACTTAGAAGGTCTTACCACCAGAAGGCCTTTATTTTTTTTCCAAACGGTAAAGGAACACCACTATTTTAATTAATAAATTTTACACAGTGTGTGACAGTCGGCTGAATGGTTTTTGACTGAACGAAGCTGGGTACAAACGATTTCAAAGACTCTCTTATCTCTGTACACAATGTCGTGGTACTAAGTACCTACTCATAATGAGAATGAAATATAACGACCGTAGGATCTGCAATTAGAAAATCAACCGTGAAAAAGTTTAGATTGTAAATGGCATGTGGCAACTTTTTGTATAGAGCTGATTAAATCAGACCGTTAATGACACAAAAATAATTATTATACAGCATCATATTTTTACCCCTTATGTTTTCTTGTTTGTGTAATTTGTAGCAAATGAGAGGAAATCAAAATAATAATAAAATTATTTTAGTTTCTTTCAGGGTTATAAAATTTTAATCGCAAACATCCAATTATGATTATTACAATACTTTAATTTCATTGAAAGCTACTTAAAAGGAATATTAAAAACATATAACGCCATATTAAACGAGACAGATATGTGAGATATGGAACTATATATTTATAATATCACGTCCAAATATTTAAATAAATATCACTCAAAGATTTTTTTAAATGTTACAAAGATTTTGTTAAAAAACTTATTTCAGAAGAATTTTCAAATTCATTGTAGCGTATGAAATAAATAATATTTATCTCCGATATGTATTTCATACTTACTAAACAATAGTATTATTTATAAAACAATACAGTACTAGTAATCGCTTTGTACTACAATTTATTATACAATATGGTATTCGATATAGAAATAAAATAATAATTTGAAGAAAGAATGCATTTAAATTTGGGATATAATTTCTTTTATCTAAATTTTGTAACATGAAAAATGATTTTAACTGCATTCTTTGCTGAAAGAAAAGTACAAAGCTGAATACGTAATCAGTAAAATAATTATCTTCAATGAAAAATAAAAAAATAGATGTTTTTTCTTATAAACAAATGAAGTTCCAAATAAACTTCTCCATATCAGAATTCATACCACATAGAAAATAAATAGAAGTAAACGTAGATATTTGACTACACACTTGTACGAATTGGCAAATTAATATTTAAATTTATGAAATAATATTCTGATATAGCTAATAAAATAAAAATAAAAAGCAGTGGAACTCTAATTCTGCGTATCAATGAATTTTTCTTCCTAAATGCATGTTTGTTAAAAATTGTTTTAAGCCTCATTTAATCATACAAAAGAAGACTTTCACAGTGAATAGCGTGTAATTTATGAATCTTAAATATTACTAAAATTAGTCGCGAACAAATGAAAATGGGTTGGCAAGCATTAATTATCGCCAACTTTGACAGCTATTTCTGTATCATTTTGTATACTACCTTGACAAATAATTGTTCAGATTGCTAAACAGTTAAAACGATGCACAAACTTTCCATTGAGTCTACATATAAATATTCATAAGTTATGATTTCACCACGCTTTTTAGGAGTAGTTATAAGTTTTTATTCTTACATATATCAATTCAAAAGCCTTGCAAATGATGATGTCGAAGCACAAATCTTAACAATCGTGCGAATACAAACGTGAAGAACGTGTAATCATCAAAACGCGTTATATGTATAGAGTTACAAATTTTATAATGCCCCTGAAGCATACACTGGAATATTCACTACAGACGTACGGTTGCGGTTAGTAAGGCGTAAGGGTTCGTAAGGCAAACTCCATCTTTTGTAATATTCACTGATTGGTAACAGAAGCATTCAACGATATATACTTACGCCTAGATGTTTACTTACTAAAAATACCAGTTTGCCAATTCACAGACATTATATGTCACGGTACAAGACTACTCCTTTTTCTTCAATTGTTTACGTACTCTTGGATTATTTTAAGTTTCTTATACATTTTCTGTATAACGCCCGTAATAATCATAATTTCTATTACGAGAGTTGCTAATAAATAACTAAATAAACAAATTTGATCGTTACATTACTTATTTGCAAGTACTCATATACCTACTATTAACGTGGAATAATTGAAAAATACTTTCACATTTTTTTATAATAATTAAAGATTCGAAATATTTAAATTGAATGTAAATTTTTTAAAGTGATTTGGATACTATTTTTAATTGTAAATTCAAGTACTGTGTTTAACATTGACATATCTTTCAAAACATCTTCCAATTCGCATTAATTTATATATTCATTACTGATAAATGCCTATATTATTTTTGCCATTAACTCAACAGATTAATTCGCGGCCATTATTCTTGCGTGCCTCATATGCTACTAATAAAACTGCATTTCTCGACGCTTTTAGCAATATAATTTGCGCGTTCCGAATACGTTTATCATGTTACAACGTGATAAAATACAATACATATAGACTTGAACACGTGATAGACCTCCTTCACGAGTATTATTAATTGGTTACTAAAATTCTTAAGTAATTTACACTTTTACATACCTTTCTCGATTCGCTCTAATTCAGAGACACTAATTTTTGTATTACGTAGATAACTTTTTTAATGATCGTTTCTAATATATTAGGAATTGTATCAATCGTTTTGAAACAATCCTTTATATTAATGCAATTATTTAAAGTTTAATTATCTTTATACATTAATGAAAATCAACAAATAATCACACGCGAATTACTTTGTAATTCTTTGTTTCTAGCTATTTAATTGTCGTAAATTCTATCACCGCGATATGAACTGAATATTATTAAAATGACCGTGGAAATGATGATTGTCATCAGAGTACATTTACTGTGCGAAAATAAATTAGCTCCAAAGCCGCAACTAGTTTACACCGCAAGTAATTTAAGCCATTGGAAAAAAAAACTCTGCGATCGTGTTAATTAATCCATCTGACATTCATTTACTACTGCAGCGAACAATGAGCAGTTCTGCTTTAAATATTATTCAGTAACTAGCAGACAATTTTGCACATTGTAGTTGATACTTTTTCGAAAGCGCCGCAGTTTCATTTATTTTGGAAAATTCTCATTACGTTTGTAAATTACCTTCGCATACAGGGAGCGCGTGTAGCAGTGGTACAATCGCGTATAAGATGATTATTTGCGCAAAAATAAATCGAAATTGAAGAATTATTTCTTTATCAGAGGAATCATTGTATTCAGTAAAATTGTTTTAAAACTTTGTCTTGTCAAACTATTTCCTATTATTTTCAATCCATTTCATCTGTGGCAAAATTTAGAGAAACAATACAAACCTGTTATAGAATCGGAACACTAATTTAAAGGAAAATACCTTCGAAATTTAGATTCTCACAAACAAAGCTTCTTCAAAAAAAATCATTCTATAATTCTGATTCATTTGTCCACAAGGTAACGCAACATTTAGGTCGTGTCACCATTATTAGCGCGCCCTGTACGTATTAACTGTTTTGAGTACTGACAATTGAAAAATAAATTGCTTCTATGTAGTTATAAATTATCTTATATATTTCTATTTAAGGATAGATTCAGCTTTTGTAGTAACATAATTTTGTAATTAATTTTGCAGCGAATATGATTTTTCTTAATCCGGCCGTAAGTAGGGCGGTATTATATGATCGATTCTAAAAGTGTACCGTGTGTTCTGCAAGATATAATACGATAAGAACAATAAATAAGGAGATAATAAAGAAATTTCTGAAATAAGGTTGATGCTTTCTTGATACAGAACAATGTAGTATTTTTCTGTTATCACCAATGAAAGATGCAAATATAAACACTTTCAATGTATATATCTATATGTACATTAAGCATTAATATTTTTCTAATGTACTGTCTCCCATCACCAGCGTGGAAATAAATTTTCAAAAATATTATTTTCAAAAACTGCAACTGTTCCAGACAGTCAAAGCTTGATATCCGTTTGATAATATACAAATTCACATACAAACTGCATTTTGTCCCTATTGCAAACCAAGTAATAAATTAAAACTCAATTTATAAAAGGCTCGAAAATTTCCAATCGCAGAGGTGGACAGAAGTAGCCCCAATAAAATACAGAAATTAGATTATCACCGATAGCAACAATAATGTCAATAGTGAAGATGATAACAGAATCTGCTATGCAATTATTTAATTTGAAATTGTTACGCTGATGTAACTGAAAGCCAACTTCGATTCGGATTTTAATGAATTTCATAATGCAACGATTTCGAAACCAGGGGCCCAAATATCCTTAACACTGAAGTAAACAATGGAAAAAGCGAGTAACATAATTTCTCCCCTCATTGCTCTTTTATTGCCCCGTCCACAAGAACAACCAACCAGATAAAAAAGAAAACAAGAACTGCCGCGAAAATAACAAAAAACTGTGTCATTGTTATCCGTGCATACAGCAACGAATGTATCTCTATACATATGTATCAGGACCTCTTTATTTCAGGCTTAATCAATTCAGCTCGTGATCTAAATTCCCAGCAGAGAAAACGACCGCTACAAACCGTGTTTCCATCGAATGAAAAATGCTTTAACGCACTTCGGCATTGATTCGAATGTTAACATCAACCTTTGTCAACGACGTTGATGTGCGTACGCATATTTTCTGCCCCTGACGAATTCTCATTAACACTGGACGAAAATTGATTCGCTTCGGCCGATGTCGCGTTCACTGTCACACAAAGACGCACGAAACGTTGACGGCAATTAGGCGCGAGGTGGTGGGATTTATCGTTCCGTAACGGGACATAGTAAATTAGCCGCGTCTCGGATAAAGGATCGTCGTACGAAAACCCGCCTTAAATCGGCCGTGTCCGCTCTCGCCGCGAAACGCCGCGGAATCAACGCGCGACAGTGGCGATTGCGGTCGAACCAGTGACGAGATATCACTAATCTCTCGTGTCTTCTCTTCGCGCTTTCTTTCCTCCTCGTGGCCTAACAATCATCCACCGTTTTCTTCGCGAAGCACACGATAATACAGAAAAGAGACTGGGGCACGATCTGGCGGCGTCATTTCTTGGCCTGGCATGCGGGGCCCGTGGTCGTCCATGGTTTTCGCCTTACACATTTCCCTGAAAGTGAAAAGTTTCGAAGGGAAAATGTAGAAAGGGATTGCCAATAGTGTGGAAAGTGTGATTTTTTTCGAAGGGACATCGAACTGTGATTAATTTGTTCCTGACGAATCTTGGTAATGTTTTCAACGGAACCCCGCGGCACGATAACCACGCTACTGATAATGAAATATCGAGCGGCTGTGGGTGTACTTATGCACTTTCAAAGTGGAGTCAGCCTATGGATTGGAAGCAGGCTAGTACGCTTGGTTGGTACCTTAACTGTCAGTGCGGGTATACTGTTTCCAGTTCCATTAACGTTTGAATTTGGACGATCGATTTGGAGTGCATATATTTGGAGGGAAAGTAACATCTTTTGAGTGACATTCATTGCTGGTAATTATCCGAATCTTTCTTCTAAATAGCCAGAAACACGATACTTTAATCGTTCTATTTCATATTTATATGTGTAGGTATGTAGTGGAATTGTGCTTGCAAGCAATTACGTTGAACCGATATGATTATAATGCAGTTAAGAATCTAATGTTTATAGATGATTGTAAGTTTTAAAGGGCGTTTAATTTTTTAGAAATTACTGGGGTATTTTAGTATTTTCATAAATAACAGAAGTGTACCATATTCGACGTCTTTATTCATTATTTTCCAAAGTTACAGGCGTAAAAATTGAGGTTCGGATCGTAATGTTAGTGAAAATTATTATCTTTTGTGGCAAATATATTTAAAATACCTTCTTTGCTAAAAATCTAGAATCTGTTTTCATACTACTCTTTTATTTCATTCGAGTTTCGTATTACAGCTTACTTTACACACAGCAACGTTTACATTGCCCTTATTCTCGATATTAGCTGAAGCTAAGCGATTAATTGAAAAATAAATGATTTCCCTCTAAAAATACTTTCACTGATACGTGACAGTCCACTGCGCGTGACGCTCGCCAGTGGACCACGTGAGGTATGATGCATTCACTGCAATGGAACTTTATAAGTAGATAAAGAAGTGGAAAACATTTGACACGTGTAAGAACATTTGCATAAACACACAATAATTTATAGAATATTTAACAACAAATCCGTGTTTCGCTCGCTGCAACGTTAAATTTTTACGACCTCAGAATGATTTTAAATGACACGATAACCCAGTGGCTGGGGGTCGAAGCTTTGTAATCCGACAATATGGGTTTCAGCACCTATTCTGGTACATACACGTTTTCATTTTTCTTATATTCTGTTTCTATTTCCGTTACGAATAGTGTATTCTAATTATTTCTGCCACATTCACAATGACTCATTTTATCATTTGAAAGGGAAATGCGAAAATATGCAAATATTTTCCGTCTGAACGTTTATCAAACACGTTACGTTCTTCTAAATACTGAATGCTGTTTCGTAAGTTGTTGGAACTGTGAAATTTTGTTTTATAAATGAAAATAAATAAATATATGCTAAATTACTATTATTGTCAAATCTCTTGATAGTGTCAAATTTTTTGGAAGCGTACGCAACATTCTTTACAGGTGAGAAATTATTCTTCACAGTTTAGTCGATAAAGGAAAGTAACGAACATTTTAATTGCCAAATTGGAGCACTGATTGTGAGTAGATGCTCACGTATTGCACAAATGTTATCTATAATACATAAATATGATATCCATAGTAATAGCTGATAAAGAAAGAATTGAATATTTTGTTTTTCTTCCAAATAATGGTAAACGTAGTTTAAATATTAAATTAAATAATTGTAAGAAAGTCTGACAAAAAAGCGCCTACCAAAGGACAGCGGTGTACTTCGAGCCTGGACCGTTAGATGACGAAGCTTCAACCTTACATGTTGAACTAGTTTTTACCTTAAAAAAAATTTGAAGTTTCAAATGTTTAACTCGTTTTTTTGTTGTTTCCATTTTTCGTTACACTATCTATGTGCAAAGTTAACTCTTAATATTTAATCTATTAACACTTTATGAGGTTCCCTCGCCAATGTAAAGCATACTGAATTATCACGTACATATCAGTAAACCTATAATTGAAAATCAAATCATTTATTATTTCATTAATTGCTTAGATCCAGCTAATACAAAATATAAGCATCGGAGTATACCACTGGATGTTGAACGCACTTATTATAACTTACAAGGAAAGTCTCCCAGGTGTCCGCCTCCGATTGCTTTGAATTTTAGATATGTTTTAGAGGACCGAAAAATAAGATATACGTGTTTTTTATAGCGGCCCGTTTTCATATTTAGGGGGTGAAACCGCCCCTCAAAGTTATAAGATTTTCAGGTAATCACCTCCGATTGCTTCAGTATTTTAATATGTTTTAAAGGGCCGAAAAATAAGAAATACGTGTCTTTTTATTTCGACCCGTTTGCATGTCAAAGTTCATAAGGGGTACAAAATTGTGTTGAGTAAAACTTCATATGAAAAAACATATCCAGAAACCAAAGTAATCAGAGGTGGGCACCACCTATTCGTATGAAATTTGAGGGGTGGTTTCACCCCCTAAATATGAAAACGGGCCGCTATAAAAAAACACGTATATGTATCTTACTTTTCGGTCCCCGGTTACTGAGTCCCCATTTATGCCAACGATTAAAAATAAGATCTTTAATATGATATATAAATATGTCTGCACATAGGATATTTAATATCTTATGTAATACAGAAAGTTGCAACGAAGTTGAAAAAAAATATTGAAGTTATATGTAGGAAGAGGCAGACGGCCTTTGATACGAGCAATATATTCAATTCAATTATTTACAATCGTAAACGGGATTCGATTCTTCGACCTTGGGCATATCAATCAGCCATTTACACCACCTGCACCTTGTTAGTCGTTCATTGTACAACGTTGACATTAGCATAATACATATGCGCATGTAATGTGTATCTATATCACCAGATTCCTATGTATATTCGTTGTTTATTCGTCACCTTTTGATTTTGAGACTCGTTCTTTATAACATTAAAAATATAGAAATACTTTAAATAAATGCCAACGCTACAGTTCGTATAGTATATTTTATTGCACTGCATCAGAATATTTAACACGTTCCCTAAACTGCTGAACTTATTAGTGTGCGTAGCACATTATTAAAAATTCGGTTAATCTAGAAATCCAAATATATTTACAGTTATGTTGAAAACCCAGTTTTTAGACGAGAAGGTAGTATTTAATAAATATTATATTTCCACAGAATGCAGTGACATTAAGGCTAGGGTTTATATGTATACATATGTAAAAGTTATTAATGATGAATACAATTCATTTGTTTTAGGGACAATTTACTAACGTATTTATATGTATGTATATGTGACTTACGCTGCCAACATTTTGAAATCACTTGCCGAATTTCATTAAAGAATTTAGTATAACAAATTTTTGGGCCAAGTGGAAACTAATACTTTCAACGATTACAATATTCTTTGTTTTAGTAAATTTGAATATCTTAATAAAACGCGCGAAAGTTACTTAATTTTGTTGTTCAATGGGATAATCTCTACATCCGTTATATTCACAAAGTGATTCCAACTTTTGCCCTGCAATGTATGTACACACTTTCGAAATCGATTTAAAGAATTATATACTCCTAGGACCGTAAAAAGAGGAAACTTTTAGTGATTTTTTTACTTATAATTAATTTTGTTAATCAAAAATCGTAATATGCACTTGAAAGCTTATAATTTGAAGAATATCTTCAAAAAACGAATGACGATAATTCGTCTTGTTCGCCGCGTAGCTGCTGTTGAACAAAACAGGGTCATCAAGTAAGAAGTTTGCGGTGCCAAAAATTTCTCCTCTGGGTGTCATCCAAAAGCAATCAGAAAAATATCCCTTAAAGTATGTAAAAGAAACTAGAATTCATTTTGCGCTATTTTTAAAATTATCATTTTTAAAAAAAATAGGAGTGTTTGATCTTTAATTCAACCCCGTTATATAATTTCTCAGACTATTATAGTATAGTTATTACTATACCTATTGATGTTCGAATAATTTTCGTTATTAAACTATATTATTTGCAAACAACATTTCACGATCCATATGCAGCATTACTATTATTACATAAAATAGCTTCAGTGTTGCCCCGTTAAAAGTACAGGTCCTCCCTTCCGTTAAGAGAGCATTTCTATCCCCGCTACATCTTCTTTAGTCGCCGCAGCGAGTGTGAGACTAGCGTTAGCGTGAGCGAGAAAACACGCGACAGCAAAATACCATAAATTTCGTTCGTTATAGCAGCATCGTATTACTAAAAAGAGACGACAGTAACGAAAGGCGAGCCGAATACCATACCGTTTTGTTAAGGGATTGCCTTATCCCCCGAGCAGCGTGCTTACAACGGGACACCACTGTTCTTCAACGATTCTCCACAACTCATGCTATTAGTAAGACTCCTCTGTGTCGGTGACTTGTAGTTTCTGAATTTCTTTCTTTTTTCCTTCGTAAACGTACATGGCAGGTATTTTGAAGCATTTTCTGATTCTACAAATGTACATGTATTTTTAAAAACGATATATTACATCATCAATTGAGATCAGTTATTTACAGATCACCCATCGAGAATATTGAAATACTCGTTAACGTACAGTTAGCACGAATAAGTACAAGGTGATTTATATAAACACTCAATATAAAGCGAAACAGATATGAGTTACACGAGTTCCAAAATGGCTATAACTTTACAGAAAAATAAAATGGGTTTCCTGTCACATTTTGGACCCCCATTAAGGATGCTCCGGTTTAGAGTCCATAAAAATAGGTGATCTTTAGGAAATAATTGAAGGAAAACTACTACATATAATTTAAGCATTGTTTAAGGATGTCTTAAATTATAGAAATATAGTTTTTGTTTTATAATTAATCATTGCAGACGGCACTGGGGAGTCGTTAAAGTCGAGGCGTCCAAAAATTCATAAAAATCGGTGGAACCTGTAGCACCTTAACTATTGGTCTGAAATAAAAAACAATGCCAGATTATTAACGGCCATGAAACTCTCTCGTGGGCTAAGCAGTATAAATTACAAAAAATGACATTTTTTGAGAAAATAACGACACTTGAAGTTTGAAATCACTTTTTCTCTATACTTTTTGTCCTTTCAAAGCCTTCGAAAATTACAAATTTTCAAATTTTTTAAAATGTTAGTGGTTTCTCCACTACACAGAAGTATATTCTTCAAAATAAAAAAGTTTCAGTCGAATCGGATAATAATGTTTTGAGATACAGGTTCCACCGGTTTTAAGAACACTGTTTTGAGAAAAACACGTTTAAAATACGTGAGTGCCAAGTGGCCGGATATTAGCCATGCATTTTCCGCTACTCAAATGCCTATAACTTCGGCAATTTTACGAATTTCAAAAAATCCTTTTAAACACGTATTCCTAAAAGGTTGAACATTCGAAAAATGAAAAGAAACGATTTTTAAACCAGAACCTCCCCTTAAAATACATTCCTGAAATATATATTTACTCCACTTCAAACACTAGATTGCATTCATTGTCTCTTAATGTATCTTGGCAGTTTTGGTATTTATAATTATACGAAAATAAAAATAAAACACCAATTACTTCCGTAAAATATGAAAATTAAAAAAATATGTTGTTCCTCGGTTAAACAGCTTCGACGAACAAAAGCATGATTCACATATTCTTCTTCTTCACGTAGTCATCCTTTTTTGAATTATGATAATGAGTAGCGTTTTTTCACATGGAATCACATATTCTTGTCCTCTGCACGTTATATTATGCAGATAAGATTACAACGAATGTAAGTATCTACCAGCTAAGAGAAATTTGAAATTTTACGGAATCTTTTAAGTGTAGAATTAGTTTTTTTTTCAAATCTTCGAATCTCACTTACATGTAAAGAGTACTTCATGTTTTAGGATTTCTAGAGAGTTTGCTTTTCATTAGCCCTCTATCTAATCACTGGACAATTAGATTAGATTCCAATCTTTCAGTTTATCTATAAACAAAGTTACACATACGAAGTCACTGTGATTATAAAATATAAAACTTCCTCTTTATTTTATTATATATAAAAATGCGAAAAGCGTACAATGTCGAAAACGCTAGTAGTTATTTACAATCATCTAGATTCTAGAATAACGTTTGTACATTTGCAAGTACTTCTTTGACTTTAGTTAATAATAATTAATATAAAAAGAACATTTGAAACCACAAAACGATCACGATCATTTTGAAATTTTAATTATGTAGATTAATTTATTTTTTTACGTTCCCCTCTAAAACCCAATTTATACCAGTACTCATGAAAGCTAATCTATTACATTATTCCTAAAAGTTAAGAGGCGTAAAATATTAGTGAAGTATATATTACAAAAAAAATCAGAATCAACTTTATTGAAGGAACAGTTACCAATTTTCCTCCTTGGGTAGGCACGATGTATAGAGCACCAATGTGTTTGTATCCACTATCCATAGACGTATCAAAGATATGTACATTCGTTAAGAGCAAAAGAAACACATTTTCATAAAAATGTATTTTCATTTCGTTATATTACCATTTAAAATGAAGGTATAATTCTTTCAGCATTGTAAGTCCCACATCACAATGTAATACGTATTTTTCCACGAGACGACGGAAGAAAGAGGGGCGAACGAAGAACGAATTGGTTTGCCATTGAGTGACAGTGCTTCGTCAGTCATAACCGAAGCCAGAAGTGAGGGAAACATCTAACCGGTCTTTCTGGACTGCGTATCGGATCATTAAGCAGTGAATAAAGCGTCAGTGATTAAACTACACCTCGTAACATGTGATTACCAAATACAATTGCGGGCACCTCACTTTGCAACAACGTTTCGCACGATCATTCCTATACCCTTGAAAAACCGTCGATTAAACTTGATCATATGTGGGAGAACAGTGTAAAGGAAAAATGACGAAACGTGAAGACGTTAAGAAGAAAGCCCCCGATGGTGGTTGGGGGTGGTTCGTTTGCCTTGGCAGCAGCTTAATCACGGTAACAATTCTCTTATAATTTCTAGTTTCTATTCTTGCATGTATGTGCATACTTCATATTTAAGCAGCTAATACCCTGTCATTTTGCATCTTTGCTTCCTCCTCTCAGGATCGTGTTACGTTATTTAAATTATTATTATTGAACAGCTTCTCGATATTAATGTCGTTGAAAAAGTTACAATTGTTGACACATATTTATGCAAGATATACTTAATGTCGTGCTAATAAAACTATATCTCATATCTATGCTAATAAAACTATAACTCACGTCCACGCTAATAAAACTCATCACATGGTGCAAGAAAAAATTTGAATAAACACAGGTGTGCAAACTACTCGTCTTTTATGTATTCGAAGCTTGTGATCTAGGAACGGATATATTATTTCACTGATTATGTTTATCTAAGGAATTTGCAATTCCAAAATTCGGGGCCACTAATCGCTCTGAATAATCAGGATTATTCTGTATAATCATAAACGATATTTCTTCTTACCTGTGGTAATAACAATAATTTTCTGACTTTTCCGGAATCTCTATGTTAATTTAAAGTATTTGCCAGTGCTTATTTAAATACACACATGACGAATTTTTATTTTATTAGCAGATTGATTGTATCGCAAAATTAAATGATTAGTTTCTAGATCTATGTATGTGAATTACGATTGTTTTGGTTTTATTTCCACGTCAGTGTTTTTATTACTCAATTATGTTTTTAATTATTTTTCTACAAAACCGCGTCTGATATTCAAGCAAATGGTTTCACAACAAGAGGAAGAGGAAGTGCAGCATATTTGGAATACCAGTTTGTTTCAGACGAATAAAAAATGACGGCAGAGGATGGGAACAAATAAAACTGAATAATATCATAGGGAAACTAAAAAAACTTTTATATTTCAAACTCTCACAAGGGAACATCCCGAACCCAGAAATTCAAAAAATTCTGAAACTTTGTGAATATGTAGGGAATTTATTCTTGATTACAACGAAATTTTTCTTTGCTGCCCCAAAATCACTCTAAGGGGTGGAATTGACCCCTGAAAATCCGGTTATTTTCCGATTTTGTGTTATAACTCGTGAACTGTAAAATAATCTTATTACCATACGATAGATCTAATTAAAAAATGTAACTTCTGTCTTGAGACTTTTTTGTACCTCTTACAGTTCGTGAGTTATAACACAAAATCGGAAAATTGCCGAATTTTTAGGGGTTAATTTCACCCTCTTGGAATGAATTTGAGCATCAAACAAAAATTACGTTGCAATCAGGAGGAAATCTCCTGCATACTCACAAAGTTTCAGAATGTTTCGAATTTTTAGATTTGGGATCTACCCTTGTCAGTAATAATAAAAAACCAAAAGTAGCTGAAACTTTGGTCTTAATAAAAATACCGGTATTCTAATTTATCTTCACCTTATAAGCTTAAAAACACATGTAGATAATAAAATTATTTCCTTTATGATCTAATCAGACTGAAAAATCACAATATAGGAATAATCTTAGGTAAATAGAAATGGATAGCGCTGGCCCAAACCAACGCGGTGTTACGCGTGAAACAAAAGCATCGCTAAGCCCTGGAATATTCCAAATTACTTTCACCTTCGGTATTTCCAATTAGTAACATGTGATTTCAACTTAAAATTTCATGACACACTTTGCATTTTCGAAATTATTTCAAAACTGACACGGAACCGTAAAAGGAACGCTCAAATGAGTAGATTAAGTATTTAACTCTAAAGTTATGACATATTTTTAATCATGGTTGGAACGATTGAATAGTTGCTGAAAAAGTTTTGCAGATTGACGTCTTCTTACTCTGCAGATTAAGTCGAAAATGTCAAAATGGCGGTTCGTCCACAAATGTCATTCGTTAACAGGTCATTAGCCCCTATTGTCTACGGTGTTACAAAGTGGATAAAGTTAGTAGTTTATTAGATACTTCGGTATTCCAAATTACCAACAGTATTCCAAATTGCACTTCCTCTGTTATATACTGAAGATCAGATATTTTTAGAAGTAATACAAATTAAAATTTGACTTTAGTAAAGTATAGATACCCACACTAGTGGTTGATGCGACATTAAATAATGGAACAAAAAGTATGGATAATGCTGGAACGGCATGTATTAATATTCATTTTATTATGTACAATTCCTTTCTCACAAAGAAAAAATCGGTTATATAATAGACCAATAATCGTTCAACCCTCGGAGCACCGACGCGTTATTATTATTATATTATTATTATACTAAAGGGATTACTCGTAAATAAACAAATAAATGGATTATTTATTAGCCTTACTCAAATACAAACTCGCGCTCGCTAAACAGATGTGGCCGGCCTACAAGGCTTGCCGAGCCACACGCCGCGCCGTGAGAATGCACCTTAAGACACTCGCCGTGAACGGAAGTGTCCGGCGAAGCTGTCGAAAATGTGGGTCTAAATGACCCAATTTTAAATGAAAATCTAATCGAGATATTGAATAACATACGGTAATAAATGTCTATATGTACATGAAGATAAATCAATAATGTAACGATAACGGTGGGAATCAATCAAATTTTTCCAAAAAACTCAGCGCGACAAGCAACGACAGCAACATACTTTTTTTTTTAAAATAGAAGTATAATATAGGGAAGATGTCTTTTCATAGCTCCACACAGTTCATAAGTATCGCCATTCTATTGGACATTGAATGTATACTTACTTGACGTTTTCTGACTGATTATCGTTATCTACAGACCCAAAAGTAACATGTTATCCAACACTTTCCGTACTGAGTGGTCCCACCGCTGACAACGGGTGTAGGGTATCAATGTGATTGTTCTTCTGGTAGATAATTTGAATCAGTATGGTGTCTCCTTCTGCGCTTCCCCAGGATGAGTGAATTATGTTTTAGCTCAAACGGAAACCGGGTTGAGGAATAATTTTTCAAAAGGGCATTTTTTACCTTGAAGCACATTTTCATGGCATCGCCTTAATAATCTTAAATTACATCACCCAGTGGTACAGACACAACAAATTATGTTTAATTCCTTTTTGAAAAATGCAATTGAGTATTAATACATGTTTCATACAAAATGTCTTATTTCCAAGTTTGTCTGATGACATAGTGAAATCATTTTTTGGTCCGAAACAAAACGGACACATTTCCTATACTCATCTAGGAAATTATAATGAATTCGAAACAAAAGGAACTTAATTCCAAAAAGTTACCCAAACTTAGTTAAATTAGTTTAAAAATTCCCACTGTCATGGTATCTTTAGAATTAAATGTGATAAAATAAAGTAACTATAAAAATTATATTATATTTTAAAAATGGCAGAAAAATTGTGCAAGTTCTTAACAGTGGAGAAAGGAAAGCTAGAGAGATAGATTTGGCTTATTTCCAAATGGTTTCATACAAAAAGGCTTATTTTGTATAGTTTGCATCAAAAGGGGTTATTTTCAAACGTTTGTTTTAAATAACTATTAAAACATTTTCGATAAATTTAACTAATTAAATTTACTAATAAAAAGAGAAATGATTTTTTTTAATAAACGTAGGTACCACAGTTTCTTGTGGTTATTGAACCTTTTTTCTATGTGGAAACGTGCCGTTTTGAAAAATCACTCCTCAGTTATGGTCATAACTGATGTTAAGCATGATATTTAAGATACCTGTAAATATAGGTACACATAATTACACGTTTTTTTCTTGCTAATACAAAAAAAACATTTGAAGCGATAAAATATTCGTAGTCATGTTACAACGTTAATTATAGTTAGTTTCTCATTAAATTCTTGCGATACTACTCAAATTTCATTTATTACTGATTGTGACAACTATTATATTAATACGATCTCGTAAAAAAGTGTTATTTGCATTTCCACATACATTCTGGTGACGCAAATTGATGAGTATCATGATTACTGATACCAATATCTGATGATCCGTATCTGAAAAGTACTTTCAGATAGAAGTCGATAGTATGGTTGTTTGGTTCTGAATAATCGGAAATCATTTATTTAGTGGCTTTCTATGAATTGAAAAGAAGATGACGATTATCTTTGGTAATATATTCCGGGTCATCGTGCATGCGACGTATTTGTGAGCCACCTGTTCCATGGCATTTGACGTTCGAAATTCGGATTCGAGTCGAGGGCTTCATTTATGGGGTTTTAGAGTAGCACTTGTGTAGGACAGACTTGGACATCATTTAAATAAAATATTTTATAAGCGATTATACATATGTCTGATATATTATCTTATCTGACTAGAAATTATTTTCATATATTCGTATGTTCTTTTATTTGGAGAAGCAAACGATTTTTCTCTGAATTTGTTTCTTATTTGGAGACTAATATAATGATTTTTTGTTTTATTTTACATTTCAATAAGTTTCTAGCAAATAATTTCTGATAGAATTATCTGTTAAACGAAATGTCTGAAATCAGGACATTTCTAAGAGCAAACGTTATTGAAGTTTTCAATAAACTTGAACATGTTCTTTAGACACATTCAAAATAGAAGTTTTTAAAATTATTTTGAAACGGTTTATTTGGTCCTGATACAAAATAAACTTACCTATTCTAAACTGGTTTTAAAACTGAAATAACGAAGTGATAAAATAATTGAAATAATTCATTATTTCAAATATTGAATAATGTTAAAATATAAATATTGAGGAAAATAATTGTAGCACAAAACTAAAGTGGGGGTATCACTTATTTCTTCCTTCATAATATAGGAATTATAAGAATATAAGATTTTAAGGGTGATAATTCTATCGAATTATATCTAGAATATAAGATTTTAAGGGTGATAATTCTATCGTTTAATAATGACGTGCTAATAGCTAATAGTGCTAATAGCTTCCAAAACTATTTAAAAATATAACTCTTCTAAAATAGCTTTGCCAAATTCTTATCTTAAGTTTTGGCCAAAATCTACTAAAGAATATCTAATTTAATATGCAGATCCTCGAAATTATCATTCAGAATTTTATTGCTCAGCCAAGTTAATTATTCTACTTCTCTGACATGGCCCTTCGTGGATTTATATATTTAATTTGAAAATCATACTTGAGGAGCCTCGTAGACTAATGTTTGAGTCGTGGTCATTTTTAAATCTTCAGTGTTATCAGTCTAGAACAAGGAATAATAGGGTGGTGGATAATGAATTTTCAGGATGGAGTTTCTACCCCGCTAGAATTTCTGAAAGACTGCATCTGCGGTAACAAGTACTGACGATTCCTTCTTCATTCGCGAGTAGTTTCGCCACGAGGGTGACAGACTCAAAGACATGTGGTAGACGGCACGTGATGCCGCATGTCACACTTCTGTTGCACAACGAATGTCGTACTCCATTTTCCTGGCCTGCTCGTCGCTGTCCACAGAATCAGAAATACTATGTTATCTAACACTGAGCAATGAATAAATTCCTTTAATCTGTATGGAATTGTACAAAGTAATTAGAGAACATGGAGGATAGATACGCGAAGCCGAGTACTTCCTCGAGGCTTTTATAATTATAAACGCTAAATATGTGATTGTAATAGTGTTAGGTAGGTGAAAGGTTCTGTCATTGTTATTATGAGCAATTTATTTCTCTTCCAGTAAATTATGTAAAATACATTAATTATTATGAAAAATACATACACGTTTGTACGATTTACATACATATTAATGGAACCTTACTCTGCTATTGGACAAAACTATCAAAACTTTTACGCTCGCTTAGTAATGTTGAATGTTCATTAAAAAGTATGAATTATTGTTGATTTTACCATGTAAATAAAAATCTACATTCTGCCGCAAGTTACTTCATACAGAGTGTATAACGAAACGTGTATACTTTTCTGTTTAGCTGTCTTTAAGATCTTTGGACCCCTCGTTTGGCCTCCTTTTTCACGAACCTTTAGAGAAGCTTAATGTAGACTCCACAGGGACGTCGCTAATAATGAGCGTTCTTGATGCAATCGTTAATTTCTCAGGTATCAAACTTACATTCTTTCAATTTTCTAATTTCGATTCATCACAATCATGATAAAATAAACGATGATTTCAACATAGCGATTTGCAATCTGTATAATAAAACTTAGATAATTGTTATAATTATTACTCTGCATGCTACAACTTCCTTTTACATTAAAATAAACATCACTCGCTTACCAAGCTAAACTGATCCTTTTTAAATTTAGGTGTCTTAGTAGGGCCATTGTTGAAGAAATATTCTTACAGGCAAGTGGCTTTCTTTGGCTCTGCTTTAAGTTGTACTGGACTGATACTTACGTCGAGGGCTAACAGCATGTTTCACATTATTTGTACCTACAGTATTTTAGGAGGTATGGCGCAAGAAAGATACAAGTTACATATTTCATGTGTACACTTGATTTAGAGAAGACGCACGTGATTGAAAATTAATCTTTTTGCTTGATAAATTATCACTTCAATGTTTGCGCTTCCAATGGAACTTAAACATCTCTGTAATGCTATTACCATGCAGTCTTGCATTTATATTTTATTACAATTCTTGTTTTAGTTAATACGTGTGTCGTCAACAAGTAATGCATAATTTATAAAAACACTGTATCACATTATGTATATTACAATATTATTTTATTCATTTAATGTACATATTTATTTCTCTTATCATAGGCTTAGGAACTGGTTTAGCCATCGCATCAGCCTTTGTTGCATTAAACACATTCTTTGATAAAAAACGAGGACAAGCCGTCGGTTTTTCCATGGCAGGAACAACGTTAGCTATGATGCTAGTACCACAGGTATGAAGTAACATTCCCTGCGCCCATTTATATTTCTTTTTCATATTTATTTCTTTGTGCAAGATGGTCCACAAATAAGTCATCGTTATATTTGTGCTACCATCGATATATTTACATGTTACATTTTTTACATATTTTGTCATTTAATTACATATCTTTACATTTTGGTGAAAGAATATACATATAGACATTTCGTATAATAAGAGGTAAATTATTAAACAGAAGTCTTAAATAATATAAAGAACTATAACTACTTACCTAGTGAAGAGTAAATTTTATTTTCATTGATTTAACAGCACGGTCTCCATGCATATATGGAGAAACATGTGTGAAAATTCTACTAATATGTCACTTCATTTTCTTTTTCTATAGTTTGTACACCTTCTTCTGGAATCTTATGGATTCCGCGGAGCAATGCTAGTCCTTGGTGGATGGGCACTACATTCAACTGTTGGTGCTTGTTTATTGAGACCACTTGAAGGCGGAGATACAAAAATTGTTAAAAAGGTAATATTACCTACATTTGATACATCAAATTAAAATCAAAATTATAATGAATGCTTTACTCTTTTAAATGAAGTCCAATAGAAACTCGATTATCGGAATTAATCAGGTTACATGTGTGTACGGGTAAGTGAATTTTCGGATGATGAATTTTCGGCACTTGCTTTCTATAGTAGTTATATCCATGCATTTTGGGAAAAGTGTACAAATATTAATAATAGGAGTAAGGAATAATAAAATTAAACGCAATGTGGTTAAAGATGTCTGGTTCCCAAATCTTTTTAGCGAAATTTAATTTATTAAAATTACGTTGTTGTTGTGTTTCCTACCATGATTTGTAATTGCTAAATAAGTCAGTATCTCTTGTTACCATTATTTATTATTCGAATAAAACTTTGCTTTTATTTTGTCACTTCCAGGATAGAAATGAAACATTTGAAAGCGACACATTATTACGCAAAACTAATAATGAAAATGGAAGAAATGGAGTGGGAACGCGACACGACATTATACAGAACGGAAAAAAGAATGCAGGAGAAAAGCGTGAAGTTGGATCGTGCATGCAGAAAATAAATGAATTCTTCGATTTGGACCTTCTTAGAGATGGTGTCTATTTCAACGTAATCATCGGATTGAGTCTGTATTACGTTGCTGAATCAAACTTTAAGCTAATGACTCCATTTTTTCTGTCCAATATAGGTAAATAATATTTTTGAAATTACTTCGAAACGAGTACCGTAGCAAGGAATGTTATTAGAAAACAATGATGTTCTTACAAAATACTTTTAACTAATCCCTGTGCAGATATTTAATTTTCATCGAACGGTAGCCTATTATTTTCATGTGATAGTTAAAAAAATCCCTGATTCCAAATTGTAGTCAAAACTATAATTTTAAACATCAAATTCCTCATCTCAATACAAAGAAAAAAATAATCAACCCTTATCGTACGATTATAAAGCCAGAATAGCACTTTCAAAATGTTATTACCACCATTTGTTTGGTGGGTGATCGCCGAAGATTAATAAGAACTCATGCTGTAACATCTAAAGCTACATTTCCACATATGCAACAAGGAGACCATATTTCCGAGATTTTAAATACATCTAAAAGCGATTTCTTTGTATGTTCAGCGTAACTTGCGCCACACGTTACATATGAGGAAACATGGCTAACATCCTCGCTACGGCACACAGTGGAACGAAACCCGAAAAAACGTGATAAACGGTCAAAATATGATCACAGAATTCCTCAATATTTTCATTAATTTTTAGCAGTGTTAGCTGCTACAGTATTATTAAAATATATTTTTGCCCCATGAATTTAATATGAGACTGACAATGTACAGTAGTTTTTGGAGTTTAAAGAATACCATCTTATTCTTCAAGTTTGTTCTAACACTTTCATAATTTTATATTAATACAGATTACCTTGCTATAATTAAACATTGATTTCAAATTATATACAAAAAATGGCCGCTAAGTTTGTAATACTTCCAGTGAACGAAATCAATTATTAATTAATTATATAGTCGATATACAATGGTGAAATTAGAATAGGACCAAAATTCTGCACAAATTACGAAATCATAATTATGATACTAACTATTTAGTGGAAACATTGAAAGTGAGAGGTTCTATATATATACAAAGCTAGATACTATATCTTGATAGCAAAGATTAAAAATACCTTACACATGTCCGGATTCACAAGTGAGCCCAGATAGCACACAGACGTCTAAAGACGCCCGAAAGACGTCCTAAAGCCAACCAGACTTAAAACGGACGTACAATTGACGTCTTTAAGACGTCTGTGCTATGTGGGAGGAGACGTCTTTAATGCAGCTAATAAAGTCTTAAAGACATCTAAAAGACGTTTTAAAGACCTTGAAAACCATGTTGAAGACGTCCGAAAAGCGTGGTAAATATGTCCAAATGACAACTCAATACGGACGTCTTGAAGACGTGCGGAAAGAACTTAACATTGACGGAAATCGAACCTTGGCCTCGCCGCTTATGAAGTAATCGTTATTCATAACTACCCAAGACACTTCTGTGTAAACTATTTCAACTTTTAGGTACCTACATACTAATCTTAATTGTTCCTAAACAATGCGTATTGGCGCGAAATATCTTATAGAAAGTCATCATTCGCCCTCTTGACACATTCCTCAAAATCTCATAAGACAGACGTAATTTTGAGACTTCATTTTTTTTTGTGTGTGGGTTTATTTTAAGGTGGTAGCATCAATACTCCATTTAATAGAAACGTAGTGATTTCTCAATGAACTCTCAACAAATTGCTATTATTTGCATGTTTAATGTAAAATAGAGGAATATGTACTACGAACTGCTACGATCGATGTTCCGACCGTTTGTCGCGTTTTTTTCGGGTTTCGTTCCACTGTGCGACATTTTTTAGGATTTCGGTAAACATCTCGAAGGAACTTAACGGTCGATAGGAATGACCAACGTAGAAGTTGCCTTTTGTTTGTCAATAACTGCATTCACCGATATTGTTGCCCGACTTCTGCTTCCAACAATTTTCGACAGACTGGGATTCCAGAAAAGGTCCGTCTTCTGGATATCTTGCTTATTGGTTGCAATTGGAAGATCTGGTAAGTACATCTTTACAGTGAGTCGCAAAAATCTACATACATGGTACATATATCATATACCTACACAGGATTGAAGAGTCTTTTGTAGAAAGCACTGCAAGTGCCAAAATTTAAAAAAAGAAACATTTTTATCCAAAAATATCCTACGTGCTCGTGGTAATACTGTAGTATACATAGAATTTGATTTTTGGCTCTTACAGTGTTTTCTACAAGGACTCTTCAATTTTCGAAACTACTGAATACTTGATATTTCAAATTTATGGAGGCTATATAGAACTTGTAATTAACCGTACCAAGTTATACTGCAGAATTTTAAATGATATACTTGTTGTTTATTACGTACATTAATTTTAAATTCGCAAAGCAATGTTTGATCCTTGCTTTGAAGTATGGTGGACTATATTTGAATAGCATTTATGAATATATACGCAAGTAACGAATTGGATAGAACTACGCGATGTAAAAAATTACGAATATTTGTAAAAAATTTCACGCATGTGCCAATATACATATGTACGTAAACATAGCTTCATTGATAAAATCGTTTATATTACTTCGTAAATTGGTTGAACAGGAAATAATTTAAAACTACCATTTTGTTAATTCTAATTTGTGTTTGTTACTTTTTTCAGTACTGGCGCTGCAATCCAAGGGAATATTCTTGATTGTCACATTCATAGTAATAGGCTTCTTACGTGGAGCCACTTTGGTGAATTTGAATCTCAGCATTTCCGAATGCTGTTCCTTACAAAAACTACCAAGTGCCTTAGGAATGTTTATGGTTTCCAAGGGTTTATTCGTTGTAACGATTAGTCCTTTAATCGGTACGTCTCATAGTCTTACAAAATTTCCTGCATCATATTCCTAAACACAAATATGTAAGTAAATGTGAGGCCAAAGGCCAGCCGTCCCGAGTTATAAATCATTTCCGTCATGTCTCCTCCATGCGTAATCAATTACATAGTTCGTTGTCCTTATCAGTTAACCTTGTCTTTTTATTCTGCCAAATTTCAAGGGTTGTTCAGTTTTATGTAGTCTCTAAACCCATTAGTTTTACTTACAATACATATATACAACCAGTGGTAAAAATCCAAGGGTAGTTATTCTACATGAAAAAATAAGTCGAAAATAGAAAATAAAATTTTGCCCTAACTGCTTCGATTTTGAGTAATTCGAGTTTTAATTACGTCCGGGTACAAGTGCACTGAAGCAGTTGTCGTGGATAGAGGGTATGCCGCTTTAAGGGGCACACTATCAGGGGCGGATTTGGAGATTCGGCGTCCCTAGTCTAACAAGCGTCTGCCGCCCTTTCCGTAAAATATCATCAAATATTTTAATTGAAAGGAGTTGTGACAATTTTAAAATTAATTTAGTATGACAACTCAAATATATTAGTTATTGCTAATTTTCTACATGAAAAGAAAGTGAATTGTTTTTAAAGTTCTCTCAAGCCTCCGTGTTTAAACCTTTTCCAATCTCTTTCGCTCAAAATTTGTCGCTCCCGAAAATTTGCCGCCCCAGACTGCAGCCTACTTAGCCTATATACAAATCCGCCCCTCGACACTATACAGTGGCTGACGAAAGAAAGTTTACACCTTTTAAAATGGCATAACTTTTTTAGAATTGGTCCAAACGACTTGAGTTTTTTTGCGAAGCTAGAAGGATTAGTTTGCTAAGTGATGTGTTTGGTCGTTTTGAAAAAAATGCATTCAGTTGGAATAGCGAAATAAATAGTAAATGTCGTGTTTCCAACTTTTTTCGTGAAATTTCCGAAATCAGTGATTTTCAATTTTATTCTGCGATCTTTAAACGTTTGTAGCTCAGAGCAACGTTAACCGATTTTGATGAAATTTTCACCATGTATACAACTTAAATCTACAAACGAGATTTTTGAATTTTCATTACAGGCTCAGAGAAAAAAAAAGGTGAAAAAACGAACTTTATTTTTTTTTCGCTTTTCCCACCAATTGCAATTTTTTGTCAAAACGAGGACTTTTCAAAACGTCACTTAGCAAACTAATCCTTCTGGCTTGTCAAAAAAACTCAAATCGTTTGGACCAATTCTAAAAAAATTTTGCGATTTTAAAGGATGTAAACTTTCTTTTGTCTGCCACTGTATGTACACAAGTGCATACACGGTGCGAGAAGAAAGTAGTGTGACTGAATATCTACTGGCATACGGTGCGGCAACAATGTTATGCGAATGGTCGAAACAGATACGTCGCAATATGAAGTAAAGCGTCCGCTAGTAAACATCAGACGATATTTCGTTTTCGTACGGTACAGAAGTGTTTCCCGAGTCTTGTTTTTTCGTGCCGTCGCAATCTCTTCGATGGAGCAACGTTATAGTATCAAATTTTGTGTAAAACTGGGGAAAACCGCAAGTGAAACACATGACATGTTAAGGACAGCTTATGGAGACGATGCACTGTCTCTTGCAGCGACATTTCGTTGGTTCAAACGTTTTAAAAATGGTAGAGATAATAGAATTTCAATCTCTTTTAAGGAGGGATTGCGCCTTAATGGGCCGAAAAATAGGTAATTCTTTGCAATTTTTTTTACAAAAACGGCGCGATAAATTAATTTGAGGTTTCGTAGGCTGTTTTACTGTATCTTGAACTATTGTTGTGAATTTTTGTGTGACAGTGAAATAAAAAACAATGCAGGTACAGGGAGAGCGTTAAAAAATAATCGGCTGGTCCTGACGTTGACGAAAAGTATTGCAAAGGTTATCTAAAATACAAAAAGGAAAAGAGATTCTTAATCTATATGAATGTGGCAATAAGTGGTAATTTTTTTACAAAAAATTCACAAAGAATTACTTATTTTTCGGCCGAACAAGGTGCAATCCCCCCTTCAACGATTATTTGACCGACGTAAACGTGGTATTGAATCCCTTGGAGAATATTTTGAAGAAAACAAATAAAAAGTCTGCATTATTACGTATTAGTAGTTTCTATTCTTTACTAGTGTTATTATTTTCTTGCCGCACCGTGTACATAATATGAGGCAGTCGGAGCAACAACAGACAAACCCACATTAAAGAAAATTTTTTTTTTCCTTTTTTATATGGTTAGTAGAGCCAATTTTAATACGTTATTGCTACTCATTCAATTTCGAAAAAAATGTGGGTTAGTCCGTTGTTGCTCTGACTGCCTCATATATCCTTCGTACTTCGGTGCACGAGCACCTCACCGAAATTCAAAAAGTTTTCTCGAAAACAAAGCGAGTTATTAGCACTACGAGTGCCAACGTTTTTAATCTATATCTTTGACTTTCTTTTCATGTAGAATCACCATCTTTCCGCTTGTACCATCGGTTGCGAGACACCGTATAAAGTTCAGAATTGTTAGATCTGGCGGTCTTGGTAAGAACAAAGAAAACAATAGAAAACATTTTTTCAATAACTTTTTAAGGAAGGATTCACGAGCATTCATCTACTGAAACTTGTATACACAGAATTACATTTGTTGTTGGGTCCTAGGCAGGTGTTCTTTTGTTTGAAGACACCCTATATATTCAAGGCTCAACATACATTTTAATGCATAACAGTTTTTATTATATTAGCAAGTATTTTAGTACGCTTTTCTGATTTCGTTCCCCTTTGTTTTTCCACATGTTCGATGAAATTGATATAATTGTTACGTTCAGAGACTGTCTCTTGACATTTTGACCCTTTCTGTGTCTGGAATGCGCATGACGCGGCGGCGTAATCGTTTCCTGCAGTGGTGGTGCAGCCGAGGTTTCCCAAGAAAAGTTATTCAATTGAAGTCACGCATGTCCCTACCACTTTCTGAGCCCAATTTCGTAGTATAAAATGGGCCACGAATGCATACTCGGAGGCTCACTTCCAGTTTAATACGCTTAAAAGTCAGAGGCTTAGCAAAATCGGGGACCATCCCCCTTTCAGCAAATGACACTAGTTAATCGTACAGTACGTAAAGTTGCTGTTAGGCATTATATATTTATTATCCTCTTTAAGACCCCCGTCCCGCATTTCTCAGTGCGTCGAAAACCGACAGGTGGACTTTTGTATCACGACAATTATACTTTATCAATTGTACAGAGAGAACTAATAGAAAATTCTTTGTTATTTCTTACTTGAAGTTCTTTATTAGAATTCAATCATTATTTGAATTCCCAGTGTGAGATAAACCCACAGAGATACCTACATCTTTACTGCTCGAAGTGTATTACATTATGAAGTTACGAGGCCAAAGTAACATTCCTAGTGGCTCCCGGTGTTATCCAGGCAACGGTTGGTCCACGACTTCCCTGTTCCTAGCGACTCCCGGTGAGAACAGACACTCAAAACTCGAAAAAATTCATCTAAATCGGTGGGACCTGTATCTCCAAAAGTTATTATCCGATTCGACTGAAACTTTTTTATTTCGAAGAATATACTTCTGGCTAGGGGGAAATCAGAATAAATTACAAAATGACATTTTTTTAGAAAATAACGACACTTGAAGTTTGAATTCACTTTTTCTCTATATTTTTCATCCTTTCAAAGCTTTTAAAAATTATAAATTAATTTTTTTTTAATTTTACTGTTTTCCTCCTAGCTGGAAGTATATTTTTTAAAATAAAAAAGGTTCAGTCGAATCGGATAATAACTTTTGGAGATACAGGGCCCAACGATTTTGAGAACACTGTTTCGAGAGACACGCGTTTAAAGTTTTACGTGACTGCTGACTTGCCGAGTGTCCGGGTGTTACCAATGCATTTGCCGCTACTCAAATGCCTGTAACTTCGGGAATTTTACAAATTTCAACAAATCCTTTTAAACAAATATTCCTAAAAGGTTGAACATTCGAAAAATGAAAAAAAAAATCGATTTTTAGACCGGAACCTCCCCTGAAGGGGGGACTGTACTTTAGGCAACGCCAAAACAGGCCGATTTTGAGGAATTTTTTCAGGAGAAATTATGAAGCAAATTATTTTTAACTTTTTTATGGCTTATATTTAACTTTTGAAGAAACGAAAAAAATTTTGATGTTAAAAACATGCATTATGGATGTCGCTATCGACGCATTTTGCTACAGCGTCGTCGTCAAAGTTGCAAAACGGTGGGGCTAATTTAGAGAAAACTATTCAACCAATTGACTTGCCCTTACACATACAACTAGATATATTCTAAACTATTGTCGATGGACCTGAAGAATAAAAAAGAAAATTGAAAATTGACCAAATTGTAGAGCTTAGGAAAAGAAGTAGGTACGATTTTGCAGGATTTTTTTTAATCTACTTATGCAACATGAGTATTAAAATTATTTTTTTGTAATAATAGGGTTTTTGCAACGTATTGCAACTTCGACGGCTACACTGTAGCAAGATGAGTCGATAGCGACATCAACAATGCATATTTTTAACATAAATTTTTTTTTCGTATGTTCAAAGTTTAAATATAAATGCATAAAAAAGTTTTAGCTTTGCCCAAAGTATGATCCCACCTTAAGAGTTGAAATCACCCCTTGAAAAAAATCAGAATTTTCTTTTTCGCGGAAAATCCCAAGAACGGTGAGAGGTATCGAAGAGAAATTTAAACAAAAGTTGCATCTTTTTTGTATATCTACAAAACTGCGCTAAAATAATAATCGAATTAAGGATTGGTGGGGGGGGGGGGGGGGGGGTAAGTTGAACAGTATGCAACTTTTGTTCAAACTTCTTTTCAATATTTTCTTAGCATTCTCGAGATATTTCACGAAAAAAAATTCTAATTTTCTTACGACGTGATTTCACCCCCTAAAACCGCACTATGACATTAACAAAAAATAGGTTTATCTTACGGATGAGCTACTCTATTTGAACACAAAGTTTCATAATTTTCTGAATTTTCGGGTTAACTAACTTCGCTTGTATCAAACTGTAAAACTATCACAAATCCTCCGCTTCACAACTGCTAATCTCATTGCCCTCAGCCTCCGCTCCTAACATAAATTTAATAAACCCTCTTGGTTTAATGATAGTGATCCAGTATTAATTTAATAATTATTCTTAAGATATTATTTGCACCACCGCAGCCTTTATTCTCGATACAATTTTAACAAATAAATTATATATTATTTAATTATATATTATTTTACACTCGGCGTATTCGTTGCTACGTATTTTAAAATTCACGAAGAGATTAAAATGTACAGAAAATTTATCGAAGAGATTAAACTACTCTCCTAATAGAGGACTAATAATTATATATTCCTTAAAAAATTAAAAAATTAAAACGTACACGATGGTGATTGTGTAGCAAATATTAATTAATTTTTGTCTGTTTCCAGGATACATCAGAGATGTTACCAAGAGTTATACCATTTGTATACACGTTATGACACTGATGATATGTATTACCTTTATTGCATGGAGTTTCGAATTTGTACATGCAGCACTCATAAAAAGGAAATCCGCTTTATCTAATGAAGCACGAAACAACATAGTAGAATAAACGTTACTGGGTGTTCATAGAAAAATTACATCCATCATTCGGTATAATTTCATATTCCGAACCAATCCATTTTAATATACGAAGTAATCCCTAATTCATGAATAACGACCATTTCCTGTCTGACGGGCAATATTTGAAATGACGCTTTACTGATGTAAGAATTTAATGGCTATTCTTGACTTACCATTATCGGTAATATGAAAGAAAAAAATTGTGCCCTAAATATAATTTTCACTGTAAAATAATTTCATGCAATTCGATTTGGATTATAAATAGTTGTAAATGCGTAAAATACTTACAATGTATGTAAGAACTTAAATTTATCCAAGTTGAATGTCCATTTCGTGGAAAATACTTTTATATGGATAACAAATCTGTATAACTTTCGGCGTTGCATTTATTAGAAGCCGACAACTTTTTTATCAGAAGTTCTTCCGTTATAATATTTTTAAAATTTATAAGTAACGAGCATCAATAATATGCTTGGTACGAGATTCAGACTTGTAATACTCATCGACATAAACAAGCGAATTGATATGACATGAAATTTCATCATACAAACGTTTCCGAGTTATAAATTAAGGCTGGTTTTTTATGAAGATTGCAATCGATTGAACAGATGATAGAAAGTAATACAGCTACAGACTAATTATTAATACAGAAAACGTAACAAAAAAGTGTATTAATTTTTTGTTTATTTTTATGAGTATTGCACGTTTACACCAAACACGTTTGATCAGCCGATATAAATAGTACCTATATTACTAAACATTAGAAATGAATATAGTTATATGTAAACTATACTATAGTTAATTTTTACTTTTGCAGAATTTATAATATTTTAATGTTCTCGATAATGTTTTCTTCGCATTTTCATTATTACTACTTTCTGCAGTTGTTTTATTTGTTTTATATTTCACGTAACAGAAATGACCTATTATTCAACAAAGACGTTTCCAGACATTATTGTGCGTTTTGAAAGATCATTTTCATTTTTTAACAACATCTATTGTAGAAACTACATCTACTTTTAATACATCTATGAAGCAGTCTATATGGCATTATTATCTTTCCCAATTTACATTAATGAATATTAGTAACAATTTTGGTGTTAAGTAACCCTTAAATCCGACCTACATTAATACTTCTATATATTATAGAAAGGAGAATGTTACACATGTGACGAATAAATAACTTTTATTTTTCTGTGAATCTGTTAGTTGTACACAGTACATTATCACCAAGTAACATCAACAACGGTTATTGTTGTTTAAAGAAATGTTAGAGAATGATTTGGAGTCCGTTAAGACTTTACGATTACAATCAAGGTACAAAAGTGGTAGCCTTTGAGGGCTAATACTGAGGGCTAATTTTTAAGTATGTAATTACTTTTCTAATAATTAATTGTTTCAGTGCTTTTTCGACGATATGTATGTTTAATGTTCCGTAATTATTAATACATGCCATGCTATAATAGAGTGCAAAACCTTAACAATTTTATGATGACCTGTACCTGATATTCTACATACCTGCGTACATACTTACGTACATTTTTAATACTTGTAACACTTATACTATGGATGTCAAATAGAATAAAAGCAGTAAAATGATTAAAAAGAATAATTTTTTCTGTGCTTTTATTATCCAATGTCTTTAAATTTTAATTTACTATACATCAAAACACGTAAGAATTCCAACGCCACGCATTTCCAATAAAAATGGCCAAGCTCAATTTAATAGATTTCTGTGAATTCGAAAACGAGATCTGTTAAGTATTTCAGTGCATTCAGAAGTGCGCACATTTGTCAATTATTCAATGTCATTTTCCTCAAGGCCTCGCGCAACAAAATTTTCCTCCGTTACGTTCACCTAATTTGTTCACAAATACAGTCGCCAACTTTCACATTGCACCAATCGTATGCGCCACCCGTTTGCGTGTACATTTATTTATAAATTGCAGCATTGTGCGTGCAGCATTCTGCTGGTGCAGGTTCGATGATGCGTGTAAATGAAGCCGCTAGTCAAAGACCAGACTTGGTCTGGAGTCGAGTCACGAAGCCGGTTTTTATCGTGCGACTTCCCTTCAACCAGCCAGTCACGAGTAGTCCACAGCTCCGTTCGGAGCATATTATGCTGCTCATTTTTGCGTTTCATCCGAGATGCGACGTAAAAAGGCACCAGCGAAAAGTTCGTGGATATACTTGACAAAGAAATGCGGTGTTTTCGAGTGAAATGATCTGACGGGAAGGTGTGCCTATCCGGAGTTCATTGACGGCCTCGTAAACGAGTCTTTCGGAAGTGACAACGAACTTGACGCGAATCACAATTTACTCTCGCGAAACGACGGCGTAATTGAAACTGAATCAACGAGAAAGCAGGAATTACGTCGTTGAGAAAACAGATGTTCCAAATGCTGCTTCGTTTCTGTCTTCACTAAAAATAGCGTCGCGTTATAAAGAGTTTTCTTTATAAAAGCCTGCGTTAAGGAATATTTATTCGTCTACGTACATGGATAAGTCGGGTCGAGGTCGTCCGTTGCATTTATTTGCATGTAAGTTGGCTTCGCTTCATTTTTGTTAACTGCAGTTTTTGTAAATATGTTCAAGTTGAACTATAGGGAACTATAGTTTTCAACTCTTTTGCTTCGGCTAGCATTTTTAGGTTGTAGGTGTACCAGAAGTAAATATTGTGACATTTTATTTCTATAATTCGAAGAACATTTATGGTTTGTGTTGTGTTTTGAAAATTTCTGTTTTTAAGGTGGGACAACAGGGTAATGCGCCCGAAAAGTAAAGGTATCTTTGGACATTTGTTAACAGACTAACTACTTAATGAATCTTTTTTAAACTTTCAGGACTTTTTATTGAATATTTAAGTTAACCGATTTTTTTTTTAAATTTCCTTAAAGTAAATTTATAAGTACCTAACTCAGCGCTCCAAAAAATTTCCGTTGACATGGTTGACAGTTTTCCGACGATGCAGTTCTTCTGAAATACAAAAAACCAAAAGGTTTTAGAAACTATATGCGGATGGCTATGGCACGTCGGGTTCAATTTTGAAAATTTTGAAAAATAACAAAAAGACGAACGTTTGAAGAAAATTGTGAACTTTGTATTGGAATTAACTTCTTTCGTTGAAAAATAAATAGAGGGAAACGACCAATGAAAAAAATCTCCCGTCGTGCCATAGCCATCCCCATATAGTTCCTAAAACATTTTAGTTTTTTGATTATAGAAGCACCGTTTCGTCAGAAAACTTTCAACCAGATTTTTTGTAACGCTAAGTTACTGCTCCTGTACAGCTTGTAAATCTGCTTTAAATAAAATATAAATTAAAATATAAATCGTATAACTTAAATATCCAATATAAAAGTTCCGAAAGTTTCATAAAGATTCGTTAAGTAGTTTGCGTTTAATAAATTTACAAAAATACTTTCAATTGCCGAACAATTACCCTATTGTCCCCCCTTAAAGAGCTAAATTACTAGGAATATTGAAACGTTACGATATAATACAACGAGTTTCTAACAATACGACGAAAACATGTTTTTCCGGATTCGTGATAAATATTAAGTATTTCTTACACGTTGTAAACAATTCTTCCATGTATTTTTACTGCGTTCTTAATTAAATCGTTATATCCAATATGCATAATCCAGAATTGTTTACTACATTAATTCAAGCATTACTGTCAGGTGATTAATTGAAATATTATTTAAAAGAATTCATAAGTTTTAAAAAACATCTTTTAATGAATATTAAAAACTAGAATCGCCGTAACATCGTAAAAACATCGTATATAATGTTGAACAAATATAAATTATGTTCAAGTGTGTGGAGTCGGGATGACCAAGTGATGGAATTAAGTTTATACAAAAAAAGCAAAACCTACTTAGACAGAATAAGAACAGATGAATTATGGAGATATCGGTTCCTTTGACAACTGGTGAGTGATTAAACTCCTTTCTTTTACATTTCTATCTCGTCCAACGTTTTATTGGCTAAATACAAAATAGGTGATATTACCAATGTAATTCATTATAAATTTTTGTAAATTCATGTAAATTTTCATAAATCGAACTCTGACAATATTAGTCTAATAAATCGCTTCTTTATTTTATCCGACGTAACACTTTTGTGTGAATACAGAAATTAAAAGAATTGCTATAAAATATAATACTAATAAAACGCTTTATCATAAAATATTCATTAGTGAAGTTAATAACATAATCACATAACTGAAACATAATTATTCATGACACTATTAAAAGAAAAAACAAAATAGTTATCATGTGTAGTTCGTGAAAGATAATTTCCCAAGAAAGTAGGCAAAGTAAGAAAGAATGAAAAATTAAAAACTAGATCATTTCTGTGTCACATTTTAATAATTTCATTTATACATATTCATAAAATTTAAATTTATAAAAGTTAAACATCTTATCAACATATCTATAGTATATATGTATTACAAAATGTGGACAATAATAAGAATTAAGAATTTGCAGCAAATTAAGAAAAAATAAATTTCTTAATTCCAAAGCAGATTAATCAATTTTCGCAGGAAATTCAGTGCACTTTTATATAATATTATATTGCATTGTATACACATTGAATATAAAATATAATTCAGTGTTTAATACCTCATAACGTATTGTGTATAAATATTATACACTTTTAACATTATTACAAATCTATTGATAGTATTAAATTAATACAACAAATCCAATGCGTTATTCGAGTTTTTAAAAATGACGAGCTGATATATTTACGTCCATATGTAATTTAGGTACATATTTAGTTACATTCGAGTTGCAGAATCGCTCGCGATTGAACGATTTTGAAAAAAACTTCTGCTGGATGAAACTTTTTATGCAAAGTTTAAATCTCTTATAAGAAAACCTAGAACGTTCAATGGAGCAAATTGAATCCTATTAAATTCCCGAAGCTAAAAGAGAACATGGCGAATGGTCACTGTGTCACACGCTTACCTACTTGACCAGAGGGTGTAAGAGGGTTCATTAAACTATTATTAAATGATTAACTAAAATAGAATACATGGAAGAGAATCTGCTACTCTCTTCAATTGATTGTGAGACACGTGTCTGACTAACCTACTCTTGCAGTTAATGTTAAGAATATTAATTTTAATCTATACTCATTTGAGAATTTATCCGAATAGAAAGAATTTGCAAACAATTTAATTTTTTCACATTCCACTATTTGTAGTATTAGAAGGTTAAGTACACAATGTATAGACTTAAAAATTCTAGTGACATTAAAAGAAAAATCCCTTTCCATCACAGGTAAATTAAATTAAACACTTTGCAATAAAATATACATTTTGCTGTCCACGATACAAATCATAACAATAAAATATAATTTAATAGATATAAATTTAATAGTGTGATCATTACATTTACACAAATTTTTGTCAAAACGAGAAGTGTACGCTAACATTTTCTATATTGCTGTCCTTCACTCAATATCACATTTTTCCCCCGATTTTTTTATCGGAGATCGTAGTAGTATATGCCAGAAATACAGTACTTATGAGAAAAACAGTGTAAGTTAAGTTATATCGATAAATACGACGAAGAAAATAATATTTCGTCTCAAGCAATACAGTTTCTTTTTTGTTCTTTTTTGTGAATCGAAGTTAAAAATAACATTTCCTTTGCCCAATTTGTAATGTAATTCAAATTTTGTAATTTTTTTTGAATTTTTCGGGTATGAACTATATTTTGAATGTCCAATGGGACGAGACATATATCAACATTCATGTTCAAAATTTAGCCCCTGATTTTACATAACACTTTAAATATTCTGTCTTCCTGAAAACGTAAGAATTGCGGCATTGCGAGCAAAAACGGACTAACCCACATTTTTTATGCACTAATCATAGAAAATACAAACAATTAATTTTTTTCCAATTTGAGTTAGTTCGTTTTTGCTCTCAATGCCACAGTTCTGACCTATACTCGTTTGCCCGCCCACCAGAGATCTACCTAATCTTTTAGGTCAAAGGATATCTGAACCAATAATTTCACTACGTAAAATTTCACATAGTTTGCAAATAATTGTTGCCTATAAATAAGTGGTTCAATGTCTCGTAACGCAAAGCACAATCTTCAATTTCTCATCATTTCATGTGTCAGTAGTTTTAAACCAAAATTATGATATAAATAAAAAACATTTCATGCAAGGGAATTTTATGTGATAAAATCAATACGCACATGAAAGCATGAGCATGTAATCATTTTATCGTTATTTGGTTGTAATCTCTAGAATTTTATAATTACTTTTATATCAGAACTGTCTTTACATTCATGCAAGCATTCATTCATAAATTTATGATTGATTTGACCGGTTATCTCTTTAAACAAAAACATCGTTGCACCAATGTTATGTTTATATTCGCACAAAATTTATTGGGAAATATTCCATTCACACATCATTTATACATACAGGGCGTTTCGCCATACGTGTTGTAGGCCGATATCTACGAACATATTAATAGCATCGAGATGATTTTTCTCTTAAACTTTATCGTATGAAGCCTTTCGTATGGGCCTTTCAGCAACTAAAAAAATCCGGTCTCACTCGAAGCGAACGAAACGGAGAGTAACTTCAATTTTTTAAATGGAATGTGTGGTCAATTTTTGTATATTCGCATAGTCCTTACTACACTTGAGCAACTTTTGCTTAAAACGATTTTCATAATTACACATGCAACAATACAAACATTTTGATACCTATTATATCAAAAACGATATCAATTTATATATATTGCGTTTATGACGAAAAATCACATAGGAATCACGCATATTGATACAAACATTGTTTATTAATAAATATTATATTGGTATACGGAATTTTTATTGACACCAAGATATTATTGTGCAACAGTTTTTCACGTGTTGGCATAAACATTTATGGACAAGTTTTATCGTTTGGTTGGTGTAACAAATATTATTTTACTAAAAAAAAAAACAAGAACATACGACGTAGTCTACTGAAAATGCGTGTAGAACGTAGAACGCAGAAGCAGAATATTATTAGAAATGCATTTAGTTGCATGCAAAGATATTTTAAGTCTTGTGCATTTATTATAAGATAATGCGATAATACCTAGACTTAAGGTCATCACATTCTCCTTTATCTACGAAAATTATCGCATATCTTATCAGGCATTCTTTTGTTATGGGTACGAAATTGTAATTATATCCGTAATTCCTTCAATGCCGATACTTTGGAGCAAACACATGCTCCTTACGATCTTTAACACAAGATATTGCAGAATTGGTGGTTCAAAATTTTGTATATCATTTTTTTTTAAGAAATATGTAGTTTAAAAATTATTAACAGATAGGTAGTCTGCCATATGAACTGACAATTACGTGCTTATAATATATATTAAATGAACGTGATAAATGGATAAAGTAAACAATGCTTCTCTAGTACATTTTTTATCTAGATATTGTTGTCACAATTTTTGTACAATGTTTAGATTTTTTTAGGTTGAATAGAGTTACTTGCACTACGAAGGCCGCACAACAAAAGGGAGTTTAGATACTGTGAATACTGTAAACACCATATATTAGAATTTTTTCATTTTAAATTTTAGATGCCATACAAGCATAAATGTTATGCTTTAGGTTACGAACATGGCATAATATATTGGACTGTGATTACAGTATTGACAGCATAATAATAAATAAAATATATACTTTAGTTACATTTCAAAATAATTACACAATGTTCCTTCTACAATTTAAAAAACGTAATATACCGTATTAGAAATTTGAAAAGATTCATCATTGTTCAGTTATTGCAATATTACTTTTAATTAGATGTATATACCTAATATATTGAATATAGCAAATAACTTACTCTTTTTATTACTTACATAATTTTTTATTACCTACTTACGTTTGACGAGAGACATGTGTAGACATTGTTTGAAGTAAATCTACAAATTCACGATGCAAACAAAAGATAAAGACAAGGTCTACAAGAAAGACTTGTTCATCACTACACAGGAACATATTGTTACACTTAACTATACCGATAAAACTAAAATAATTTTGCACCATTTTGTTACATTCACGAGTTAATCATTAATTAACCAATTAATTAATTAAACCAAGTGACAAATTAATCAAAATACTATACGAAACTGTCGTGAATTTGTATGTACATTTCTAATTTCATAAAATAAACGTGATTTTTAATTATAGTAATACAAAATAACGAAAGAGTGAAATGTAATTGAAATATATTTGATATAGGTATTAAACGAGAGAATCACAATAATATTTTATGAAAAATAGACTATATAGTACTCATTAAAATAAAAACTTATACTCAATTAGCATACATTAAAATAAAACAACAAATTAAGTTAAATTAAATATGCCATCAATTTTCTTATACTTATTGAATTCCCTCTAATATGTATAAACAGCTACCAAATATCTTCTTTTCACCTTATCCATGTAAAAACTACGAATTAGAAAACACTTAACCTACAGTTGCATATGACCCTGACAGGCCCAAGTGAACAGTTTTCATGATATTGAGAAAGATTCAGATATCAATGACTCGTAGTGTTAAAGAGATATTTGTTCAGTATTTCATTTTATTATTAAATATTTTTTTTAATAAAAATTGAGTGCAATAGATTACGTGCAGTCTAAAATTTGTTTCTGAAAATATCCATGCATTTCTAGATTTGGAGATATGGGCCTGTGATGCCTAACGTGTGCCATGGTGTAATTTTAATTTACCTGTGCACTGTAGGATTAATGAAAACTTACGGTCACCAATTTAAATAACACCTATAAAAATAATATTATCAACACCAGAGAAAAGTTTTTGTCAACGATGTTTACCACAATTATTCTATTAATTCAGTAAATGTTTATTTTAGGGGAGGATTCCCCGATGACTTTGAGCTTCACATATGTTGTCAAGGTCATCATTCTGAAGAACATTTCTCTGTAACCTTTTTGGCGGTCGGCCTTAATTTCAGAGATATTAATAAAAAACTTTCGGCATAATATATTGAAATCTATTTCACAACCGAGGGTATTAGCATTTGTTGGGGCTAGATTAGGGCGGGGTAACGTGGTAGCGAACGGATGTGACTATATGTTAAACTCGGTAGTTCTAGTGTCAAGTAAAGTTTTCTGCGAATATCTCGTAAGCTAAAGGGGACCGCCAAAAAGTTTAAAGTGAAATGTTCAGAATGATGAACATATGTTAAGGTCATTGAAATCGGAGAATCCTCCCCTAATGTAAACATTTACCATTTTTGTTTTATTCTATGGCAACATCAAAACATTAATTAGCAAATTTAAACTTTAAACTTCTGAACGCAGCTTAAAGAAAATCTTGTCTATGAGTACTTTATGAAAATTTAAATAAAATAATTGCATACTTTGTCTTTATTCTCGCCACTTCAGCTTTTACAGAGAAGATTGTTTCTATAATGAATATGAAGTGCGGGAAGAAAGAAGCAGAGCCAGTCTATCTCTAATAAAAAATGAGCTCCTCATATATGTTAATTTGGACTTTCAGTGCAATCAGACCATTGACATATTTGTTAAAGACAATAAACTAATTAATAGTACAAAATACAAAAAAATAAGGTGTACTGCAAGGTGCTATATTTTTTCACAATGTACTGTATTTTTTATCACATTCGACCGGAAAGTACTATATTTTCCTGAAAAAAGTTGGCAATCCTAGCCTCAGGTCCCTTAAAGCTAGCAACGAGCTAACTCAATCATCATCAGTCATACTTACAACTAGTGGCCATAAGGAGCGGGAACCGCCCACAGCGCGCCGTTGCTCTTCTTGGCTTTGCTCGTGAACAGGGTTGCCAGGGAATTCTCTACGCGTGGAGAAGACATGACTTCACATACATAGACCTATTCTTGTGCAGGCCATGCGTGAATATGGTACATACGTCATCTCGTCACCAACGCAAATATGTATACCGTTATTGCTGTAGGTTCTTCCCCTTTTCCTACTCTGTAGTCCGTACCTACGTCATGTGGTGTCTACGCCTCCATTAGCTCCCTACATATGGCAACCCTGCTCATGAGCAATCGAGAGCGGAGAGCGCTCTTCCCCGGCACAGTCCACTTGAACAGGCCTGGTCTATGGAATATAGAAGTGATTTGAGTTACAAATAATCAAAAACAGCTCAAATGAGGGATATTGTTCCGAATGGCCCCAGTAGCCCATCAAAACGAGGTTTTAGGAAAGGGTTGACGAGGAGGTGTGGACCGTAAATCTAAAATTGTAGCTCCGGGTATTTATTAGTTTCCGAAATATGAACCCTCATCCATTCCTCATTTCACAAACTGAATCTGCCCTTCGGTGTCAAATTGACACAGTGGTAAAAGGTCGATGAAATGACAAGGTGAATAGTTATTTTATCGCTATTTTTTTATTCAAATTGATGAGTTAATATTTACATCTTAGATTTTTCACAACTTTCGCATGAAATAAAATGATGTGCAGGACATACAGTTTGATACAAAAATCACAAATAACAGAACAGTATAGCTTATTACGGGAAAACTGTGTCAAATTGACACGAGGGACCGATGAGGATTAATAAAAAATGATTGTTTACTTTTTACAATTTTTTACTGCACTTGCACGTTATAATGAGTAAAAGTAGACAGTGACTTTTTCCCAAAACAACAACGAGTCATCCCCGAACTGTCGCGTCGCCACGCAGGATTCATCATCCTTTGAGTCACGTCCAAAGGGCAGGCTCGTCCTTACGTACCCACCTATCTCGACGATATAAAAGCTTGTCTCCCTTGACCAGGAGTCAGTCCTTGTATTAGTCCTAACGCCGAAACACTCTCGAGTTCTTCTTGCAAAACGGTTACCGAGGTTACCGCATATATTTCGAGTACATTGTGTCGAAACATTATAATAAATATATTAAGGATTGTAGTTAGTGAACATATTAGTAATATTTTATATTCACCCAACTCCTTCAAAACAACGTAACTGCGCGGCCCCTCTAACGGGGAGTCTTCCCGCCACCAATCTGCTCCCAAACCTACTCACGGCTGTAGTTCCGAACAGTAGTATAGACATATAAGTACATATTGTATAGTTCCACCGGCAAGCAGCCGGCAACACTGGAACAACCGCCGAGGCGCCGAAATTGTACATAGGGCACCCTAAAAATACTGAGGCCGATATCGCTATTGGTATCTTCGGTTATTCGACACTTTGACGACGACGACTACTACAACGAAAGCAGTTGACTATTAGCGTCCGTATAGGCAGACTGCAATGTATTGTACTAAAAAAATTTTATTAATATTTCCGAAACTAATAAACACCCGAAGCTGCAATTTTAGATGTAGTGTCCACACACCCTCCCCACCCCTCCCCACGAACCTCGTGTCAATCGGTCACTGGGGCCATTCGGAATTACAGCCCAACTGGGATTGTGTTTGGACTCATTTTCATCGGAAAAATATTGCCCATCCGTTAGTAACACTATCATGAAGATATGATAGAAAATATAACAACTCAAATTTTGACCTCGCAGGAGCTATCGCTCATAAAGGCCTGACTAATTTGAAATAGTATTTTGCCAATCGTCACGCCACTGAAAGTATCAATACATATCGATTTTCAAATTGTATCGAGCCACTGGATTTGATTTCTCTTCAGCTGACGTAGGATCATAAACATTTATTATGTGCGTCTGTCTATCTTCACGTGCCTAATACTTACTCGCGCTGTCGCGGTATCTTATCTTTGGCTCGATCCCGACTTGTATTTCGTCGACACGTTAAGTTTGCAGTCTACCACCGGCTCCAAGGCAAGGCAAAGGAGAAGAAAGAGCCGTGCGGTGCTCTCGTGATTCCTAAAAGAAGTTCTGGAAGCGGAAGGTCGATGATGATCGACATAATTTCACATGGCGAAACTGACAGAGGTTGGGCGTGGATGATTGTCGCCGCCGTAACGATCATAAACGTAAGCTTCCTCAACTTTCTTTCTTCTACCAGCATCAATGACGTCCGCGTATTTTATTAGCTGCTTATCATGATACAATATCGTGATCTGCGCGTTTATTTTTAAGATATCACTAACTCGATGAGCATGTGTTTTTCGTAGCGCAACAGGAACGAAATAATATTTCAATTAACGTATTCAAATTTATCTCAGCTATGACTTCATTTTATGGATAACATGTTACTTATTGTGTTATTGTCCGTGCGTTTATGTACAGACCAAATCAATAAATCAAATATGTATGTCAAACATCTTCTGTTAGGAAAATAGCTTAACTGTAAAATACCTATGTACTTGTGATTTAAGATGAACGGTTATTTGAATCCAGTTTGTATACCTTGTATGTATTTAAAATTTGTTTAATTATTTCTCGATGATGAAATTCATTTCAAAAAGTGAAGGAATATTCTTGCCTTTCAAAAAATCTAAAAAATTGCACATTAATAAATATACAAAGATGCTAAATGTATAAAAATACAAATGTGGAGCATCGATAATTTGAATATGAAATCGACATTTTTAATATTTTTGAATTTTTTAAAATTCGGTTTTGCAACTGAAAATCATGAAAAAATTCACAGACATGTACACCGAGGGGTAGAATGTCTTCGATTTTTTGTATAACTTTCTATTCAGTGGATCAAAATTAATGGAGTTTAAACTGCTGGTAGTAGGGGTACCGGGTTGGTACTTGGCAGAAATAATATTCTTTGAGAAACCTATCGATTGCTGTACACCAAGTTCAATTTATTTTGGGGGTACTTTTCATTATGCTTACCCGATTAGATCCTTTGTATTCGACCTTCTGATATACCTACATACATCTTTTGATGAATAAAAATTAATGGATCTCTTATTTGTAACAAAATCACGTAGGTATACATTAGGGTTGCCACCCGCACTTTAAAATAAAGTATCTTACTTAATTACACATAAATGTACCTACTTTACACTTTTGAATAACAATAAAATTTGCGAAAATACTTTATTTCACGATTAATGATTACCTGAAACGTAACTCAATATTATTGTACGTGTGTAGTTACTAACATACACAAACCACGAACATCTCAAAGTCATTTCTTATCTTGTGTCTATTCCTTCCACCTCAGCATTTACTGAGAAAGTTTTCACTGCCATGAATGTGAAGTGATGGGATGAGAGAAACAAAGCCTCTCTTAATTTAATAAATAACGAATTATTTATATATTTTAATATGAATGTTGAGTGCAATAATGCTATTGAGTGTTTTAAAAATGATAAAAAAGTGCTGTGTAATGCAGAAAGCAATAAAAAATATGGTTGGCAAAAATAAAAACTAATAAGATTGAAATGTACCTATTTTTAAGTTTTTCGAGCGTACTTTTTTTATACCCTACGAAAGCAAATTTACGTTATTTTCCTATACAAAAGGTGGCAATCCTAATATACATGAATATCCAGAAATTGTTTAAGGTAAAGGTATCAACTTTCAACACGTATGACAATCATTAAAACAACCAGCCAACTCTGATAGTCGATATTCAGATCAATGTTTAGTATTATTTTAACAAGTACCGAGTTATGTGTCAAATGTACATCGTGAACTAAAAATCATTTCAAGTTCGTTAGTCTAATATATTTACAGTCGTATTTGATTTTGTAATTTTATATAAGTTATAACACGAAGTATTTCGGTTTATAACTTTATAGCTTTACGTTTGAAGATTTCCGGAAATATTGAATTTGTTTCGGCTTGATCGTAAAAAAGGACATTCAAGCAAGAGGTGTTTACATAACCGTGGTGAGGACTTGACAATGCGTACACATGTTATGTTGATTTTTTTATATTAAATATTCGTGGGTCGATTTGCAATGGTCGATTCTCAGACGAAGGAGAATTACTTGACTTCTTCGGTATTTGAAATATGGTTGTGGGGTTTCAAATACATACACAGATCCTCTCTAACGTCAGAAAGTTGTTGCGGTCTCGATTGGATCCATTTCATGTTCCAGTATTGATTGTTTCTCTTATGTAGATATTTTCTTATATCGTTATGAGAGACTGGGAGGGGTTTCGTAAAGGCCTTTTGTAGCTTCTTTGAGACAGTTACCATGTAGAGACACGTGTATGCAGCTAATCATTTATAAAGCATAAATATTGTTTCAGCTGGCGATACTTCCGATACAACAATGTTTCGGCCTGATATTTGCGGAACGTTTCATGTCACTTGGTATCACAGCCACACAAATATCCTTAATTCTTCACTTGAATGGAACAATAACGTGCAGCCTGGGTCTGATAAGCGGCCCAATGATGAAGAGATTCACATTTCGAAAGGTCGCCTTCTGTGGAGGTTTGATTATTGCCATTGGTATCTACATGACTGCCTTCGCTGTCTCTCTTCCTTCTGTTATTATCACATACTGTGTTATCATTGGTGAGTAATTCATATCTCTGTTTTAACTTTGTTCCTTGCAGAGGAACTTTACTGTCATAGCGCATCTCGAATTTACACGTGTCACCTTGCAGAACGAAACTGTGCAGTGAAACGTTCTATCATTGCAAAAATTTATAATAAAATAGAATAGTATCGCACATTTTTCTTCCATTGAATTCAATGTTGTATATGTACTTATTTATTTATCAGATAAAACTTTTCACTCACATGGCAGTGTATATTGTTTACAATTAGCATGAAAATTTCTATTGTTCATACTTGTATGACAATAATTTAAAAAATCAAAGAAGCATAATAAATGTTTGAAAGGTTGAATATTGTGATTGAATTTACATTTATCAGTTTATTGATATTTTCTAAAATGTCTTACAAATACGTCAATAACTTCCTTATTAAGGATCTGGAGTACAAAAACTGCAGTGAATATATTCTCCCATTGTCTGTTTTCACTTATAACTTATAACCATTAACAAAAACTGAAATTGTGACGTATATCTCACACATACGCATAGACTGAATTTTCTCTCATAATGTCGTGTATGTGTATTTGAAATAATGACCTTCTGTATTATTTTCAAGGTGTGATTTTACAAATACAAAATAAAGTGCATTTAGAATTAATATTGAAATAAAAACAATGTTTGATTTATTGTATATTAAGCAATAACAAATGAAATCAGATTTAAATAAAATCAGGGAACGAATTACACACAACTCTAATAAATTTTATAAAACTTATCAATCCATTATTCTGAAATTTTGAAAATTGAAAGTTAATTAAAAAAAGTTAATTAAGTGAAATTAAAAAAAAGTACATCGATCTAATATGTTTTATAGGTATTGGTCAGGGAATCACATTTCCAGCAACGAGCCTTGCCCTGAATACGTACTTCCGAAAGAAACGGAATATAGCGATGGGGTTCTCAGTGACTTTAACTGGTTTAGGTCCCATTCTAATGCCTCTTGTAGTAGCAAACCTATTAGAGGAATATGGAACTATTGGGACCCTCTTAATTGTTGCTGGCATCGCAATCCATTCATTTATTGGGGCGTCGTTGTTACAGCCGTTTAAAGAAAAAGAAGTGAGTTAAAAGAATTTAAAACGCAATCATGACTAACTAAGAAGACACTGAACGAAGTGCGAAATATTTCAAATTAAGCTAAATCATTATTGTTATCCGATATAGTATTCTACTAAACGATTCTGAAATTTGTAAACGGTGGATTATGTAATAGAAGCATTTAAAACATTTAGACAATTTTGGTACCTACTACGAATTAATGTTTAATTCAAAACCGGAAACAGTATAATAAAACCGACTTGTTTCCAAATATCGGACATTCCAGAGTTTAAAATTACTTCAACTATTTTGTCTAAAGCCGATTTATTTTTTTTTCAAATTTCCCTAATCACACAACTTATACAATTGTATGATTGAGTTCATTTCATTATAGTATATATAGACCAGACTATTAAAATGACTTTGAATGAGGCCTATTAGAATTAAATCTGAATGGAAGGTGAAGTTCATTTTAATCTTCCAGTACAATCACTCTAGTTCTGTGTCTTCTTAAAACTGTAGAGAAAAAGCATTGATTAACGTTCACCGCTAGATTTGATTTCTAATAGATAACAAGTATAACAAAGGGCAATGACATCACGGCATCTTCCGCAGAATGCAACGGTGGCAGCACTGTGAACGGAACCGAAGAATTGGAAATTGATAATAAGACTGACCTTAAAAATGGTGTCGCTAGTTGTTTATTAATGAACGAACAAGTGGAAGGAGAAATGAAAAAATGTGAAAGACCTTCATTGCATGACACGACTGTTGAAAACGTGAAACCGACGATCCTGTCCAAGATTTCTGAGCATTTAGATCTCGATCTTCTAAAGGACAGTCGTTACGTTGCGGTTATATTAGGTAAGTCTTTTATATCTGCACCAGCAATGCTAATAATTCTTCTAAATTTGTCCAGACAACATGCAGTTTTCAGTTCAAAATTTGTATTTTATAGTACATGCATTTGCTGATACTATTTTTTTTAATAAGCTTGTTTGATAATTGCTCTACAGATTTTTCATAATTATGTTGTAATTGCACTTATTGTTAAATTGATAATTCTCGATTCTCACTAGCATTAAGGTAATTGCATATTTTATTATGAAGTAGGTAATAAATTAAATACAATAATACAACACTTACATATCGATGGGTCAGTGCACAAATATTGTATGTCCTCTTTTAGCGGTTTCAAGAAAGACACGGTTAAACATGCAATGGTACATAAGATTCCGGGACATGCAAACAAAAAAAGTATTATTTTTTACAAGAATTTGCGAAGTAAATTTTTATACAGCATAAAGAAATAGTCAAGAACTGTTTGTTGCATATTAAAACTCAAATTTCACAAAATGTGGACATACAAGATTTGTGCACTGAGCCATCGATATATGTCTTCTAATAATATACATTCTTGTACGTATCCATATATGTTGATTGACAATATTAGTTGTACAAATGGTATAATCGAAAAAACTAAGCAATTAGGAGAAACTGAAATTAAATCTTATTAATCTTTTACTATTAGAATATTATTAGAACGATTACAACAATATTAGTGATTTTATAAATGAATGCAACTTTTGATAAATGATAGAGAAGTAGTTATTTCCGTTCAATTTGCTGAGTAAATACTTAATAAAAGCTGTAATGTCTATATTGTATTAAAAAAATAGCAGTTATGTCTTCAAATTTAAAATTTCTCATATGAGTACTCACAAATCGAAAATATCGTGTAGTAAAAGTGATCGTGAAATTCAAATATTAATAACTTACCAAATACCCTTCATATAACATTAACGAATGATCAAGTATCTAAAATAAATATTTACTTTCATATTATCACGATCGCTGCATTCGCCGTATATACAACTAAGTTTCGGAGTCAGTAATTCGTACTTTATAAAATAGGCAGCGCATCGCGGCACGTCTAGTTAAATACATACCGGATGTCCTAAAATGCAGGGACTTCCCAGAACGTACAATATCCTGATGCAAAATGGCATCGGAAAGTCCTTTACCGTTTTGGGAACCGGAGCTTCGTTCTCGAGATATTAGCAGTTGAATATTAGCGGTTGAACTTCCGGGTCGCGCAGTTTAAAGCCGAGTCAGCTGAGTACGCGGAATCGTACGCCGCACGCACACGCAGGAGACGCGAATAGATACAGGTTCACACACACAGTTGAGCCGAATGTGCTGATTCATTTTCACGGTTAAAACCCAACGCGGTAGACTCTTCTGTGTGTATGGTTTTTGTATCCACGCGTGACTCCTGCGTGTCCGTGCTAGGTGTCACTGCTCCGCGCTCAGCTGTTTCGGCCTTGAAACAGTGCGCCCTGGAAGTTCCACCGCTAATATTCAACTCTTAATATCTCGAGAACGAAGCTTCGAATCCTAAAACCGTAAAGGACTTTTGCGATGTCTTTTTTCGTCAGGACACGCATGTTCTGGGAATTTAATTATTTTCTGAATTTTGGAACACTATATATTTTACATATTTATTCAAGGTTAAAGTTAGATGGCTTTAGGACCTTCCGCCTTTTTTTTTAAACGTTTGAAGTTTGTTGGACGTACCAGTATATAATTGAATCCTTAGCTTATGGAAACACGATTATCTCATGGATAAATGATTTCTTGAGATTAGAACCAGCTTGAAATATTTCTGTTATTTATACGTAAATAACTTTTATTGCATAATCATTGCTATACTTTTTGCTGTAAACTATACGTACATAAACTTCGAGAGTACATTGGTCGATAACAAAATGCTATCGATCTTAAAATTCCACAATTAATTACACAATTTAAATATTAAAAAATAGAAAAAATCTTCTAACGTTTCACTTGTTTAATATTATCTGGCTTTTCTGGCTTTTAAATTAAATTGACATATTACGCGTTATAATTTTAACAATAATGTCGAAATCTCCTAGCCAATTTTATAAAGAATAGTGTTAAAATGATAATAAACTACGTATATTATCTATATTTATTTAGAGTTATGGTAAATCACTTAACAAATATGAATGACCAAATATGTGTAGGTTTGTGATTTTTCATTGTTTCGATATGTAGAATCACCCTTCAAAAAAGGAACACCTTGCATGTAACACTTTACAGGTGTCATTTAATCATTTACATTAACATTTTGATAAATTACAAGGTTCACACAACAAATTTGAGGCATTCAATTTTACTACTTTAGTTTTACATATACATAAACAGTATGTATTATTAGAGAAACTGTATAATCCATTTAACTTATTTTCTTACTTATACGTTTAAATTTATTAGTTTGTGACTAACATTTCGTTTGTAACAGGTATGGCAGTGTCCTTTGTCGCCGAAACAAATTTTAACGCGATGATTCCTTTCGTCCTTGCCGAGCTCTCAGGACTCGACAGAACTACGATCGCGACTGTGATGTCGATCCAAGCCTTTTCAGACATTACTGGACGCCTGTGTGTGCCACTTTTGGCGCATAAAGCTGGCTGGACGTCTAGGAGTCTTTACATAATATCCTTGATAGGATCCACTATCGGAAGGACTAGTACGTACAGCAACGTAAAATATTCGAAAATGAGAAATCGACCCCTTCATGGCAACGAATGTACAATCTGCTGGGTGGGTTGATTTCAAATTACGGTAATTTATGTAAAGTCAGTGAATATGAATGGCATTCAATATTCTGAATCATTCACGAATGACATCGTTTCAACAGATTTTTCTTTATATTGGATTGTATATACACCCCATAAATTCATGTGTACTTTCGCATCATGCAAGTTAGGATTCTTTCCAGAATTACTAGTGCTTGTGGATCATACCTATTTAAATAGCAGAGACACCAAATAACAGTTATTTTAAACATTTTTTGAAAAAAAATTATTAAATAAAAATTAATTTTTACTTAAATGAAAAGCAGTCATCACTGATTTTTCGAGAAATTTTTCAAACAATAATATCATTAAAAATAGTTAACTGTGCTGTAACTGTTCTAATTACGAATAACCATTATAAATAATTAAAATTATTGAGGTTACTGGTAACCATTATAGATAACGGAAATAAAATTGTTTTTAGATACGAATATTATTAAACTTAAACTGATACGTTATTAATTAACAGAGGGAAACTTCAATAAGTATGTATGTAATAGATATATTTGTCTCAATATTTCGGTGTGAGAATATTTCAATTACGGATAAACTTATTTATAGCTATTTTACGGATAAACTTATTTATAGCAAAAGGTAAATAGTAAATAGAAGGAAATTAACAGTCTAGGGAATACTATATTTGATGGGATAAGTGTAGAATAATTTAAAATTCATAAGGCTCTTGATCTTTTTGATTTTGAATATAAATCGACTTTTCTCATTTGGAAATTGTAATTCCAACGAGTTGTTAGCACTACAGATAGCTTTGTCAGTAATTTGTGTCATTATGTTCCTACATAGTATCAGTTCTAGTATCTATTATCAGATTTAGCGTCTATCAGATTTAGATACTATCCGTATCGGTCAGCTAAAAATTTACACAATGGAATCGTTTGTCAAAAATGTAGGATGTACATTCAGAATCTTTAATAGTTTTAACTTCTTAAAGAATTTATTTTGAGCTACTGACACCCAGATAAACAACTTCTACTTGAAACTGCATGGACAGCTAACAATAAGTAAATTGGACGAAGCTAAGCAGGATGCGCTTCGTTAAAATACTGAAATGACATTGACGAAAATAAGAGAATTAAATGTATCTTATCTTTTATTTACTGTACTTTTAGCTGGTTACTGCAAGTGATCACACTTCCTTTTTAGAGGACCCCAAAATTGTTTAGACATGAAAAATGATGATGCAATCACGGAGACAAAATAATCTTGTATAAGTATGACAAGTGTCTTTGTGAAGTGTATTTTAAGATACATATTTGGGAAGTCCATCGAAAGTAGGCATGAACTCATGGATTGACTTGATATCTTAAATTCAATTAGTTTGATTACAATGGAAATATTATAAAGTATCTCGATATGGAATCTTGTAGTGATTGAATGAAACAGTACATTACGCATCAATTAATTATAATTAATTTATTGCAAAATGTCCATTCACATTCATTGCTATCAACTATAAATTATGGTTATCAACAAAATTTGGTATTTCTTGCTTTTCTATAATAACCGTACTAAGATTTGTGTGTACTACAATTACTAAATTCGGCTATTTCGTTTTGTCGGACACTATATCTACGTAATTGTTTACTCATAGTACAATGATGCATTCCTTAAGTGTTCCAATTTCGCACTTCTTTGCAGAACATGGAAATTGATTTTCGCCGTGTTCAGCAGCTGAATTTACATTTCACACAACACACTAATATAATAACATGTACTATTTTCCACAAACAACTAATATAATTTCGGTAAACATGCTGTTTAGAAGACTCACCTCCAATCACCTTTACTTTAACTTTGACATATATTGTCAAGGTCAACCTCTTTAGGGACCTCCAAAAGGTTTTAAGCCGTTGCTCGTTGTTTGATAACAAAATTATTAATAAAAAACTATAGGTAATTAGTTGGGGTTTGTTTAAGTTTTGAGAGATTAAAGACAAAAAAAATGGTGTTTCAGAAATGGCTAATAGTGGGGATTTGAACCGACATGTGGCATCTCGTTGATGATGCGCATCCGCAAGTTGTTGGTATGCTACCTATTTACCGCTGTCAAAGAAGTATGTTGCTTGCCGGGATGTTAATCCTGCAGGGAGAGTATGTTTGTGAAACACGTTTTTTATCTTAGATCTCTCAAAAGTTGGCTAAACAATTCTAGCCCCAACCAACTACCGATCCGTTTTTTGTTTACAACCTTTTAACAAACCACAAGCGACGCCTAATACCTTGTGAAGGTCACTCAGACGGGTGACCTTGACAACATATGTCAAGGTCAAGGTCATTGGTGGTGGGTTCCCTAAGCAATATTTTTAGCATAATTTCAATATAATCTACCTATATCTATATGTAGTGGCTGAAGAAAGTATTCGCACAATTTAAAATCACATAACATTTTTAAAATTGGTCTAAACGACTTGTGTTTTTTTTTAGAAGCTAGAAGCATTAGTTTACTAGGTGGCGTGCTACGTCGTTCTGAAAAAAATTGCAATTGGACGGAATAACGAAGAAAATAGTGAAGGTCGATTTTCTTAACTTTTTATCTGAGCCTGTAATGAAAATTTAAAAAATCCTGTTTGTAGATTTAGATAAGTTGTATACATGCTGAAAATTTCATCAATATCGATTAACGTTGCTCTGACCTACAAACGTTTAAAGATCGCAAAATAAGGTCGAAAATCGATAGTTTTGGGAATTTCCGCAATTTGTCGAAAAGATAAAAAGTTTGAAAAATCGACATTCACTATTTTCTTCGCCATTCCGTCCAATTGCATTTTTTTCAAAACGACGTTTGGACCAATGTTAAAAATGTTATGCACTTTTAAATAGTGTACGAAAACTTTCTTGAGCCACTGTATATGATTTTGCTCTTCATTGCATAAATTTAAATAAACAAAACTGTACATAATCATCACATACAGCTGCTGCAAAAACATTTCTATCGACTAGAAAAAATATAGGTACTTAAAAGTTAAACTATCTTTTTCAGTTGCCCTTCTTGATAGTTTGCGTATAAGTAACGTCTCTAGTGTGAAGTTTTAAATAACGATACAGCATTTAGCTTGCATTCAATAAAAGATTGATAAATACGACTTGTGCAACAACTTCAGATTCAAATGACAAATACGATTAATCGCTATAGTCATTAATTGTATTTTGTGTCCGAACATCAAATGTTTGTTGCTTCTTTCAGTACTAACCACGTGGGGGGACACCTACGCTATTGTAATCTTCGTTGCGCTGATTATTGGCGTCGCGAAAGGGACGAAAGCTGTTTTTCAAGCTTTGATAATTCCTGATTACGTTCCCCTAGAGAGATTACCGGCTGCCTCTGGAATGCAAATGGTGTGCAACGGTGTGCTATCTATCGCTATCGGCCCGATTATAGGTAAGTAGTTGTGCCACTTGATCATATTTAATAAATTTTCATATCTAATGGAAATTCAGGAAGGAGTTTTGATATACAGGCTGCTCCTATTAACGTGGCCTTGTACAGGGTGTCCCAAGAGGAAAGGTCATGATTGCGAGACGCCATAATATCAGACATCCTAATAAAAACGGTTTATATCTATAGGTATGTGTCCTATTCCGAAAGGTTTCTGAGATGAAGTTGCGGTGGGGAGAGACAAATTAAAAGATTAAATTTCACAGCAAAATCTCAAGTGTAAATACTTTACACATTCCACACTTGACTCACGCTGGCCCTGCTTGACATTTTTTATGCAAACATAGCATGCATTACGCGACCGAGCAGTTTGTTTCGTGTATCCACTCTTCTCCTGTACACTTTACACAAACATTAAGATAAATCAATATATCTCATCCCGCCCTGAGTCACCTTTCCTACGGGGACACTCTGTACATTTAATTCTCTTGTGATGATACAAGAAGGTGTTTGAGGAAGAAAGGATTTTTTGTTTATATAAGTTTTCTTTAACACGGCGTTCATGTACAAACAAATTTAACAATATACTACAGTATAACTTGCAGATGTATTGAAGTACAGTAATAACTAGTTGGACAAATTTTGAAAGTGTATTATCGTGTATTGTACTAAACATCTGCATGTACTTTTATTATAAATGCAATTTTAATAAACGACGATCACCTGCTTCAATACATTCCCCGAGGCGAGAAAGGAACGAGCGTTTTAATGATTTAGTTATCTCTAGAGGGAGAAATTAATACATGAACTTTAATAATGTTCCCCACTGATTGATATTAAAATATGTAAACTCGCAGGACTGTATTATTGCCATGGAAGATGAAATGTTGAAATTGGTTCAAAGAAACGTTATCAATGGGTTCGTAGTCTTATAGGACAGTCGAAGATAATGTTGTAACATATGTATATGTTATTCAATACAGTCGTCGTGCTAATATAAAATACATATTGAATAAAAAATTAAATAAATTACAGTTTTGGATAGCAGGCGTATAAAAATAATGTGATATCAACCATTGCATTTATTCTTGTGAAACAATTACTTTTTTGCTTAAAGATTTTGTCGTATCATCGTACACACCGGAAATATTTTAAGTAGCCACGTTAAAAATATCATTTGACTATGAAAAGAGCAGCTCTTTATGAAAACATAAATCATAGATATGGATTAGCAAAAAAAGTTACTAGATAGAAATTAGAAAGTATGGAAGAGTGAAAATTTTGTTACACTGGTATTCAATATTTATTTTCAATATTCATGTTGTGGAAAACGAAGATTAACTTGCCAAAACTGTGTTCAACACTTTTCGTATATGCTTTCACGAAACATCAGTTTATTCCGTGCTGTACCATCCATAACAAAGCATAAGTTAAATATTAACACCGTAAATGGCATAGGCGTGTTTTCACGCCCAGACAATTCCATCCAGTGCTTAGCGATGAATTTTCAATATTGTATTCTGTTAGCTTCTAATTTACAAGTTCTGCATGATACAGATGTGACTTACAAACCTTACCTTGAAACAATAACTTTTGTAGTGCACAATTTTCATTATTTTCTTTCACATAATTATGAACATAATTACTAATGCAGGTACAATCGAATTAATCTCTAATCATATAGCAGTTAGCTGATAGTTTTATCGAATAATTTGCTAAACACTTGCCTTAAAGAACATTAACGTGCATATATCAGTGTAACAATTAATTGGTTAGTAACTTATTTATTAATTCTATTTATCGTCGTTTTGTTATATTTCAGGTCTAGTACACGATTTGATGAACAGTTACGTCAGTGCGCTTCATTTCACTTCGATTCTAAGTCTCTCTTGCGTTTGCCTGTGGTATATGGGAGGACTTTGGAGGTTTAATAAAGCCACTACAGAGCTTAATGAAAAAGGAGAAACAACGGAAATACAAGAAATTGGTGCTTAAGTACTTCTTGTACTTCGACTGACTGCGAAATTTTTTTCTAAAAGAGAAAAATAAATACTATAGGGAAATACAAAAGCGCATGTACATAAAATTATGGGAGGATTGGTATAGATTACAAATTATCGAATATATAATATAAATAAACTTTTTGTAACTACTCTATGCAATTTATATTTTGGTATGAATTTATGAATTTATAGAAGAAAGCCTTACTCGCCTGTATGCATGTGGTTACTCGAAAATTCTGATTTTTTTAAACTTTGCTGTTTTGTAATAGATTCTGTCAACAAATACCTGGCATTATATTCTATTGAAATATATGTGTAATACCCACGATGTTTTATACAATTTTTTTTTAACATGCTCATGATTGACTTTGTTTTTTGTGACTTTCCAGTGTTTTTCAGGACAAAAGTATGAAAAATAAAATTGAAAGTTGAAACATATGTATGCATGTATCAAAACTACTCGAAAACGTGTTACATTGACAAGAGTCAAATGAATCGATATGATAAATCATGACTTATTATTTGCGTGCTCATAATTGCTTGTAGAATACGTAATATGTGCATAAACTTTGTATATGTAAAGCTTTTAAAAAAAATTGAATTTTCAAGTAATCGAAGTACTTTAACGAATAACGATCGAAGCTACGAACATGTCAATGAAGTAAATTTGGGTGATAATAAATATTTTTATTCAAAAACTACATGTATAACAATAGTATTATAATATTAAGAACCGAACGTTAAGTGGTGATATTGTATACTCCTTGAATAACGAAAATCTTAAGTATATAATAATATTTATAAAATTGTTAAGTATGATTTCGTAACATAGGTGCATTTTTTATAGTGATATATCATATATAATTATATATATGTATAGCGAATTGAATTATTTTGTTATAAAACTGTGCACGATAATATAGAACAAAATGAGAATACTGAAAGATAAGTTTTCTAACTTTCCTGTTTATTATTTTATTTCCCTCTTTAACCACGATTTCAAATTATGGTAAGTATGATGCTACTTCTACTTATTCAAATTATGCTGAGAAGGCTGTTCATTGGTAGGAAACCTGCAGAGAAAGCGCTACGACCAATCAAGTGCGCAGGTAGTAGTGGGAGCTGTGCAAATCGCTTGCAAATCGGTGTGGGCGTAGGTCTACTCTTATATGGAATGGTATATAGTAGAGCTCTTACTTTTGACCCGTCGGGTACCCGGGTAGCCGAAAATGACCCGAAACAACTTCAAGCCATTGAATGTGGTATTGTTCAATCATATTTGGCTAACATCAGACTATACCACAGACAATACTACATTCAATGGCTTGAAGTTGTTTCGGGTAATTTCCGGCTACCCGGGTACCCGACGGGTCAAAAGTAAGAGCTCTAGTATATAGTGAGTCTGCTTCTTTTCTTAACGTTCTCGCTCTCTTTCTCGCGCTACACCATGAAGGCTCATTGGAAGGGGCCAATTTCCCCTCGATCGCTGTTCGCGTAACAACTTCAGATCGGCCAAAATATCTAACCCCGACATTAGGTAGTGTGATAGCTTTCACACTTATATCTTTATTTATTAAACAAATCTCTTGTAGCCTGCTGTGACTTTACTTTGACACTATATAAAGGGTTCAGAAGCCATTCAGTTTAAGTCCATTAACATTAAAACCGAGATTTACACTGTTTGTCTTCTGAATAATTTTGCCTACTTAGTAATTCCGTGGTCAATATAAGACAATATAAGTATCACAATTTATTGCTTACGTATGAAAGTAGTGACTTAATTGATTTATCAACTGAAAGCTTTTACAATAAAGAGGATTTTGGACTAAATAACTCATTTTCTGGGAAAGTTGGACTTACGCTGATTGACTTCTGAACCCTCAGCTTGTGTAGATCAGAGCTGGGTAACCTGATCAGTCACGTCAAGACTCACGAGTCACGAGCATCGGCGGCTCGCTCGTCTCCCGAGTTACTCCCACTATTGCGCTCAAGTTGACGCGCCACCTCCCGCGTCTTCCCGCTTCGGCTCTCGCGAGTTAATCTGACCCCATAGTGGGAGAAGCCCCCATACTCAGGAGGAGAAGTACGAGCCGCCGATGCTCATGACTCGCGAGCAACCTGTTGCCCAGCTCTGATTTAGGTACACCCTGCAATTTAAATCTGCAAATGGTACCAACTATTTTAAAAAGCTTTTTCGATATCGAGTTCCCCGTAACTATTACTTACGTTCTTCTATTTATCAATAGTTTTAAAGAATTTATGCGACACCAGTGATCGTTGTTGTCAGACATCGATTATGGTGCACGCCGCGTTTGCGTGTGCATGTATGACGAACAGCTCTTTTTCTACTTCTGGGTGAAGATGCAAGAACCAGTACTAGGGTTCGCCGGTTGCGGCAAACTGGTATTTTGCCAACAGGTAATCGGGCAAAACGATGCTCCAATAATTCAATGCTATCCACCTAACGGAATGGCAAAGTATAATATGATTACCTTAAGGCTATCGACAGGTTTAAGGGCACTTCCCGGTCAAATCGCGCGACAACATAGGTGACTTGTTTGATTTTTTTCTAGAAAAAAGTATACACTGTATGGGTCTAAAACTTTTTGCACTTTATTCTGCTACAAATGTAGAGTAAAAAACAATTTTTTTATTTCATTTTTGCCCACCCCTGCCTCTGATATGCATTACATGCTGCACCGTTGTAAAAAACAAGCCTGGACTATCGCCACGATGACTTTAGACAGAATCATCCTAAATGAAAAACCCAAAGATATTCCTTAAATACACATGTGTGGTTATCGCGATACACCCAGGCAGTGTTAGGAAACAACTGGGAGATGATTGCCATGTGTTTCTCGCACAAAAATGTTTCGTAAAATATTGAGGATATGAAAATTCGTAATAGAGGATAGCGTAAAAGCCACTGTAATCACGAGTAGAATCCCGTTTGAATTTTTAAATTCGGTGAAGAATTGCATTTTTTATCGTGGCGATAGTGCGTGAAAAATTGTTTCGAGAAAAAACGTACTTAAAGTTTGAGCGCGTTCGTCTAGTGACGGGAACTTGCCCGTGAGCGCCCTATTTTCTATGTGTTTATTCGGCTAAAACAAAATCTATTATACTTGCGCCACAATCCATCTTCAAAAAACACCTATTTTTAAGGCCGTCACACTGTTGGCCCCCCTGAACTGCTTGTAAAATCCGTGCTGTTAAGAATTTCGTTCTAAAATTTGACCTGGTCATTCTTGAAATGTTGTGGAATGAAAATATGCGATTTTTTCAAGGTCTGGTCGTGAAGCGCCCTTAAACGTGAATATTTAAAAAAAATTAAAAAACTTAAATGAATTAGATCAGTGAAATATGTTATACGGAAAAAGAATTCATTTTCATCCGTCATCAACGTGCTAATAATTATTATATATGGCGCATCACATAATGTCCTGTTTTGCCACTTTATATATACCAGAGATGGGGAAAAATTTCATTAAATAAAAATTTCGAATAATAAATACAGGTTAACAAAATAATTCCTCACGGGTCAAATAAAGCTTTTTTTATTCGTCGAGCATTTCAACTATAGCATGGAATAAATTTTTCCACTTCAACTTCAACCTTATGCAACGTCGTATAATTTTCTGGCATACGTTCGAGCCGCCGCGCTGCACAGTGGAGGAGAATCGATATTTCAGCAGTCAAAAATCTATAACTTATGAACGAATCAAGATAAAGTAATATTTCTTTTCTCTTTAATGAAGTTGAAATGTCCTTCATTAGCTAGATAACATTACTTTACTGATATTAACCTTTGATTGTCACACTGGGTCAAAATGACCCGAAATTTGACTTTGATGTAAAATAGCTTTGAGGCAGTTTCATCTATAGTATACATACATAAAGTTTAATTGAATTCACCTCACATCCATACACATACCTGAGAGCGGCAGTGATATACCTAATTGTGAAAAAGGGTACGGAAGAATTTAAAATGATGTAACAAGGTCCATCTTTTTGTTATCTAAATTTCTTCCATAATTACAATGATGCATTTACAGTTGAAATTGTTCGTTTTTGTTAGATGAAACCTTATATTTTTTTTTTAGATGTGTCTTATTTCTTTCGTAATGTTGTGTATAAAATTATTATGAAACGATGTTCGAGAAATGAGTTTATCACAAGATACTTCAATTTCCCAATCAGGGCGGGTGCTCTGCTTACACTTCTTGTGGCATCACACACCCATTAAAGGAAAAAAGTAGTCCAAACCAGTGTTGCTCAGACTGTTCTAAATAATAATGTCTCGTGCGGAAACTATGAGTATTGTAAGGAAATATGTACAGTTTAATGTAAGCTATTGCGGGGGTGAACGAGCGTGAGTGGGGATGAATATAAAGTGCGTAATGGAGAGTATCATAAAAATTTGAATTTGTAAACCAAGTCTATTTTATAGCTGTATGGATGAAATTCTTTCACCTGAAGGACAGAGTTCCTTGGCAAATGAATAGACGTCCCACGAAAAAGTTGAAGAACCGAAAAAAATACGTACAGACCTTTTAATTAAGTTTAAAGTCAGTTAAATTTAAAATCTGTATACTTCGTTTTAAATGACTTATTTCTAGCAAAATTATGTTTCACTTTTTTATATTTATCTTTAAACGTCATCTACTCAGGAAAGATGAATTTTGGCAATAAACATGTTCTTTTCTTTCATTGTGGATTTTATAGCTTAGGAAATATATTTTCAATCATAGGTAGTACAGTTTTTATTTGACAAGCATATTATCGTACTCGTGTCCCCAATATTTACTGACATAATAAGTGTTTCGTGACCCAGAAAGTTTGGTAAACATTCGTGTAAATGAAAGTTCATCTCAATAACGGTTAACTCTGATTGCAACTTCTTGTTGTAACGTTACAAATGACCTTGCATTTGCAAGTAATCGCATTGGGACTGAATAGGTTTTGATTTCGTTATCACGACGCGTATAAACCCGGTAACGAAAGCGTTACATCTTTTGTCGCGTAGGTATATACCTATCACATATCCACGCGTTTTTGCCTGCAGCAGGTTGCCTCCGTACAAAAGCAGAAAACCTCAGTGAAAGAGGCTCCAATGACAGTGGTTTCGGGGTTAGTGGAGCACGCGGAAAGTTTCGTTATAAGCGTTAAAAAGCATTTATGACCATGCCCCTCCCCACTTTCTTTTCCTTTTGTAAATAAAGCTGGAACGGAAGTGGCAGCCAAATAAAAGAGCATTTCCCCCAAATATCATTGGCATTATTGATTATATACGTACAAAATTGGAGACTAAAGCGTTATTGAACAATTTAGGTCATTCTTGAAGACGAAGCTACCACATGGCTCGGCAGAACCAAATATAGGATTGTACATCTGCAAACAGTATTTTCTAAGTCGTAATTAACATTACAATAATTTTAATACAGTTGATGGAATAATTATTTTTTCTTTTGTCCCGAGGACTCTCGTTCATAAATTAGTGCAATTTTCTAAAATAGAGATATAAAACACAAGTTTCTTTTTTATCGTAGTTTATATTGGCAAACTAATCCTTCTAGCTTCTGAAAAAAACTCAAGCTATTTGGACCAATTGTAAAAATGTTATGCGATTTTAAAGTGTGTGCGATTATGAGTGTGAGCCACTGTATAACAGTTTTCACAAAACACAGAAATGAAATGCCAATTTTACTTCTAAGAGATACAACTATCTTCCCCCTCCGACAGGCGTCCGTGCAACTGCACTAGAAATTTCATGCACGTAACGTATAAAGCGTTTCAGTACACGTAAACAGACCCGTAACATAGAAACGAACCATGCAATTACGCGTAACGTTACAAAAAACCCCAAGCTGATACGAAGTGAAACGTTTGAACGATAATGAAGAATAATAAAGCATCTAGCTAAAAGACTCGCGGCACACGAATACGCGTCGCGTCTATATTGCACGCGATACATACCCTTCTCAAGCTATAAAACAACGATCGAAAGAAAGAAAAGAGAACCCCGAAGTTAGATGTAGATTATAACACATGAACGCTACCAAGATCCGACGCAATGACTGGTTTACAGCAGGGAAAAAAGACGCGAACGGTAATGAGTCGACCTTTTAGCGATGCTACATTCCGCGGCGAGTTACATTCATCCGGAGCCGACATTATTATACCCGGGGATAGTTGGCGTCGCATGCGTACCCTTCACCACCTTTCTCCTAATTGACCAAGGAAGAAATCCGTTGCACCAGCAGCTCGTAGGGCCCTTGCTACGTCACTGTGGGGCCCCCGTGACACACATCAATGGGTCCAAATGTAACGGTACCCGCAACAGTGACCTACTCTTCAGCCGCGGTGTACTCTCTCTGCCCCTTTCTTTCAGCGTCTCCCCTCTTGCTCCCTCTTGGTTCTCGGTCAAGCGAGCGTCGAACGCGCACGGACTCCGCGGGGCATGTACTTTTACCAGCGGGGCCCGTTCGCGCCGCGTGCGCCGCCGTCTGATTACAGCCAGTAATGAAAGCGTCCTTCTCGCGCGTGGAGGTGCTGTCATGTAGCCGCGAACGTAACGTCTGTCGTCGTCCTTTTTCCGGTAGCAATCGGCCTGTCAGTGAAAACGATACGCAACCGGACTACGAGTGTGATCGCCGACGTGCCTGGGCCGCCGGTCCAAATCTCCGAACCAACGTCAAACACGAGTTATGAATGTAATCGTGATTCTCGTCCTCCAGGTGAGCGCTCGTTTCCGCTAGCTTGGTCGCTTTTAGAGGTGTTTGTCGAAGATCATACAGTATTTAGGTTTAAATTCTCGGTAATCATTATTCACTGTCTGCGCTGGTAGGTACCAGTGTATACTATTCCCGAGATTATACATTACTGCAGAAAATTTAAAATGATGCTTCTTCCAAAATGTTCGTGAAGATTGCTAGAATTGGGAGGCTTGTTTCCGCAGGATATTTCTTCTATCGGTTCTATAATAGTATATCAATCAATGTTTGAAAATATTATGAGAAGTATATATTATATAAATATTTATTCAATGTAGTTTAAGTTACAATTACTTTGGAGTTTTCATGGTCACGTCGTAATATACAGAACACATAGGTACTATAAGTAATTTGATGAATGGTGAAAAAATTTATTTTGATTTTTGAATCATCATTTATGTTGTTTATGAACATTTTGTTAAGATAAAAATAAATCAGTAATTTAAAATTTTGAATTTCCATTATCGTGCAGTCTACAATTGAGGCATTGAGAGCAACAACGGAGTAACCCACATTGAAAAAAACATTGATTTTTCCTATTTTGTATAATTAGTAGAGCCTATTGGAATACATTTTTGCTGCTAACTCAATTTCGAAAAAAAATGTGGGTTAATCCGTTGTAGCTCTCAATGCCTCAATTTATTAAACATTGAATATAAAAAGAAATACAAATTAAAAAGTCATTAGAGAAATTGTGAAAACGTTAGGGATTGTAATTGTAAGTAACACTTGGGTTAAATCGAGAATCTGTGGATGAGAAACAACGTCCAAAGGGCATAATAATAACATTATCTGACAATTTGTATAATAATAATAATATATAACATATTAATAATTGTATTTATTTCTGTCGATAAATAAAGTATAACGTTTAGTTAAAAGATACAATTATTTTGTATCAAACACAACTGTTAATAATAAATCTATGTAAACAATTTTAAAAATTAACACAACTAGCTGCTTAGCAACAGAAACAAAATGAATTTGTTTACCCTTCGTAGATATTAGAAACTGTTTCAAATCTGTAAATTTGCTCCAAACTGGTATAAATCTTTGTTGCTATTTTTTGCCAATTTGTAATTAATAAGCACTAAAATTTTTTATTTTACAACCTATCCAAATGACCATAGGTTTAGAAATACTTTTCTACGTACCTCCATAATACCCTTCATACACCCGAAATTCCTTTTATTCTTTAAGGACGATTCTTGATTTTTACACAAACAATTGTAAATATAGTGGCATTAAACATGGATAATATCTGTGTAGATATAATGTTGCCAAATACAGGATGTTTAAAAGTTTATGATATAAACTTTGCAGGCGTGCTGTATTCTGGAAATTAAACAAAAAATCTAAAATGTTTTCAAGCCTGTATGTGCTACACTGAAGGGTATTGTGGAATTATGCGTTTAGATTTCAGATATAGATGAAAGGCACCTATGATAAACAAAAATATTTTTGTTTTATACCTTCACGTTTTTTCTAATACAGTTTGTGTCTATTTTAACGAATATTACACAATACTTATGAGTTTGTACTGCATATGTGTGATTATCCTCCACATATGTGTAATGTCTGTAAGTAACAATCAATTAAATCCTGCTCATAAATTACAATGTAAAGTTATTAAAAATTAAGTTTCATAACAGTACACAATAAATATGAACTGAAACATGATAACAATATTCGGAATCCAATAGAACTTTTGAGAAATATGTTACAAACGACGCTATTTGGTGTCATTTCATGCCATTTTGATGTCATTTTATGTTGCCTATTTTGGGCATATTCAGAAACACAATAGGGGAGAGTAGGGGAATTACGAACACTTAAGGGAAAAGTTGAATTGAAACAAAAGTGTTGACTCTAATCAGATTTACTTGATAGATAATTGAACTTTGGTTAATTATCTACAAAGGCAACACAAAGAATTATAGATACTTTAATAAACAAATCATTTTTTGAAAAAAAAACCAAACTCTTTTGGTCCGGAATTACCCGTAGTTAGCGGGGTAAATACGAACGACTGCTTAAAGATCTTGATCTTTACTAAACACTGGTTTTCTTCCACACTGAGGGTCTGACACAGTCTTTCTTCTTGTTTGATCGAACTTTGGTTGCTCGTGAGATTGAATATTTATTTGCTGCCTGACGGATGGAAAGTCTTTAATCTTTAACCTCTTTCGCGGATATCTCAAGTTCTTTCAACGAATATGTACGTATATTTACCCTATTATAATTTCGGCGCCCTGGATACATAAAAAACTTCGAAATGTTAAGAGAAAAGGGTAAATGCCATCGTCCGTAATAGCCCCAAACTAGCTTTTCGTAATTACCCCAAATGAACAGAAATTAAGAAGTTTCAAATAAAACCAATACGAACATGTATATATACAAAGTGATCCCGTGATTTTATTTAGAATTAAGTTTCGGAACTACGAAAAAATTATGCTCTGTTGGGTAGTATAGGTTTAATGCACTATAGACTCAAAATATTCGAGCGTAAAATTATAAGGAAAGCTACGAAAACATTTCATGACCATTATCTTCGCGGTTGCGCGCAGCCTGCCGTCGTGACAGTTTCCTTAATACTAAACATTAATAATTATTTCTTTGCAAGTACAAATTGTTGTGCTGCGCAAGATTATTACGTTGAGTTTAAAATTAAATAATAAATAATTAATAATTAATAATTAATAAATTACGATTTTGTACTAAACTGTATTTAACGTTACAATTGGCAATTGAAATATGTAACGGAATCTTTTACACTCCATTATAGATCAAAACTTCATCTTTTAAAGAAATCTTTCAAATTACATAAATAATCAAATGAAACCGATTCCGTAAATTATAGAATTATAGAACTTCTGAATATTCTGCTCATTTGCAAGACTCTCAGTGGTTTTACCACTCTCCCTAAAGACTTTTATAACACAGTATAAAAGTTCTTCATTCTATTTACAAAATAGTTCGTGATGCTTTTCTTCACAAAATTACAAAAAAAAAAAAAACAGTAATGCTGTTTTCCATCCAATAATTCTTTTATACAGTAAATTATGAGATATTTCATAAAATTTCAGAATTACTTTAGGGACAACACATTGCTATAAACTACCAAATATTTCTCATGCCTTCATATGTATAGTTTGGAAACATGTACAAAATAAATTTTCTCAATGTACAGGTGACCACATATCAGCTTGTGAGATGTCAAGGAGGTGGTGGACCAAGTACCTTCGGATATGATGCATCCTCGGCTTGCAGTAAACCGTATTCACGTTCCGGTCGTGCACGATTTACGAATCTTCCGTGTGACTTTCGTCGACAAAACTGGTGCACGATAGCCGGAAGCTCGTATCCTTGGTATGCCAACATACTCAAATTTACTGATCTTTTACCATCTGGCAGTTTCGTTGTTTGAACAAAGATAAAAAAAATTATGTAGATAAAAACTCTGAATATATACTTATCGATGGAAAAAAATAGGTGCTGTTTTTATTCAATACATTTTTGAAATACAGTGAAAAATACTACAGGGGTGGATACAAAGCACAAATCGGAATTACGTGCAATGTTATTCGGATAAAGAATAAGAAATAATAATAACGAGTAAACTTTCATCCTCTAGGTACATACATACGAAAAAGTTCTAAATCAAATAGGAATTTGTTCGAATAACGTGAGAAGTGGAATTACTCTTATTCCAAAAATGATTTATTCGTTACTTGCATTATTTGTTACCCGCATCTACTTTATTATCATATTTGCGGAATCACTTGACAGTCAGTCAGCAATGAAAACTGTCAATAGTCATTCACATCGTTATAAGAATAATTTTATTTTGAAATAGTGATTCGAATAGATTACTCGATTACGTGATAATAACTTATCCAATTAAGAATACCGGACAAGTATTAACCGCACAAAATGTTCGACCAAAGAATATTCATTTTAATAATTATTTTACAGAAATATTTATTCGAAATAATTTGAATAATGCTCAGCTCTGTACACAAATAAGAAAAAATGTTCATGTAGAAGTACGCCCTGTATGACCTTTCTAAATTGCAACCTGTTATATATTCCAAGAATTCGGTATCAACGTACGGGTAAATATTCTTGCCGATAACTTGATAGGGCATTTCGTTCTGCCTACAAGAGTAACGGGAGCCTCCTATTGCAATGTTTCGCAAAAAAAATTTGCACGGATTGCTGAACCAAGTTCCTCTAACGATAAATGATATTACGTTGTATGTTGTTCATGCATGACGGCACTCCTCATTTCAGCCGAGAAACTGTACGTTATTTGGATGAACAGTTTTCTGCTAAACGGATAGGTTGTGCACCATGCAGGCCCTACGTATCTATATGTATAGGGTGATTCAGAACGAGTGTGAAAAATGTTGACAGATTGTTCGAAAGGTTATACTGACATTGAGAGGTTTTTAGGTGTCCGCCTCCTATTGTTTTGATTTTTGGATATGTTTCGGAGGGCCGAAAAATAAGATATATATGTGCTTTTTTTTATATTGTTTCGTTTGTATATTTATGGGGTGAAACCACCCCTCAAAGTTCATGAGAAGAGGTGCAAAACTTCCTATTGTTAGTTTAAGAAATGTTATAACATTGTGTTGAATATAACTTGGTATAAATTTCATTTGTGTCATACCTTGCTGTATGGATGATATTCTTGTCGCCAGTCACTTTTGTACCTCTTCTCATGAACTTTGAGGGGTGGTTTCACCTCCTAAATATACAAACGGCCCAAAATAAAACGACGCAAATTTCATACTTTTCGGCTCTGTACAACATATCCAAAAACCAAAGCAATCGGAGGCGGACACCTCAAAACTTCTACTTGTGAGTAAACAGTGTCACACAAGAATAATATGGTATACAAACTGTTATACGAAAAAGGATTATACAAGCAAATCTCTTTTAATCTGTGTGCACTTTAAAACACGAAGATTTGCCCAACTTTTTTGTTAACGTCTCAGGAAAACGAGTAACTGTGGAGTCCGTAGTTATATAGTTCGTTACAGATTAAAAATTCGACAGAAAACATCACCTACATGTGTAAAAATAATATTGATAGAATATAATTTTTTTAGTTCATTAAAATATTGTTATTTGTGCAGAATTGTTACTGACACTGTGAGACTCCTTCTTTGAAATTTCCTTCTTGCAATAGCTCCTCTTTCCAAATTAAAAATTTTGGTAAATGCTTGAAAAAATTTAACATTGTTTTTTGCGATATGTTGCTTTTAAAGTTATTCTTATTACGACTAGATAGGATCACAATTATATGATTGTAAGTATTTAATTCTAAAAGAAACAGTTGTACATGTTTTCAAAAATTCAGAAAAACTTTGAACATTTGAAAGAAGAGCGCAGCGTGCGAAAATTTTTATCCAAACCACGTGGTCAATAATATTATCACAATCATCTCATTTTTATTAAGAGTGTTTAATAAAATTAATACTCCCTGTTTAGACATTCCATTTAAAAAAAAAGATTGTAAAATTACGAATATATTAATACTGTCGATTTAATGATAAATAAATGATCGATTTCACAAGTATTCAATTCATCGAAAGTCTGCTGCGGTATTTCATTCAACTCCTCGCCTGTTAAAAAATGCGTAGTATTTGAAAGTATTAGAAAGTTAATTGGCACACGTGCACAGAAACATTATTGGATTTTCATTGTCCGACCGTATTACCTGTGTCGTGAATTTTAAGCAACGCTCTGAATACCATGACTTATTAAAATCGTGCGTGACTGAAGTGCAACCTCTTCGAGGAAGACGTACTTTTACTCTCGGTAATACCTATATACTTGTTTTAAAAACTTGCATTAATTTATAATATATCTGATTCCTTTGTCACTTAACATTGAGGTTCAGTGTAACTAATTTGCAGTATAATGTACTCTTAATATTTATATACTTTCAGTAATGTAATCAGAGCAAGATATAACTATTACATATACATTTATAACAAACATTGTGTCACGCTTATTTGGTGAATTACAAAGAATGAGTTAGTACATCCAGCAAATGACTTTGCTAAATACAATGGTATATCTCCTTTAATTTCAGGCATGCAGTGCGACGTTTTGTTCAAGAAAATCAAGGATTAATGAGACGTATGTACGGAGATGAAAGACATATTAATGTACTCCGAGCAGAATTTGAGAAAAATGACATAGAGCTAAAATACGACGATTATTATCATCATTTTGCCGATGAGTACAGGTTGGTTTTTTTAATACAAATTAAGTAAATAAATATTAGAAGTGGATTTTTAATGGATTAGTAATCCCGTAAATAAATTGTTCAAAATGAAGCTGTGCTTCTATAGTTTGTACAAAGCAAATGAAACATTAATTTTGAACACTGCTTTAGTAATGTTAGACAAATAAAATAATAACTAATTTGAATTCTAGTGAATTCAATTTTTTGATCGTACAAGGGAAGATCCCGAACCCGGAAATTCAAAAAATTCGGATTTTTTTTTAATGTATAGGGGATTTCCTGCTGATTACAACACAATTCTTGTTTGCTACCCAAATTCACTCGAAGGGGGTGAAATTAACCCCTGAAAATTCGGCTATTTTCCGATTTTGTGTTATAACTCGCGAACTGTAAGAGATAGATAAAAATATCAAGAAAAAAGTTACTTCTTTTAATTAGATCTATCATTTGGTAAAAAAATCATTTTACAGTTCACGAGTTATAATTACAACCCCTTAGAGTGAATTTGGGCAGCAAACAAAAATTGACAAGGTTGACAAAAATTGACAAATATTCACAAAGTTTCAGAATTTTTTGAATTTCCGGCTTCGGGATGTCCCCTTGTTAGATGTCTCTATATTACCCAACTAATAAATTGAAACTCATTAGTCGTGTATACATAGATCATAAATCAATAATCGTTAACAATTGCCGTCAGTATATTACAATATTGGAAATGTTATTTTGAATTTTACAATTACATATATATTTTATATTTTATAAAGGTGATCCTGTAAGATATGTTATCCACTCTACGTTAACTCTTATACCTCTTCTTTACCGAGTCAACATTAATTGTTTAGGAAATACCAGTACACGCACGATTACGAGGACTTCGAGGGCGAGGACAGTTTAAGGATAAATGGCGACGTGCACGAAGGAAGAGGCTTCACGAGCAGATCATTCAACGACAATCCCGCAAAACGATTGAACAAGTTCCCAAAATTGAGCGAATACACCAGGCCTCATTTCCGGCCAACGGAGAAGTCTACCACTTCGCCTTCAACAGCCACCACTACACCATCGACGACAACTGCTTCGTTCAGCACAGACACACCATCCTCCATTGCGACATCTTCAACGGTCGCTGCAACCACTCCTGAACCCGCCGCAAAGTCCATTACCTCGACAACGCTTTCAGTGAATAGTACAAACGGGAATATGCAGAACAATACAACAGAGAAGATGGCGGTGTCGCCAACAGTGGCGACCTCCCACATCGTGAGAGAACAGAATTTCAGCATCAACGAGATTCCTGAGCAAATAGACAGAATCGACGAGGACCTAGAAGAAGTGGTGGACGTTTCAGAGGAGGTCCCCGAGGCCAGTATCGACGAGACGTCAACAGTGAGCCTGCCTGGGACCACGGAACTGCCTGGCGAGCTGGATACGAGCGAGTATCTGTTTGCCACGCCGAAGGAAACGACCGTCCAGGATGCATTCAGTTCCAGTGAGCAACAGGAGTTTCGACCGCGACCGGAATATCGACCCGCCAATAAGCCGGAAGTATCTTCCATGGAGGGACAGCTGTATCAGGACGTCGCCGCGAAAGATCAACAGGAACAACCGGTTCTAAAGCTGAGAGGAGTGTAAGTGGTGCTTGTTTTATTTCCATCGATTATGAATTCTCCGAGGGTGTTTCACTTTTGTTCAATATTCTCCTACCGTTCCCTCGAAGCGCGTAGTTGACTGGATAGATACGCCAAAGGTATCAGTTCCGTGACGGTTCAGTGGCGTCAGTGGCGGTGGTAGAAAATATCGTTTCCCTGGTTTGGAACGAAGCAGTTGCCCGTGTTAGTTATTGGCTCTGAAACAAAGACACTGAGTGCACTGAACCGTCACGAAACTGATATGTGTGAGTAGACCTATATATAGCATTCCCCGCATAGCACATAAATGTCGTTTCATAGAACTATTGATTGGATGTACCTACTAATGAAACAGAGGAAATATATTTTATGTGTAACAGGACCAAGTAATAAGTAATATCTTTCGAACATATTTTTCTCTTTTTTCTCTCTACAATTCAACCTGTCCCTCTTGTTGGGACAGACTGTAGGTATTTAGTTTACTTTAGCAGTTATAAATTATTACTGTATGTTTACTGAATCTGTTTTAGGAATGCCTGTCCCGTGAAGGAAGAAGTAGTTGCACCATTTTGGGCAAATAATACAAGAGGCGAGGTATTAGCACTTCTAAACCTTTACCCGTTCGAACAATATGTTCACTGGGAAAAATGCACGTAAGTATCAATGTAAATTCTTCTAACAACAAATTGCTCAAAAATAGGCTCCCTATTTAGTCAAAGTAAGATTGTGTAAATCGAGGAAAGAATTATCGCAAGATAATTCTTTGTTTCCACTCTGCACGCGATAAATAAAAGCAGATAGGGTTCATTCTTCGATCTATATTCATTGAGTATTATTTAGTGCGAATTAATGGGTAATTCCTATTTTACAGTTACTCACAAAAGTATCCATCTACACCACGCGCATAAATACAAGGAATCCGAAAATTCCGGGAATTCCCGGAACATGCAATATCCTGATGTAAAAAGATGTCAAAAAGTCCTTTACCGTTTCAGAATCCGAGACTTCGTTCTCGAGATATTAACAGTTGAATATTAGCGGTCAAATTTCCGGGCCGCGCAGTTTAAACGCGAGTCAGCTGAACGCGCGGCAGAGTACGCTCGCATACACACGCAGGAGGCACGTCTAGATACAGGTTCACACACATCTACGCGTGCCTCCTATGTGTGCGTGCGAGCGGCCACTGCTCAGCGCTCAGCTGCTTCGACTCTAAACTGCGCGGTCTGGATGTTCCACTGCTAATATTCAACTCTTAATATCTTGAGAACCAACCATCAAATTCAAAAACCGTAAAGGACTTTTCGATGTTTTTTTGTATCAGGATATTGCATGTTCTGGGAAGTCCCGGAATTTTCGGACACTCTGTATATTTTACATATTTATTCACTGCTAAAGTTAGAATTATCAATTCTAATTTTATTAATATATAGATTTTGATTAATGGGATTGATAGATTCGAGTACATTTAATTGAAAAATTATACATTTTTCTCTAAAAATTTATTATTATCCGTGGATGTATCAATATCCAATATTTATTTTGCACAAACTTAACTAATATTTTCTGGATATCCCCTTGTTATACGTTTTGATGTGTAATGCATAAATTGATCTAGCCTTCTGTAAACTTCGTGCTTATTTTATTTCAGTCTTCTACTAAAATGTATTTAAGCATGTCTTTAGTAGATGGTACTAATTGAAAGTTTATTAACCAGGATTCACACTACCGTAAATTAGAATTGAAATTTTTAACTTTCACATTCGTAAAAGTTAAAAATATGTTACCTTATTCAGTGGGTAGATACTTCTATGTGTAACTATACAGGGTGAGCCATATAACTTGTCACTCCGAATAGCTTCTAATGATGTACCTATGTATTTTAGGAAAAAAGTATTTTATATAGAAATTGCACTACCTTACACGGGTACAACCTTACATAGAAACTGTCCTTGATTTTTTTAAATGGAATACGTACACTTTAGTATAAAAGTTTAAAAGAGCATTGAATTATCTATAGAAAGTATTATTTGTCCTAAACCTAATATAATTAGCGAGATATTTGCAAAAACGTTGTTCATGGTCTCACTACTTACCTTAGTTACAGTAAGTGTTCAAGCTGATGCCTGTTAACTTCCATGCGATTGTTAATATTATTAGGTTGAGGACAAATAAAACTTAATACTTTCTTATAGAAAATTCACAGCTCTCTTAAATTTCATACTTTAGAAGTTATTCGGGCTGGACAAGTTACGTGACTCATCCTGTATAAGTCGTCGACACTTTTTTATGATTTTTTCTGGACACTTTTTCAATTGCCATGCTGTTTGATTAAAGACATGAGAACAAGCAGATGCACTGTAGAGACGGATGCAGATGCGAGCAACAATTCAGACTTCACAGGTTGCTGGCTTACGATCCGAACAACGAGTGCCGTGGTATCTTCAGCGATTGGTTCAAGTTCCCAAGTTGCTGCGTTTGCCGTTGCTATGACTTGCCCCTTGAATTTCGCGTAACATCACGGTCTCCTCGCACACAGAAACAACGAATTAAAGTACGGCCACCTCGTAGCCGCTACACGTAAGATAGAAAACCTCATGCCATTGTTGTGTGTCCAAATTTAATTGACAGCTCAAGGGTATTCATGAGTTGCTCCCACCACACCGTGTAGCCCACTCCATTTTCCATTTGTGGTCTCTTTTCGCAAATCTGCTCGCACGCGTCTTCCTTCTCACATCAAAGAATAGGATGAGCTTGCATGATAAAGAAGTAGAGGCTATAATGTAGATACGTGGTGTATTTTACAATCACAAATGTAGTTTTGAATGGTCAGTTGAATTTGGAACGTTTATAGTCTGATAGCGTATTAATTCTTTAAAAGTCTTCGAAACCGATTTGCGAACAACGAACAATTTCATGTTTTTACTCGTGCAATATTATTTATTTCATTTCTACTAACACCCTTAATTGTCAATCCCATTCATACACTTAAGTAAGACATCTATAATTTAATGGTGTAACACACAAAGCGTTCAGCGATGAAATGGATGATTCTACATGACAAAATAAGACAAAAATCAAGTGTAACCAAATTGCGGTGGTTGCTTTGTCGTTTAGTTATTGATGATTAAACATTCGGGTCAGATACGACTGAAACGTGGCAACTATGCCATCAGCGGCTTATGTTGTGTACAGAGTTGCCATACGTAAGGAATTAATGGCGGCGTAGGGAAGATGTGACGTAGTACAGAGTAGTGGAAGGGGAACACCTACAGCAATATCGGCATATTTGTGTTGGTGACGCAGTGACGTAGCACCAGCGTTGCCAGATTCGAAGGACAAAGGGAAGAATAGTATACACAGTAAACTAATGACGTCATGATACATACTGTAGACTACACTGCATTCCACTTTAGAGCGGACTCGTTCCGCGCAGGGATATACTGTTGTTTGGAAGGAAACCGGCAGGGAAAGTGCTATGACCAATCGCGTGTTTCAGATCCGTGGGAGCTGCGCAGATCGGTCGCAAATCGGTAGGGGAGTAGGTCCGCTTTTATATGGAATGGAGTGTAGAGAGCCTGGTGCCACGTGCACAAGGGGTCGCTTTTATCTCCTAGCTGCGAGCAACCAGCCGAGCGGTCGAGCTATCCCGTTGCCAAGGGTAGAATCGGTGAGGAGAACTGCAATAGACTCAGAGCGCAAGTATATATGTACCTATGGCTGGGACAGCATGGCACTCGGGTGGTTGCCCGCAGCTGGGAGGTGAAAACGGCTCCTTGCGCACCTCTGCTGTAGACACATGTAGGTAGAAAAGTGGAGACTGTGGAGGGAGTGAGAGAATAAGAGAATCAGAGAATGAGAGACAGTAGACGACACTCAAGACACGTGAAGTAAGTGAGGTAGGAGTAGAGCAGCGCTGTCCAAGGTCGAGCACGTGTGTTCTCGGGGTGCTCCCACTCTTGTCCGCGTTGTCAGGGATATTGCGCGACGCTATCCGCGAAGACGCTAGCCCGGCTAGCCCGTCATGGTAGCCTTCGTAGCCTCGCGCGGTCTCCTTGACAACGGTAGGCACGCTGCGCGAAAGATACATTCAAAGGAGAAGCAGGCACCTGAGGGGCCCCTACGCTAGACAGCGCTGGAGTAGAGCGATACTGGGGGTAATGTGACGTCATAGTATTTCCCTCGGAGGGAATTTCTCCTGCCAACGCTGCGTAGAACAATTCATCGCAATGCGTGCAGAAGTCGTATTAGTGTATATAGGTCTATGCCACGTCACAACGTCCGTACGCGTAGGGAATTGCCTGGCAACTCTGGTTGCGGAGCATAGGTGTATAGGTTTTTGACCAATAATAAAAATTCAATCACGCAGTTCTGAGAATATTTTTTTATATTAGGCTTTGATTTTGTTATTAATCGAAATTCTTATTTTCCTATAGTAGTAATACGTAATGAAGAACACGAGTAAGGTTAAGTCCAACTAGACCTGCATCCACTAGACGGGGATTAAAATATGTATAATAAAAGCTACACTCCTAGAGGAATTGTAGAAAAATGACAGTGGAAATCTAATGGCTGCAGCCTAGCCAAGAAATTTAGTCCCTGCTATTGTGATTTACGACAAAAGAGAAATTATTTAATATAAGATCCACCTCCCATAGCGTTTTATTTCAGTGAAACTACGAATCTAGTTTGTATATATTTTTCATTTAAATTAGCAGATGTAATCCAAAACCGTAGCTATAAAGCTATATACCGTACTTTTTCAGATCTCCTCGCGGTAAACAGATGTTTTATTAAAAATGATTATAAGTATATATTCTGTTCTATAGTTTTCAATATATATACATTATACTTGTACATATATTTATATATCTAAGAAAAGCTCAACGTCGTATAATTTAACAGAATTTAATTTTAACAGAATTTTTTTAACAGAATTTTAACAGAATTTGCAAGTGAATATGACGTAGGTTGTAAGAAGTGTTTAAAATAAAAAAAAGTTTGCTTCTATGTATTTCGGATTACATAGAACTATAAGATCCTCCAAGATAGGATTCTTAATAATTTTGTAAACTGATTGATACATGCTGAAAAAATTAAATTTTTCATGTGTGCTCAGATTTCTTTATTTTAAAAAAAAAATGTATAAAGCTGTATTTCTGTAGTTCCTTAGAATTCCGAGGACTAAACAATTTTTGTAAAATCCAAAGATTTCTGAAACAAACAAGCTTTTTCCGTTGTATTTTGTAAAACCTTTTGTTATAATATTTAAATATCAGTTAATACTGTTTGCTAATGTTTTCTATTTCAGAAATAGTCAATTCACGAACCAATACACACTTACCACAGAAAAATACATTTCTAAAATGCCGTCCATAAATTACATTAGGGTAATTATGGCGACTTCCTACCCCCTCCCTCCGCCAGTATAAGAATTAGTAACATTTTAGATTCCAACTCCCTCTCCCCGTTCTGACGTAATATTTTTTACATTGTATTTTTTCAGTTATTACAATTCTTTTAAATATTTACATAATTCATTTAACTCGATTTCGGGAAATTTAAACAAAATTTAAACAGAATTTGTAATTATTGGAAATTAGATTAAAAATATCAGGAAATTGCTCCCCTTCCCCCAAGTCTTACATACTTTAAGGACGACCCCCAAGTCAAGCTCGTTTGACAATGGTTTCCAAGCAACGATTTCTACGATGATCGATGTTGTGCCCAGCACTTAATCTTCAAAATACATGCATAGAACCCTTACTTACATATAGGTACATATGATTGACATTGAAATTTCTTCATTAGAAATCGTAGTTGTCAGATCCCTTTTATAAAAGAGGCCCCTCTAAATATTGGACCCCATTTGGAGACTAATTGAATACAAATTTGTAGTATGTTTTCTTTTCTTTAAAAGTTGATTTATCAAAAAGCTATATCAATGTGCAATGCTTAGAGTTATAGAAAGCATTAATGACTGTGGAGGGAGCAGATTGTGTTTCTAGTCCACTGTAACACAATTCAATTTTTGTTTCAATGATCAGAATGATGAGGATTTCAGCGATTAGAAATATCACCTTAGTGTTGACAAATCTATACAAGTAAATACAAGTAAATAATAAATTAGGAGATGTGCTGAACATAACATCGGTATCGACAAAATTATTGTTATTCTGGAAAGCCTACTTGATAGAAACTACAGAATAATAAATGTTATTTATGTATATATTCATGTTATAGTTGTTATCAATAAATGCAATAAACCTGTCAGGTTTTTATCATACTTCTAGGGAGTTATGGACGCGTAAACAAAGCCATGATATTATAGAAATGTATGTACTTTTTACACTTTTACGGTTATTATATGCAATTAAAATGTTGAACATGTTTAACAGTTTATTATTATTTATATAGACCGCACTAATTATCGCCTCAACAATTAATAATATATATCGCACTCAATGTGGTACAGTTAACTGTGGTAAGTGAAATATAAAGTAGCACAATAATAATATATTTTAGCATAATAGTTATGTTAATTTATATTTCTATGCTATTAATAGAACACTAAAACATATACCGAAGAGATAATTAAATACACTGATCACATTTGTGCTTACTATAATATTAAGGTTTAACATTTTTATTTTTTAAATAATGAATTTCTTTTAACACAATATTTAAATGTAGAAAGTGATCTGAAGAGTTATTAATGTATAATCAAAGAAATGTGAAGAAAAACATTTCTGAACGTGAAAGGGTTCAACAAAAATTTTAAGAAAATGAACCATTTAATGAATCTAAAGGAAGATTGAAATTCTATGATACAGTGAAACGATTTTTCAACATTATTTTCTATGGATTAAATTATTACAGTTATGTATTTAAGAAATTTGGTGAACATCTGCTTCAAGAAATCATAAATCGATAAGGCTCGTGAATATAACCGCATAAGCCATGTTTTTGTTACATTTATCTACTGTTTAGTGAATTGCACTTAATAAATGCTATGTATAGATCAATTATTCACATTTATAAGATATGTAAAAATAGTCCATAAAGGAACAGTTTTTGCTTTGTAGTACCAGTTTATATTGTTATTTAATGTCGTCGCGTATAAGTTATAACCCTAGTGCCTATGAGAACATAATTATTTATTCACAAGAACATGCGTGACTCCAACAACAACATTTATACATTTCATACAGAAAAAATGGATAAAGGAATATATTTTATTTATCACTTTCTAAAACACTATGAAGTGATGTTTCTCTGTGTAAGTACATGTATTATAGTCAAAATATAATTTATTATAAAAAATGAATAACTTAATTACACACAAACACCTAACCAAATTGAAAATTATGTGACATAGTTAAAGAAAATTTATCGCACCAAGTAAATAATCAAATACAATTTAATTTTGATATCAAAATTACCTTGATTATGAAACTCCCCTCCCCGCCCGTCATTTTGTGCCACGAATTTCGACTCACCGTGTATACTGAAGTCGATACCTGTGTACTTACATATGGGTAAGCAAATATCGTAAAGGAGACAGTAAACACAAAATAACCCGTGTCACGATCAACCGCATTGCGCGTGACCCGTTTCCAGCCCCCGACATCTTGCATAAGAGCAATTCAGCGGAATCATATACAGGGTGTCCCAGACTTGAGGGACAATTCGGAACATGCAATATCCTGTTACAAGAAGACATCGAAAAGTCCTTTACCGTTTTGAGTTCCCAGGCTTCGTTCTCGAGATATTAACAGTTGAATATTACCGGTGGAACTTCCGGGCCGCGAGGTTCAAAGCCGAAACAGCTGACGCGGAGCGGTCCCGCGTAGATACAGACTTGCATAGGGGAGACCGGGGCTAGTTGATACATTCAGTTTTCAATTTTTTTCATTTTTGTTTGCATTAATTACTTAATAACAAATATACCAAAATATACTTTGGTCCTTCCTCTTTAATATATAGTAAACGAAAACTTGAAAAAATACATACAAAATGAATGAAAAAATGTTATTTGAACGAAGACAAAATGTATCAAATTTCCCCACTGCGGGGCAAGTTGATACTGCTCTGGAGCATGTTGACACATCTGTAAAATATCCGTTTAATGAATAACTAATAAATTTGAAAAATAAAATTTTAATCTCGATACCTTTCCAACAATATAGACTCAAAATGAACAAGACGTATTCTAAAAACCAAACAGATTTATGAACAAACATAAAAAAACATTTTTATTTTTTCTTTTTATGTCAAGAATATCCCACTTCAACATGAGGTGTCTTCTTTTTGTTAATATATCTTAATACACTCATTTTGTCAATATTGTATATTTTCGCGCTTTGCCTTATTGATATTGAGTCTCTTTCTATTACGACACACGCTTTTTCAAAATTCTCTTGCGATATTTCGTCCACGATTTGTCTTTCTGATATAATTTCGAACCATTTTTCTAGAAATAAAAGGAAAAAATCCAATTAAAAGTAGTCGGGAAAATTGATACACTACTGTATCAACATGCCCCAGAAAAAACGTATCAACTTACCCCACAGGAAGTCATTATATACAAACATCTCAATAAAAAAATGTAGAGCGTATAAACAAAATAACATAACGTAATTACCTTACCTTCAAAAGACTCAAATGTGATGCCAAATTAATTCGGGTTATAAAATTCTCTACATATACCGTCTCAAGACGGATTGTAAGGTGAACACAACTATTTACTTTTTCTCTATATAAACGAAAACAGTTAAAAAAACGATTGTTAACATCAAGGTACACAGACGTACGCTGTATCGTAGTAAAGAATTGAACAACAAACTTCACATATCTCGCTCAACTGGAGCTACATATATACGGTGTCGAGATAATTCGTCTGTATCAACCTGCCCCTGTATCAACTAGCCCGGGTCTCCCCTACAGTAGAACGGCTAAAAATGGGTTAGCAGCGCTTGAACCAGAAGGTCGGTTCTACTATTGTGTGAATTTGTAGTTACGCGCGCCTCCTGCATGTGCGCGCGAGTGTACGACACCGTGTGGTCAACTGACTACATATGTGTAAAGTAAAACGCCGTTTCATTTTTCTGTTTCAGATTACCTAGAAGATAATTAATATCAGGTACATAAGCGGACGACGAATTTTGCGCGACGTGATGGGCGAACATGCACAACTGCTATATTTATTATTAAAAATTAATATAAAAAACCTGCATCTTCTTCAAAGATGCATAAAAACATGGTTAAAATATTAGATGAATCGAATCCCTAGTTTCTTAAAAGAAAATTTCAAATTCTGATATGTTTTTAGCTCGGAAAATGGGATTTCACCTTAAGACGTCTTGAAAGTCTGAAATGGACATCTTTAAGACGTCTTGAGAATCTGAAATGGACATCTTTAAGACGTCTGTGTGCTATTTGGGATCTAACAAGGGGGCATCGGTAACTCGAAAATTCCGATATGTTTTAAACTGTGCAAGTTTCCAAATAAGCTCGCCAGTAGCACCAAGCAACTTCTCACGGTTATTGTTTTGTATTTTTTAAAGGCGTTGAAAGAACGAAAAACATAGGGAAAAAGAGATTTCAAATTTCAAGTGTCGTTATGTTGTCAAAAAATGTCATTTTTTGTCATTTTTAAAGTTGTGTCCAAATACGGAATTTCATACCTTTTTATAATCTGACATTGTTTTTTATTTAAAACCAATGGTTTAGGTCAGGGTTGACTAACTGGCGACTCACGAACGGCCGGGGGCTCCTCCGCCTTGCTGCCACGCTGAACGGCCCCCTCCATACCTACTATACACTGACGATCGCAGTCGAATTCGTCCGTCTCTACACAGACATAAATACATTCGGACGGACGAATTCGACTGCGATCGTCAGTGTTTAGTAGGTATGAAGGGGGCCGTTCAGCGTAGCAGCAAGGTGGAGGAGCCCCCGGCCGCTCGTGAGTCGCCAGTTGGTCAACCCTGGTTTAGGTACTACAAGTCCCACCGTTTTAGTTGAACTTTTGGACGCCTCCATTTAAACGAATCCCCAGTGCCATTTACAATGATTAATTACAGAAAAAATATATTTCTACAGTCTAAGATATTCTTAATACAATGCAAAAAATCCCATTAAATTATCTGTGGTAGTCTTCCTTTAATTAACTCCTAAAAATCACCTATTTTTATGGGCTCTGGACCGGAACCACCCCTTAATGAAAGCTAAAGTGAATGGTAGAATGTATCGCAGTCGCTCATTTCTTACCTCCAATTGCTACTTTGGTCAAAACGAACAATGAAAACGCTTACGTTATAATCAATTTTATTTTTCTCGCTTTCCTACATGAGACAACCTGTACGCTTTACAGGAAAGAAGGCTTACAAATAATAACGAACGTTGATACGTTAATACTTTTTGGACATTCGCGTGTCGAAATAACTTAACGACAGACAATACCGATACATCTTATATTACACATTAATCAATGTCACATATTGCATATACAGGTGTATACGTAGATATATTATAATGTTACAAAGGTCGTAAATATACGTATGTACAATCATATGGCATATATACAGAGTAGATCAGATGAAATGTTACTGATCTTTTTTCGAGGACTATTGGAAATAACAACAAAATGAGTTTTAGTTTTCACAGTTTAGTAGAGCTGTTTAAATGATAGGTGTATCATAGAGTTCTCGGCTCCCAGGACATCGAGGCTCACAGCCTACAATTTTCTTAAATAGAATGGTATTTAAATTTTCACAGTTTGGGATAACCCTTTTTAACAACGAGCAACGTTTACTTAAATCATTTGCATAGTTTTTCGTAGTCAAAGGGATATAAAGGTGAAAATGAAAAACATACAAATCCGTCAGTTTAAGATAAACAACGTATTTTTAAGTATTCAAAATGGTGTTCATTTTTTTAACCGACTTGCAGGCCTATACGGTATCGAAATGGACTAATTTTTCCTGCGGCGGAAAACATTTACTTCCAGGTTATATAATAGTTTTTGAGTATGCTGATTTCAAATTTGTGGCCATCGTTGTAAAAACAGAAACTGAGCTTCTGTTTCACTCCTGTAAACCTTGCTACAACGGCCACAATTTTCACATCAACACCCTCAAGAACTCTTAAATAATCATTTTTAATTCTAATCTACGTGACTGTTTTTTTTTGCATTCTTTGTAGGTTTCAAAACATCACTTTCTTTTACAATATTTAGATAACTTTTTTTTTTAAAATTCCATGAGTGTGGTTAATGTTACTGAAAAGTAGAGTTCTTTAGCTTTAATTTCCAGCTTAGCTCATGTTAATACGCTGTCTGGTTCTTAAATTATGAAGGAAAACGCTACCCCGAGTCTGACTCGGAATAATTCGCAAGCCGGTTAATACTATTACTTCTAACATCTGACAGCGTCACATGCGATACGAATTCCTGTTTTTATGTCTCCCGTTTGAACATTTCTTCCGTTTGATTCTACCGAACTGTAAAGAAATTTTAAAAAAATTCTTCCCAATGGACCTCGACAAAATAGATTGTAACGTTTCATACGACCCACCTTGCACACACACACACACACACGCATAGCCCAATATACGTGTGTATAAGGAAGTCACTTATAAATAGAAGAATTATATATATGTAAATTACGGGCTAAAAAATTTGGCACTGAAACCATTAACGTTGTAAAGGAATTTATCATAAATCATAAACTTGACATGATAAATACCAAAACAATGTTGTCACAAATCTAATCGTACAAGAATTTGGGGTAAAGTGTGTATTTGCCGTGCGGCAGTGAACAAAATCTTTCCTATGAATCTATTAATACATAATTATAAATACAGTAAAAATTACATTGTGGACTAAATAACGGAAGAAGTTGCACACATTTGTTTCAGAATACATAAACTGCTCTTTTCATTATTATTAATGTTCAACGTCTTATTCTTACCTTAAATGTTAAAGGTTAACTCAAAATTCATTACTAATTACTTTTATTCATTACTAATTACATTACTAATTTCAAATAGAAAAATTCCTAGGGTTGCGATTCTTAATAAAAAAAGTCCTTTTAAGAAACCTGAATTTTACAAGTCATAATATTATATTCCCAAGTTTTCAGAATTCCCTTGAGTTAATGCTAAGGTAGTTTTTTTTCAAGCAAAAAGCTTAATTCGTGCAGCCCCAAATTACATAAGATTACAAGATTCAAGTTTTTATGCAGTGTCAACAAAAACAAGCATCTCCTTCAAAGACTGTAAGTTTACATTCAATAATCTTTGACGTACTTATATTTATAATTGTATACGAAATTTCACATGTGAAAATAACGTATCCCATAATTTACAATTAACTATTCGCTTACCACTGCGTTTTGGTGGTTTACTATTCGCTTACCACCACGTTTTGGTGGTTTACTATTCGTTAACCACCCAAAAATTTTATCGCAATCATGATTTGTTTCAATAAACAATTTTCTTGTGTTACGCGTTCTTCCTTTGATTAATACGCTGTCGGAAATTATTAATTGAGGGGCACTAACTGGAACTGAAAACTAGTTCGTTTTCGGGTCCAGAAAACTATACATTTCAAAAATAAATTCCATTCATCACCAAGACAAGTGAATTTCCAGGACAGTGGGTATGAGGCAGACATAGACGTAGGAAGACAATTCTCTTGTAAAAATACAGTGTAAAAATGTACACTTGGACCAGGTATTGCTTTTACAATAGCGAGGGCAAAATCAGCTAGCCACTGAAGACCATTCGACTATTCTGACTATACCATTTGACTCTTTGAAAATTGGAAAATTATTTGACTAATTTTTAACAAATATTTGTCCGATAATTAATTCAAATATATTATTCTAATAACTAGTCACCTTTTGTAATAAATTGTCTATTATATTCATATTGTTTGAATAATTTTTCGAAATTTCTTCAACTGTTGTTTCGAATAACTGACAAATTAAAAAGGTATAAAAAGGCACAAAAGAGGGTATAAAAATAAGTGGCTAATTGACTCTGTCTCAACTTGCGGGTATAAATATTGGACAACCATTTATATTTGCTTTCACAGTTCAAGTGGAGTGTGAATTTGTAAATTCAGGCGAAACTCGTGTTAATTAAATTTTTTATCACAACATTATTTCATTTTCTCCCCGAATAAATCGAAATTCGTAGGATACGTAGAACGTTAACAACCTTCTGTTTCATACAACAATATAATGTTAAATAAAGTAAGTGTCTTGTGAATTCAAGATTTTCATTAACACGGCAGAAACTGGCTTAATGGACTTCATAAAGATCTCATAAAGACTAGTAACTTTCCCTCGTGAGGCAGTTATTTATTAATAGTCATTGAAATTCAGAAAAGCACAATGACGTGCTAATGATTTATTGATACCTAAATAAACATATTGTGGAAGAACTTTCTTGATACATTTCCTGTATAAACTACGATGTGTTTCAAAATAAATATCAACTAAATCATGTAAAGATAAAAGGATTCTTTTACTGTGTTTACGTGGACCACAATTGAGGCAGTCAGAGCAACAACGCACCAACCCACATTAAAAAATTTTTTTTTCCTATTTTATATGGTTAGGAGAGCCTATTGGAATACGTTATTACTACTAATTCAATTTCGAAAAAAATGTGGTTAATCCGTTATTGCTCTGACTGCCTCGATTCATGGTCCGCCCATGAGCCTTTTGTTCCTTTAAAAAATATAAACGATGTATGTAGAAGAAAAAACTTTTGACAAAAGTGTGAACAGATTATTAGCGGTGGTCAGACTATGGCGGCCATGTATTTACGCACAAGAAAGACTGTAATTTGCCACTTTTGAGTATTTTCACAGGAAACTAGTGTAGCGTTGAAGCTATTCTAGTAAATTGCAACCTTATTATGCACATTACCACCTATATTTTCAATTTCTTCAGGAACATTAGAAAATTTGTCAATATTTCAATCTAAACTGTAGTTTGCTTGGTGTATGAATACGTACAGTTAATCACGAAAGTACCCGCCCGCCCCATAAGTGTAGGATATGTTATTTAGTTAAGTAATGTCAAATTCTGAAACACCCATTATTATTTACATTCGTATAAACATTGACTAATATATTTATAGTTATACTGCATTCCACTTAAGAGTAAACTTGTTCCGCGCAGAGAGTAGGAATATACGGAATATACCTACTGTTGATTGGTAGGAAACCGGCGGAGAAAGCGCTGCGACCAATCGCGTGTGTCAGATCCCTTAGAGCTGCACAGATCGGTCGCAAATCGGTAAGGGTCTACTCTTAGGTGGAATGCTATGTAGGTATATCGTAACATTTACCAAATAAATTTTACTAAAGGAATGAAACAAGAGAAGCCCGAATCCCACAGAAAATTAGTTGTAGCCAGGGGCGAATTTGGGTATAGGCTAAGTAGGCTGTAGCCTAGAGCGGCAAATTTCGTGGGGCATCAAATTTTAGGGTGCGGCAAAATTTCGGGAGCGGCAAATTTTGGGGAGCAGCGAATTTTGGGGAGCATCAACTTTTGGCGAACATGTGATTTTGGGGGAGTGACAACTTTTTATGAGCATCAAATTTTGGGGAGCGATAAATTTTAAGCGAAAGTAATTTTGAACTTGTGTCGACTCTTTTAAATTAAAATATTTTATGATATTTCGCGGAAAGGGCGCAAAATCTTCAAATCCGCCCCTGATTGAAGCTATGCATAACACATAGATTAAAGTTTATAGTAAAATCACAGGAATATTAGACGAATATTAAATTATTGTAATTACGTCTGTATAAATTAAATATTGAATTTGGGCGAATATTTTTATGCACGATCTTTCCTACTTTCACGGATAATAATTCGTGTTTAAATAAGCTATGCACAATGTTTCAATTGAATGCATCCAAAACAAAAGTACATTAATCAAGGTTTACATTAACGCGAATTAGGCTGGGGGCACACGAGCGTTTTTTTCGACGTCCGTCGCGACGGACGTCAATTTTGACGGACGTGCGTATACACCGCACACTAGCGTAAGTATAATGTTCTGCAATGCATTGTCGTAACGTCCATAAAAAAAAACGCTCGTGTGCCCCTAGCCTTAGAATTGCGAATTCCTATTTTGACGTTGATTTAATATGTAAAATATATTACATATAGGATGGACGGATACTTTTGTGAGTAACTGAATATATATACATAACGGCAATAAGCAGTACTTACAATTACCTCAAAACGTCCACAGTGCAGTACAATATTCTTTAGTCGAGATAAAAAAACGCGAATAGTGTTGTAGGAAAGGAAACAAAATATCATGGCAGGCCAACATCATCAGATGTGATTATTACACAAAGATGAAACTTAAATGCAGTAAAAGTAACCAACCTGTAAAGTATCAATAAATACCCAAAAAACATACAAGCCTAAGTAGTAAAAATATTTTCAATGACTCGTACATTACTTCATATCGAACTATGTATGTAGACATAATGAGATTCATATTAAACCATTATCACGGAATTACAAAATGATTTTGAATTTGTCCTTACAATTTTAAATCAGAATAAATGGTTAAAGAACAAAGTTATCACATGTACTAATACATATATGTGCCAGTCTAAAAAGTGGGGAGAAATTGCTTTTCTTCTTGGTAAAATTGGCTTTAGTTTATAAAATATATATTCAGAAGTTGCTTTAAATTAATCGTCCGTTTTTAGTTAATAACAAATTTAGTTAATCGATAGTTAGTTAATCTATGAAACTTTATTTTTTAAGGCGTTTGTAAGTACTTATATGCCCACCACTGTGCACAAGGTGTATGTATATCATAATAATAGTTTGCATGATTTTTGAGAGATTTATGATAATGAAATAAAAAGAACGTTAGGTAAGCATACCCTTATCTGCTTTGAACGTGTAATAAATTAAAGTAAAAATTTCGTAAAACACTCTTCATAATTAAAGGTCCCGATTTAAGCATATGCAACGAGTACCAAGTTAAAATAATTGACATTTCTAAAACATCTTTTACCAGTAAAAGATCAAGGTCACCTGGAGTTTTATGTTTCATATATTTTTTATACTTTAAATCCGATCATAATATTTTCTTCTTGCAACATTGTAGAGATTATCAAGACAAATTCGGTGACTACTGGAAGCATTATAGCAACTGACTGAAAGTGTAACTGAGTGAAACGTGAAAGTAAATGATATTTATATAAATATTTATATTATAATATTGGCTGGCACAAACTTCTTACAAATTTTATTACCTTTGAGCCATTTATATTCATAATAATATTTACAGTATATTGTGTATCAAACAAACGTAAAGAAATATTTGTGGATATCGCAATATGCTCTGACATGAATTTTTCTTGATATTATCTGAATCTACAATGTCTGGTCATTTGTAATAGTGATGAATCGCCAAATCTGTCTTTGACTGATTTCAGTTCATGGAAATATGCATATGAGGCAGTGGGAGCAACAACGGATTAACCCACTTTTTTTCTCGATATTTTGTTAGTAGCAATAACGTATTCCAATAGGCTCTAATAATCATATAAAATAGGAAAAAAAAACATTTTGAATGTGGGTTGGTCCGCTGTCGCTCTCACTGTCTCATATACTGTCTAATCAGTACCCAGATAACATACGACGTCTTAAAGACGTCCATTTTACGTCGGTTTTTAACCGACTTTATAAAAAAATGGAAACAGGTTCTATGTTCGATGTGTTTGTATGTATCATGTTTGTCCGCGAATTTCTCCGTAACAACTGGACCCATTTTCGTGAAACTTATTGCATTTAGTTTAGCTTTAATCAACTTAGGTCCTGGAGAAAGAATTATCCAAATCGGTTGAGTGGTTTTGAAGTTACACTAAAAATAAGAAATCTGTTCTTTTTTTTACGAGCAGCTCCTTTTATAGACCAGCCCATATTTTTTAAAATAAATGTAGTTATACAACTTAAATAACTAAACGAATTAAAAAATAAAATATTTTTAAAAAAATTAAAACCACCTTCAAAAAAAATAAGAATGCACCGAAAAGTGGAAAGTAAGTTTTTTCCTTATTTAATCTACATATGACTCCATTCTTTTAAGTCGGTGCCAGATTTACACAGTGTAAATGATGAGGCGGCGACATAAAAAAATTGAGTTATAGATCAAATAAGAAAAAAAAAGTATTTTTCACTATTCTGTGCATTTTTATTTTTTGAAGTCAGTTTTAATTTTTTTAAATTTTTTGGTCTTAACGTCGGACGACTTTATTAAGACATCTGTGCGCTATCTGGGTATAGAGTGCGCTGAAATTACTAAAAAAATTAAGTAATTATGACTTAGAGAACATAGCATCCAAACAATTGAAAAGTAGGATTCCATGATAATGTGCTAGAAAAAGTAAAATTTTGTGTTACAAAAAGTGGCATGCAAATAAAACATTTACGAATCTTGTAAAATACTACATGATCCATGTTCTTTAAAATCTTATATTAAAAAACTGGGATTGCATCAATATTTTACAATATTAAAAAAAAAACGAAAACATGTTCCTATCTAAAAGAACTCAAAGTAACATTTTAAATTTTTGTTATTTTAACTTACTACTCGTTCAAATTAGATAAAGTTATATTTGTAACTTCTTTTTTAGTATACTATCCTGTACATTTCAAGAGTGTGTTACGAAGTATATATCCTATATAGTATATATGAATGAAATTTCATCAGACTTACAGAATTTATAAAATTATGGAACAAGGGTATAAGATATAAAAAAAACTTTGATATTTGGAAATTTTTTAAGTGATGATGATTTTAGCGCTAATTTTGTCCCACGAACACTTGACCCGATGGGCTATCATGTGAAGGTAGGTGTACATCAAATTTATATAAAAAAATATTTGCATCTTAGTACGATCAAAAACTGCTCGCTTCTCACGTGTCAGTGTGTTAATCACAGATGTTGAAATACCCTATCCCTTTGATTCTGACAACGAAAGAAACACTAAAAAATGTTATACCTGTACTATCTTACTATAGTTACCGAGCGCGATAATAGTATTTTAATCATTACTCACGCATTCACTATCAGAGCTCATGCACGTTGGTGGGAAAAATCAAACGATAAGTTGTAAAAACGAAACCTATTGGATTTATACAAATATACAACACACTATTTTTATTATTATCATCTTAGCGATAGTAAATAATGGACGTCTTGATTACAACCTGTGTAATTAATAATTAATGCAATTCCCCGTTTTCGGCACATTAAATGTGCACGTTATTAATAGTACTTTTCGCATGTATTAGATTAGACAGTACAGAAAGAAGCAGCATTACTAAAATGAGAAAACGCAAAGTAGAAGCAAACAGAATTATAATATTTTACCTGTAAAAAGTGTAAAAATTGAAACGTAGTGGATAATCGTAGAGAAAGCAAAAAAACACGTGTTTTGCAAATAAACAGTAAAGTTTATTGCTGATTATGTAAGGTTTTAACTATAAATAATAAATACTCTAAGAAGTAATAACTTAATAAAAATACTCCGCGTAGAGTTTACGTATGTGGAGAATTTGTCCTTTTTTTTCTAGAAGCCTGTGTGTAAACCGTCTGCCAATCGTAATTAAAATAATTCTTAAGGCTCACTTAAAAAATACGAAATCTTCTTTATACAATACATAATACATTACGCATAAATATACTACATACGTATATATACACAATACATTTATAAAACGCAATATTACATTATTGTAATGTTATCAAATAATATTAGTTAAAATTATAGAAATAATATTACACTGACATAATATTATTTAACAAAAATCACAATTCAGTGTCAAGTTCCTTTCAACTTAAGGGTCCGTATATAAATAATCATTTTTACAAAACGATTTTCCCACCACGATGCAGAAGCTTGCGTAATTCTGCGATGCGTTTCACGCATAATTCTTATATCATACATATTTAACTTTCTCCGTACACCGATAATAGAGAAGAATTATTTTGTAACGGGAAAGTTAAATAAATACATGGCAGTGAATACGTTCACAGAAAAAGGGGCACAACCGTGTATCCAGATTTAAACATTGTCCATCGTTCTTGTATGCTTGTAAATATCAATCTCAACAACCTATGGTCTACGACAATTTCTTCTTTTTTCATTACAGGGATCATCGAATTATTGAATACTTCGGAATTCTATCCAAGGTAAATGTCCCTGTTAATGACTATGTCCCCCTTCTTTTCGATCACTTGTGTTTACTTTTCCATCAAAACTGGAAAAAGTAATTTTTTCCATTTAAAAAATTCTACCACTTAATGGAGGATTGCGCCTTGTTGGGCCGAAAAATAGATAATACTTTGTGAATTTTTGTTACAAAAACGGTTCGACAAATTAATTTGAGGTTGGGCAGGCTGTTTTATTGGTGAATAAAAAGACAGATACAAAAAAAAAGAGATTCTTAAACTATATGAATTTGGCTATGGCTGGTAGTAGATGCATTAAGAGAAATAAAAAAATGTTAAAATAGCAACCTTTTGAAGAAGATGAAGCGCCCTGATTTGAGTCTAAGAAAGGTTTTGCCTCAAAAACGAGAAAACTTCTTTAAATAAAAAAGGAACGGTAATAGATACGACAATAAATTTACTACCAGCCATAACCACATTCATATAGTTTAAAAATTGATTTTCCTTTTTGTGTTTTGGATAACCCTTACAGTACTTTTCGTCAACGCCAGGGGCACCCGATTATTTTTCAACGCTCTCTCTGTATCTGCCATGTATAATTTTCACTGCCACACAAAAATTCAGAACAATAGTTCAAGACACAATAAAACAGCCTGCCAAACATCAAATTAATTTGTCACACCGGTTTTGAACAAAAAATTCATAACGAATTTCCTATTTTTCGGCCCAACAAGGCCCCATCTCCCCTTACTTCGTTGATGATTTTATTTCAATTCTATTAACGATTTTAATAGACATAATGTTATTCAATGTCACGTTGACACATTTGACGTCAGACATCTATTAAATTTAATCAATTAATGGCTTAATTTACATTGATAGATCAATAAAGAAAATCCAAGAAATTTTTTGTTGTAAAAACTAAAAAGACCATTTTTGTCATAACTTAGTATTTCGTATCAATTTAATCCGTGTTAATAGAAAGCAAATATTTTTAAACAATTATGTTCTTGCATATCATGTTAGAGGGGCCATTTACCTTGAGATATGGTAGTAAAAAGTAGTCACAAAGAGTTGATTTTATCGATCGTTCCTACAAGTAGTCTAGGTTCACATGTTCTTAGCAATTATACAATTCCATTTCAATAATATCGCAAAATATTCTACTATATTTGCCCTGCAATTTCTAGCTTTTGCATTATTAGATTTGCTTCAAATTCCTGCGTACCAATATTTATGGAAATAAGTATGAATGTGCATATTAATCGATAGTTCATTTTGCAATCAATTAATGCTGTTTTATAAAAAAATAATCGAGAATATTTTTCCTAAATACTGGTTATTTTTACTTTCCTTAACCCTCTGGCTGATGAGTATCTTTTACCCTTCGTAACTTCATCTTTTATGGACTATCCAGACCTACGTTAAAAAGTTAACTAAATAATCATGAAATCTAATTTTAATGTAACGAAAAATTAGGGACCAAATTTAGATGATGTCAAAGAATGGTCACTTGATTCAGAGTTATTAATATAAGTTCTTTTCCAAAATTCTTGGACAAAAAACTTGGTGTACTTCTTTGTGTATTGCAGATGATAATTAAAATAAGTTCACTCGTGCATCATAATTGAACAAAAAATTCCAAAACTCAAAATAAACTACCGAAGCATTACCCAATTTTATAGTTAAAATGTATGTCTATTATAATAGAGGTGTAAAAAATATATATAGTCTTATAAAAAGCCCCTGATGTCATTGACAATTCTAAAACACTGACAGGAGAGAAATTTTTTAGCATCTCTCTCCTGCGATACCATCCGAATTTGAACCTGCACATTACCCTGAAAATCATAAAAGATGCTTAAAGATGCACCTTTAAACACAATGGCAATGGCGGTAAAAGAAGCTCAATTCATAAGTACTGTTTGAAGAGTCGGAGATCGAAAATTCGTAAAGAGAGCAGAAAATTACTCTGGACAGTCAGAGAGTAGGTATAATTTCTTGCACTTTTCTATTTCTTATTCAAACTTCACTCTCGACTACTGTTATTATATGTCAACAGCACAAACGTTTGCCGCTGTTCGAAATTCATGTTCATCTACAATGTTGACACGTTTGCACCTAGACGCGATATGTGTTCACTTAATCGATAGAGTGGCTTAGAATTCATATTTGATGAGGTAACACTCTTCGATTCGAAGACGTTTCTCCCGATGAGAAGAGACGAGTAAGACTCCCTGTATGCCCGATTAATGCCGATCACTTAAATGTTCACGTATAGTTAAACGACGGTGTTTTATAAGTGAAAGAAGAAATTGTAGCATTTTTCGTTATCAAACGTAGAATACAAACATAAACGCACATTAAACAGAAGTAGTTATGCGTATATATAAACGAAAACTTCATGTTAATCGATACCAGGGCTCCAAGCTACGCACAAGTATGTTCGTTCATTTTAACAACGCATTAGGCTGATAAGAGAAAAGATTTAATACCGAAATCTCTTTCTCAATATAATATAAAAATGGTATAAATAGAATATTTCAATATTGAATTTAGATCTAGAACTGTACAAGGGGGTATGTCCGAATGATTTCTTTCTATGTTGAGTAATTTTTAGGAGAATTAATTAGTTTTCTGTTTTCTATAGTCTCCGTGCAAGCATATAATTGAAAGTCAGTTTCTTCAGAGATACTCGCTAATTTAATTCTTCAATTAATACTTCTTTGTACTGGACCATAATAATATACATATCTATTTAACTTCAGTTGTAAATATCTAAATTATTCTTCTTTGTAGTCTTATCATTGATGATATAAATTCTATATTATAGAAAGAAAGAAATATGGTAAGTCAGAATAAACCCTCTTTTCAGCCAACAGTAATGCGCGGTTACGTCGAACAGTACTGTATAAAGGAGTAATACGACGCAAGTACAATAGAAAAAAGTATTGAAAGATAAAATGTGTGATTAAAACGATTGGACTTCGGAAGGAGCACACAAGTGATACTGGGAAGAGAAATTCGTTATAGAAAATAGAAGAATACTATTGAAGACTAGTCGTGATCACTGTTCGAGTAAATCGCCATCGGATCCATAGATTGCCGATCTCTGTCGAAACGTGATCGCTGGCCTCTGCATCTCGTCTACGTAATATACCTATCACCGCAAACGCTCGAATGATCGTTAGTGATCCTGATCATGCAACGTTTGCATGATTATATCGTGCACCTAATTAACTTCAGTGCACCGCTGACATCTTAAAAATTTCTGCAATTCGAGTGAACAGAACTTGTACAACTGATTAGTATACTGTTTCAGTGACCACTTATCGAAAATTCTGACCACTACGTTAACAAGCGATGAAACTTGTGTCGTTACTATGTTCATTTACCACGAAAGTGAGACAATTCAAACTTCGTCGCGTTTTAATTTTATGAGAAAATTACAGGATGTGAATTCTCGTTTAAAAAAGACATTTTTGTGAAATGAAACATGAAAATGGAGGACACTCCACATTATCATTACGAAATTATTAAGTTTTGATTGACTGATGAAGGAGTATGCAATCAAATGAATCGATAAGAAAACGAAAGAATACACGAACAGACTTATCGACCAATTTTATCCACGTGTTTTCGTTTGTTCAAGTTATGTCCACTCGAAAATCCATTGGAATTTCGAAAACGGGTAAATATTGCACACGCGTTATGTATAGGGGTATCGAATGGTTTACAACCACGTGCTTATGAAAAATATTCAAAGTGCGTAGTTAAATATATATATTAACATTTATGTATATATAAATGTATATATATAAATAATGTATATGAATATATATACATTTACGTATAGGTATAAGTATTGCCCAAAATATGAGTTTCATACTATATATGTATGTATATATAATAGTGTAGAAGGATTGTGAAACTGATATGCGTCGAAACAGTAATATATACGTATCACAGTGCTGTGATTGAGAATATGTATTCATAATAAAGTTAGTTTTGTTCTCCTCCTTCTTTCTTCAATACTTGTTTCTCCCTTTCCCATTTCCTTCTTGCTCGGCTTTTCACTTCGCCCTCGACCTATCTTAATTGTGTTCCTTATGTCTCGCAAAAATCGCGCTTAATTTAGATGTCGACAGTTATCCGGTTTAAGATTGAATTCCCACGAACGCGTTAAAACCGAGAAAGACGATGTAAGAGTTGCGCTTCCTGATCCCCCCCTCATCAGTGAATCTTACACATTATACATTGTATTTATATAAGGAGACACTTAACATCTGATACCATTATAAAGGATTATTCGATACAGAACGTCTTTCAATGTACGTAATTGTGAAACCAGATTTATGTGGCAACAATACACCTAATTATATAATGATCTTTAATTGTGGCACTAAACGTTTTGATTTCAGACAAATATACATTATGTTAAATATGCCAGAAGAGAAATTTATATTTTCACCGAATTTGCATTTTTCCACTTCTTTTTCAATAAGATTATCAAAGATGATGCATAAATTCTCTGTATATCGAATTCTTTCCGTAGCAACGTCAAAAGACAATTGAATAAAAATAGAATTTCGAGAAAAAAATATGATATTTACAATCTTGCTGTACAAAGTAGTTGATGTTGCCGATTTAAATTACAATTGGTATACCTCGTCCTACACATGTGTAATGTCTAAGATTCATGAATGTGTATAATGTATTATTCGTATCTTTTCTACTTATTAAAAGAATAAGAATTACATATCCTTTCCCGAAAATATTTCGTTACTAATGAGTTCAATTATTAAATTCCTAATTTTAATTCCTAGATTGTCCACAATTGCTTTTAAGACTAACTACCCTGGGTACAAAACATAATAATTCCGTGTTAACAAACTGCCAAGTGTGGTTGATACCTTTCGTCAACATCTCTTGCATTTCAAATCGTTTCCGTCGTGAAATTCGCACCGATGATTTTTCGCTGTGTACCAAAAGTTATACATCCACACCTCTGTATTAAGCGCGCCAACGTTAACGATACGAATAAATTTAATTGTAATTCTTATGAATTAGCATAGTATCCCTTTAATTTTTGGTCTCATTTATAACTTACGCCTAAATATTGTCTCATTAGAAAACTAAATTTTTGTTTTACAAAAAGCAACGACAAGCAAGAGTGAAAGACAAAAGTGTTGCATTTTCTTCGATAATATACATATACACTGTGCACGTGAAATCATGAAGCATTTCGTATCTTTTCATAAAAAGAGAAACTGATTAAAAAGTTCTGGCAAACTTGAACGTTGTAAGTCACGATGCTGTGGTAGTAACTAAATAAGGTTAAAAAGTAGGAGGTAAAGAAAGTCGAGCACAGTACTGTTATGGGTCTGAATTGAATGAAGAATAGCAGTTCCAGGTTTTCTAGGATCTCTACTAACCGAACATGGATATAGATTTGTCTCAAACATGGTGTACTTACATACACGTAAGATAAAGGAGGAAATAAAAAGGAGAAAAAACTCGATTTTTACGAGTTTACGAAGAGAAGGGTTGCATATAGTAGAAGGCACACCTGTCCGAAGTAACGCAGAAAGCATTGCCCAGCAAGAGTGTCTTATGATCATGTTTCTTCTAGATAAGATAGGAGGAAGGTTTAAAATAAAAAGGATCACAAATCTTTGCAGTCATCCAAAGCTAGAAAAAGCCTGGAATAGTAAATGATACATAGGCGGTGTAGTGCAAATTCTTCACGTGGATGAATTAATTAATACCTAAGGTCATGTACCAAATATTGTTATAGGAACAGTTGGACGAAAAAATCTAGTACTGCCACGTTTATTACGATGGCATGAAAGCGTATGATGTAGCATATGTGGATATACTGGGGCCATAAATGTGATGGTGGACAAAAGAAACTATTTGCCATGGACATTATAAGAATGACGCTGACTGATACCACTGACAGACTATGAAAGATGAAGTATTTACAATAATTTCGTAAGACGATGATGATATTAAAACGGGTTCGCCTGGGAAAAGGAATTAGATGCATTTACACTATATTGCTTCTACCGAAATGAACTGCAAAACTTGGTTATAATTAACCTAGATTACGATTCCAAACGTATTGCACTCTGAATGGTGGACTGGAGGATACCTTGTTATGCTGTTGCGAGCTAGAATACGTATCATCTAAACAAACTCAACGCTTTTGTCCTTCTCTCCTGCCACACACTTGTTCCGCGTGAAATTCTGAACAAATACTTTTCACCCCGTGATACTCATATGATTTTACGTAAGCTACAATTCCTCAATCGTGAACAATGGAATACAATTGTTTTGCTTTTACGTAATATTCAATATTCACTTATACCATTAGAAAAGGCAAGCCTCTTTTGAAGTCACAAAGGCGTTGCTTATGAAAGAAGAATTGTGTATTTAAGTATCGAAGCATCGTAAATAATCGTCGGTACATTTAATGCACCTCTCATTTTTGTTAAAAAATATTTACGAAATTTGTATCTACATCCAGACACTATATAGAAAATGTTTGAGAATTTTCATCATCATTATTAAGATACAAAATAAAAGGATTTGAATATAATTTTAAAAATCACAAAGACGAAAGAATATGTGGGAAGTCAATGTCAAAATACGTATAAAAATATTGCAAAGTATGCAGTGAATTCTGAATGTAGATACGTAACGGCACGTATTCGCGTTTTAAATACATTTCCTCGAAAATACATTGACTGCACCTTACAAAGCGTTTTAAGCTCATTTAAAAAACACCGTCATAGTGTTAAATCGTAAGATAATTCGAATCTTAGACGTAAAAAAGCAGCAACGCACATCATTACATGTTACCTTGTTACGAGCGTTTAACATCAAGTTAGTTTGTGTCGCTGATATCTACTGCTTATTTTGTAGTTTATAATATTTACAAATTCGATAGCAAAAACACGAACCATCGTTTATCAATTCCGTATTCCTTCTTCTTTATGTTTATCAGTTCGATCTAGAACATTAAGAACCTTAACCCCTCAAACTGACTGTCTCGCATCTTTAACAAATGGATTATATATAAACAGTTTCTTTAACGACATGACTAAACAATATAACTTAAACCTAAAACGTTTCGAGTGAACTAAAAATTAATAAGCATATAATCCATGTGTTTTGTAAGTAAATTATATACAAATAAGTAACTTCTTCCAATATATAATATTACATCTTCTGTACAATAATACTAATCACGCGAAATTATTCTGTACAACGAAATAATTTGAGGGGTTAATTAACGCCAGCCAAACACGTTTAGCTAAAACTTATTCCCTAACTAATAAACATTTTATTCGTCCACCAATCGTTTAGCGGGCCACGGTACGACCTATAATTTTTACATGCTACACCAATTCATTTATGGTCTCGCATCAATTGTCGATAACATTTTCGCAACGTTGCATTTTTTACTGAGAAATTACGATCGATCGAGGCTCGAAGCAAAGTAACAATATCAGTAAGTCGTTTCATTTTCTTAAAGTACCAGTAATAATTTTCACAGAGTTTCGTTGATTAAACGAAAATTTGTGAAACGTTCAAACTACTTCAAGGTGAACTCCTTTTATAAAAATGTTTCCTTATGCTCGTATAAGAATTTTAAATGCAAGATGCAATATGAGATTGATACGATATCGATTGTGCAGTGGTTTCTGTTAATATTATGAAGTACGATATATGTAAATACATATCAAGAACTTGATATGAACTCTTGCATGCTCTGCAAGGTTTCGTAGAAAATGGCGATTATATCTCGAAATATGTTTTGAAGTGTTCACTCATATAAATGCATTATAAAACAACATACTGGAATAAAATACGTAATTTGCATCAGTAGATATCAACGTGCTAAAATATATTACATAAAAAAAAAAAGCATTGCAACACTTCGCAGAATTGCATCACAACCAAAATGAGTGAAAATAATTGAAACAACCATTGTAATGAATCCTTAAATGGGAGAATCAAAGTTCTTGTGTATTGCCGGGACAAATAAGAGACCATAAATAAACAAATTTGTAACAATTTTGTACAATCGTACGGTGTTAGGGCCCCCCTGGTGGAATTTAGATCGATTTCCACTGCGGTTTGTGGGGACCCCCCCTTAAACGTCAGGGAAGTCCTCTAGGAACCCACAGCGCTTTGCTTTGCTCTTCATCTACCGAGGCTTTCACTTGCGTACATATATACGCTACATTCACTCCCGCTGGAATTACAGCTAAAACAAATCAAAAACAAATCTGACAGTGCAACAAATACGGAATGCGATATTAAAAACGTATAAATAGAACATTTCTGGTGCATAAAGCATATAAGACTCTAACATGCAATGCAATGAAATAATTTTTATTTTCATTCAAAGAAGAGCAAATTATTCTCACCAGATATATATTGCCTATATTCAGATTCCATCTTCAACGCTTGTTCGTACATCTCCTTGGCAGCCTTAGCACTAACTTTATCGCTTGGATATCGGGAATCTTTTACTTCCTTAATTTGCTTCGTACTTTTAAACTTGATCAACAAAACTATAGGATAGATCTGATGTCGATGGAGTCGCTCAACAGACGCAATTGATACATCCAAAATGCAATGAGTATTCTGCAAGTATAAATGTTAACGGTACTGTTTTGGTCTAATATTCTAGAGGAATAAAAATAAATCCAGAAACATATAAATTTCAGACGACCCCGTTTTTAGTTATTTAATCTGGTACAGGGTCAGTATAAATAGCGTTATCAATATTATGTACGCATTCGCTAGAAAAATACCTTACCTTCTCACAGATGTCCTTGACAGCTTGCACTGTGGTACACTCAAAATAGCTTCCTTTTTTCCTGTAGTCCACGTAAAGCGTGTCACGCAAACCTTGTTCCAGAGTCGCTTGAGAGCAATGCATTGGTTCCGCGAGGCACCTAGTGAATTCTCCTGGAAATTCTTGCAAGAGTTTTGTCACTACACATTCACTTAGCGGCCCAATAATTAATACTGGCCTCAGAGCTGGATCTGTACAAAAGTAAAAGCATCGATAATGATGTAACAATTTTCTACAAATTAAGTAATCATTAGTTACAGAATTTTCATATGTATTTGCTCTCTTTCTCTCCCCCCTCTCACGCTCTCGCTCTAAATAAACTGATCTGATTCTAAATATATACACAGGATCAATACACGAGATGATAAAACATAAACTGTACATTTCCTGTCTGTATGGTTGCGATTTAAATCGGTTTCCAAAGTTTTCAATAAGTTTCAAACTATCATGCTGACCTTGATAGTTTTTTTAATAGGAATATATAATTTGTTTGCTATTGAATGAGGGCAGCATTGAAAACAAAGTCAATGATGCAAAAAGAAGAGTCAATTTTTCCTCAACCCGACAATTTGCCAGTTAAGATATCAAGGCCATCATTATAATTTTAATTTTTCGGCATATTTTGAAAATTAGTATAAACTGTAGCTTATCATATTTTTCTATTAGAGGAATATTTTTTCTCGTATCACTTAATTACGAAGAAGATGCTAAATAATAAGGAACACTTTTGTAAAATTAGTTGACTACTTGTTGATATGAGAAATACTTACAATCTAATCTCTCAACTCGTTGGTAGCTCGCTGGTAGAGTTTCCTCGTTCAATGTCCCACTGTCACTGTACCAACCCAAATTTACTCCCGTAATGTGAGATAACTCTTTACTATCCCTACTAGAAGAACGTTGATGTTTCTTTCGGCGGAAGAAGCTTCTCCTTGCGCTAGTACTACCCCGTCTAGTCGTATCTGTTTCCAAGTCGCCTAAAGACCGCCGTAAAAGTAACTCTTCTTCGACCCTAAAAACACAGTATTCTTGAGATATGTCTACAGGTCGTTTGATAAGTGATCCGACAGAAAGATAGTAATCCTACTTGCAAAAATAAGTAGAAAATATACAAGAAAGTTTTGCCATAGAGGGTTCCATTTTTAAGAAAACTGATTTGGAAAAACTGTCTGGTGCGCCCGCACTTCGCTAAGAATCGGTTCCACCTTAAAAAGCAATGTTTTTCCATTTCTGTACTTATTTCTCTACTAATTCCCTACTTAGTTTTTCATGTAGAATTACTTCCATTCCGGGAGCACTACCCATTACGAAACACCATGTTTAATTTAACAGCATTACGAAACATAATTTCACTCGATTCTAACTCACTTAAATTTGCTTGGAATTATTCCACACGTCTGCCTTCTTCCGGTTTGATCGACTAACCAAGCCCTCCAATGGCCCGGAGTACCATTGAACATTGTATTGTCGACGTATAAAATATCATCCTTATTAAACCTAAGCTGTAGACTATCTCCTACTTCGCCTACTCGATCGAACAGTGCTTTCACGTAAAAACTATCGCCAGGTTTATCCTTTACTTCATTATACCTTTCAGGTACGTATTGAGCGATCAGCGTTACTTTATCCGCTGGCCTAGCCAATTCCAAAGCCGCTTGTTCGGCGGTTGCTTGCCTGAGATCTACACCGTTATATTCTAGGATACGGTCACCAGTGCGCAGCCCTGCTTCTTCCGCAAGGCAGCCTGGTTGTACAGAATGTACAAATATTCCAACACCATTACCACCCACGAGCGAGATACCTAAATTCGAGCACTTTCTGGTCTCGATAAACAGATACCTCGGCTCGCTCGGTGGCGGACTTTTCCGATTTTGATCTTCTTGCGTTGGACTTCTTACGGTCGCATTCTGCCGTTGCAACGTAGTCACTGCCTGATTGAGTTGTGCGCGTGTAAGTGTGTTAGCGGTAGCACGTAACGTGTCTAGAGTTGCAGAATTCCGCATATTATCTAACGTGACCGAACTACGAAGTTCCGGCTTCCTAATGTTTATATCCAAAGATGCCGATGCTCTGATCTCTCGCTCCCTGTCTTGCGTGCTTCGTACATCTAAGGATGCAGAATTTCTAATGTCCCTTTCTCTGATCGTACGAGGCGGTTCCAAAGTGTTGGAAGTCTCACGCATGATAGTCAAGGTATTCGAAGCATCGCGCGTTGCACTTAAGCTAGTGGAAGCGTCACGTTCAGGTTCTGCGCTTTCCAACGATTCGACAGCTGGCTTCCTTGGCGCTTCCGGACTATTGCACGGAGTTGGCGACCCACTACGAGTACCTCCTTCAACACCACCAGCTTCTGATGAACTCGAGGAAGCAGATCCTTCTAATTCGTTGTATTCTAATAAATGGAAGGGTTGCATATAGACATGATATTAGGTTAAAGTAGCACCCATGCAATAACGATAAATGATAATCACATTTAACGAGAAATGTGCGAGACGTTTAAGAAAAGGTGCAAGTTGTGAAAGGGATATACTACTCGTTGCAATAAAACACTGTACTCACTGTCCGGGCTATACTGCACCAGCATCGTAATGGAATTACCACACTGACGCAACACATTGGCAGCTAGTTGATAAGTAGCACTCCTCATGTTGATACCGCAGACTTCGAGTAACTGATCACCAATTTGAAGACCGACTTGAGACGCTAAGCTGTGCTCACTAACAGTGGAAACGAATACACCACCGCTCTCTAAGCAAGAGATCTGGATACCCAACGGCTCAACCGATTTATCTATATGTACTCTGCGAAGTTCTCCAGGCGCTGGCCTAGGCTGTGAGTAACAATACTCCGGCATGCTGGCCCGTTTATTGCTGTTGCTGCCTCTAACAATTCCACTAGAGCTATTTCCATTGCCGGTACCTGGACTAAGTACTTCCACGTGGAATGTTGGCATCGGGCTGCCCCTTTCCGAAGTCCTTTCTATACTGCCGGTGGACAATTTACCCACGCTGCTTTTTGATGTCACACTAGGATTTGATGGTATTCGAAAACGTTGATTTTCCTTTTTTCTTGGAAACGTTCCACCTTCGTAGCCATGCGTGTATGCTGGTACGTCGTATGTGGTGCCGATCGGTGGAGCGCGAGATTTGTGATAATGCAAATCTACGGAGGGTGTGTGCAAATGCCCGAATCCTGTTTGCGGGCCGGGGCTATACGAAGGTTCGAAACAATAAGATCGTGCATCGGGAAGTCCTATCGACTCCCCGGACTGTGCAGACGGCAAAGACGGCGGAGAAGGGTATCTCGAAGGTAAAGAGTTCTGTTGATGGGGATGCGGATGCGAATGTGTATAGGGAGGAAATGAAAAATTACCAGTTAACTGCTGCCTCGTGCCGCTGGTAGACGAAGTTGACGATCCGGCCCCAGAATAGAGCTGTGATTGAGTTCTATTATGCTGCAACGTCTCTACTTGGCTCTCGTTGTTAGGGGTATACTTTTGCGCCCTCTTCTTCGAGAAATATTCTACATCTTTCCCTGTATTACCCGATTTCACGGAGAAGTCGATACTAGTTTCGGACGGTGTCAACGTAGAACTGAGTCTATTTTCCGGGTTCTCGAATTCGGTCGCCGGTTTCTTATCTATCGGGATATCTTTGAACTGCACCACTGGAGTAAAGGATTTCTGACTAAATAATGGTCCAGTCTTAAGGAAATTTGGTAATGACTTTTCTACTTGTGGAACAATGGACTTATAAACTGTATGTCGATTGTTCACATTGGAGAAATTGGTTAAAGGGATAGGATTAGAAATACGATTATAATTATAACTTTCATACTTGGGCGGTTGATTAAGGAGGACACTTAAGGGCAGCCTTTCTTTTGTCTTACGTGGATGTAAAATAGTACCAGTACCATTCTGTATCAGAGGCCCACCTCTGGCTTTCGGCCACGTACCTCCATTTTTTTCAACTTTCTCGGGTCCGCGACGTTTACTTCGTTTCAACACCCCGTTATTTGCTTTCTTGTGGTAGCTTTCGATCACTGAGTCCAATTCCGCTATCGCATCTTGCTCTTGCTCGAAGGTATTTGGGCTGGAGTTACGGTGTCGTTTCTTTTTCTCTTCCCGATCCTTACTGTGCTTACGTCCTCGTACTATGTCAATCTTCTCGCGTATATTATCCCAAGCATTGCTTATTCCACTAGGTTTGTCATTACTAATTGACTTTGACACTTTGTAAACACTTCTATCACCAAAATTCGCCGCAAGGTACCGCCTGTCGTAATCGTCCGACGCTGTTTTCAACATCAATCTCTCCTGTTCCGTCTGCGAACAACTATTCACCATCTTTTGCTTCTCCGTACTAAAACTACCATCAATGGTCATAGTTTCGGAACTAGTTGCCGAGGGCAATGGTATTCCTTTCAACGTTGTAATAGTTAATACATCCGTGCACGTATCGTTCAAAATTGCCATCGCTTCGTGACTGGAATTAATACCTTCCATAGCTTTGCTATTAATCTAAAGAACAAAAGTATATCGTTAATGTCCAAAAACAATAGATTTACCGTAAACAAGAAAATGTAAAATACACGCGCAAAACGTACATTTAAAACCCTATCTCCAACGGCAAGATTGCCATCCTTGGCAGCTAAACTGCCCGGAGATATCTTCGAAATGTACACTCCAAGCTCCAAAGATATCCCATGAGGAACTGCACCAACAGGTAATTGCGTTGTCCTTAATGATCTTCTAGTCACGCGTCGCCTTCTCACCGTCAACGTAGCTGGCCCCACTGAGCAGGCTCGTAATGTTTCCATTATTAAACGCGTAGAAACAGATGTACAATCGACGTTGTTTACTCGCATAATGCAGTCATTCACCCTCAATTTGCTATCGACCGCACTACCCGATACTACTTGAGCAACATAAACCCCTGTATCATTTGGATAATATGGATTGTCACGACCTCCGACCAACGTAAGCCCCAAATCACGATCTGAATCCAAACAAACTCGACTGAGATCCAAATGAATGGTGAAAAGTTCCCAATCACTGACATCAGAATCAATCGCGGAATCATGAGCATGCGTTAAACCCTGTGTAAATTGACTTGCCCTTAACGCGTGATCACCAGATTCTATCTTTTCCTTCAGATCCTTCAGCTCTTTCGACGCCTCGTTCCGTTGCTTTTTAATATCGTCAGAATCGCGCAAAGCACTCGCCAACTCCGAAACTGCACGGTCACGTTCTTTCCTTAATCTATCACATAAAGTCCTAATACTTTCCCTCTCTAACACTATTTTATCCCTTTCACTGAAAGCCCAATCTCTTCTTCGTTTTGACACCTCTGCCTCTTGAAGGGCTTCTTCCAGTTCCGCTTGCAATTTATCTACAGTTTTCCTCAGTTTATCTAGCTCCATGTTCGCTTGATCCAAGTTATCCATACGTTCCTTATCCCGTTTAGTATAATCTGCTGTGTTATTCTCCCTTTCCGCGTCTTTACTCGAATTATCCCGTTCGCGATTATACGAGTGCAGTTCCATGCGATTCTTGTAATCTCTGTTGGAACCCTCAGAATAATCGCCGAACTTTTGACGTAATTCATTGCATTGTTTCAAAGCTTCATCTCGATCTTGCAAGGCAGATGAAATTTCTCTTCGTAAGGTTTCAATTTGATAGGATAAAGCTTTCTTCTAAAAATAGAAGGAGTAAGTATTAAAACATGGAACGTTAATTTAAAAATAGTACACGCAGTAGCAAGTACGTATACAGTATATAAATAACCAAAAACCAATATAAAATACGAGAGAACATAGTCGTAATAGCAGGGAAATTCTTACATTTAATTATGTACATCCACGTTACAGTCACACTACAAATTTCCATAATAAATGTAAATAATAAGAGAACGAATAGAAACACTAAATAAAATCATTCGTACGAAAAATTGACCAAAATCTTTACGTTTAATTTGGGCAAGCTTACCTCTTCCATAAATTGTTTATTCTGATTTTCCAAATGTGTGATTTTCGTGTAAGCTTGCGTAAGATCGTCGCCAAGCTTTTCCATCTCCTTGTGTACCGTATCTCGTTCACCCATAATTAAACTGTATTCTTGTAACGCAGCGTTTCTTTCCTCTGTTAATCGTTTCATATCTTTACTAGCCTTCATGCGTAGCACCATTGCATGATTGATTTCCTTCACCGCTTCTTCGTGTTGTTGCTGTACTTTAGCCAAAGCTTCGCGATATTCATTCCTTTCCCTCAATGCGATGTCCCATTGCCTAATTGCAGCAGTACACTGTTGTTTCAAACCATTCCGTTCACGAACTGCACTGTTACGTTCCTGTGCAACCTCGTCGTACTGTTTCTTTAACCTGGCAGCTTCTTCTTGCGATAGTTCCAACTATATTTAATCGTGCGCACGAAGTTTCATGAAACTGCGACGTAATTTACACCAGACATATACGTCATTTTACACTTACCTTATTGACGGCCGACGAATGCGATGATATTAAATCATCGTACCGTTTCCTAAGAGCATCGTACTCGTCTTTAACGGCTTCATATTTCCGAAGCGCAGATAAATAGTGCTGATTCATAGTGTCGCTATTACCAGCATCAGAAACAAGAACTTCTTGATTCTGACACCGTAATTCAGACACTTCCTTCTGCAACGCTTGAACCTCTCGGTCAAGACGCTGCTTATCATTCACTAGGTCCCCATACTTGCCCCGCAACGCGGAGCTCTCCTGCGATGTTGCCTCCAATTGATTCATGACTGGTATATGTTGTCCTCGATAATATTCCAATTCTTTCATAGTATGTTCACACCTGCGTTACAAATTACTTTATTAAGTGCACAATATAATCGTTGGGATTAAAATTGCTTCACGAAAATGATCAAGCGTAATAGCGCGAACCAAAGAAGCGTTACTAGTTTAAACAAAACTAAAACAAACCGTCTTATAGTATCTGAGTGCTTATGCCTAAGTAGCTGAAGCTGATGCATGGCTTGATCACATTGAACTTGCAAGCCATCGTAATCGCTATGACATTCAGGACCACCAACAGGACCTCCAACAATGCCATAGCCTCCACTATCTCTCTCTGCATGCCACACACATAAGTTATATCGAACAATGCAAATTACAAAACTATCGAACGTAACACAATTAAATGTGAAAAGCATCATTTTAAACCAAAGGACGATGTCAACAAAAGTACAGTGCACGTTAAACCGAAAATGAACTTTTACTAAACAAAGATTCACATAACTTGCCGTAAACATTAATAGCAAGTACATATCTTAACAGGGTAACATGAAAAATAATATTAACAAACGATAAACTACTTCAAACAAATAATTCGTTCATTCTAAATAAACTATTCTGGGGAAGGAAACTGTAGAACGCAATACATTCTTTTAATATCACAAGTTGTCATTCTTTTTTTTAATAGTATCCTTACCCATATTGAGTGCTCCATCTGCAAGAAGACAACGGACAAAAATTTAATCAATTACAAATACAAAATACCCAATCTAATGTAAACACAAAGATGAAACGACTATGTTTATACATTGTGCAGTGTGTTACGATTGGTAGAACAATATAATAAGAAGTCTTGCTAGCTTTCACCAGGAAAGAAACTCTGTGTCACGCATGTAAGCATCATGATTCACTGTTTTTTTGCGAAGTGAAATTATCAGCGTTATTTAAAATATCGTGTACAATGACTCAAGTAACTACAAACACATAATAACGTCTTTTCATTTTACATATTCAATTACTTCTCCCTTTAAAAAGGCTTCAACATCACTTTTTAGTATGTACTTCACTTTTTATAAAAAGAAACATCTTAATGTATAACAGAACAATGTTATTCATATAAAATCCTTCTTGTTCTTAATAATAAATGAAATACTATTGTGCTTATCCATTTCATGTTGCTTTAAAGATTCGATCTATTCCGATATCCGTCCCTTTTGTACGTCAAAGTTCCCCGCTGGATTTATAGTCATAATATCGCGCGAGTGATACGACTGACACAAACATATATTAAAACATAGCGTGGAAAACTAAAAAATACACTCACCACTACTTCCAGCACTATCTAAGGAAGATGCGCCAGAAGCCATGCTCTTGATTCACCGAGGATCTACCACAAATACTTCTCTAGCAGGGTATGTGCTAGGTATTGCCTGGAAAGTACCCATACGCTGTACTTCACGGAAGAGCGAACCCTTTGTGAATTACTAAGAAGTAGCCTTCGGGATGACATTACGGCTATGGTCTAAACGGTGCATGGCGTTGATCAGAGGGATGCAACAGTGCACCTGGCACACATACATAACGCGGACACCCGCACGCGCACACATACACGCATACAGAGTAACTCTTACTCCAATACAAACATGTGCCTCGTAATATCGAGACTTTTCATGCATCAGTTTTTCCGCGCGGTTACTGATACGGGAGAAACAACGGGGGGGACGTATGTTTTCTGAATGAACGTAATAAATTAATCTACGTTTTGCTGATGTGTCTCGATCCCGAGACCGCGTCGTATCCGTTTCTTTTTCCCCCTGTCAAACCGCGAGGTTATCGATCCCCGTTTAAAAGTGTCACAGGCGAGCAACAATCGCCGGCCAGCTCGCCCCTAACAAACTGAAAACTCGTTATCACTGTGGGAGAAAAAAAAAAAAGAGGAACCAACAAGCCTTTCAGCGGTGATCTTGATCGCGCACCTCTTCAAATAATCCATTAACACGCTCGACAACACTGGAATCGACGCAATTTTCACTGACTTCGGCCGCTCGGATCGCCACGAACTCCGTACCGTTCATCCCAAAATGACTAATGTCCCGATATTAACGATAATTGATCGCTCACCTGCTGCACCAACGAACCTGACAATTAGCCATTTTCATTCCGCTACTACAGTCTGTTTCGCATTGTCGATAATAAACATACGTCGTGGACGTGCTTGTTACTGAGCGTTGCGGCGCTAGTATCCACGGCGGATCGGTCGATTATGTCGTTTCCGAAGGAATCGTTCTAAAAATGAATCGCGTAAAATTTGAACGGGGGTATTCGAAATGAAGCAGCATTTCAATTGTTATACGGAAACGTAGGAAATAAATTCATTTTTCTTATATTACTTAAATAAATACTCCAGATTTTCGAAAATTTTAATTAAATTTATGCATTTCGATAAAACAGTTGTAAAGGATTTTAGGAATGGTGGAAATACGACTGAAATAGGCTGTAAAGTAAGAACGAGTACTATTCGAAATGGTATTTTGAATAAGACTCTGAAAAAGAATAATGTTCTTTCCTAAAATAATTTTCGAAATGTAATATGGAAATTTAGTGAAATGATCTTGTTTGAAGGGCATGTAAATAAAATGTAAGTATTTCATTCTTAGTATGGTAAAAGTAGCAAGAAATATATGTTAGTTATTAAGAATTACATATTTATAAAAACACATACTTACATTTGATAAAACAATTCTTATCTTTAATAGTACAGAATATGAAAAAGATCCTGCATTTTGTTGCAATAATTTCAAAGTCTATTGCCACGAAGTATTTAAGAATAAAATGAATTTTTAAGCTGATAATGATTTACAAAATAATTTGTACTTAAAGCCTGTCCTATTTGTTAGCACTATCAGAAAATATTTTAAATATTCCGAGACTGAAAACAATATATTTTAATTAACAATATAAAAATATCAATTGAATTTCGATAAAATATAATCGAAATATCGATTAAATTGTTTTTCATTTCAATTGTAACGGATCTGATACATTTCATATTTTTAATCCATTAAAAAATGATTAATCAAGTCACTATATTCGGGTCAAATAACATTTAATGGTATAAACAATTTGTTCTATAGAAATAAGCAGTGGTGAGATGAAAAATTAATTTGCACTTGTGAGATTAATATAAACTTATATTATATATGTTACTACGTACAGATCCTTTAGAAAAATCGTAAAAATAATTTTTCTATGCATTGATACATAAATTATTTCGAACGGAAAAGGTGTTACATAAATTATTCGAAATGTTTGTATAGTTCTGGAAATATTGTAATATGTATTCAAAAAGTGAATAAAACGCAAGTTTAGAAAGATTTTTTATGTCAGTATATGTACCATTACACGAAGTCAAAATATAACATATAAATTTGTCCTATTTATTTAAATAAATTCAATTAAATCATAATAGATAACAGAACTTTGTGCATCGCTGATGTACAGAACTGGCAGAAAGACATATAATATATGGTAATAAATGCGAGTAATTTGTTTAAATCATTTTATTTATTGGCGAACATCACTACCACTGATTTTCAAGTTGACAGTTGTGCATAGAAAAAAAAAAATAAAATGCGAATACTTACACCAGTCATAAGAAATATATACTTTCGTGTCATAGTGTCAGAGAATAATAGTATTCGCAGTTCTGTTAGATAGATTTGGGCGATTAATATTAAATACAAAATATATATATATATATTTATAGCAGTAATATTTTATCTCTCTCTCGCGCGCACGCACACACTCATACACAACCTCTCTCACTCTCTCATAATATAATAACACATATCTCTTTGTAATATAGATAATCTTTCTTTGATTTTGCAAGGCCAGCATAGAAATCACACTAGAGAATGGTAAACATAGTCATTTTCCTAGACTTTAGAGAAAGAGGCGCCCTTATCAAATGACTCATTAATTAAACGCAATTTGTGTTATATACACATGTAAAATTAACCATAATTAGGTCCGAGCTTCTCATAATTATACAATTTAATTCGTAGTAATGGAAGCTTTTCAAGAAACCTGTATCTAACGATGACGATGTAAGAGCATTTAAAAAAATATTGAAATATTATGCTCTGAGACATCAGTTGTTTTCTTAATTGTGCGCGTATAAGTGCCCTTTTCAAATCATTTAGCTTTCACGTTTGGCCATATAGAATGGTATACTCCGAAACAATTGTAGTACGCATCTTTCAGTATTTGTGGTGTTTCAATTTTTATAGTCGAATAGTTTATCAATTTACTCGATTTCTTAAATTTTATCAGTGATATCAAGCATTTAGGTGAATCATTTTAACGTTCAGTTTTAAACAACTTTCTAAAAATATATTGATCCCAAACTGTGTAGAATATGCCGTGCGTTCATTTTTACGACAGTTAAAAGTAACATTACTGAAAAGTGTTTACAACAGTTGCTGATTTTTGTACGTTTGTTTAGAAGCATTATTTACCCAGATATCTTAGCCGGCGTTACAATGACCATTGTTCAAAATACCTTTAAGATAGATCGTTGCTAAATATCAGTTTCAAAATGTAGTTTTCTGACAAGAAATTTCCATGAAACTCCATCACAACTCTCGTGGGTGGAATTTATAACGTTTTTTTCCGATATCAAGTAGCAATGCAAGTAATTCAAAGAATTGTATGTCATATCAGAAAATCAGAAATATCATGTACAATGGAAAAATATGATATACTCCAAAACGACATCATATAGGCAGTGATAAATGTGACATATCTGCAAAGTATTTGTAAAGGTATACAAAGCTTTGTTAAAATTCAGAAGGAAAATTGTACTTGTAGAAAAAACCTTTGATTGAGAAAAAGTATATGCTATCTTACAATCTTACGCCAGATTTCAGAGGCAAATATTGTACGAAAAGGAATGTAGAAAATTAAGAGAAGTAGATTTTACTATGATAAACTTTGGTATTACATGAGTGAACGTTCGTGTCCCTCTATCCTTCTTTTTCTTTAACGCTTTCGATCTTTCTGCGAAGAAAGATGGCCAATTATTTACAAAAAGGAATTACATAAAATACAACGTAATTAGCAATAATAATATTAATAAATCATACTAATACCATCAGTGAGAAGTAATGAAAGTAAAGTGCATAACTAAGCAAATGAAATATACTTAGTTTACTTTGGAGATTAGTAAACAATGGGCGATAATACGTGTTCTATTCGTATGCTATTGACACATCGATACGTTGCGTGCCGTTAAACAATTTGGTGCAGCTAAATCGTCGCGGCCGTTCAAACGGCTGGAGAAACCTAATCGTATTCTAAGTTGGCTAATGATACCGGAAAATTAATCAACAACGCGTTCGTACTTCCTAAAACTGTCGTAGGCTAATACTAAAAAAGAACTAGTAATGGTTTCGGTAAGTTTACCGCGATAAATACTGCAATTAGCGATACATATCCTTGTTTCAATATGAGACCTCAGAAATATATCGGTAAAACATATGTATTTCTAAAGCCCATAGGCGCGTTGATACTTACACCACTTGCTTTATACTGTTTCCTGGGCCAATACGCAGTTACCTCGTTTTGAAACAGCACGAGTACTGCTCTAACATATATATCTCAACTTTTGAACATTTAATTGTTACAGATAAAATATGATATATTAATTTCCGTGTGTCTGTGTATGTGTGTTTACTCTTTGTTTCTGAAACACTAAGTCTAAAGGCCATTTTATTTTTATTCTAAAGTTTCTAATATTATAATGACAAGATGAACCTACTTCTTTTAATGTTTCTATCTATATTCATGTCCTTTCTTGTGTCTGTGTGATAATTTAATTTGTAATTATATTGACTATTAGAGGTTAACTTATACCTACTAATAAATTAATAGATAAATAATATGGTTAAAAGTTAAACAAGTGTTATACTACGAGTAACACAATTAACGCCTACACAGCGAATGCAGTATCCTCTCGCTATGGGCTCGCGGCTCGGGGCTGGCGGCGAGGGCTTACAATTAGCCGCTTAGCGAGTACTGGAGGCGATTCCGAGGCGCCGGCGGGGCGAGTCGCAGAAAACGAGCGAGTTAGAGGGGACGAAAGCGAACCCCCAGCGACATACATGCATATAATACTCGCCCGAATACTCGAAAAAATGATGAGGATAGCAAGGAGCGCTTAGCCCAGGGGCCAAAGCGAGCCCATAGCGAGAGGATACTGGATTTCAAAAGACGCGCCGCTATAGTTATAGTATATCGCAGAAACATTCTTCTTTTTTCTTTTCTAAGTGTCGTTCACTGACCCTTTCTCTTATAACATACAGCATTTGTACCGATTTCTACCTACGGAAGTTTAACCACAGAGTTAAAACAAAACGTAAAGCATTTCGATTGCAAGTTTCAAACTCTCAGCAAAAGGTGCTTCGGAAAGTGTTTCTTTGCAAAGAAGCGATTCCGAGAGGTGAAGTTATACAGAGTTTTCAACTACTGCGCCCAACTAATTATTAAAATCTAATAATTGCAACTGGAAGTTACTCGCCAATAGAGATCCACTAAATACATCTCGAAGAGATCTTTAAACGGTAGACGTCTGCTGGTTATTGTTATCCAATGGAATACTTGTCGAGCATTCTTTTAGCATTGCTCGTAATCGAAGGATTTCCTTCGAAGCAGCCGCGAGATCCGACTGCAATTGAAGCTCCTTTTCTCGTAGGCGTTTTATGTCACGTTGGCAAGTCTGAAAATTTAACAATTGTAATTACACAACTGCCCAATGAGGCAATTGTAATGTGTGAGCTGATTTAAAGAAAGGAGTTGAAGAGTTCGTGTTCAAGACAGTACATACTCATAAAAATAAACGATACATGTTCGGTTAACGAGCGTCCTTAAATTAATCTGGATAAAGGTGTAGAGCATTGATAGAAATTTAATGATTTAAGGGAATATATTTGGCAAAAACTATAAGTTTATACTATCTGTCGCTTTGCCTGTGTATTAAGGTAAGTTTGAAGTAATACTCAGATTTTTTTATCTAGTTTATTCAGGGCCGTCTTAACAAATTTAAGCGCCCTGGGCTAAACAATTTTGGCGCCCTAGCCCCCAAGGGTGCAATTTTTTCGCAATCGGTGCAAGGCATTACATCACAACCCGGGTCTCCACCAAGGCAAACACGAATAAAAACAATAGTAATTTTTCTCTCCAAAATTGAAGAGAAAAAAGCATTTCAACATATTTGATTCTTAAGCACCCTTGGATCACGGGCGCCCCTGGGCTATAGTCCATTTAGCCCATTGGTTAAGGTGGCCCTGAGTTTATTGCATATGTACATAGATATAGTCGGTAACACAAACTTCTTCACAAAAATTCTTTTCCGACGGGCGTTGATGTGGGAATGGTTCTAGTCATCCAAAATGGAGAAACTAAGATTTATTTTCTTTATTATGTTTGTCACTATGGTTGAAACCACGGACGAATCTCTATATTGTATAAAATTAATTCTACAGAATGAAAACAGCTAAATTTGTCAGAAAAAATCGAATATGATTTTCACACTGCCGTTATTCTACAAATTTGTATTGTTAGGGAGCCTCTGTGGTTCCAACCATAGCGACAAACATAATAAAGAAAATAAACCTTAATTTTTCCATTTTGGAGGACTAGAAGATTTCCCACAACAACGCCCGTCGGAAAAGAATTTTTTTCAAGAAGCTTGCGCCACCGACTATATCTATGTATATGTGCGATAAAAAAGATAAAAAAAAATTCTGTGTATTACTTCAAATATACCTTAATATGCAGGCAAAACGGCAGATAGTATAACCTTATAGATTTTATTAAATTAATTCTCAAAGATGGCGTTGCAAAATTGGCAGTTACATTAGAGTACCCCCTTAAGAAATTTACAACAAATATCGCGTTTACTTAATGCACTCGTCATTCTTACGTGCAGATCTACACACAGATATTGGCAGACACGAAACCGCGAACTCGATTTTTTCGCAGGTTTAAGTAGTGCGACCTATGCGTTTAACACGTAACTATATGCAAAATTTTATCCAAACTGGTCATTCAAAACTCGTGCACATTTATTAGAACGACAAAAAATAGAATGCTTAAATGTACGTATGTACATACATAAATCTATATTACGAAGATTTTATGCTCGTATCGAAATATAAGGCAAATAAAAGATTTTGTCATAAAATGTTTGTATTAGGAATCCAAAATATCTATCTTTATCAAGGTGGTCTTGATAAGGTACCACTACTCTGCTCTACTTACCACATTTTGCCTCAGTAGGTCCAATTTGTCGCATTTGAGCCTGGTAACTTCCATCCTCAGGTTTTCATTTTCTAAAACACCATCTTTGGTGGTACACCTCGCGGTGTCGTGAGTTTCTGCAGAACTCATTGATTCGAGACCCGTATCGCTGTCCGGATACACGGCCTGGTCCAGTTCCAGCTCGCTGTTTAACGAGCTGTCGTCACTCTCCGATATAACACGCTGGGTCGTCTCCGTCTTCTCCGATCTCTCTTGTTTCCGCAAATTTTCGTGAGTCAGTCTTTGAACGGACGGCACTGAAGTTTTGTCCACCACCGGTGGCGTGTCATTGCTGGCAGTAACTGCCGCGTTCGATTCCCGGCGATCAACCTCGTCCTGCTGTAGAGTGGCCAAACTGCTATCTTGATTGTCTGTGTTGGACAAACTACTGTCCTGACTTCCTAAACTAGGGCTTTCACGCTCCGAATCTCTTCTGAGGGTCAGATCTGGGGAGCCTAAGGGGCTCGACGGTTCCACCGAACGCTTGCCATTAGCCTTCGTCGTCGATTGCCGATTGCTAGGCGGACTAGGCTCCGATTGACTCTTCTTCGATAACTGCTGCGGTACGCTCTCCGTCGACGCGTTCCTAACGCGCGATATCAGCGCCTTTCGAACCGTATCGATAAATCTAGAACCGCTACCTCCGCTACCGGACCCTGACGCGTCGCTCGCCGTTGGGCTTACTGGACAATTTCCACCGAATCCCAAGCCAGTACCTCCTAAACCAATCGCTCCCCCAAGAAAATCGGCGGTCTTCCCTTGCAGCTCCTCCGTCAACGACTCCAAAAGGGCTGACCTTGTTCTTAGCTGTTCGTTCGAAATTGATTTTATTAACACTGAGATTTAAATCGGCCGACAAGCTCGAATCAAATTAATTATACATAGGCAAATCGTAATTTAGATTTGCAAGAGGCATTCAGTGAACGAAGATAATGGTGTGTAGTAATTACCTCGAGTTTCGAGAACTTCTCAGCTTTATACGCCGCATTTTCAGCATTCACTAATTTCGTTAGAAGGAATTCCTTGAACTCCACTCCCCGCAAAAACACAGCTGGCGTTGGCAATGCTGGGCCAAACCAGGGAACATCGTTTCGCGCTGTTACGCTTACTTTGTACCTGCGTTTAGAATATTCATGAATGTTTAAAAATACGACCTATGACCATAATAATACTATTATAATATTGTTCAGTTTTATGATTAATGACACGTGGGCATTCGTGTTTTTCGTTGTAAAGATCACAACGCTGAGCGGACTATTTTGAACGAACGTTTGCTTAAAATTGGGAACAGTGATTGGGTAACTGATACATCCGAATTTCGCGCTACCTCGCTATATGGGCACAGTGCATACGAATCTAAGAATATACCTGGTATTAGGAGTGCAAGGGTCGACGACTTGTACCACGATGAATGCATGTAAGAAATGGCTGGCGATCATATCTGGACTGAAAGGAGTCGCCTCCTCTTGAAATATTATGGCGACGATGTCATTGCCGATGTGTCTTTTACGCTGCAATTGTTGGGAGTCCCCTGGACTATATGGAAGAAGAGAGGCGACATGGAACAACACTTCTCGCCCTCGAAATACCTCGTATACCGCAGAATCTCCAGTCTGCCCGTGTCGAGTATCCAAACCTCCGCGATATCTGCGAAAATCAACATTTAAACTTCAACATCGCGAACACGCGGTTAAAACGATATTATTCTTACAGAGCAGTAGCGAATTCAAAGTTTACACTTTAACAGTTGAATATGTGATCCTACATTTAATTCATAGTTTCAGTCTGTAAATTAAAAAAGTTAACTGTACGTGGTGTTTGTCCACAATTCCGATATTTTTCCAATTCTGTTTGACCATTTCATTTGAGGAGATTTAAATATTACTAATTGTGTTCATGTAATAAAAAAGAATGAAATGAAATCGTGAAATTAAATTATCGAACTAATGCGAAGGAATTAATCACAATTCAATTACCAGTTTAAACATTACAATATTTCGCAATTATTCAGTTCACTTTAATATACGCTGTTCGAAACAATTAGAGGACCATCTATGCAAATGAGAAAATAAATATGTTACACCAATATCTTAATTAAACATTGCAGATTCTTATACTAGATAAATACTAATCTTCCTCCTCTGCTAGTTCCCATTTATAAGATATCAATTTACATTTTTTTTCCTGCATCTGTAGCTTGAAAAAATTTTTAAAAATGTAAAGTGTAAATTAAAAAAATTAGTAGAATGAAAATTTAGTGGTTGTTTATGCTATATACAAATATGGAATCAAATTGTATAAAATTTGTAGTTTACATAAGAAATCGTTCCCCACTACAAATCTTAAACAATTTGATTTCATAATTTTATAGAACATAAAAACCTATTAAATTTACATTCTAACAATTGTTTTATCTCTATAATATGTAGTTTTCAAGATATTTGATTTATTTGTTACTATTCACGGGATAAACCCTACAAATGTCAATTTTTCAAACAGCAACCGCAGAATCCCCCAACTATTTCCAAAAATGCGCTTTCCCATTTTCGATTTTATAGCCTCAATAAAAATATAAGCCAGGAATACTGTATAATGAGAACTTCTAGAACCATCGTTACTAACCCCTTATGATCCTTTAAATCGATTTTCTGACCAAGCAAGTCAAGGAACTCCTGAAAAGCAGGCGTGATTTGCCTGTTTCCAAAAAGTTGCTCTTCGGTCACCTGCCCGACACGTTGATGAAGAACTCCGAACTTAAACCTCGACACCAGGGCGTGCTCGTCATAACGCGCTACCAGTGTGCCAGCACCGGAACAGACAACAGGCATCAGCGTGCTCACGGTCGAGGATTCGTTGATAGCCTGTAAAAAGGATCCTGCGTCAGACCACGAACAACACCGTATCGATAGATTGTGGAACAGAAACAAAATATGCGGGTTTTTTCCAGCAATATACTTGGCGATGACTGCATTGTCTGCGATTAAAATCAGCATCTGTTTCTTTTCTACATGCTGACATTTAAACTATGTCATTCAAACTGTGTGCCTCATATATATAAATATATATATGAGGCATTGAGAGGAAAAACGAACTAACCCACATTTTTAGCGAATTTGTGGTAGTAGCAATGGTGTATTCCAATAGGCAGTACTACCTAATCATATAAAATAGAAAAAATTAATTTTCTTTCAATGTGGGTTAGTTCATTTTTGCTCTCACAGCCTCATATGGGGTGATTTATGAAGAACAAAACACTTGAAGAATATATGAAATACGTAAAAAGAGATGCAGGTGGTTATACAAAATGAATATGTGGAAGATAATTTTTCTAAAATTATGAGCTTCGGAGTTGGTGAGTTTTGTCATGTGTCATAACGTGGCATTGCAGTGGCCATGAATTGAACAGTTCTGTTCCTCATAACTCGCAGTGTACATACGTTATACTTCGATATAACTGTATAGAAGTTCGAAAATAGAAAACCTCGGAAGTTTAAACTTGAATAATGATAACTAAGAAGGCAAGATCCCGAACCCGGAAATTCAAGAAAATCTGAAACTTTGTGAATATGTAGGGGATTTCCTCCTGATTACAGCGCGATTTTTGTTTGCTGTTCAAATTAAAGGGGTGAAATTAACCCCTGAAAAGTCGGCTACTTCCGATTTAATTTTGTAACTCGCAATCTGTAACTTCTGTTACAGATCTGTTACTTCCTTTTATTAGGAGTATCATTTGGTAACTTACAGTTCTTACAGTTCGCGAGTTATAACACAACATCGGAAACTAGTCGGAATTTAAGGGGTCAATTTCACCCCCTTACAGTGAATTTGAGCAGCAAACAAAAATTGGGTTATAATCATGAGAAAATCCCCTACATAGCCACAGAGTCTCAGAATTTTTTGAATTTCCGGGTTCCGGATCTTTCCTTGCAAGTGGTGAAACTTTTAATATCTTAATGTTATTAGCGAGAAAATTTTGTTGAAATAATTCTATCTTAAAGTCGCCAGCAAAGGTCAATTCAAACAGTTAGAAGCGATAACTCCAACTATATTTATATCCTTTCATACATAAAAGCAGTCCTTCGAAACGGTTGCTTACATAAATTGTAAATTTAAATTTACGTGAATCGTGAATAAGTAAAATTCTTTAAATATTTATCAAGCGAACATATAGCTGCGTATTTTCCAGGACTATATCAGGAGTCTCGAGAAAGGAACGTAGTTGTACAATAGTTGTAAATGCCAATTGGCACGAATCAAGTTCCTTCAACAAGTTGTTAATATGCTTGCCAAAAACTAACGGTTGCCCGAAGCAGTTGTGCAAGAAAAAGTCATAAAATTTACCGTCACATAATAATGAAAATTTAAACAATTCCTTATCTTATCTGTCGTAATGGCACGTGCATACTGTAAAGAAATCGTGAAATGTTGAGCATTGCGTCGTTTCGATGTCTACACTGGCAATTATGAACCGCTCGCGAACTACGTAAGCAATGCAGTTTAACAAATTCACGCGGAACTGTAATGTAGGACGTCTTAAACAAATTTCTCGTTAATCTATTAAATGTGTACAAACAACGTGCAAAATGTTTTGCTAATATATCTATTCTACTATTTGTCCCATCATTAATTTCATTATTCATAGAAAAAAAAAGATGATATATTTTTACTTTATCATAAATTGACATTATTATAAACTCTATTCTTATTTTACTTTTCATAATTTGTAACTGTTTTTCTGTCACGAATAACATTAATTTTGCTGCGTACTTTTCAATGGTTTTTGAGGCTACTGCAAAATAACTTGTGACTTGTGAATATATACGAATACACGGAATTTTCTGTGATCAATTTATTAGATATCTTGAAAATACCCCAAAGCTTTTGCGTCAGTGTTGTTGCTTTGAAAGCTTTGGCGCACGGCCAGCTGTATGTTCATAAGAAAGGAAAACACCAGGCGTTACTTACTTTTTTAATTGAAAGTTAGCCACAGTGGCATGATATTAGTTTTAAGAGCAACATTTACTTTCATTATTAGTGGTTGGAATTAGGCGGGCAAATATAAAAGGAATTAAATAACGTTGTCATTATTTCAAGCTAATCGCTTAAGACACCTCTTTCTTTGGGTAATTGACACCGTGTTCTGCTAAAACTGACAGTGCTAACACTGGTAATTAAACACACTTGACAAAAGTAGAATATTTAAATCGCATACGTTGCAAAAAAGAAATCAGGAGTCTAGCCAATCCATCCGTCTAGCGGCAACGGATTTCAGTGGTTAAGTTTAATTGAATATTAGTACATTAAGTGGTTACGCCTACCTGTGAAGTCTGAAAAAAAATGTATATTCGGGAATTTTTGGGAGAAAAACGTGAAGGCTTTTTTAATCAAACCTTTATGTATTCGAAAGTCCACATGTTAAACTACTTATAGTAATTTTTGCGATGAAAAATATGAATAAATAAAAGAAATATCAGCGATCTACCCGCAGTGATTTTTTTTCAGCAGTTTGCGGTGACCACTCTAATTCTGACCTGGTTCATCTGAACTAAAAAATTCGCGGGAATTTAGTTACTATATTAGATTATCTAATCCTTAATCGTTCATTATCCCGAAAAATTAATTTTTTTCAAAATGGCGGCATCTCATAGCAAAAGTATCGATTTTCGTCACAGAATCGCTCTCATTTTTCATCATTTTTCATCTGTAAAATAAAAACTACGCAACGGAAATGAAAAAGCCACAATTAAGGACCAGCTAATCAAATATAGTAACTAAATTTGGTGGAATTTTTTATTTCTGACGAACCAGGTCAAAGCTACAGTGGTCACCGTAAAGTGCTTAAATAAAAATAAAAAAAAAACGCTGCCGGGAAATTTTCAATAATTCCATTATTTATTTAAATATCGCATTACAAAAGAAGCTACAAGAACTTTAAAAAGTATTCAAGTTTTTAAAAAAAAATCCCGAAAACACGTGTTTTCAGACCTTACAGGTAGCCATAGCCCCTTAAAGTACAGCGTGTTTGATAATAAGTGAGCAGAACTTCAGAGATGAGTGCGGCAAATAGAAACACCGAAAGAAAGCAATAAAATAAATAATTCATATTACAAATTGAGCCAACGTAGCGCCTCCGCAGAAACCTTTCTCTAAGAAAGTGCCCGAAGCGACCACTTTCAGCTTCAACACAAACCCAACCAATAAATATTTAATTAATTGCGAAAGTAGTTACGCTAACTATATTTGTACGGAGAATAACAATTATTGGAACATAAAAACACCTATAACTCGGGGGCAGGTGTCCAATAGAACAACCGTCAACACGAACATTTTTCGTTACCTATCTCTATGTGCCTCACTCATCGTCCACCTGGAGATATGACTATTCATTATTAAACGCCCTGTACATCTGGTCACGATGGCGAGACACCGCACGGAGATGTCCGCGCGCAGTGAAAGCCACTAAACAAAAGAGCTGTTGAGGGTATCCCGTCAAAGAGAGAGGAAACTTCACCTTGACCATTTTCGCGGGCGATGGATTCGGGCCGAGGTTTACGGCTGGTACCAATTCGTGGGTCGAGCCCGCTCGCAATCGCAGCAAGACCCGCCAGTGCTCCTGTCCAGCAACCGTCTCGGCCTTCACCGAGACCAGGACCGGCCCGTTCTCTCCGTCCCTTCCAACCAGGTTCACGTGCTCCTGCAAAAGAGAAAGGTTAAAGCGAGATGAAACGGAGCGGGGCGTTTTTACGATCGAGGGCAGCCGATGAGTCGCGGCCACCCCGCGTAAAATGCACAACGGCCGCCACTCGCCCGTTGACTTTGACGCTTTTGCGCGCCCAAAGCGAGTGAAAGGCGTAACATTTCCGTGGCAGTCAAAGCACACAGTTAAGGGTGCCCGTGCCGCGGCTGAAGAAAAACTAGTAACCGATACCTGATTGGTTAGGCAAGAATTGTCTGCAGGGAATACCTATCCGCGAAATAACCGGAGCGGATTTCTGTACATGAAATTCTACGTTAGTGATTCCCAACCGATCGGTGGCGAAGTGTCTTTTGGCGGGTCGCCACGGTTCTTGGATTTTTTTTTTTTAGAATTATAATGTGAAATACCTATTTTTAATGTGTTTTCTTTATCTTATTAAATTTACCTTACGGGGTGGGGGGTTGCAGGTTATTTGAATATTATAAAAGGGAGTCGCGACTCAAAAAAGGTTTGGAGACACTGTTCTACGTGTTCGTCGGGGTGGACTGAATTAAAGGCGATTTAAGGCCTTCAACTTGAGCTCCCATAGTTAAGAGAAATCTATATCCCTTATTGCTGCCCATTTTACAAAAGTTTCATCGAAAACGGCGATGCGTACCTACTTTACGGATATTTCTTATTAGTTAGATTGTAAGCACTCGGAAGGAATCTTTTGATAAGGAAGAAATATTGCATGAAAAATTACAATTCTCTTAAAAGAAACTGTGAAGGGCATGCAAATTAGATTCAAATACCATTAATTTCTTCGAATATTCGTGTAATTTGAATAATTTAGAATATGAATAATTTATTCGAATATTCGAAGAAATTATTCGAATATTCGAATAATTTCGAAAATGAATAATTTATTCGAATATTCGAATAATTAGGAGTGCTCGAATTTCGGATTGTACCGAATAGGAATCTGAACATGAAATATTTTTTCACACTTTATTGTGAAATTCTTATCATATTGGCGTTTACAATTATTTATTTTTCAAACGATCAATTTGGAACTTTATTAATCTTTGGGAAACTATTAGAATACTTAGATTGTTCGAATATTCGTTACAGTCCTAGTGCAAACGCACACTTGATAGCGACCAATGGTTAAGTAGATATGTGGAATATGAAAACTATTTCGATCGTTTTGCCAGCTCTAAACAACTTAATTAGCAAGCTTGGATTTCATTGATAGTAATCCCGATTCTAATCAGTCGTGAAACGTTTAAACTTTCAAATACGCCTTGCGTTTCAAATTATGTCATCGAAAATACCAGTAAAAATTGATAATTTAAAATATGTAAATACAAACCTATTTATAACTAAGTTCTCTCTTTCATTCAACAACTACTTCACATTTTCATGAGAAAAGTTGAGCATGGTAGCTAAACATGTTACATGATACAGTGAACCACGTGTTTCAGATTACATAATATATACTCTGGTATATGTAGCAGGCTGCGGTGTGTCATTATCGTATGTTACAGTAACATGTTGCATTATATTATAGTACACGGAAAATGCCTATTAAAGTCAGACGTCATCGTACGGCAAAATAATGAAACGACGTATGAAACATATCCTGATCGTTAACAAACCTTACACCATGTACTGCACGTATACATATGTTGGGACATAAATTTTAAATAATATTGTAGTGTTGCTTTTGCTACAATTAAATGTACAATGCACTAGACTCTAACTTATTTAATTTTCTTTATACCTACATACAGTTTATCTTCTAACCATAAATTGTGCATTGGAATGTCAGTATATTTTATTTCTCAGTACTTTTCTCGGGCAGATTATTTCCAATTTTTTAACCAAATTAGCTATTTTTTACCATTGTTTTCTGTAGGTTGTTTCAAAATTGATAAAATATACTCAACTTGCTTTATACTCGTAGACAATTAGAAATGGCTAAAATATTGATGGGTACAAATTAAACAAAAGAATGTTTTGGTTAATTCGTATAACCATTTTCTCGTTATACGACAAATATGTACAAAAATGTTGCAAAAAGAAATTGAATTTAGGTGAAACCAGACGTTATTCGAAGTCTAGAAATGTAAATTCCATTTCAAAGCGTTAAATGATCGACAACGTCATTTTTCATTCTAATAATATCTGTGTAATATGGCATTTCCTCTTTTTCATATTTAGCGCTAATCGAATCCTGCTGAAACCTGATTTTACGTACTTTGCCTCGCGTTATTTTTAGTAACTTGTTATTGCGCAGGTCCAGAGTAAGTTCAAAACCACACGAGGAAATAAGTATGGGACTACAATTTCCCACACTATTAAACATAAAATTTACGATTACATTTTTCTTTGTTTTAATTTCTTAACCTGTTTTCGATACATGATTATATTATACTAACATGATTTTGTGAACTTTCTTTTTTGTAGTGTTTTGCAGCTTAATTTAGAATGCGCATGGTTTCGTAATTAGGCATACGTAGGTACTATTGTGAGATAACGGTAAAACTGTTCGAATTAGTATGTAGGAATATTCAAATATCTCTGAAACAGTCTGAGCAAAGTTTAGACTCTTGTAACTAGCGATTGTGTAGGTACTTAAGTAGCTTAAAAACATCAAACGCTTCGAACTTCATTCCAATTATTTCAAAATTTCAACTCGCGCTTTTCGTGTACTCAAACACCGCGAATGGTATATTCGCACAATTATAATATCAAAATATTTTGTATAACCGTCATATTTTAATGAAAACGTAGTGCTTTCGAAATTTGTATTATAGTACCTACTGATTGCTCGTTTGAAACAGATGAAATTTTGCTTTCAACCTTGTTTCATTACACTATAAAGGAGTCTAATGTGAATATTGAATAACATATTTATGCACCATCCTTAATTAACATCTTACCTCGTTATTCATTCGTTCAAACGCAATCGAACAAAGTTCCACCGCATGATAGAATACAATTAACGAAGATTCATGAAGAATTTCATATTTGAAATGGTTTAATAAACTTCAGAACAAAGGGGGAGGGCTTAAAAATTGCATTATAATGATAATCGTCGCACTCGAGAGAAAGAGTTAATAAAGTGAGCGATATTGCACACAATAGAACCACGCTATTAGCGAATTACCTGCCGCATAAAATGGGATGGAAGCCAACATTGTCTTAACTCTATTCTTCGTGAATGTGTCGCGGTGTTTTTAAATTAAGATTGACCATTGATCGCTGGAAATAACGCAGGAGATGAACTGGCGCCGACCTTTCTAATTATTTCTAATTGAGTTAATCAGACACTTGATGGATGAAATCCGCGACGTTTAATTTTTTTTCTCACACTTGCAGCATTATGGTGTAACTTTGTGAGGTCACGCTGGCGGAAACTTTTTTGGACCACAGCGTTAATGTCCCCACGAATGAATGCAATAGTTTTTAGTAGGTGCAAACTGCAACAACTTTTAGCTACTAGAAAATGTAAAATGCGGTAAATTTTTGTAATTGAACCTGACCTTTTTGACTTCAGAGCAAAAAAAAAAGATATCGAAGGAATCTATTGCACAACGACGATAAAATACCTGTTCAGATAACATTGCGGAGATTTTGCTTCTTTCACCATGAGCAAAACCCATAATTTACACGAAACTAAATTATGTGTTCAGATTAAGCTAAATTAAGGTATAAATATGTATTTTCTTTTGCAGCAGATTTCATCTTCATAATTTCCACAATATGTGCGAAGATATAGAATTATAGAAAAGTTCACATGGAATCAATAACACAATGTTGCAACAATTTTTAACTACTGCTTTATCAGTTTCGTATGCCAAGGAAACGTAACAAAGTAAAATACGATTATATGTTCTTGTATTTATTATCATATACCAATACTGATAATGAAAATGAAGAACTGCATTGATTAGTGCACCCATAAATGAGGTTCCATTTGCAAAAATAAAATGCGTAAAAATAACGTACGAATATGCAGTATTTATGACATTTTCTTCTATTTTTAACCATTTTAAGTATACCAGCCGTCCCAATCGCATGAGGCACGACCGTTTAGACAGTGTTACATGACTTTAATACAGTAAAAAATGTTATTGCATAGAAAACTATATCAATGAAAATAGTGTAATTAATAAACTATGTTACTGACTGGGCAAATTTAATAATTTCGTATTTTTTTTTAAGTAAGGAAATTTAGTAAAAAAATTTATCAAAAAATAGTTCGTTTTGTAATGCTTTAATACAATTTCTCACCACAAAATTTCTTCTACTAATATCACTTTTTAACTGCGCTTAAATGAAAGAAGGAGCAATATTAATTTTCTGTAACATGCGTTGCTCGTCGAAATAAATAACTACGTTATGCGTATGCTAATTTGAAAGTAAATTCAAAAGGGTTCATCTTCTTATACATACGTAGGCAAAGATTGTATACCTATACTTCAGTTCATATCTAATAAAGATCACGCCATTAGTTTAATTTCAAGTGAAGCAGCTTGTCGAACGAGAACATTTTTCATAGAATCATTAGTGTTACTTCCTTATCATTTAATGGCCAATTGACTCAGTCAATACGTACGCCTCGCTCGGAACTGATAGAAGCTACTCTGTCAACGTGTACAAAAAGTCTCCCCTTTATCCACGCTTTCCCTCTCGCATGCGACTCTTGGATTCAGTTCTACTTGGATAAACCGTGGTTATCGTGCACCGCTGGCATATTTACGATGATTCCCCGACGTTTCACTATTAGTTATCGAGGCGTAGATACTTGGGGAAGATAGATAAATGGAGATAGGAAATTGGAGAAAGCTTTAATAAGGGTGGTCTTAAATCTCGCATGATTTTTACAAACATATACCTATCTCCCTCTGTGTACTGTGGGCGACGTTCAAGTTTCCCGGAGGTGAAATTAAATTTACTAGGTACTTTGTACTCTACTAAATTTAACACCAACTTGTAAAACATAAAACACCCCTTCATAAATACTTTTCTAAGTGTTCTAGTGCTAGGAACATTGGATTCATCGAACAATAACCTTACGAAGAATCCATAAAATTGAAAGATTGCAAAGGCATCATGTGGATTTCACACCAATTTGCTAAGAAACAGCTTCACTATATATGTATGTATAAATATAAATAATCGAATATAAGAAGAATAGATGCTCCATAAAAATCCTCGACTGACACGTGCGAGACTACAACACAATATTGAATTCATCACGCATTGCAAAACACGTATAGTATTGTACGTGTTGCAAGGCACACTCTCTAAAATTTAGAGTCTAAATAAATACAAAATAAATGAGAAATTCTTATATCACGTGAGCTATGGAAAGAAAGATTCGAAGCAATTTAGTACAACCGGAAGTTAAGCAGGAACACCAGTTGCCAGCCACGATAAACCGTTTCGTATAGTATTTAATTACAGGAAAAGACTGAGCCAACTATGTATTGTCGTAATCGTGCCCCGTCTTTCACACTTCCGATACAATTTCCACCTTACTACTTCTAATTGGCCGCAGCATGCAAAGACAAATGATTTTGGGAAAGGGAATATTTATATCCATAGAATTGTATGAAACCGTAAACCAGCCGATCTAACGATAACAACACTGACAATGAGTTGCATGCAAGCGTTTGATCAAGATGAAGTTAGAAAAGTTTTGTAGGCTCTATTCAATGCAGAACACTTCTTTTAGATTTCTGTTGAAGCTTGATTGTAAAAGAACACCGCGGAATTTTTCGTTTAAACCCCAAAGCACATTGTTCCCCGCGATAAATTAATTAAAAAGTTGCCCGCGCAGTATGTTGATTAAATCTGTAAACAGAGAAAGCGTTCCTTCACTTCGTTAAAAGGAACGAAATGTACTTAGTTTAAGGGGGTCCGTACAGGAACGCTTAAAGGCACAAAGTTGCTTTGCTCGCGAAAGCCATTTTCGCATCTCTATGAAATTTTTAGAGGCGATCAAAGTTGGCCTTCACCCCTATTCGTTACTTTTACGCAAAGTTTGTTTAGCTTGCCTGTACTTAAATTAGAAGAAGCCCGAAAACTAATTATAATACTAAAACGCCAGTTTTAAGTTATTTCAAAATTAAACTTCTGGTTTAGTTCTATGCATTTACATATACGTAACAAATATCATTTAGTTTTAATGTCAGATTTATGGATTTCGGAAAACACGAAATAACGATAGAAAGAGTTAATTAATGAATGTTGGAACTGTACAGAGTAATTAACCTTTAGAGGGCCGGAATTTTTTCATTAAAATTGTAAATTTTATTTACTTAAAATTTATGCATATATACCACCAAAATGGCCGCCAAAGTATCCAAATTCTTAGGTGGCCACTATAGCTTAGGTTAATAAACTTTAAACCCTCTGAAAGTTAATCAAGTTTTTCGTTTGAAGTCGTAGGTACTAATTATATTCAGGGTAAATGTGTTTGAGAATTGAGTCGTTTTTTTCTCGAATATAAAGCCTTAGGACAAACAAGTTTTATTGCACTTTATTTTACTTTATGAATTTGCCAACATTTCATTATATCTGGGCGGAATTGAATTTGCATGCCGTATTCTTGGGTTTTCAATCGACTTACAAACAGAATACTTACATCGATCTCAATTTTGAACTTCCAACTTATACACACTAAATTTAAAAATAAATTGTTTCATGTTTTGTTGACTTTATGAGAAATTTTAGTCATTTACACATTAAACTAATATGCCTGTCTAATTATCTGTAAGCCAACAACAAGCAATTTCAATGCATACTTTTTGAAATAACGTTTAGATAAAATTTGCACCGATATAAGCATTGAATAAAAATTCATCAAGCATTGATTACTAAATATTAAAGAAACACTTGCATAAAATTGTGTAAATTAAATAAATGAGATGGTTTCAACATCAAATGAAATTTCGTTACATCAAGAACTGAAAAATAACGCACAAAAGAAAACATAAATTGTTCTTAATACCCAAAGTTCCCTCATTAAAACTCAAAACAATTTCATGCTTAAAAAAATCACATTTCATTTGTTCCGTATGGTTGCAACAGTTTAAAAGAAAATTCTTCACAGCGGCATTTCTCAATGACCCGTGCAGAACGAGCTGTATAACACCCAATTGAAATTAATGTATCGTGACCGTGTAATCGTGATTTTCAATGTACTCGCATCGTGAATGGCCGTCGTAAGAAAGCGCCTGAAACCGAGAGAAAGCGGTGTTCCTTGGTATCCCGTGCGAGCTGGGGATACTTGAATGAAAACCACAGAAAGCGGGGAAGGAAAATTCCGGAAGAAGCGGGTAGGAACGCGATTGAAAGGTTTAAAACAGAATCTAACCGTGCCTGTCACGGTGTTGGTGTCCATAGAAATAACGCGGAGGAGGCAGATGCAACTGACGAAGAACTGGGCAAGCGGAAGAAAATCGGAGGCCATCTTAAAAGCGGCTAAGGATGAAAATCAGGGATGTTTGAAGGGGGTGGGGGAGAGTTTCTTCTTATATAGGCATTGCTTGTAGACTATGAGAACGTTCCCACTCCCACGCCCGAAGTGCTCTTTTCCTTTTCCTGCGCCTCTTTTTCTCTCCTCTTCTCTCCGCTTCACCTCATCATCCTCTTCTATCTACCTTCCTTGCTCTACCGGTGGGTACGTTTACACTCACCGACCGCATGTACCGGATGGTCGCAAAGTAAGGTCGCCTTATCAAACGGAGTACAGAAATGGTTTGTTTCTTGTTTCAGATCAGTTCGACGTGGAAGGATTTCGACACAGAGGTTCAGTTTTTACGAGAATACGATGCACATCTTGATGCAAGTTGCAAGTAAGAATGAAATTACGTTTTCTTCGGTTGATAATTTTTTTTCTTTTTTTTTTTGTAAATTGGTAAACAGTTATTAGCGGGGAAAGATATCAATGTGTTAAATACATCTATTTTACTAAATGAACCGTTGCCCTTAAACCTTAAACGTATTGCACCATTTTGAGTATTGATTTTAAAGTGGAGTGGAGCTCTTAAGGTGCGAATCCATGGTGAGAATTTACATGAGACTTTTCTATCATGTGACAAAAATCTCAGCAATAATCTAAATGCAAATAATGGAAATAGCCGCGAAATATAAGATTTTTTAAAATATAACGTGAAACTTGTCTCGTGAGAGACTAATTTATTCAAGACTTATTTAAGACTTGACAAAATAATTAAGGAATAATAAAATAATTAAATAACTGTCTCGTGAGATTAAAGTCTAATGCGAGACACGATATTTTTGTCCCATCGTGGATTTGCATCTACAGTTTTCTGCCATGTGCCATCTGAAATTCGTCGCAATAACAATTTGTTATATCAGACACGAGAAGATATTGCTTGAATGTGATGCACGGATTTTCTTGGTATTCTCGATGCAAGTGATTCGATTAAAGTGTAAACAGTTCGGTGTAAAAGTGAAAATGCCACTGATCGGTTTCGTCGTTGAAATTGTGCTGCTCGACTGGCAATGAGAATGGAAGCGTATAACTATTTGCAAGTGACCCGTTGAATGTAAAGGTGCACTTCACTTCTGAAAGATTTAGAATGCAACTCGTTTTGCAATGTGCAGAGACAGCCATGCTGTTGCGGTGGAATACGCGTCTTGGTTCGTTTCCAAGACTTTTAACTTGTAAAGGGCGACGATCACTATTTAATCGGCTAAAACCATTCGGGTTAGTTAGAGCAAGAGAATCGATATCTAACGGGTCACATTTAGGTAGAGAACTGATCTGTTTGATGATCGTGCACAGAAATATAACGCGTTCCTCACAACTGCCATCATAAGATGCAACCACATAAAGAATTTCGATTTAACAAATATTGCAGATGAAGTTTAAAAAAAAATATAGAAATAGAATTTTGTATTGCCGTCAGAATTGAATCGCAAAATTTGTACCAAACATACAAACAAACAGACAGACAGACGAATGAAGCTGAATAAAATCGTTTAAAAATAGATGTCTGACTCAGTGACTTCGAGACTTTCATAGGCTTACAAACGAAAATTTTAATTTGTATAATATAAATACCTATCCAGTATCTACATGAATTGACATTACATATTTTGCCATTTCCCACGATACACTCTTGTATTCACACATTCCCCACTATTCTCCATGTTTATTTTAACGAGTTCGAAATATCAATCACAAGCCTCAGACTCGGTTCATGACAGATTGAATTTCACAATGGTAAAATATACTCAAAAAGTCAAAATACTTTAAATCTTTTCAATCTTCATAATTTCATAGTGAACCCGAGAAAGTATTATTTACGGATCATACTAATTTTCAACAGTTTAAAAAAAAAATAACCGGGTGTTTTTTAATTTTTGTTTCTTTAAAAATTTCTTCTTAAATTTCTTCATTATGTTTAATCACATTTAATAGAATCGAGGTAGTTAAAGGCAAACCAGCTTCCATGAAACATTTACATACAGCCTATGTATATGAAAGAAAGTTTAGTCCTTCTTAGATCGTAAGAAATATTTGCAAAAATCAATCGTAATTACTACCGAACGCTGAACGTCGAACTTATTTTATAACCACCCTGTACTTTCTGAAGAGCATCATGATCGGCGGCACGCATAGTGTTTTACATGTGCATACCTTGCCCATTAACCGTGCTTTAAAGTGGCTGGGAGAGAACCAGTAGAGATTAGTGCTTCGCGTGATATTTCACGAAATAAATGTGGGTCTCCGTAATATGGTTAATTATTTGCTAGCCGCGATTAGGGTCATGAATTCCTTGCGCTTGTCTTTATCATTTATGCTCGTAGCATGCGAACACATTCAACTCTATCAATATAATACTCTTTAAGTAAGTATCATTTTAATGCAACCACTGTAATTACCATCCGAAAATCCAGTTGAACAAAACGAGCTAAGTACGAATACCATAGAAGCATAGCAACAGTAATTACATTTTTCCCTTTTAAATCTGAAGTGATATTAGCCTGGCCACTTTTTTAGAATGCATTCCATACACAAATTTCATAGTTTCCGTAGTAGACATGCGAGCATTTGAATCGTGACAGATATTTTAGGACAACGACCGTTTTCTTGTAATTTTATGAACACCTCGTTATTTATCATAGTATGCTGATCACGTTTCAATAGTTTATTATAATTCGTTATTTTAAGGATAGACCTTCGTCTACTTCTTACGGAAACAAATGATTTTGAATACACTCTATCTTTTATGTAATCCCATAGGAAATGATAAGGAGAATTTAAGTCCGAGAAACATAGTGACCTGGATGTTAGCCCCTCTCCACTGTTAGGTGTGCAGAACCCATTCCAAGCGCATGGTCGACTGTGTATTGTTACTATATTCCTCTTCATATTGCAAAAACGCAAGAATTAATCTGACACAATACTTACACTTAATTATTATGGCTTTACAATCTTAGTAGTATTCGGAAGAAACTAAAACATTACCATTGTTTGGAACTTTTTTTGTCACAAAAAGAATGAGTTTACTACTTAAATTAAATTTTTTTTTCTACATATTATTACGTGTTTTGAGACTACAAAACATTTCATAATTTTTTATGCTTTTATAATTTGTTTGGGCATTACGATGAAAAGCCCCCTTTAGTACAACATATTACTGCTAAACAATAATTAATCAGACACAATGGATATTATAATTGAATATGACAAGTACTCATGCTTGATTATTCTATGGAACCAGTTACTAAATTGATTTGAAATGCTCACAAACGAATCATTATCAGGTTCAACAAATTCTTTTAATTACAATTGCGTCGCCAAGCCTGCAAAATATCAGTGCAATTGAACATGCTCACGTACGGTGGGTACTGGTCGATAACCAATATTGAATCTGCACTTGAGGTAGAGTTCACGCAACCTTAAACACATTTGCACCCGGTCTTCCGCGCCTAGTGTATTATTAATTAACTTCTGGCAAATCTGAGGTTATTATGGCTTTGCGGAACGCCTGCAACGTGGGGCAAAGACCTGTACCATTGTTATATGTGATTGTATCTCTTCTGAAAATGAATTACATTCGTTTCAATTTCCGTTAAAACTACAACACGATATAGAACGTTATATGTAATTACAGCACGCAAAGCTTCCGTATATTGTACTCTGTGAAAGACAATTTCGCAGGATGATGGCTAAAACGCGAGTAATTATTTTTATACTTTTATGAATTGTAATGCAGAACACTATTTTGTACAATTATATTTTATTTTATACGTGACTACATAACAATTTGAAACATTCTATTCGCGGAACACATATTGGGGGAAGAATGTATCTAGAAATTTAAATAATTTACTTCCCTTAAACGATTCTTTTTTTTTTTTTTTTATCAGTTCTGATTGAGTAATGAATGCTATTATATTACGTATACATAATATACGAGTTAATAATTTGAAAGCGATCGAGTAGCTCGAAGAAATTCAAGTTATTCATTTGGCTTTAATACGCTTTAGCACAAGCAAGAATTTTTTCAAAATTTCTCGAATGATCAAACTATTTGGAGTATTACGTAAATAATTTTCAGCACTCTGATCTTGAATTTCGAGGTCGAAATCAATTTTGCAGCACCTCTTTACCAAGTGTCCATTAATTCAAACACGTAACGCCTATGAAAACGTCGATAAATGTTTCTTCAATCTTTCCCGCATATTCTACAACTTTTTTATAAAAACGTAGGTAGTTCTATGTGATTCAAGTGTATAAAATAAACGTCGTACCACATTTTTCCAAACAATTGTAATCTATTTGAGCAAAATTAAATTATTAATAGAATGAATTTAACATAAAAGATGTGACAGATTAGGTACCTACGGTTCTATATAAATTTAAATTACATACACAAATGAAAATTAAATCTTTCGGAACAAACAGTCTGTGTTTGGTCTGGGGTAGAGGTCGTTATTGCCATTATTGGAGCCCATATCTTCCAAGGGAAGTGCACGAGCTTTGGGTCATCGATTTGGTTCAAATCTCGGATACAGTTATTGCACATCCCGTGTAAAAATGTACCAAGCGCATAGAAAACTAGTTAAAAATTCCCGAGAAACATCAATTCAAAGTTCTGTATTTTCCAGAAATACATATGCACTCATACATGAACACAAAACAGTAACTATGTTCCACTGGCAATTCGACTCGAATGCGTATAATAATTCCAAGCGTAGGTATACATTGAATGAAATTCAATTTCCATTCGAAATTTTTAGTAGCGCATCCTATGCAGTTAACCCGTTATATGTATACATGAACTGTATTAAGGTTTGTCGGTTTTTATTTATAAATATGTAAAATTTGAAAACCGGTTTTATATCCCAGAATTAATGTGCAGAAATAAATTAATTATTTAATTAAAAACGTTAACACTTTGACTTGAAATCGCCTCGGACACAAGCATATTGTAGTAGGTAACAGTGTACTGTGAAACTAAGCTTTACGAGTTCATATTTTCGGAAGAAAAGTACTAAATGGAATACAAATTTATAATTTGGTACCACTGTAAAAGATTTATATTTTGTAGGGATTTTAGTTATTTTTTTTTTTCATTTGGTCTTGTATGCAGTCTCATTATTGTATTATATTTTTGTAATTCCATAAATATTAAGGAAACTGAAAATTGTTAAAATAAGTATAAATATTTATTTACTATTTTGATTATAAATTTTTTGTGAAAATTCGAAAACCGGTTTTTTCAAAAGTCGGTTTTTGTATAAACCCTAAACTATATATATGCAGAATTTTAGCCAAATAGATGACCCGAACCTTGTGCAAACCCAATGTTATCCAATACATAAAAACTTGTCTGGAGATGCGAGCGCATTGGAAAAAAGACCCCAAATAATATTCGTATACCTTCTAGTTGAAGCGCTCTATCGATGGCAGACACGTCAAACGCTTGGAGTACTTTTGCGATATAATGAGAATGTAATTTACATACCCTGCCGACGAAGAATCGCCTATAACACTTGGCCGTGTCGTCTTGGTCTATCCTCGGTTGCCAAGCAGGCTGTGCCGGAAGTAACGCCCTGCCAGCGGAGTCGAGGGCGTGCCGATGATCGGTACCGTCGACCCAGTATCCGGGCGGTGTCACCACCAGAGGTGGCTGAGATCCGGAACTGCCTTGCTGGAGCGCAGCCTCCATAAGAGCCCTGCCGACCGGTGCATCCCCAACTGGCGACGGAGATGGTGTAGGTGTGTGATTATTCTGATTACCGGGGCTCGACGCTGCCCTGTCCTCCCTCGGGGTCTGTAATCATCACGGAACAGTTCGATATGAGAGCTTGAATACCATCTTCCCGTCAACGTTCTAAACCTTCCGAACTTTCTACAATTTTAAATCTAATACCATTAATGGCTATGGGAGTTTCTGAATTTTTAGCCGACTTCAAAAAGGAGGAGGTTATAGATTCGACCCGTTCGTATGTTTTTTTATGTTTGTCCCTGCATAACTCCTCAACATATGGACCGATTTTGATGATCTTTTTTTATTCGAAAGAGGGCGATGCCCCGGTGGTCCCATCCTACACTGCATCAACATTCACCCAATATTTTACCTGTTCTGGTTAATAATAAAGACTATCGTCACCTAATTATTATTATTTTATGTACGTACACGCATATCTCCTCAGCATGTTGTGTCAATATATATAAAACAAAAACGTTAAAAATAAAAAAATTAAAACCGACTTCAAAAAATTTGAAATTGCACTAAAAAGTAAAAAATAATTTTTTCCCCTTATTTAATCTACGACTCTCATATTTTTTTTAATTCAGTGCCTCATCACTTGCACTGTGTAAATCTGGCGCCGACTTAAAAAATATAAGAGTCGTAGATTAAATAAGGGAAAAAATTATTTTTACTTTTTAGTGCAATTTGATTTTTTGAAGTCGGTTTTAATTTAAATAGTTGAGGCCATTTCATTCCCATTTCCCTATGTCTCCTTAATTATGTTGCAGAGGGGCACAAGTATGCAGGCTATCCTATTTTTTGGAATAGTATCGAAAGGAGTTGAGGACGGAAAATGTAAAATAAATATGGCGGTATTTATTTTATTTTATCATAAAAAAGTTGTTAACCCATCCTAAGAGAAGGAACTTATATTCTTATAAAGAATCAACCAAAATTTTTACAATCTTATATTTCTCTTACTTTCTAATTAACCCTAACCTAATTAAATATTAACATACCTACACTAATCTACAAAATCTAGTTAATGAGTCTGATTAGACATATATTTTGAAAATATAAAATAGTATTAATACTTTCTATTAACTTTAAATAACTAATTGAAAAAATAACTTCAATTGAAAAATAAAATCTAAATAAATTAAAGCACAAGAATGAAATTTCTTTCAACATATATATATATTACGTGCTGCAAGCATGATTTCGTTCTTATAAATATAGGTACAGCCGAACGTCGAAGGAAAATATGTACATACGATAAATCCTCAGTTAACAGCAACTTACGTGCACTGTGCGTAAAATTTTTATTCACCCGTTCCACCGTTACCGGAAACCGAGTAATTATCTTTCTTTTAAGGTATTATTAGAGTGCCGCGGCTGGCGCCCGCACGCCTTTATATGCGCAGCTTTTAATGAATTTCGTTTGCTACTGTTACGAACCGTGCATGGTTTTGTGTTACTAATGCGCAGAACTTTTTAACGTTCTCGTGTTTTGCATTTCTCCGTTATATCACCGTTTTTGTGGTAATTTGAATAGTTTCTGTTGCATAAGAGGCTGTGCTTGGACACAGGATATTAATACCAACGATAATGAAACACGCTAAAGGCAAAAGAATGATGCAACAATTTAATTAACAGTAAACCGATGGAACACGCTATTGCACATTGCTAATAACTAACGAATAATATTGAAACGTTGCCTATCGTTATGAATTCGTTACTAATGATGTTTGTTACAGACATTATTCGCTATATAATAATGTTTGTTTAGGAACTCCACATTAGAAAATATTATAAATGACGAATAGAGGTTATTCGATATTTTACGCAATAATAAACGTCGTTAATTTTAACATTTTTACAATAAAATAGGTACGTGTTATAAGATTGAAGATTATGAGATGGAAATGTGATAGCGAAGTTTGCAGAAAATACTGGGCATAGCAATTTAATCTTATCGAATTTAATAATAGGTAATTATAATATATGGATAAATTCGTAATAAAAATTATTTTATATCTGCAACACATTGAACTAATAATTTTAAAAACATTTATATTGATTAACTTAATAACAACTTGGATTAAATGCCATTGCAATGCCATTAATTTGTTGATAATACTTATTATAAATTTCTGTGAGACAAATAAGAATATTTCCAACACTTCCATGAAAAAAATAGTAACTGCTGAAAAGATCACCGGAAACTGAATTTCTATGTCATTTATTGCAATTACATTTGAAATATCTAACGTGTTCATGCACGTAAGTACTACCCTTATACTTCGATTGATCGTGTTTTATGTACTACGTTACATAAATGAAGATAAGCTTTCGTACAATTTCAATCGCGACGCAATATTGCTGCGAGCTATCGATCGACCAGAAGGGAAGTGGTAAAAGAAACGGGCGTATTACAGGAAATCGAGATGTCTTCGACGATTCACTGTGATCGTGAAACCAGAACGATTGAATGGCTTCGTAAATTGGAAACGGAAACGAAGTAAGTGCGTTCAGAAATGTCATCCAACATAACTGTCATATACATACGACCAATAAATACGTGTACGTGCATTTAATAGATTAATTAACTGTTCAAATATCGCAGCTATAAATATTCAATATCGAAATTTTCATTTTCATCAACTGTATCGAAACATGTGCATCTATTGCATACGAGTCTACCAATGGCAAATTCTAGCTAGAACAAGTGGTAATCACCCAGTAAATAATATTCTCGAAACCTATATTCTAAATTTATGAATCGCAGATCCCATCGCGGCAATATCCATAAATTTCCGTTTTCCAACCTGCTAATTCCAATTAGTTTTCTGAACTATTTAGTAGGAACTGTAATGCTAGAATACGAGCATACGCTGCCAGGGAGCAAATTACATCCACGACCGTTTATTGGCACACTGTTCCAGACATTTTCAACGCGCCATATAACTTTACAGGTACCTTCAAAAGGTCAGGGCGTTTTACTGTTCTCGGTTCACGATCATCTTATTGACGGCGCTTTAAACTTGTTGTTGCTGCGGCTCTTTACTGCCCGGGGAAATTCCTGCTTCGACTTCTGCCTTATTTACACGAATTTCACGACACACATTAATGGGTTATGCCTAGTCAGCTTTCGAAAAAGAACGCGATTTTCGGGATTTTTTTGCGGAATATCTACTGTATATTTTTTTTACATCTATTGGTCTTAAAAAGTTACGTAATCCAATTTCAAGGTGTGATTCTTGTTTGTTACACCCGTAGTTTCTCGCTTTCAAACCTTTAAAAACTAAAATTAAAACAGAATTATTAAATTGGCGGCCGAATAACGGCGATTATTTCAAGAAAAATAATTTTAATTTTTTGGATGGAAATCTCGAATTTTTACGGACCATATCAGAGGTTTCGCGGGAAAGGACACATGTTTTACACATCTTGTAATTTTTTCAAGTCGATTTGAGCCTCCGTTCATTCGCAACCGGCCGAAAACAAGAACAAGAGAAAAAAAGATTCCAGAAAGTCGTGTTTAAAGTTTCTCGGCAAAGGCGACGCTGTGAGTTGCCGCTTGACTCTTTTAACTGCCAAATCAACAATTTTGCGAATTTTAATATAAACCAAGCGGCATTTTGTTCAGAAAATATAGTACTTTCTGAAAATGCAATAAAAAATCGATTTTTCGACTGGCTAGTCCCCTTAAATGTAAGTAAACTAATGGAAAATGCAAGAAGAAACATAACATACCTACGTATTACTTCTTTCATCAAAATGTTTCTTCAGAATATGATTAATTGTAGTGTTGGATTGGTGTGAAAATGCAGGGAACGATAGAGCAATAGGAGAAGGGGGGGAGTAGAAAAGAGTGGAGATAAGGGACGAGGGACGACAGGTAAATTAAAATAGGAATAGGAGGATACAAAAGGGAGAAGGGTAGAATGATTTAGATGTAAGGTGAGGTAGTAAACAGAAAGAAGGTAATAGTGAATAGGATATAGCAAATACAAAGATAAATTAAAAACATTGAAAATGAAGTAAGGATAGCAATAAGGAATGTATCTACATATGGTACCGAGAGAGAAGATTGTAAATCCGTAAGGCATAATAAAGATGTATACATATATCACACGATTAGTTGTAGAATATTTTGTAGAATATTCGGATTGATTTTTCAAGAATTCCGCTTGCGGTACGAAGTATCTACAAACTGCGGGCGCCTGGGAATGTAATTATTAAATTTTATCGGATTTCTTTATCAATACCCCGTCTCAACTAAAAGTTCCACGGGCCCTTTCTAAACGTACTGGGTGGTTCGTAGTGATACAACCGAAAGGTATGGAATATGTAGAATAAAATTTGATGATAGGAGAATTCTTGTTCGAGAAGATCGGCTTTGAAAACTTGTCTGATACGCCTGCACTAGGGGGGGGGGGGTACCCTGAAGCCACTAACAAAAGACAAAGTTAGGGATTTTTTGTTCGTATAAATAAAAATATAGAGCTTGAATTTTTTTTATACAGTTTTCAAGCAATCTTTAGCGTGTGATTTCTTTCATATTTCAATTATTCGATTTTTTACAAGCATTTCAGTGTACATTTTTATGTAAAAAATTAAAGTCAATTCTTCAAACTGTTATAATTTCCAAAATAATACGAATTTTGAGCAAATTCCACGCTACTTGGAAGATAATATATTCCAGTTTATATATCTCATATGTATATCCTTCTCAGATGATCCAGTCATTCCCGGGGGAGTATAGGTCAGTTTTTTGCAGTGCTCCGGTAAGCCACTTTGTTCGCCGCCATTTTGTACAATTTTTCATAAAAAAAATTGTTTTTTAGGAAAATAAAGATTGCTTTAAAACTATATAAAAAAATCCAAGCCCTACTTTGTCTTTTGTTAGTCACTTCAGGGTGGGGTCGCCCATTAACTAAAATCCAGCAAAATTAGTCAGCAAACATCGTGCAACACAAATGAATGATTGTTTAAAATACAATCCGATTTTGCAATATAACTTTTTATCATTTAAAGATGGAACCGATTTCTAATCAACGCACGCGTATTAAACGGATTTTTAAAAAAGTTATCCTATGATTTTAACTTAGTTTTCTACAGGGATTTATTTCAACCATGTTTACCTATCTTTTCATTTAAATAGAAATGGCATAGACTTTGTGTATGCCATTTCTATTTATACACTAAATTACTGCGAGGGAACCGTAATAAAAGTCGCGCAAATTTTTCCATCTGTGTTAACTGTCCGACAGGCGAGTACTACCATCGTTATGGTTAATGTCAGCCTTCGAAAAATAAACGTACCTATATTTACGTAACTGGCTTCGACCGTCACTTCGATAGGAACTTAAACAGCTCCCGTAGGAATATAAATTCAAATTGAAATGCGCCCAGATGTCAGCGTAGAGGACGTGCAGTCGTGCACACATCCAAAGTGCACAATGTTAACAACGCTCTGACGCGTACATACAGGTAGGTAGCGCGCGATTGATAGAAATGCCGGTAGTTTACTTATCGCCATCGCATTGAAACATTATCGAATTGTTAGCACCGTGCACTATTTACATAACTGTATTCTAACGTGGTCATACGTTGCCTTTTCAGAGGAGTTTCATTATTATTTAGATCTAAAGTAAACCTGCCTACCCGACAGCTGTACGTCAGATAGAACTGCGAAATACGCGGACGAACAGTTTATTTTATAACATTATTCCTCTCCGAATAATCATTTCTTATATGCATTTGTAAGATTGAAAATTCACAAGCTTAGGCCACGAATTTTCCAGAAACGGACAATCTAATGCGTAAATAACATTACAAATTTATTTGCATTTTAACTTTGGCTGTAATTTCATTACTTTAGCTGTATCTGATTATTTGTTAGAGGAGTGGATAAATAATAAATTTTACAATGTATTTGTAATTCTCTCTGCCTAAGTGACAGCTAGTTTCTCACATTCTGATAAAGAAAATTAAAATAATAAAATAATAGCCACAGATGTGTGAATTACTGTAATATCTTTTAATTAATACCAAATATTTTTCTTAATACATCATTGTGCCAACGCTCGACAGAAAAAAGTATTTCAAGCGTAAGAAACAAACGTATCGTGCATGCAATATGTAATGGAGCACGTATGTATGTAGTACATTGGATACTGCATGGAACACATTGGTGCGGCAAGCAGGTGGCATGTGCTACCGAAATATCAGCGGTTGAATACTATCATATGTCGCGTGAAGTATCGATTATCGCTGACTGAACTCTACAAATTGGAAGATATGCCTCTCTTAATTTATTTCATTAGTTGTACTATAATGACGCGATTAACGATAACGCGATTTGCATAAAGTATTGTCCATTTTTATAAAAATTGCGTGCACACTGCTCACGTTAAATTTCCACTGCATATGAAATTAAATTGTAAATTATTTTACATCAGCAAACTTGATTCGATCAATGTTAAATAAATTATAAGTTAAAAATTTCTTGATTATTTAATGTCAAATTTAGACGGAACATTAACAAACTTACCAGATAGTTATTCAAATTATCACTAATTTAGAATTAAAGATTATAAAAATGTGGGAGGAAGTTTTTCAATTCCAGGAAAACAATTTTCAGATCGTATTTTAAAACGATCTCACACTTTTCAGAAACATTTTCTACTTATAATTTATGACACATATTCATACAATATTACTATTATACCTAAATTAAAATTGCTTAAAAATTGTACTGTATTTTATAATATTTATTTCATTTTCATGTTCTATTAACCGGTCACCGTACTGTTTATAAAGTGTATGAAATAGCGATGGTGGAAATGGATTACATGCGAGACAATAACGGTACGCAGAATTTCCTGAATAATTCAATCCGTTTGCTAAAATTAATCAAGCACTGGAATTTGACTGTCGTGTGTATGGGACGATATGAAATTAATTCCAATTCGGTGAAATCTCCATTATTACCATAAATTGGATATTTAATAGGCGCTCATTTTTCGCGGTACTTTTCCTGTGATACGCGTCAGCACTGCATCACAATATTGCGGGTACCTAGATGGAAACTGGAGCAGAATAGTAAGTACTTGTTCTATTCCTTATTTTAATTGCTGATATAAGCCACGTAAATTTCATAAATTTCTTTACACTCTTTTCTAATACAAAGATCTGCAAATCTTTGTAAATCTAAACATCTATAAATATTGATTCAAGAAGGAGTCCTGCTAGAAGTCAGTATGTTCACATAGAATAATAAATGAATAATTATAAGTACTTCTAACCAGGGAGTAAGAAGAAAGTTATTGAGAATTTTCTATAGCTCCATTGACGTGTGTTCAAATTCGGTATTCACAAGATTCAAAATAAATAAATCAGCTTTTTTCCTTCTCTAATATTAAAACAAATAATAATAAGATCTTGAGTTATGTAACGCAATTTTACTTTGCCAGAAAAGTGAAACTAAACTGTTTTCCTTTTAGAGGAGGAGAATTTCATTACGCTGGGGCTCTAAAAGGAATCAAGGAAACGCAATTTCCCGTATTTCTTTTGCGTCTGACGTTTATCAACTTGTAAATTTCAGGAAATAAGATAAACCGGATAAAAACAAAATCATAACACAGACATAGATACACCACACCTAGTAAAATAGTGTTACATCGTGAAACGATTAGCTCTAAACGAACAAGTGGAAGAATCCAGTTTGTTAAATCGTCCGTTCAGTACGCCACTTCGAAGCCTTTTCCCAGCGAAGTAAATCGATTACCTCCCCGTGCTCCGTTCGATACAAAATACTGCATTTCCTGCACGACTAAATTGACGTTACGAAGCAAAAATAATTTTGTCAAAAGCGTAATGATTCTAGAATATATGAATGTAGAATGCGGTGAAAATGACATGCACTGACCATAAAGGGCGTTAAACTCTAATATAATAGAAGCATATGGTGTAGCGGCAGGTGGCACTATAATATGGAGGACTGCTCATGAATATCGCCACTCGTGTGACATCGAACAGGAAATCAGTTATTTGAGTTTCCAGCTGGTTCTGCTCCCTCACGGCGCTATTTTCTGGTCTGAAATATTTCGTAAGTAAAAGAAACGATCTCGCTCCTGAATACTGAAAATGCCAGGCCCATTTAACTGCCTATACGTGGAATTGTATCTTCGTGGTTATTTCGATCGCAGCGCCTTTCATTCACTTTCTGTATATTGGAATGCATGGTAATATGTAGATGAAACACTTACAAGGGGAAAATATATACTAACAAGGGAACATCCCAAACCGAGAAATTCAAAAAGTTCTGAAACTTCGTGAATATGCAGGGAATTTTCTCCTGATTACAACGCAACTTTTGTTTCCTGCCCAAATTCATTCTAATGCTTAGTTTACACCTGACGAGTGATCGGTCGAGTGAGCCCGCTGGGCCCAGCACTCACCCAGTCTGAACGCATATTCTAGTACTCGACCGAGTAATCCGGCGGACAAATCGGTCAAAATTTTTACTCGGCCGAGTAGCAGACCGAGTGACTCGGCCGAGTCACTCGTCAGGTGTAAACCCAGCTTTAGAGGGTGTAATAATTGACCCCTGAAAATCCAGTTATTTTCCGATTTTGTGTTATAACTCGTGAACTGTAAAATGATTTTTTTACCAAATGATAAATCTAATTATTAATTAAAAGAAATAACTTTTGTCTAGAAACTCTTCTCATAACAAAAAATCGGAAAATTGACGAATTTTCAGGGGTTAATTTCACCCCCTTCGAGTGAATTTTGGCAACAAACAAAAACTGCGTTGTAAACAGGGGAAAACACACTACGTATTCACAAAGTTTCAGAATTCTTTGAATTTCCGAGTTCGGGATCTTCCCTTGAAAGTCTCGGTCGGTCATCAATTTGATTCAAATTTTGCATACAGTTAACTATGTGTAATAATCTAATAGACAGGCAGGATGTACTAGCATCTGCTTTCCCTGACGCTACAGATGTTTCGCTTTGAATCTTTCTTGCTTGAGATGCTTTTATGTTAGCGTTAAACTACAATTTCTGAGCATACTTTATTTTGTTACATTAATAGACATTGTGTTGCTGATTATATTCAAATGTATAGGTAGAGATTTATTTTTTAGCAAGAATTGTAATTTTTAAATTAATTATAATTCTAATATTTTATAGGACACCATGACGACACACAATTAAACAACTCGCGGCAATATCCTATTATTATTTCGTCAAACCCGAGTGTTTTACAGTAAAGAGGTAGAAAGTAAATAAATGATTATGTGTTCGAGGACGTACCGGAGGCAAATTTGCTCCTCTTAATTAAATAGTCGACGCCTGTTCCAGCGCGACACTTTAACAAGCCAAGTATTTACATAGGTACTTCAGCCTCGCTATTATTCATTCCGTTTTTAATTACACGTAACGAGATTACAAACGTAATCTTCATTCATTAACATTCGTTCTGTTGATTAGTCTCCGATTAACCAGAATGCAATTAATAATCCATTTATTGCCGTGCAAATTCAAATGAGAAGGTTGATTGGTCAAAGGGTTTATGAATTTTCAACTACAATATAATTGTTAAAAACAATTAATTGAATTTACTGTTCATAGTACTTGGTGAATGGCCCTGTGTTAAACACAAGATAGGAAGAAAAAGAAGGATAAAATAATAATAAAAAAAAGTAAAATAATAGCAAATTATAGATATAAGCAAGTTTACTATAGTAATAACAAATATTTTAATCGGACAAATTACTGAAAGTATTTAATAATTATAAGTGAAAATATCAAGATTAGGTAGTTAGGAAAAGCAAGTAATTTGTGGAGGCCATACTGCAGTTTGCCTAGACTACCTATTTAGAAACTAGCACTACCAAGAAAACATTTTTGTAATGCAAAAATCACGATTCCAATTTATCTGTATTGTGTGTTTGGGCATGTATTACAGTTTCCACACACAAATATACGGGAAAATAGATTAACATTTGAAGAAATTAAGAAGAAAGAGCTACACTTTTATGTATTATTTAAACAAATAGATTTTTTTAAGTTATTTACGTAACCAGGTTCCTTATCCAAAAATACACAATTTCGTTATATAAATCGTTTTTTGACTGCAATAGTTTCCGAGATGTTCGATGAAAACTAGATGAAATACGTTTTCCACCTCCACTTTGAGGGTTGTTTTCGCCCTTCCATCATAGACCTTGACCCATAGAAAACAACCCTATCACATATTTGGGGGGGATCTACATACCTCGTACCTACCATCAAAATCAGCAATTGTCCTTTCGGGATATTCCCTTGTTAGTTTTTTCCACCTAGTAATTTTCAACGATTACTCTTACTCCAAGATATTAATAGACAATATTGGATAGCAATGGCTTGCTCGAAGAATTATTTACAATGCTAATAATTATCCACAAAGCGGAGCACAAAAACAACTAAAAAGTACCTACTCTCTGTCAGACAATTTTCTGTTCACTGCCGAGTCCGTGGTTCGCTCGACCTTTTGAACTTGCAAGGCACGTACGTGAACCTCCTTCGAATTTCCTGAATACTTTCATTACACGAAAGTACGGAATTCCCCATAAGACCAAGGGTCCTCTCCGAGGCGATCTAATGATAGTCGAACAGGAGCCACTCCTCGACTTTTTCTTCGGCGATCCTTTTCCCGCCTCGCGAGTGTCCCATCTTACACGAGATGCTTCGGCCCCGGTTTATATTTGGCAGTGGAGAAAAGGGAGCGAACGAGAAAAACGACGGCGAGCCGAAAGATCGTCGTCTTTTTCCTTCTATTTCGTCGAGGCAATCTCGTAAATTTTTTTTCCCTCCATCTCGTTGCCCCCTGTCGTACACGAATTTAGAGACACTTAAATTAGTGGTGAAAAGACAGCAGGGAAACGCGAGGCGCACGACGACATCAGAAACTGCAGGAAGTTTAAACAGCCAGACGCCAGCGAAGACTTTGAAACGTAATCCGAGCGGCCACATCCGCATTACTTTTAACTGTACCGTGTCTTGCGCCCTCTCGCCTCTCATTGTGCCGCTACGAGACCAACGCTTCGCTATCCTTACCCCCTATTTAATATTTTCCTTTTCTCCAATGCATTTCCTCGGTTGGGCCCCTTTCAGCCGCGTTCCAGTACTCCCTGGCTCGCTGCCTTGTTAAAATCCCATTCATTCTTCAAGCCCGTTCAGACGGAACCGCGCGGAACGAGAAAGTTTTCCGTCCACATGCTTGCATGCGCGCGCTCACGCATTCCGAGGTCCGCTGGATTTTTAAACGTTTTCTATGGCTTAGGTGGGATCGATTGAAGGAGAGAAATAATTTACACCGGTACGAGTGTTCATCCCTAAATGTTAGGAGCATTGTGAGTGAGTCCAACTACATACTTATTTATGTAGGTACATCGCAGAGATGGGCAAAATTTTTATTTAAATAAAAATTTCGAATAACGAGTGAAGTTGAAAAAAAATTTAAACTTGAAGCAACTTTTATTTGATCCGTTATTTATATAATTTTTTATTTAGTTAATGCCCAACTCTGGTACATAACGTCAGGCTCGTATGGTGCAGTGAAGCGTTTTGTTTTTGAAAATACGCTTCTTCCACTTTTCGTTTAGATGAATATGTAGAATAAGAATTATTATGTTTTTTAAATTGATTTTAATAATCTTGCTTATTTCCTAAGAATTTGTACGTTGTTCAATTTTGTGGACAATTTATGTAACCCTTCGTTTGCAAATGAGAAGATTCGTTTGAAAGCAATAATTTACCATTTCCTGGTTTCTTTTGGAACTATTCGGCAAAATCACTGTGCGTGAACCGTAAAAGATATTCAGTTAAATTTTTCGGTCTGGTGGTTTCTCGAGAATGGATTTTATTGCTTCATTCCACAATTTAAGGTTACCAAGCATGAGCGAAACATCTATGTTGGTATATTTACTTTTTCTCGTGTGTTTACAACAACGCAATAGCGTGCCACCAATAGACAAAACAGAAATTTATATCTTCAATTTTTTTACAATACTGTATTGTGTGTGTAGATTAAGGGGGGAAGCCAGGGTGACGGTTTGAAAAAATATTTTTTCTGTGCATTTTCTTCATTTTTGGGATTTCAATGATGCGCCCTTAAGATGGGAGACAAGCTAGAAATTTTCGAAAAATCAATTTTTTTATTTTTATATTTTCTTGAAGTACAACATCTTGAGAATATTCGCTGAAAGTGTCAAGTTAATCCGACCAAAATTGACAAAGTTACACGCGTGTAAGTAGGTACGTGTTCCTCGGTGTAGCGCTCAGACTAAAAACTTTCAACGCGTTTTCCTCAAAACCATGTTTTCAAAGTCGGTACATAACTAAAAAATTAATTAACCGATGTACTCGAGGCTTTGCAGGCTTATTGTAGGATTAAAAATCTAAGTGCTATGGGGAGCTTTTCGTCTCAGGCATCGCCTATAATTCACAAACCTTTCACCACTTTTTACCACAAAGAATACTGAAATATCCGTAAGAAGTAGTACTCTTTCCAGTAGACTAATGTTTAATAATAAAAGTTTATCGTTTTTTTTCTAGAAAAAATGCCCAAAGAAGCATGTTGTTTTGATCGTTCTAGGTAGTAAAATTCAAAGAAATAACGGTGTTATAGATTACCCCTAATAAATCCTAAAAATACAATGTGACACTTTGCAATCTTTACCGTAAATTCTTCCTTAAATTCCACCGTAAACTTATATCTAAATTAATTAGAAAATTAAACGTAAGTACTCGATAATCAAATTTTACTTCACACATTTGTATTACATTCTAAAAAATTGATACGTACCTATGTTAATATTTAACTGAGAAATATTGAGTTAACTTCATTTCATTTTTGAACAAAAAATTCCTGCACGCGATGGAGATATAATTAAACAGAATGAGAGTGGCCGAAATTACGAATCCGGTTTTGAAATGTCGCACGCGGATTTAATTAATGCCGGAGCAAATATTCCGCAAAGGTTCGCTGGTTTATGGACCGTGAGCGAGTAATGCCACTAATCGCCGCAATATTTCCCAGTCAATTGAACAATTTAACGGCGTATTACATTTAAAGCCGTGCAACCGAACTCGAATAAAACAGGAGGATTGAACGTGAAATGGTTTCAAGTATGTAGAAGCTTTCTTTCCCGTGGAAACTGCGCCGTGAGAAGAGAAAAGAAGGCGCTCCAGTTGCGTTTAGTAGGAAGAAATTATAATGTTATAGCGAAACGGCCGCGTTCTACAATAGATGATGACTTTTTCCTAGGGACTTTCGTGTTGAACAGTAACGAGAAGGCAACCAACAGGATGTCCTCGATCGCGGTTAAAATATTTACATACAGCATTTTGCAGTATTGTGTACATGAAAAGTATACAATTCCAAGATGATACAATAGAGAATTTCCATTTTGTAATTTTTGTTTGTTAATAATTTTGTCGGCATTTTGAGCACTCTTTGAAACAAAAAGACTTTGGATATTTTTTTTCTGTATAAGAATACGTTAATTAAATCGCTAATAAAGATTATTAGTTAATACTTTTTAGGGTTTATACAATAACCGACATTTGAAAAAAACGGTTTTAAATTTCCACTGCTCCCAAAAACCGGATGAACCGATTTTCGAATTTTCACAAAAAATATAATTAAAATTGTAAATAAAAACATGTACCTACTTATTTTAAAAATTTAGTTTTTTTTTAATATTTGTGGAATTACAAAAAATATAACACAATAAAATACAATGCATATAAAACCAATCGAAAAAAAACTAAAATAACTAAAATCCGTACAAAATATAAATTATAAATTTTTATTTCATTTAGTATTTTTCTTCGGAAAGTATGTACTCATGAAGATTATTTTTACAGTAAACTGTTACCTACTACAATATGCTTGTGTCAGATGCGATTTCCAGTCAAAATGATAACGTTTTTAATTAAATAGTTGATTTATTTTTACATATTAATTCTAGTATATAAAACCGTTTTTTTTTTTTTAAATTTTAACATCGGTTATCGAATTTTACAAATTTATAAAACGAAACCGATTTTTAAAGGCGGTTTTTAAAACCCGGCAAACCCTACTACTTTTTCTTTGAACTGTTGCCTTCTCTTTTTATATTTCAGCGAAATGAGTATGTTCTCATACACCAAACAGTATGTTGCCAACCATCATACTGCTCATACGAAATACTATATACATAGCATTTTTATATAGTATTGTATATATAAAAATATATTGTAATTTCTGAACCAAAGATTGTTTTCATTACAACTTATGATACCTACTGGATCAAAAAAATAAAATTTATATTTCTGTCAACAAAAATGAAAACTGTAGCTTGTTACGTAATTAAAATTCTAACAGAACCAATATATTCTGCACGTGCAAGCGTAATTCAGTGTTACGAAATTCATATTCAAAGAAAAGAAATAATAACGGTGTAACCGATTAATAAACAAACAAGCCCACTTTTATTTATTAACTCTCATTTTCTGTAGCGTCTTACGCATATACTTTTTTTTTTCATTTTCAAATGAAAGAAGATAGGGACGACCGTGTACAGGATCTAGGTTTCCAAATAAATTAAGCAATCTTGTTAAATTATCGGCAATTACGAAGAGACATTGCTGCGATTAAACGTCGAGCTATCGGCTTTCCGATTTACATTCGTTCATGCAAACGTTACACCCAAACAAATAATGTCTGCAGTCGCCTAACGCACACGTTGCCGATTTACATGTTACAGAATTAATCGGTTACATCGTACAACAGAACGTGGGTTCCATTATAAATAAACGTTCGATTACCAACATATTTGGTTTCATCGCAAACTGGAGGAGACGAAACGCTTACGTATGCAAACAACTTCCATACATGTATTGCCATGTGTTCAGCAAGTTTCTGGAAAACTCTTTTCAGCGTGATATATGTATACAGTGGCGGCCATATACTTACGGACACATCTTATTTAAATTTGGAAGCTTTCTCTGTATCTGGAGAAAATTGGTTATGGTGTAATGGAACTTTTCAACGGAGGAGCTCAAGTATCCAACGTCGAATCGAAATTTAATCGATTGGGATTCTGCGGGAGGAGTATGGGGAAGGAGCTTAATAAACGAAATTCACGAAAGCAACAGTGAAAGGTGGTGACGTATCGGAGCTCGTCTGGGGTTCCATGAATATTATTATTAAGTGCAAAAGTTAAATTGAAAAAACTATGTAATATTGTTCTTAAAACTCACGTTATTATTAATTAATATTCTTCTTAATTGAATCTATAAAGTATAACAGAAATGACTTCTTGTCTTAGTTACGCATAAGCTTCAAGTAGATGCTTTATTCATAAGTCTAAACGTAACTGACTGTGTAATGAATTCATCTACAAAATTTGGTTTATGTGTCAATTTTTAATCAATTGAATATTTTCTTTCAATTACATGTATAGGTATAGTATGCCAAATAGATGAATAAATTAAATAAATAATATTGAACCTTTATAGTCAGTACACGTTAACTGGAGACTTGAAGAACATCTGCTGTTTGTTATATATATGAGGCATTGAGGGCAACAACAGACTACCCCACATTTTTTGAAAATTGAGTTAGTAGCAATAATGCATTCCAATAGACTCTACTAATCGTATAAAATAGGGGAAAAAAGTTTTTTTCAATGTGAGTTAGTCCGTTCTTGCCCTCAATGCCTCATATGTATTGTATGTCCCTGTGCAATGTATAAAGACTTTCTAACTCAAAAATCTATACTATTAACTCTGAGGAAATACGTATGTAATAAAAGTTGCACAGTATAAGTGTTAACACAGTGGAAGTTGACCTTTACTTCTTTTAATAGAAACATATGTTTTATAGGAATAGTGAGGTATGCAAGCGGAGTTAAGAGGAGAGGGTGAAGTCTTTGGCTAACAGCCACCCAATGCTTGAACACTAAATGGCCTGCTTCGAGTCACCATCGCTATCCCTACAGACTGACAATGAGCGTTGCGAAGCTCTCTTCTGACTGAACATGCGCACTGCAAACCTCACTAGTGCTTGACACACCTGAACACATTAATATTAAATTCAACCATCGTAACTTTCTTTGTTCAAATTCCCGCATTTCTCTCCAGGAAGAATATCATTCCCATAATAACAGAGCATATATGTATGTACGTGGGTATATATGTAAATGAAACTGATCAGTAGCCTTCCCTAACGCGTTTTAATGTAGTCTGTCACTTAACTGTAACTTAAAACTGCAAAATCTAATAATCCATGCGAACCTTTCAGGGCCAAAAGAAGATCGGTACTGGCACTGCCCTCGATTTTCATTTAATTCTAATTATCATCCTAGCTGTCAATGTTACAGTCAGCTATCACCATTTGCATAAGTCGACTTTCTACCATGATTTATTATACAATAGATACCGTCCGTCATCGCAGCTGTAGAATATGTCCGTAACAGCGACATTGAAACGCTGTTGTCAACGAGTATCCGCTTGTGCAACTTCGCCTCTACTTCGAGGGTCCCTTTCGTTGCGCAATATTCAGGGGCGTATTTAAAAATATCCTGATAAAGCTGGTGGCCAGCATTTTTTCACAAAGGCGTCAGATCGCCGCGCGTATATCTATTAATATCGTGAAATAAATATTAAGCTCGTGGCGATCGTCGTTACGTTTTAAAGGTCGCGTCACGCGTCCGCCCAGCGGGATTTCTAACAAGATAACTCTTGTTCCTGTTCCTTCTCCTGTTCCGATAATGAACACGTTATTAACCGAGTTACCGCCAAGCGGAACACTGCCCGTGCACAGGCGATAGCTCGAGATTGCGCGCGCGAATCTTAATTACACCCTTTATAATCACGTTCCGCGCGCACCACTTTTTGTATGTTAATTACTCCTGTATGATACGCGGCTTTTCTCAGTGTTTTAATTGAATATAATTATATTCGAAAGATTTACGACTGTGAAAAACGTTTGTTCCAAAGGAATAAACGTTCGCGTACACTGCTACGGAGGTAGCCAGATACCGTCGCTATTTTTTTCCTTTTCCCTCGATGCTAACGGCCGGTCGTTTTGTAATTTTAAGAAACGCTGGGAAACATTTTACCTTCATAATCGGTTTGTCTACACGCAAATACTATTACAGCTAAAATTACCCACCACCTTTAGATCCTAGATAATAACGTGTTTCGTTAAGAGAAATATAGATCGAACGATCAGGACTCTCTTTTTCAGTGTGTTCGATTTAAGGGAGGACACCACGGTAATGGTCCGAAAAGTAAAGGTATCTTTGGAAATTAATAAAAGCGAACTACGTAATGAATGTTTTTTAAACTTTCAGGACTTTTTATTGGATATTTAAGTTATACGAATATCTTTTTTTAAATTTAGTTAAAGCAAATTTATAAGCTGTACAGGACCAGTAACTTGGAGCTGCAAAAAATTCCGCTGACATGGTTGACAGTTTCCGAACGACACGGTTCTTCGGAAATAAAAAAATCAAAAAGTTTTAAAAACTATATGTGTATAGCTATGGCAAGACAGGTTCGATTTTTAAATTTTTTAAAAATGACAAAATGGCGAACATCTGAAAAAAATTCTGAAATTTGGTTCTAATAAATTAACCTCTTTCGTTCGAAAAGAATTAGAAGGAAACGACCAATCAAAAACATCTCCCGGCGTGTCATAGCCATCCGCATATCGTTTCTAAAACATTTTGGTTTTTTGATTTTGGAAGCACCGTTTCGTCAGAAAACTGTCAACCAGATTTTTTGCAGCGCAAAGTCACTGGTCCTTTACAGCTTGAAAATCTGCTTTAAATAAATTTTAAAAAAAGATATTCGTATAACTGAAATATCCAATAAAAAGTCTTAAAAGTTTAAAGAAGATTCATTACGTAGTTTGCTTTTAATAGATTTCCAAAGATATCTTTACTTTTTGGGTCATCACCGTGGTGGCCCCTCTTAAATTTCGTGAGCTGATGATAATATATCCTTAAAGCCTTTTTCCTCCAATTTTGGTTTGTATTTTGTCATTCGAAATATACTTTTTGTACATTACATATATGTATACGCGCGCTAAAAAAAAATCGTCTGAAGACAGACTACCACACATGCGAATGAATTTATTAAGCATTTTAAAAACCTTTTGTAGTTTTATGTTAGGGTTGAAACATAAATTCAATTTATTTGTTGTCACTTGCATCCACTTCACAAACAAGTACAGTATTTATTCGCTAAGAGCTCGGTTTAACCTGCACGTTAAGTGCTCGGCGCTATCCCCACCATTTGTGCTTCACTCTGACCGGCGAAGGCGAGAGCGAGATGGAACGAGATCGAGGAACGGTACAGGACAGACGACGCGTGGATACTTTGTCTCGCTCAGTCTTTCGGACGCCTGATATTCCGTCCTTTGCATGCACGGCGGGCATCAGCGTTTAGATTCGCTCTCGTTCCATTTCTCTCTGGCCTTCGGCAAGAAAGAAGCGAGAAACGATCGCTCGAAACCATGCCCCCTCTACGGTAAATGCTCGCCACCGCTCCCTAGCCGCGAGCTATTATCGAATAAAGACTGTAATCGCAAGCAAGTGACTTGACTTAATGAAGCAGAAAATCGGTACGGGGATCCGTGAAAAATAAACACTTTTTACCCGTTTCATTGTGAACCCCTGAATTCTTGACCTCAAGAAAAACTGTAACCGTGTATTTATGATTCATATTTAGTAATAGCTTCGACCTCTAACACACCTGTCTTTTGATCCTATTATTTTCGATGGTACAACGTTAACGAAAAATGATTAAGAAGTTCTAAACGGCGAAGGATTGGGTATCTAGGGCAGGCTGGCCAGGGGATTAAAGTCTTTCAAGATTAAATTCTGAAGAGGAAGTGGCTCTCGAGGCAACGGCCATTCTCCTCCACGTAGGCACGTGTGTGCGTGTACGTGCTGCAAGGAAAGTGCAGGTAACAATGCGGGAAATACGTTGCTTTCCCGCAGGTAGAGGTAACGATAAAATCGCAATGCTCTCGTCACTCGAACAGGTCATAAAGCCGGAACTATAATGCCACCCGCCTATCCCACTCGTTACAAACCAGCATTTTCAATGTGAACAATGCTCTCCAGCGCACTTTATTAGGCTACAATATACTGATACGCGGTTGTTATTTGGATTGCTCACAATTTTTGCGCCACGCTAAACATACAGGGTGTTTCGTAGTGGCGGGAACAATCGAAAAGATAGTATGATAATTCTATACGGAGAAATAGGTGATGAAATGTGAAATAAGTTCCTAGGAGGCGCCCTTTTCCAGAACACTAATTCTCGGAAAATGATGCGCTTGACCGAAAATCAGTCGAATTTATGAGTAAATGTGGTACAACTGTGACTATGAACTTGTAAGTGTGAACATGTACAATAAACTTTCTTCGAATGGGGCTTTGCTTTCGAGTATATTCAATTTGGAAACTCGGCTACATAATTATAAGAATGCCAAGGATTCACACGCAAGAAATTATTTCATCTGCAGTTGTACCAAATTTATTGATGATTTTTAGTTAGATGTGCGTGTACCTACTAGATGAGTTTCCAAAATGGATTTTCACGAAAATTGCTTTTTGCGTGTAGAATCACTGTCGCTCCAGTTATGGCACGTATTACGAAACACCCTGTAAATCGTCCATATTGCATAATTTTTTCACACTTAACTATGTCAACTTTGTTATGCGTTTCTCACGGACGCTGACCGATACGATTCATCACAACAATCAACATTAAACAAAACATTAAAACAATGTTGTTTGAAGAAATCGCAGTAAGTGAATGTTTTTTTAATTTTCTGTATTTTCGGTTTCCACTTATCAGAAAGTAAAGGTGGGGAAAAATATATAAAAGAATTTTATGTTTAACGATTTTATTTAATTTGATCAAAAATGCAGTAGGAATTAAAAAATAATTCTTTTCTTGTACTACAATTACTTTGGTGATATGTCATATTAAATAAAATCGTGGGGCAGGATATTTCATCGCGGTTTATCAGCTGTATTAAATTGATTCATATCCTGCTATGAAATATCCTGCCCCACGATATTATTAAAAGTGACATATTGCCATCGTAATTGCAATACAAGAAAATAATTATTTTTGAATTTTTAGTGCATTCTTGATCAAATTAAATAAAATCGTTCAACTTAAAAGATTACTTAAAAACTATAAAAATTTAAGTAAAATAAAGTAGTTCCACGCGTTAAAAAGTCGTGGTGTTATCGAAAGTTAGAAAAAGAGAATGAGAGACCTAACTGTTCATCAATTACAGAGATTGATGGAGATAGTAGTCAAGGTTGCAAATCGAAGTTTGAATCGATCCTGTGAGTAAGATTCATTGTTCAACTATCGCTTAACTGTTTTTCAGGCATATGAGCAGCAATGAGTCAGCAGGAGAAACGTGAGATTTGATATTTGTAATGCTCCTGCAAAAACAGCGCTAATGTTTATTCTCCTCAGATTACTGCATCCCTTTTCTATGAAATATAGATAGAACAGATGTATTCAAACGTTTCGCGCGGCTAAACAGCAAGAATAGAATAACTTAACAGCGTTTTAAAATCTGTTTAACCAATACCTACAAGATAACACATAATCGTTTCAATCGCAGAGACTTTTTACGTGTCCCCTTCCAAAAAAAATCAAATTTTTCGGCTATAATCATTTGCCTACCATTTGTTTTCTCCCAAATACCTTCGCATTTCTACATTTTTCTCAAAATGATTTTATTCTTCTCAAAATCCCGTCTAGAACACTTCTATTTCGTGAGAAAACGTTACTGTTAGAAAATTTATTTTTGTTGCTTTGGTTGTGTATACTTTCCTATTGTTAACATAAAATAACAGATGGTAGATTTTGAAATAAATAAATACGTATTATTTGTCCGACACGTTTTTACTAAGCGTGATACATTTTCGATGAAGACTACTACGAGAAGTAATTGGTACTTTATCAGCAATAAATTGATGACTCACGTTAAGAATAACTTCAATGCATCAACTTGAATATTGCATATGCATTTGAAAATCAAATATTTCTTCATAATACAGCTTCACATGAAGCCCCCCGCTTTTTCCCACATCCTAAAGTGCAATTAGCCTTTTCCGGAAAAGTATCGATATTGTCGCACATTAAATTTCCGTAGAAATACCTACATCACACTTAGTGGCCAGATTTCAATGAAACTAAAAACGATGAATCGCATAAGATGAATTTAAAATACCCAAAGTAAATAAATCATCGAACTAAATAGAAGTGTTCTAGAGGAGAACCTATGGCGTCGCAATGCCCTTAAGTTCTAAACCATGATCATGAAATATTGTACAAAATTTCGCCAAAAGAAGGCCAACCATATGAAGCCGACCACTATTGTAATTGAAAGCACGCGGCCACAATCGAATGAGCTGACGTGCATTAAGCAAAAACATCTTATTATCAATACGGTAAAGAGTACAATGGTGCTATTTAAGTACCATTTAAGTAAGTATGTCGCATAAATGGTCAATTATAAACCTCAATTCAGTAAATTTGAAATGAAAATCAAAATAAAGTTTATAAAAAAATCGTATGGTTTCTTTTATTGAATCGCTGCAATTTTCAAACTTCAAAGCCGAGATTCTATTTGCTTTTATATATAGTCACAATATATATAATCAGTGGAAAAATGTTGATTACATCCGAAGCAAGAAAGTGCAAGGAATATGAATATGTTCATTTAAAAAAGGCATAACATAGGTCTTTGTTTTTTCCTTTTGTTTCTCAAAATAGGGCCAATCACTGTCAGATGGCCAATCATTGTAGGCACTCTTTATCCCTACCAATCGGTACCCTCTCCCTAATATATCGTTCCCAACAAACAAGTTTCAGTGAAAGTAGGTACTCAAACATTGGCCACGAACGAAAGTTATGTACAAGTTATGAATCTGTGGGTCTTAACGCCATTTTGTGCACCAGTCTTCTTCCTCGCGATAGGTATTATACCTCTTCAGAAAAATCTGAGCTCATCGCCTCAGTAATTCGGGAAGTATTTCGCAGATGGATGCTCTTCTGAAAATTACGGCTTGTAACCCCAGTATTGTCTCCTTGTGTGTCCATATTTAGAGGTGGGTAACATGGTTATAACGAAGCTACGAGCGGTCCTGAGCCGAACAATGGCCACCCGTGGGCCGTGGGCCGTTGGCACGTGAGCGGGAAAATTATTCGGTCTGGATAATAGGTCGAAGGTAGGGAAAAGGTGGGAGGTAGATTGCGATAGATACGACGTATTACCTATCTCCCGATGAGAAAACAGTGGAAGAGGAGGAACGTATGACTCACTGACTAGGTGTGTATGTATTCAGGATTCAGGAACGCATAGACAGCGAATCTGTCTGACGTGCGTATGACTCGTTCGATTTATGTCATCTAAACTTGTACCATGCTTTATTCCATTAATGAAGGGTAAACATTAAACATATGGTAGGATTAATTCTTAAAATGAGCCTCTGTAAAGCTTTCTTACTATTTGGTAACTTTCACACATCGGTATGTTCTGTTCAAATAGTAGAAACTTCCAGTCGTTTTTATGATAGGTTGATGTACAGGGTGGGGCACGTAACTGGAGCAACTTCGATAAGTCTGCAAATATTGAATGATCGATTGACAAAAATTCATATCAACAAATATTCCATGGCTTAGAAGAGGTCACGCCATTCACTGTTACGATATCATTTGTCGCTTCGTACCTACTTGGCAACATTTTAAGATCGTCGTCGGGGTTTTATATGGAAATCAATATTTTTACAGCGAAAGCTTTAAGTGGGATTGAGATGAATTCAATCGTGTTAGGTAATACTGATCGCGTATCCTTAAACTACTTCTGCTTCAGTCACTCTACCTTGAATTTAATGATCCAGTTATAGTTACATTTACTTCTTTCTCGTAAATAGTTTTGGAACACAATTATACTTTCCTTCTTTTACATTTTGTAAATTATATTCGAAGTGTCAAGTATGAATGTTCTTAAATCTTGACACATTCAAACGTCTACTGATATCTTTTAAATGTATTTTATTTTATATTATGGTAAACAAGCATTAGGTCAGATTAAATAAGTTCATTAGTTAAATTTGTTTAAAACCTCTTCAAAAATCGTATTACATAAACAGGACAAACTCTCTTTTCAGTCTCAACATTTTTACACATTGCGAGGGATAAAAACGAATTGTTGACTAATGCACTACACTGGAAACTTCTGTAAAAATATTTTTGGAGTTACCGAAAATTATTGCTACATGGCTGCGTTTTTCGGGGCATTAAAATTGAAATGAAAGAACTCACATGACGTGTCACATGACTGTAATTCTGACTTGCAATTACGCCTATGTTTATAAACATTCCTACACTAGCACTGTTATTGCAAATTATCAATTTAGTTTCAAAATATAAAATTCTTTATATACTTTGCACAACATGAAACGTTACCTATTTATTATAAAGAAAATTGCTATATGAAACTACACTTCATATTATAAATGATCAGACCCGAGTCAAAATCTAACAATAAGTCAAAGAAGAATCTATCAAAAATTGTGATTGAAAAAATAAAATAAATAGAACGGAACATCGAACAAGAATAATCGAAAAACAGCAATGAAATTTCGTACGAAAGGAAACCAGTAATAAGCAAAACTTAATACAAAGCGTAAATATTTCTATAAGTAAAGAATATTTTTGTGCATTTGTAGTAAAACTGTCAATATCAAAAAGAAAACGTTATAAAAAGTGCACTTGATGAAAACAAGCCATAGACAAATAAGAGACGCTATAGAACTGGTAAAGGGAAATAAAAATGGAATACAGATGATACACAAAACACTCACAGATTTATAAAAATACAGATATGAATACAGAGATTTATAGAAATATAGCAGACGAAACGCATGTGGACATGTAGATACCAAGATCATTATTGGGGCATTCGATAACCACGAAAGCCTTCCACACTCACGACACTAATATTTTATACGACAAATCTAAACCAGGAAGCAGCAATGAAACGTAGATTGTAAAAAATACAGAGCAATCATCGCTGCCGCCGGTGCTCAAGACTTCAATCTTCCAAATTCACCGAGCGTGGTAATTCGCAGACAGAGAGCGTACCCCATCATACACACCGCATTCATTCAATTTATTGGCGATATCCGTATTACTTTCCTTATTTACATGCAGCAGGCATAATACGCCGAGTGCGTGTCTTATCGAATGTATGCCACCCTGGAGCATCGATGAGATAGCATTTCCGCTTGAATTATAAATAACGTATACGCGCGCCCAACAGAAATAACGCGTCGCGTTCGTTTCTGTGGAGCACATTTTCGAAAACCCGCTAGACCGAATGCATACATAAATCACGTTCGAAGAGGGCCGTTAATTTCTTCGTAGCCCAGAAAGGGGCGAGGAAACGGTGATACTGATAGGCGTAATGGCGGGGCCGGGGAATTGAGAGAAATATGGGAGAATGGACGAGTGGACGTTGAGGGCCGATGAGACAGAGGGGTATGTAAGCGGAGAAATTGAGAAGCGAAAGGAGGGAACGAGAGAAGTACAAGGGAAATAAGACTTCGCCAAGAGGCATAACCGTGGTGTGCGCGTGACTCATCGAGTGGCAACCGTAGAAAACCCTCGATTGCATCGACAACGAGGAACACGAGAACGGTGGAACTAGGGAGAGGAAACTGCGCAAACTAGCAGAGTGGATGGCGGACCAAGAAGCGGGATTCAGAGGGAACGCGCGGGAGCATTCGTGTTTAGGAGAAAGTTCCCTCCAACTCGGATGATATATGTATATCGTTGACTTGTACACAATCTTCGGGGAAGGTCTCCGTTTAAAGTAGACCTTCAAGTTAGTGATCCAATTTACGCAATAGTTCCAACAACTTGAAGATTGCCCTGTCGACAGACAATAAGAAATTCGTTAACAGTTCTAAAACTGCTGCAGATACGTATTTACTTTTGAATTTTCTTCGCCCCCCCCCCCCAAAATCGATTTTATATAATATCCACCAAGTTATTAATTACATAAAAAAATATGTCTAACAAAAGTTGTAGATCCAGACATGGAACATTTTTTATGTTGTAAAAAGGTAAATAAGGCCACCCTAGTATATGTGTATCTACCTACTCCTATCGAATACGCTTCTTTTTTTTTAAGTAATTAGTGTTTGTTTGAAGTATGGTTGGCATGCTTCTTTGCTTAAGGATATTTAATTCTACGAAATTGGATCATAAAGAGGCAAGAAACTCTCGAGAATATCAAGTTGAATAATGAGTGAGAATATTTGTATGAATTTAGATATTTCTTTCCAGTTTTATGCTAGCTGGAATAAAATTCATCCACAGAAGATATGCATATATTTTGCTTTAAATAAATTCCTCTCGTGATTTTCAACGTGCAATCTGAATTATCCGGCAACAGTCAGTTGACGTATTAGCTTAATGGATTACGCCACCCTGAATTTTTTTTTACGATACTATCAGGTTGAAAATTATTTTTATACTTCTTATGTTTAGGGCATGTATTAATGAATATATTATATAAATATGGTACAGAAGTATTAAAAAATGGCCGAGTTATGTGTTGTCCCGCATGAGCGTCCGGAGGGGGGTGCAAGGGGGAAGTTACTGGCTTTTTAGAAAAGATCACTTATTTCTTATCCTACGTCAAAGTATACGGGACTTCTACTGCTAGTCGTGGAGAGTGTCTTTTCAAAAACTGCAAGAGTGGAAGAGCACCAGCAACGTCATTGTGTTCCAAACAAATATTTACAATTTTTATACAGGTACCATAAAGCATGTAGAATAAAACCCTTAAAAAAGTTCTTTGATTTATTTGCTAATTTCGTCCAAAAAAAATTTTGAAGCTGACATATGATTTTCAAGCCTGGCCTAACCCCTTAATACAAGCAACATTGTGTTAGAACTGTCGCTAAAAATATCCTCGCATCAACCCCGTTTCCCTACAAAATATTTAGGATATAAGCTCCAGGTACCGAGCGAGTGCGTCATTAATGGCGAAGCGAAGATAGAAGAGGGAGAGACACCCTTGACTATATCTTAGTCATATCTCTCTTCCTGGAATTTTAGGGGAGAATGCAAACGACCGTAAGGGGAGACGGGACAAAAAAGTTTCCTAGGCGAAGACCAGTAATAGACGAGTCCAACCACCCCTCCATGCGCTCCTTATACGCTGAGAAGAAAGGAAGAAGAGACTACCGGCTCCGCAAATCGATTGAACCACGGGTAGTCACGATAAGAGGCCAATTTCGTGTCTGACTCATGTATTGCCTGCAATACTGGCGCTGAATTTAACCAGGGAGTATAATACTTTGATAAAGCCCGATCGAGGAAAATGAGGTCCGTGCAAAATTTAACTGAACAAATCTATCTCCAATATTGTTATTTGACTTGCTAGAGTTTTAATGAGTTCTCGCCTCTGCGAGATCTTCCTTACATCAGATAAAGTAGAAAAGCCTGCCAACGAAAAATGGAGTCTATCTTCCATATATTTTATCATTTTTAACTATTTAGTCAAGCTATAGTTACACAGTAGTGAGTAGTGTCTTCCATAGCCGAATACTCGAATATCCGAACGTTCTCTTACAGATGTCTTCAAAACGATTTAGTTTAAAATCATAATTTATGTAATTTAATAGGCAAACAGATATGGGATTCATAAATATTTAAACAAACTATCAATTTTCTTGATCTCTTTAAATAAGTGAAATTCAGTATCAGAACAGTGAGGGTTCTATTAAAGTAGGCTCTCACTACGCCTCGCCTCGACGCAATTTCTTTTCGCACTCACATCTAAATTGTCAAAATACATAAGAAAAGCATAGGAAGAATAAAATGTGCCGAGGCGAGGCGTACTGAGAGCCTGCCTTTATCCGATAATTTCCTTATTCGTACACTTATGTCTCCCTATTAGTTCGGATACCGGAGTCTCTCACTGTATTATGGAATATAGAAATAATTATAGGATATCAAAGTTACTAATTTAGGCACGCATTATGTAAATACTGTAACTCCATTACGATTCATTTTCAAATGAAAATTGTATAGCATCGTTCTTGGTACAGTTGAAAAAAAGTAAAGCTTTTTTTTGCTGAGTGGAAATGCTTGAAGAAACGGAAGATTCCCTTAGACACCAGAAGATTACAACAATGAGATAATACTGCTTCGAGCTTATTAGTTACATCCTTCTTAATTGTACGTTAGAGGCTAGAAGCTCTTAAGTAGGAAATATGACGCATGTAATCGTAATTGCAAAGTATGTCATCTCATGTGGGAAAGAAGAGCAGTGTTAATACTTATTTCACTGCAACGGAAGCCTTATTTGCAAACATGATGGATGGAAACATGAAATGGAAACCGTTGATTAAAATATTCGTCGCAAAGCAACCAATTCAATGTATACTACACACGTTAAACTCTTCATACCGGATGATTAAGAATTAGAATTGCATCCGCTTACAAACAGTGTTATTAATAATATTTATTCCGTAATGTAATAGCTGTGCTAGGTTTTATGGTTTTATTTACGAGTGTGAGACATAATGTTTCACTCGTAATCTTCAATCTCTAATTTACAAGCTTATTCCACGATAGGTATGAGTAAAATTATATTGTAGACCGAAATGGACGCTGCATCCGCCAGGTCGAATACCAAGCCATCTGCTTAAGAGAACTTAACTTTACACTCGAATCGTCCTCAATGCAGAGGAGTAGGACACATCGGTAGTAGAACACCCCCGAGTGCTATCCGTGACCGGTAACGAACTGCAAATGTTTTCTTTAATGAGAAAACACTCATTAGGGGAGCCGAAATCACGGCTATTTCTTTCGACGTCGACGAATCGGCAGGTCGAATGAGTTTCGAGCGGCACGGCGCGGCGAGCGGAGTCTAGCTAACCGAAGAACGACGAGAGCAAACAAGAGGCCGAGGAAGAGAGAAAGAGAGGAGAATGGGAGAAGAGAAAAAGAGGGGGAAAGGGACGAGGAAAAAAGCAAAGAAGTGGAAAGGAAAAGGCTGAACGCAAGTTGCGTATTAATAACGCAGGTCGCGAGGGCGAGATGGAAAATGGGCAGAAAGAGGGGCCTTTTTAACCCCCGACAGAACCGGGGAGTTTGCTGCATTATCCCTCGACCCTAAGCAAACTGCGTGAGTACAGATTCATCGTTCTTCCGCCCGTCTACCCTTTATTCTTCTTCTCTTCACCGTATCTGTACATCGAGGCTCGTCTACGCGACCACACAGACGATGGTAACGCGCACATGTATTTACTTGTCCTATCTACGTGTGCCTCCTATTTACATACCTTTGTGCAGGTACTTCTGTAAACACAGCTCCACGCCCCCGTTTCCCAAAGGTCTACGACTTTCTACGGACAGTCAAACACTATCGCGCTAGGAATAACGCGACGGCGGCGATCAGTCGGTGGATGCGGATAGCGTGACCGTCATATGTACTTCCATTACTGTAGGCTTTTACGGATGTTGAAAGGGGGAATAGTTTTTGTGTACTGTCGAGCGAATTTGCTCCATGGAATTTCAGAGAATTGATGAACATGCATCGTGGCATTTTTCCTATTCAGCGTTCTTATAATGTAGAAGTATTAAGTATTTAAATAATTCGTTACCCTTACAAACTCACAAGGGAAGATCCCCAACCCGGAAATTAAAAAAATTATGAAAATTTGGGGATATGTGAAGGATATGTATTACGCAATTTTTTTGCTGCCTAAATTTACTTTTAGGAGGTGAAATTGGCCCTCGAAAATCCGACTATTTTACGATTTTGTCGTATAACTCGCGTATCACTTTTGCCAAATGATAGTCCTAATTAAATGAAATAACTTTTGTTTGAAAACTTTTTTCTATCTCTTACAGTTCGTGTAATATCCGGGCCTTCAGGGGTCAATTTCACTCCTTTAGAGTGAATTTGAGCAGCAAAAGCACTGCGTAATACATACCTATAGTACGTATATACTCTAATAGTTTCATAATTTTTTTAATTTCCGGGTTGGGGATCCTCCCTTGTCAGATTTACGAAATTGTTAGAAGTACGAGTTACCTTTAACGATCCACGTGGATTACTAAATACGAAGATGACAAATATGAGGATAGATAAAATTCGCTAAATATTCGTTTCACCTACTAAACAGAGCTTTCTCTTCGTCGTTATTACGGACATCGACGTTTTTCACGGGAAACTGTACTGATGAGCGATTTCTGGTGGAGGTAGGAAACGATTTCAAATGAAAGTAACTAGGAAGAAAGTGATTGCCGGTCTTTGTTAGTTTCCTGTAGCTAGACCATCTTTTGACTGCAAAAAACTAGGATTTGTCTTCTTGTTAATGCTCGGAATGTATTTCGATAAGAAATCAACTGGCATTTCTTTTACAGTTTCTGAAGCAAAATACTCCACCGCAATAGGTGTCGGCTGTTTTTAAACAGATAGGTAATTATTGATTATAGGAATTTCTAATTTAATTAAACTTTTGGGTATAGGTATATCGAGTTCATATAAAGGTTAAGGAAAAAACAGGAAATGTCACAGAACAGCTTTATCCAGAAAATTAAGTTTTAACATTAAAGCCCACCAGTAAATGAATAAGGTTCAGTGAATTTATCTGCATTCTTCATAGCATGAAGCTTATACCCTATTTAAACATAAAAAAAAATAAGCAAAAAAGTAATAATTGTTTTCCATTATTTTAATATTATTCCAAGTTTGAACAGAGCAACATACTGAAACAAAATAAGAAATTCCCACTTCGATTATTACGAAAACAAGGAAAAGCTTTCGACTGTTCTGTAGTTCCAGTAGCCATCAACAAAATATGCTGTAAATCGCAAAAATTATTGTTTGCCAGTTACCCAGTAGTAATGCCTCGATATCAGATAGTCTGCCAAACCTCAAATCTAGTCGTCACTATCTCCAGAGAATTCTCACTGTGGAGTGGACAGAGGCTTTTTCCATCTTCTACTTGAGCATGCGCTTTGAAGCTGTCAATATTGCTCAGTGCATACAGTTATAACTAGTTGTTTGATCATTAGTGACGTTGTTGATACACTTAATTTGTACCCCCACATTGTTAGACACCAGAGTTTGAAACTCGGTTAAATCCGCGATCTTTCATAATATGTAGTGCACTGTTTTTTACAGTGGACAAAAAAAGAACCGAAAAATACATTATCCCTGAATATTTTACATTTTGTAACATTTTTATGAAATAAAGTAACTAAAAATTAAAATACATATGTAGTCGTTAGTGTACTTAAACATAAAAATTGATCATGAACTCCACCACTAAAATACTGCCACTTAGAAAGACAAAAACCACTGCAGATAAAATTTGTCACCATGTAAGAAAACCAAATCACATTATGCAATAATTTTCAACTATTAAAATCTAGGTGATAAAATTTTAAAGGCAATTTATACGTAGTATTATAATAAAATGAAAATTAAAATCGTTTTCAAGAATCCAGTTGATCTCCCTGAAATATATTTTTATAGAAAATGGGGTTTTCGTTGATGACTTCCAGAATCTCAAATAAAAAGTTAAAGCCGTCGTTAGAGGTCAATTCGCCCGTGCATACAAGCGACACAGTACAATGGACGCGTAAATGAATCTGCAAATGTCCTCGCGAAGCTCCGCCAGGGACCCACCTACGTACTGCATATGCAAAGTCACACCCATGCGTGCAAATGCGCGTCGCCGTACGCGTACACGAGCGGCTACCTATGGGAATTGTGGTAGGTACAAAATGACAGAAACAGGTAAGCAGACGGAAACATATGGAGAGAGTGTCTGGCAGAGAGGATATTTGTCATCGGAACACGACCCTCAGCGAAATTGGTACAGCCTCGCAAAAATAGATTCGTTACAGTGGCGCACTCGGGATTGAATATTGGGGGGAGTCGAGTTGAACGGATAAAAATATTAATTATAACAATTTATTTAAAGAATAAAATCCACTTTTCTTGCCTTTTTACGAAGCCCCTTTTTGAAGAGTGCCGAATTTTCAAACGCCGCAAAAAGCTAAAAATAATATCCTAAATGCTCGGCAATCTTCTTAACACAATATTGTGTTTGTTGCAAAATAATTACATTCCTTCCTTGCTTGAAAGTAAATTCAATTTCCACACAAAGTAAAAAGTTAAAGCCAAGATGACAGGCCATTCCCAAGAAAATCGTGATTAATGAAACGTTATTTATAATTATATTAGGGGACGTGGATAAAGCAAGTGGAACAAAATGTAAAAGAGAGAGAAATAAGAAGAATGGAAGTGGAAATCCAAAGAGAAAAAGTTCATTGGGAAACGGAGTGAGACTGGTGAAAAGTGTAAATAAATTCTGTTGCGTAAGTAACAATACACGTACGGGAGTGAAATATATAACTGTATTTACGAGAGCGCATTCGAGCCACGCAAGCGGTGATGTAATAGGGGGAAACAGAGCAATTATATCGCATTGGCGATATAACTCAGAGTGGGATCCATCGCCCCGTGGAGATTTTAAACAGTACCGAATATAATTGAGCCGAGAGAGAAAAGGATTGATGATCTTTCGTGTAACTGTGTTAATTGTGTGGACGATTGAGAATACACCGATCACGCGTCATAATTAATTCCAATGTAACTACGTTGGGTGCACCATCGATCGACAATTAATCTTATAGCTTCTCGAGTAATTAGTAATCCCGATCTCCGGTTTCTTTCGTTTTTCATGCCAAGGCTTTGCTTAATTAAGCAGCATCGAGTATGATCACTCTATCACACGCTGACAACGGCGTAACGGTTTTAATTGATCACTAATAACAGACGCTACAAAAAGTGTTCCGGAAAAATTACACCGTGTTAATTTAATCCTTTTCTACCATGGTGACGAATATTCGTCGCATATTGCACATACTCTATAGCTATACTGAACCTTTTCTTCTTTGATGTAATACTACATTCAAAACTAAGTAACTTTTATTTAAAATATTTTATTATTGGACTGGTAGTCTGATTAATTAGATAAAGGACCTGGAAGGGGTGTTTTACCTCTACAGGTGTTTATTGGTAGAAATAAAAATACGTTTCCAATACATTTTATATTTTATTTATGCCACTTTCAATGAAGAAAAATTTACTATTGGAATGTTCTCATGTAATTACATTATTTGAATGTACCTAACACTGGGTATTTGAAATTTTTCATCATATTCCATAATGCGAGTACAGCTTTATTTCGAGGGGAACATTCGACTACTACGATATTGGAATTTCATTCCATCTATAATCGAATACACAGACAGCTCAAATTCTCGAACAGAGAAAAATTCGACAAACAGTCCTACTTAGTTCTAGGTTTTACATATGTATTTGAAGAATGGAATGACTTCAGGAAAACCAAAAAGTAAGTGTACGCGTTTCGTTCCTCTAAAAAGCATTTAAATACCACCAGTCCTTAGTATTAGGACCTAATCATTTTAAGCAATACATTTTTGAAAATACTTTTAAAAAATTTTCATATGTAACATATTTTTGATACTTTCTGTTACGCGATGACATATTTCTTTATACCATCGACAAGATATATATGTGCTATTATAATTGACACAAATAATGTGTGAATGGAAGTTTATTTATTCAGTTCCCGAACAAAATTTTAAATTATTCAACTTGCAAGTTTTAAACCTGTTTAACTTGTAACGTAATTTAGTATTTAAATAACTACATCCATACACTTCCCTTTCACTCCATGTAAATTACCTGCTGCTTAATTCCTCGGGGAAGGAAATATTTTAAACGCACGCGTACAAACCTCCACCATAACTTTGTGAGATCCGAAGAAAAATATTTATCTTTTATAATTTTCCTCGTTTTCCGTATCCCCACATTGTAAGTTTCGTACAAAAAACAAATCACTGAAAGCAAGTCTGTATGGACATTTAATCGCTAGAGAATCTTTCGCAAACTGATTGCAGTAACACAAAAACGGGGTAAGCGAACCTCGGACCATGCTCATCCACTGTTCTCGTGAGAAAAAAGGTCTGGGTTAGAATCAAGAGTGCCTTCTGTAACTTTTTTCACGGTAGATCCGCACCACGTAAAAAGCACAAATCGACCAAGTTCATGGAAGAAGAAATCCAATTACGTAGTGCACTGAGTTGCTTCCCCCTTTCTTGCAAGGAATCTTTATGGAGCCACTGATGGCCGCGATTACACTAATCGCGGGAATGTCTGTGTTGCATGCCTGCTCGAGTGTTAGTTTTTCGTCGTGGAAATTTATTGAATTAACGGACCGTTTTTTACACCTCTTTATGGGATCACCGTTACGAGATTTTTCTTCCTTTTGTGTTGATACTATCCAACAGTACAAGCAATTAAAAAAATCAGAAAAACAGTGTGAATACTAATGTAGCGAAGTTGTACACGAAGTTCAATCCGATAATAGTGTCCACTATTGAAGGATTTGCGAACGAAACGAAAGGATGATGGGTCTATTTAATAAAAATCAAGAAAGTAAGTTTATAATAGTAATCAGTAATCAAACAAATTTGTAAAAGTAAGTAAAATAATTTTGTATATACTTTACAAAGGAATTTGATTTCTCATGAATTTCCATACATATGTATAGGTATTGATTTTTCATATTCTGCAATATATTTTCTTCTAAAATATAAAGCAAGGATACACCGACGTATGTATGTAACGAAATAATACACTAGTCAAGAACTTGCTGGCAAATCTGAAAGCCATTCTTCAAACATCCCGAGAAGCGAAGAGACTTGGACTGCTATCGTCGAACAAGACCGCGTCCCTTTCAATCAAATTTCCCGACTCGGGGAAACGTTCCTATTCGAGAATTTCTTAAAAAAAATCCGTCTGAAAAAGGGCAACACGCCTTCGACATATAGAAATTCCGTGCGATGGAATCCTTCCTGGCAATCGGGGCGCGCGAGAGAAATCAAAAAGACGATTCCGCTTCAGGAGTTTGCAGAATATCTTGCGAACGAAAGGACCGGATTTCCTCTCAGCTGGATTATACGGTCGAAAAGAGAGAGGAGAGAGGGGGGAGGGGAGAAGAAACAGGAGGAAAGTCGAGGAAAAAAGGAGTTCTTCTCCCTGTCCGATGCGCGACAGGGAAGGTGAAAGAAACAAGAGGGACGCTGTTTCCCGCGGGGATGAATAATTCAGTACGGGCGCGCATAGTTGGACGCGCCCATGTACAGCCTCTCCTCGTATATACATAAAGCAGAAGGTGTGCCAGGAATGAAATTGTTGCCGCGAACCGCGGTCATTTCCACTAACGACTCCCAATCTAGGTATGCTTTGCACATGATCGAATGCCACCAGGTCGAACATCGTCCACCGTTACGAGCAGTTCTGCCCCGTCACTTATAATTCACCAATCCCGGCGACCTTAAAGGTGGGGTCACACATGTCGGTTCCGTGAGGACTCAGTGCCGTCAGTGTTAGCGTGGGTAACCGAAATTTTTTCCGTCGAACTGATACGTGTCAATCCGCCTTAACGCTTTGACGACCGAACCTGTCGGAGCATACATACTCCCGCTGCCGATATTTTCAAATTTCCCGATTGACTTTTGGAAGCTAGGAAAACAGTGAATTGTAAATAGAATAGAAATCTTTGAATGGTAGGTATATAGTTTTACACATTCATGAACATGAAATGTGGTTGAATTTTGAGGATTACAGAATAAGTAATAAGATCGAAATTGCGAAATCTCGGACAGCGGATATCCAACTGTTAAGGGATGTACTTTAGTCCTCCGAAAAACGGGTAGAATTTCAGAATTTTCTTTGAGGAAAGTATAAAGCGCACACTCGTCCAATATGGCATATGTCCTTACCCATAATTTAGTCATGTTCTAGAATTTTTACAACTAGAAAGTCGATATGATATCGGATCTGCATACTTTCGCGCACAACGTGTTCATAAGAACATGCCCGCATGGCGTGCACTCTTACTCCTCCAAAAATATCCTGAAGCTATCAGCTGAAGCTTATTTATAATCTGTATGGATCGACTGATCTACTGAACCTAATGTTATGAATGATAGACAGAAATTGGCGAATTAACACCACTCGAAACAAAAAAAATCATTTTTAAAATAATTTTTTAACGTTTTCAGAGGTTAAACAATATCTATAATGGTATCGGCGCACTGGATCGGTCAGATTAAAATCAGGTTAAGTTTTACGGTCGAAATTTAGTTTATTTAAAATTCTTTAAAGAATATCTACTTATATTTTACTTTTTTTTTTATATTTTGCTTAAGTTGAGTAGCCCAAGAGAGTGTTTTCTTCAGTAAAATGAATAGGTGAAATTGATTACCTTACTTTATCTTTTTTTTTTAGGTATCGTGTACGCCATCTTGAAAGATATAGTTCTGAGGAAAGCATATTTAAATATTTTTGGTATAGGTGTAAGCTATATTGCGTCCATTATGATCCATAATACGATTTTGCTCGGACAATTCTGAAAATAAGCTTTTACAGCAGATTTAGAACTTCTTCTGATATGAAATCTTTATTTGCTTAAAGTAGTGGTGTTAATAAAAAATTACTGGTATAAGTAGTAGTACTGTGTGGATCAAACTAGATCCTGTGTTAGCCGGGCGAGGGTTAATTCCTGTCCTAAATATAATTCCCATAACATTGAACATTCCCACAATGGTTTTGAATATTTCTTCAAAAATGGACGATGCTAAATAAGCAGCAATATCGATGATCCTTCATTCGTAATACATGGTGTTTCTTCTCTAAGTCTTTTCCTTTATTATCTTTTCTCACAGACTTCAATTTCGTATCCATCTTTGTCTGAACATGTCCCACGCTTTCTACAAGAGGTGTGTATTTATAAAAGGGTTGTGAGCAAATGAATTAGATCTAAAAGAAAAATGAATTATTTATGTGTCTACCCCTCATTCAAAGTTTTATAAATTTCATTAATTTGATTGACTTTCCCCATAAAATTTTATATACATCTACACACTTCATACTTTGAGCAAATGCAAAAAATCATATATTTTCTTAACCCCCTAAACTTTAGAGACCCATTATGTAACCCCTAGGATGACTTCGGTCGCGCTTCGCTTTGGGAAAGGGGGGCGCATCTAACACCCTTTAGTAACGTACGTGGGAATCACATGAATGTTGCGGGCCGATTTTAACGAAGCAATATTAATAGTTTATGAAATATTTAAGACTATGAATAACGACGATTTATCAGAGTGGTCAAGTGACAGGCATTTGCAGAAAAATATAATTTAAGGGATAACTACCGTTCGCATATTACCATAAAAATCACGTAAAATTGAAGGAATTGCATCGTTATAAATTTGAATTATTTTTATTCGGTATCCCAGTCTACTTGTTGTTCATGCCAAGTCCTATCGAGCAACTGTCACCTTAGGGAAATTCAGGTATTCTTTGTCTACTACAGTCTATGCATTTGGGATCGCCGCCTTAAATCTTCTTCCGTCGTGTATCCTTTAGTATTCAAAACACTGTCACAACACATTTCCTGATCACGTAAGGTCGTAAGGGAAGTTCGCAATGTACTCTGTGTTAAAAGCTAAAGAATGCAAATGACATGCCAACGTTTCGTAACGCCAGTTTGGAAATTGACAAAAGTGACTCAACCATAGATGAAACGAGCTGCGTATTTGGAGTTATACAATAGAATTCTCGTACTATTCGCACTATACAAACCTACGAGCAGAAAGAATCGATAAACTAGTCACAAGTCACTTTTGCGTCTCGTGGAAACAGTGAGTTATTTTCGGATCGGTAGCGTAGGTAGGCAAACGTGTTTCAGAATGCAATGTTTCTGGTTGTAGAAAATTATACTAAGGGTAACCTCCGGTGGAAACGCCTGAAAAATACGTGATTTTCATGACTTAAAAAAAAAAGAAACTGAACAGCATATAGTAAAAAAGCTTTTTGAACTTTATTACTTCATATTTGAAGAATAAACAAAAAAATGATTGTCTGAATTTGATCAATTTTTGTCTTAGATATACAGCATTCATTGTACCACTGTAGAAATTAGAGCTCTTGCCGTACGCCACTGTAAAAAGCTTAATTATGGACCGATTTCCAAAATTCTTACGGCATTCTATTCATAATTAGACTCGCTATTGCGTTATCTACAAAGAGTAATTTTGGGTCGCCCATTTCTTTTTTATGGACAGATTTATGAGTAGGAAAACTACTTTTTGCAACATTGTGTTTAAACATGTGTTAAAAATCGCCGAATTGTTTGTTTGCAATAGAAACGGAGAAGGCGATAACCATTCACATATATTTTAAGAATATTTTTAGTTTTTTTATTTCAGGCGATTCTGTCACGACTCACGAGTTCCGATGGCGCCCGACGAGGGCTCTAATTTCTACAGTGAATGCTGTATATCTAATGCAAAAATTGATAAAATTCAAACAATAATTTTTTTGTTTGTTCTTCAAATATGTAGTAACAAAGTTCAAAAAGCATTTTACTGTATGTTGTTCAGTTTATTTTTTTTAAGTCGTGAAAATCACGTGTTTTTCAAGCGTTTTGACCGGAGGCTACCCTTAAGTGTTACAAGCTATAACAATCTATATGTTTGAGAAATTAATATTCAGTCTAATGTTAACGAGATCCAGAAAGATACAAGAATGCATTAGTAGATTATAAAGGTAGTTTTAAGTGAATTCTTAATACAGTGAAAGCACGAGAATAGGTTAAAATGACATGCACCACAGTAGAATCATTTGTCACTTTCGATCGATGTGTTTACGAACTACGAGGTATTTGAAAAAGATATGTAGATAAAGGGTGATTGATCGATGAGGACGCTTTATCTGGAGACACAGATGAAAAATGATGAAGAGAATTGCACATAAAATGTGCATGATTATCGGGATAGTGTATTTTTGAAGAAATATTATAAATTCTTTTATATTACAAAACGTCATTATTTATTTATTTGCTGATTTTATGCGAATTAACCAAATGCAGAAATTCTCCGCCGAGACCATGGACACAATGAACTTTTCACGCAGAAACACTAAAAAATAGTAAATTCTTGTCGGTGGGACTTGGACTTATCAGATAAGGACTAACTCTGAAGAAAGGATAAGATATACGTCACCAGGATATCTCAAAGTTAGTAAACTCTTCTAACTCTATTATGATAAATAATCCTCTTTGGAAAGCAAAATGCATCAGTCAAATTGTCGCTCTGTTAGAAGATTTGAAAGAAGCACAACGGAAATAATTATTCCACGCGAAGGACGGTAAAACTTTTACTATTCTCGCGTGTACCGCAGAAACACGAGATCCAGATTTTCTGTACGTTTTGCAGCTCGATGCTCTCGGTGCGAAAGATTATAATGTTTGAAATTAATAAAGCACGGGCTTAATAGAACACCGATCAAGTACATCTAACACAAATTAACGAGCCTATGTTCATTAATCGCTAGAGATTAATGAGCTTACCACTAAGAGGTGAATGGCATTTAGAATTATCTATCCATTAGCTGTCCAATTGCTCTGTCCAATTATTGCAGGGAGGAGCAGGATGCGTCGTAATCCGTAATATACCTAAACAGGATGATGTACACCTTCTCCTCGAGTAGAAATACTTCGAAATTTTGTGATGTTTCTGTGGTTCGTTTCACCCAAAGCACTTTACTTCTTCAATACTGTTTTCGATTATGTATTTATCCCCAACAATTTAATGCCTAATAAGGCACTAATAAGTAACGGATTAATTTCTTTAACCGAAAAATTACACAAAGTATTTGTCAAATTCAATCTCGTATATTCGATTTACTTTCTCCTAAATTCAGAAATCTCGAGTAATATGCTTCTATTCCATGTTTCGGAGTCATTTTGTTAAGAAAAATCTCCCTCTTTCTGCATTTGTTGGTAGGATTAACGAATTATACAATTCAAGAAGCGAAGTATTAAGAACGAGGAAGCTATCTTAACAATCAGTAAGAATGAAATGCAGCAGAGATTCTAGAAATCTTTTCCCATGGCGAATGTATACCGTGCAGAGCAAACAAGGAGAAATCTAATGGTTTATTCGACTTGGCCTAGGCGGTCTAACCTAATTAATCCTATCTTCCAGCGGACGGGAATTTTTATTGTGTTTACCGTGTTGCGTTTTAGAAGGCAAGCGTGTGTATGCTTGCTGAAAAACGAGGTTAAGGTCGAAAACGAGAAATTAGTGGTTACGATCACACGAGCACACGAGCCCCTCGCGAACGTGGCCCACAATCGTGTTAGAATATATCAAGCTGTATTCATGCCGCTGAATAAAACGTTCGATACGAGATTGCACGCGTGCATACGGTTTTTAAGCCAATTCAAACACGTTATCTTTCGATCCGCCTACGATAACCTTTCGTCAAGCTCTTGACGTTCATTTGAATTCCACGATAAGATCGATAATTACAGCGATGGTTGTGCATTATTGTCCCTGTGAAAAGAAAGCCGCACAAAAGAAATGATGGGCTGACCAAAACAATTTCTTATCAGGGGAAACGTTCCTCCATTTTATGCCACATATTTTCAATATTTCTATTATTTTTAATCTGAGGCCTTCGGATGAGAAAGGAAATTATACGAAATTTAATTTCAACTCGATTCTCTTTAGTGTATCGAAAATAAACGTGAGTGAGAATCTGCAATGATCATCACAAGTATCAAGGCAAAGTTCGAGAAAATGGTCACCTTTTTGTGCAAGTAATTGCAGGAAAATAAATCTTCATATATCCATTATTTAACGTCGAATATTTTTGCATATATCGTGCACTACTACCACAGTGACTGACAAAAATAGAATTGCTCCACAGTGGCAATCTTACTCAATAATTACTCCCTTGCGAGGTATTTCCATTTCTCATTTATGTGCCCTACTAACTATGAGTTAAATCTACCAGTGCTGCGATACAACCATGAGATAACTTGTGCCTATACACGTGTCTCGACAGAAAAAAACAGTCAAGTATAGACGCCGCGAACGGGTTAAAATGTAATCTTAAGAATTTGAAAGTCGATTATCTCGAAAACGAAGCGCAATATCAAAAAATTTTATTCCTTTTCCTCGACAGATTGACTTGTTATAAGGCGAAAAGAAAGAGTAACTTTTTTTTTTATATCGCGCTTCATTCCCGAGAAAATCGACTGTGAAATTCTTGACGTTGCGTCCAGTCGCGCCAACCCCAGCGCCTCGGTTTTCTTGCCGCCGGGTGGGACCGTGCGCACTATCGAAAACTCGATGCCCGCCTAGAAATGGATCGGAGTTTTCGCTGTGTTTCGTTAGCTGGCAAGCAGACGGCCCAGCAGCTGTGCGGTATGTTTGCACCTGGCTGTCAATATGGCGGCCGAGAGCGAGGCGAACGTGTCGTTGCGACCAGCGACTTACTAAAATCTCTCTCTTCCGAAGCACCTATATGCCCCTGCACGCGGCGCCGCCGCCTTCACTTCAGGCCTTATACGTCAAAATAGGGAAAAAAGCGAGAGAGAGAGAGAAGGAGAGCCGTACGAACAGCTGTGCGGCCCCTTTTGCGATGTGCCCTTAAAACCAAGCTGAACCGCTACACATACGCGCGACCAGCTTTTACAGATGCGGTGCGCGTCTTCCATATACGAGTTTTTTTACTTAGAGAACTTTAGAGGAGTTACATTATAACCACGTAGAAATTATTCATCCCTTTGAATAATATCACATTAAGTAGGAATGTAATGGAGAACATTTATTGGTGCACAGTTATTAGGATACTGAACGCAGTTTACTTGGGCTCTGATTCTATGGTTAACTCTCGTCTTATAGGCTCATAAAAATGATTATTGCCTGGCGGATACAGAGTCCATTGGGACCCTTTATATAAAACAACTCACGTTACTAACTTGTTACTTAACCTTTGAACGGTGGATAGTTTGGCAGTTATATGGTGGATACGGTGTCGATTTTAAGCCATGATAGTATTTCGTTCATACACATCTTGGAATACGATTTTAAATTAGGTTTTGATTTTGCTGTGATCTAAAGTTTGTACTTTATAGCAAAGCGATTGTATCACGTAACAAGAATCGTAAATAGTTTGATGTAGATAAGTAAGAGGTCCAAATGGACCGTGTATCAGTGCCGTTTTAACCTGAAGGCAAAAGATACAGCTGCTTCAGGGCCCCGGAGCTCAGGGGGCCCCCGAAAAAATGGAAAATTAAACAAAATAGGATGGAAAAAGGTAGAAAAAAACATGGAAATGGGCTCTGCAATTGTGATGAAAAGAAAATAACTAATACACATAAATGTAGACTTTAAAATGAGGGCCTCTTTTCGTGGAATGGACCCCACGTATAAACTTATTTATTTAATTGTTTTAATACTTAGTCACTTGGCGTGTTACAACGGCATTTTTGATTTTATTTAATTTAGAATAATTAACACGGCCCCGTGGAGCTTGCCTCAGGGCCCCCGAAAACGATAAGACGGCACTGCTCTGTATACGCTAATTGTAAGTGAAGGTTAATAATAGTATCATTTTTTAAGAAGATACGAATTTCTTTTTTAAAAGCGTATTCTCAAATGGATATGTAGGGGGTTATAGAGCGGGTCAAAATGGACCCAGTGCTAGACAGTTAAATACCGCGCAAAGGTTAAAAATATGACAGAAATCCGATCAGATATATTTGATATATTTGATGCGATACGATTGCATCAATATCCTATGAACGTTTTTTCAAAAGTAATACAATTCATGAATATCTGTTTTGCATCGCTTCCACTGTTAGAGACTTTCACTTTCTCTGGGTCTTTATCTGGAGATGATGGTGATGGATGAAGGAGATTTTCATTATACAAGTCGTTTTAGTCTTTCAAAGTTTTACTTGTCATGTAGCGTATGATGTGTGACAAAGAATAGTATCACGCCTATTCATTAACTATTAAATTAAAGGACTCCAATTTTGGACAGATGTCATTAGAGATAATTAAGAAAGCGATATATCTACAGTCGTTTAGTTTCTTACATTAGTTATTTTTAGTTCTTTTTTATTGCCACAATAGTATATAATGAACTGAGATATGTATATAAATAGATATTTCTGAATAGTTCTTCATAATTTTAATAAGATTAATCCCTTTGCTATTAGCTACTTATCAAATTCAATACACATTTTTTTAAGCATATAATAAAGGAATCTACAAAATACTATTCTTAAAATGCATGTACACAAATGTTAAGGCACAGAAAAACGACAAGATAAGAAAGGTTTGAGCACATTAAAGGTGAGGAAATTGTACGAAGATAAAAAAATGGGGTCAGTCGCCTGAACAGGCCAATCGGCGAAATATTTTAAAGAAGCGGGTCGAGTTATAACTTTTTCTTAACTTTTCAATTCCTTAATTACTGGGTTACTTGATATTTTATTCACACGAAGATCTCTTTGTATCAGGATTTCACTTCTATATTTAAATTAATGTTCAAAATAACATAAAAACATAAAATTGACAAGTTCTCAAAAAATTTACAGATTTGCAAAATTTATGTAAGGAAAGCAGAAAATTTCAATAATTCATGTGAATGTTTATTGAAGGAGATACTTGAGTTTTACATAAAATTGCAGTTGAAATTTCTTATTCAATTCGGTTTTGTGTGTGGTATGCATCACCGTGCAGCCAGTTTCGGTTTAGTAAAGTAGACTGCACGTAATGGAAAACGATAGTGTAGTAAAAAATCTAAAAAAGCCTTCTATGCTGCTTTCTCAAAATGCATAGAACTACTGCATGAACCATTGAACCCGCATCTGCAGCCACAGAAAAGAAAATTATCATCCCCAGTCGTACTTATGTAAGTATGTACATACTTACGTTGCAACGCTTCCGGGAATTTTATGTTCAAATTATATATACCTACGCAGTCCACGACGATTTTAAAAAGTGCTACCGTCACAATTACAACTGCTTAACATCTTTGATTTTAAAAGCCTTGTTAGCTCCATTTTATTTTTTTAAATCTCAAATAATATGTCGTGTCATTTTCCATCTTAAATGAACCGTATTCATAGATTATGAAGGACATCAATTATTGACCATAAACTTACTAACGCACATTTTGATACAAAGAGTCACCAAAAATGGCTGTCAATAAATTTAATCATTCAGCGAAAATTTTATTTCGAAAAGTTTGTTTTATTTCATGAGCAATTTTATTTCTGCTACAAACAGATAATCGTTTAATTACGCTTCTTTGTACTGTTAAAGAAAAATGAATCGAGTATAATCTGCTAGAGATTGCTGAAAATAAAGCTTCGAGGCCAACAATCATCCCCTCGTCTTTTTCGAATCCATTTCAAATCCGTTTCAAATATGGTCCAAGTCCCGCGGGGAATACAGTCATACTTATTTCGTGATCGGCAAGTCGATAAGTAGCGTGTGTATCGATACAACCAAGGACGCAGTAACGTAACCAGCGTTCTGAAATATTCGCTACACGAATTAATGTCATGATCTCACTTAATGCAATTTATGCGTACCTATTCAATACGAAGGAACATTACATTGAATGGTAGTAAACCGCCAGGCATTTGGAATTGCTAGGAAAATCCATTTTATCGGTGTTGGCTAAAAAATATTTTTTAATATATGTGGCTAACATGTGAACAATGATTCACAAAGGGAGAGTGGATATTTTCTTTATAGCATTTCGTTTTTAGTTTTCAGACGTAGAAATATGTTATGCACAGTTTTACTGAAAAAGAGCTTTCACTTAATAGAGAAACTTGTTTTACGTATGTTGGGAAACATCCCTCTTACTACACAATTAATATGAACGGGAAAAACTCGAAAATGAAAGTTAATTAACATTTTTATAGCCAGTCTCTCTCAATAAATCATACAAGTTTTCAAATTTGCGCTACTAAATCCAGTTACATATTCTACTTAATACCACGAATTTAGGGAAATTACAGTCGTCCCTCATTCGCTAAAAAGTTTCTACTTAAGTGCACATAATTTATGATAATCAATGAACGCACTATGAAAAGATTTCTGAATCGCATTTTTTCTTTCATATGTTGAGAAACATTAATGGGTCAGTGTATCAACACACATTCGCAACATTTGCTTCCATATTCTTCAGATTCGTTCAGTAACACCCTCGAAGAACGAAACATTAAGGCGCGTATTTAACTGACAAGGGAACCCCGCGAACTCGCACTCACCGATTGGAACGCAACTTTGTGAGTTTATAGAGTGACTCAGGACAAGAACAACGGTATGTTTTATTCGTGTCCAATCGTCCATTAAGGGGATGAAAACTAACCTCAAAGTCAAATAGGCATTTCCGCTTTTTCGCATACAACTCCAAAAGTACGAGACAGAAAAAATTTCAAACAAAACTTGCATAGTACAATAAGCGCTGCAAACTTGCCTTGACATAATTTTGAAGAGTTTTAAAAAAAAATCCTGTCGAGACAAACTTTTTCAAAACATTTTGTTAACGCAAGTTTGCAGCGGTTACAAGAGAAGATCCCGAACCCGGGAATTCAAAAAATTCTGAAACTTTGTGAATGTGTAGGGAATGTCATCCTGATTAAAACGCATTTTTTGTTTGCTGCCCAAATTCACACTAAGAGGGAGTAATGGACCCCTGAAAATCTGGTTATTTTACGATTTTGTGTTATAACGCGTGAACTGTAAAATAATGTATTTACCAAATGATAGATCTAATTGAAAGAAGTAACTTTTGTCTTGAAACTTTTTTTCTATCTTTTACAGTTCGCGACTTATAACGCAAAATCGGAAAATAGCCGAATTTTCAGGGGTTAACTTGGTCCCCCTCGAGTGAATTTGGGCAGCAAACAAAAATTGCGTTGTAATCAGGAGGAAATCCCCTACATATTCACAAAGTTGCAGAATTTTCTGAATTTCCCGGTTCGGGATCTTCCCGTGTAAGTGGACTATTAAACTTTTGTTTGAAACATGCACTGTGGTCGACAGTGTGTAACGAGCCATAGAGGTGCACCAAAGTGGGACCCCGACTTATTTTGTCAAGAAAGTAATGTAGACTAGCGGATGTAAGTAATGTAGAATAACGTCATGAAACAATGAAATCACGGTCGTTCACTTGTTATTGAGCAGTGACGTGATGAGGCACTGATTTCTATTTTTGTGATCTGTTAAATTGTTTATACGTTCCTCCTCTCGGTACAGCTTGACTTCTAAATTGGTAAGTATTCGTATCTCACTACTAATTTGTAGAAATAGAATAGAAGTAACAATCTACATCTGTATATGGTTTTCTAACTGTTTCTTAGAGGTAATAATAAACAATGACATGTTTCCAAAACAATTCCCTTTTCATATGTCGGCTCCCTATTTTTCACTGAACATTTCCATGCAGACGAATTATCTTCATTAATATTAAAATAATTATCGAATTAAGGATTCGTGGCAAGGGTAACTTGAAAAATATGGATTTTTCGATAATTATTTTTACGCACTTTTGTAGATATAAAAAGAAGATGCAACTTTTATTTATACTTCTTGTCGACATCTCTTGTTTTCGAGATATACCACGAAAAAGAATATTCTGCATTTTTTCAAGGGGTGATTTCGCCCCTCAAACTATGGCACCAACAAAAAGTAGGTTTGTCTTACGCATGAACTACTCTACTTGCACACAAACTTACATAATTTTCCGAATTCCCGGGTCGCCTAACTTCCCTTGTTAGCGGCAAAACTAGCTTAGCTCTGGTGAAATGAACGAAACTCCTAGACCTATATACCGTAAGAACCTACAGAAACATCTTATCAAAACAACAATCGATTTATGGAATGATGAGTGGAAAAGTTGAAACCTTCCAGTATACACACAGTTAGAGATAACGTCTATGATATTAGTCCAACACTCCTTCATTATCACCAAAGAGAACCCAACTATCTGCGACATGTGCGGCACAAAAATTTCCACTGAACATATCCTGGTAAGCTGTCCCAAATTTGAAACCAAAAGGATGCAACATGATATCTCGATGAATTCACTAGACATACCAAAAGAAGAAAACTATTGCAGGAAAGTCTTTAGATTCTTAAAAGATTGTTGATTTATTCCACTTAATTTGACATACCAATTCACGAATAATATCGACGCACTGTGTATAGATAAGGTTCGACATGTACCTTATAAATTAACCTTGAACAGATATTGTGGTCACTAATAACCTACGAAGGTACATGTGACCTTAAACATTGAATAAATAAATAAATACTCCATAATATTTGCTGCGTTCAAGGAGAGCAGAATGAGCACAGAAAAATATCGAGGTCAACGTAGTCTATTGGGACTCACAGCCAACGATATACATATGTATTGATATCGTGTACGAAAGACACTAAAGTTGAAGTAAATCAACTACTAGGTAAATAATCTTCAACAGTCAATGTCACAAGTACTTTATTTCAGGATACTTTTGTTCCTACAGAACAAATCTATTTTCATTGAATACAGAATTTCTACTTGGTATGGAAAAATTTCTGAAACTGTACGGTATATTTACGTTATTAGTGTTGAATACTTGTTCATGGGAATTACACAACAACCTCTAAAACCATATCCGTTACCATCTCCAACTTCAGCATCTATGTATCCTTTTTTTTATACCTTTCATTTCTAACCTCGAGTAGAGTCGACCATTATTGTGTCAGACGTTGTTGAAAGTGTCTTGATAATTGCTTTTATATGACAAAAAAATTAAAGCTTTCATTTGAATAGATACAATTTTACATCGAGAATAAATCGAGAATGTAGAATAATATTTTATTTATAGAAGCCTCTGTTTTCGAGAAACTCAAGTTTGAAAATACATCGTGAACCTAAATATTAATTCGATTAAAAACCAGTTCCCCCTTTAAATCGATTTTATCGAGAACAAGGCCCTATTTGAAAAAACTTATTTAGCAATTTCGACTTATTTGCAAACGAGGATTCACTCACAATTTTTAGGGAATTACGCATGTACCGGATGTGTTTACAAATTCGACTTTCGCGAGAATGATGGTTTGTATCAATGAATTTTATTCTACATTTTCGATTTGTTTTTTACAGAAGGAATCATCCCACCCGTGTTGGGGTAGTCTAGTTGTACCACCTGCCCTCACCTACCCTGTTCCTATACAACATATGTGTAATGTAAGATGAAGTAGAATAGGGTGAACACAACAGAGGATGAACAGAAATATTTATTTTCCTAAAGGTAGCCCCTTTTCGCTCTACCACGAATAACATAGGGCAAATTTATCGCCGTAAATGCACTTCTTTTCCTACAGCAATGAACTTATACTGTTCGTTACATTCCCGACGCGCAAAGTTGTACAGGAGCACGGCTCGTGTTGCAACAACAATTACGACGACAATATTTAATGAACTGTTGGGCAATACGAGCGTATGAATAGCAGTTTCGCAGCCATAGTGTCGGCTGCAACACGGACATTCCATCCCAGCGAACGTGCGGGCTCTAATCTTTTACCATGCGCATGCAAATGAAGAAATTTCAACGGGCGAATCCAGTTGTGTCTATTTGTGATTCACAACTGTTTTTGCGAGGCACTGAAGGCTAGTCTGGGGTTACGGGAGATGAAAGCGCCGCGGAGCTTCTGAAAAGGAAATTTGAAAGTGAATGGGATCGTCAATACAAAATGCAGCTGCATAACGTCGAGGGCGTAAGGAGATAGAGGATTCCATGGAAAATCGAATGAATGAACGGTGGAGCTACGAATTTCGCGTGCAAATTGTACTCGCGGCATTCCCAACCACTGAAATAATAAATTACGAATTTCACGCTACGAGAAATGCGGTTGTCTTCTTCTAAATAGAGAGCTTAATGAAACACAGACGTTGCCAACATTTCTACGACAAGACGAAGCAGAAAAATCGTAAGTTTCTTTATGGAGGGAATTAGCTGGACAGTGCTAACAAGCTGGAAAAATTGGGGCTGCTTCTTTGCACACTAACTAAAAGGAAAGCCGGAGAATGCGCAATAAGACGAAGGCAGTGTGATTTAAATCGGTAATGCGTAAGCGATAAGGAAAAATTGTTAGTTAAACTACCTACCGACAACCTATTACGTAATTATTATCGACCTCAGTGTCACGGTACTGCGAAGTGGGCAGGACCGATGAATCACGTCGAGGGAATCGATTATTTCTTATTACTTCCCAGCACGATAAAAAACAGATTGTACTTTGGTATGCAGAATTTGTTAATTTTTAGAGACAAAAGAAGTATTTCCATTATTATCAATAAGAATTCTAGTAGTATTCAATTGTTCACTAGTTAAAACCCTGCCGCCGAGAATTGTTATTCAAATATTACTATTTTAATTAGAACAATATTAGTAAAAAAAAAGAATAATAACAAAATAACTACTCCTGTAACAAGTTGTTAAAATCTGAAGAAGCTTCTCATTGGTAGTTGTACAAAACACTCGTTATACCACTCGAGTTTCAAATCACTGTGTACATTATCGTCGATGACATTAAATAAAGATATCAGGTAGGAGCCATCGATAAATGATTACTGATAGAATACTAAACTCGTGTCACAAATTAGCAGACATTTGTACCAACAAGAGTTTCTAGTAATAAGTACCTAAGTACAGTAAAACGCGACGGCGAGGCAAGACCTTAAAATCCCGTTCAATTATTAACTGCTCAACAAGAAATTCTCGCCAATCAAACTGGTTTCAAGTTCGTTCTTGTCAGAAGATGAACACGTACTGTTCAATCGTCAAACAGACGTTTAATTCGTATTGAGAAATAACCTCTTTGTCGTGGTACATTGAACCTCAAGGGTTGACAGATGCATTCAAAGCTAAATTGATAAGACTTTCGAAAGACAGATTAATGTTAGGAATATGTAAGATTCCCAACATGAAGTACTGGGCATTTATTGCATCACTCGAATAAACACGTTATCACTTGTACCTCACTTATTATTCGTACTGGGGAAATATTATTTAAAAAATGTGTAGCTCACTATTTTGGCCAAAATGAGTTCGATACGTATTTGATGAATCATATAAATTAATATTTCCAGGACTATATGTATATGTCAGCCGAAAACTTTATTACATTTTTGCAATCACATTCTACGCCAACGCAATGTTCCAAAATCGTCGAAAACGAATAAAATGTCCCGAGGTAGAAAAATAGATTCTACCACTTTCAGTCATATAAAAGGTAGATAAATTTTTATAAATGCAGGTCCATCATGATTATTCACTTTCTCGATACATTTTCAAGAAAGTTCCCGTTTCTTTTTAGAGAAACTCCAGTGATATATGAAAAGTGTCTCTACATTTATATTTCATCTCTGAATGAACGTAAATTTTCTCTTCTGTATGGCCGGATCAAGTGAGGGAAGAACGAGTTGAATGACATCGCATGTGTTGCGCCGGTGCTTGTAATAAAAACATACTAAATGTTATGGGAGTCCATTGCCTTCAGCTAACTCGCAATCAGTCTAATTGTCAAAGAGCAACATATTGCGTATATCTATACGTTGCCCTACGAATGCACAGGGATTTGTTGATTCATCGAAAACCAATTACATACTTACAAGATTACACTCACTCTAGATTATATACTGAAAATAATAACGCTGATCTGCGAACAGAGGCCACATATGTATGCAAAATAATATTTCTCACACACTACTAAAGGGATAGTACCTACGTATTACTTTATTGACAGGCTGATTGATAGACGATGATGCTTAATTGCACATCACTGTGTCAAACGAGAAATGTAGAATAAGGCCGTTCGCCCATCGGCGCAACGCAATTGCAATTTGACAAAAAAACAATTCCATGCAATGTCGCGGGTATAACTCGAGGAAATTCGTTAAATTTTTCCTTAAGAGGTTCACGGAAAAGAAGTTGTGTTGTCGAGACACAAAACCCTGAGAGTGATAGAAGAAAACAATTAACTTGCTTCCCTTGTTACATGAATATAACCTATTTGAACTTATTTTTTTCAATTACAGCGAGTAAATAAAAAAGGAGTACAGTATGTGGTACACGATGTAGTGATTTAACAGTTTTACTACACAGAACAGAAAACTCAATTATACCTAACAGTCAACTAGATGTTTAATAATTGATACAGTATTTAATAATTTACGATACCATGCTAATTGAATATTCACAGGAAGATTACCACATTAAATTCATAGCGCTGTTTTCATTTCTAACAATAGAATCATTTGTCTGAATTGTTCGTTTCTTCACCATTAATGAATTAAAATATTTCGATCGTTTACAATAGATTGCAGTGGGTCGATTCTCTTCGTATAAAATGATATATCCTTAAGACCACTTTTTCTCTTAATTCACTAGAAGCTCGAACAATAAAGCCCAGAACTATGTATCTGTACCCGCACATTTTCTTCTCGTATTGTACTCCAGACGGACACTTTGAAACATGTTGACGCAATTTCCCGGTGGATTTAGTTTCTCAAGAAATTACAGTGGTTTGTCCAAACGTTTATACAAATTACTTTTCTGTTACAATACCACAAACGCCACTCAAACCCTCCCAATGCTACGTTGCATTATCCGCAACCACCGCCACAGATGAGTATACCAACGTTAAATCAACAATTATACCCACAATCCCCAATTATACCGTATCGCACGTAAACAAAAACATTGTTTTGTATGAACGCGCACTGCTAAAACAGGTGAAACTCGCGCAGTCACCCGATACTTACGATGCTCGAATTACACAGTTCGACAGCCATCTGGACTTGTAACATTCAATAGCCGTTTCTTGTAGGCTTTCGTGCACTGAAAACGAATCCGGAAACCGTTTGTCGCCATCACCCTGAGTTTTTGAGAAATTCGATTTTGAAAGAAATTGCAAATTTTCAACTTTGAACATCTTTTGTGTGTAAACAGTAATAGTTATTCTCGGTTGCTGGTTACGTCAAATTATTCTATGAACCCTCCCGAATACAACGATATAAGTTATTAGTGCATTGTGAACATTTAAATATGTTTAAATAACGATCAAATGGAAAAAGACACCCGAAATGCACCCATTTTTGCAGATATCTTTCAATTTATTTCCAAAACTAAGAGTCTAGGAGAAAATCTGGCTGCTCCACGCGATGCAGCAGACATTTTTCCTTCCGGAAGCATCAACAGAAGTAGTAAGTCGCATTTTATTTTCAATACAGAAGCGAAATAGTTTGGCAAAACGTGCGGCGCCGACAGTGGTAGTCACGCGCGTTAAGCGAATGTGTTACGCTGACCGGCAGTGGATTGCGCGCCACCGTTGACTACCACTGTCGACGGCGCACGTTTTGCCAAACTATTTCGTTTCTGTATTGAAAACAAAACATGACTTACCACTTCTGTCGATGCTTCCCGAAGGAAAAATGTCTGCTGCATCACGTGGAGTAGCCAGATTTTCTCCTAGTCCCTTAGTTTTGGAAATACATTGAAGGATATCTGCAAAAATGGGTGCATTTCTGTTGTTCTTTTCCCTTTGATCGTTGATTAAACATATTTAAATGTTCATAAAGCACTAATAACTTATTTCGTTGTATTCGGGGGGGTTCATAGAATAATTTGACGCAACAAACAACCGAATAACTTGCAACACAGTTGAAAATTTGCAGCTTTTTCAAAATCGAGTTTCTCAAAAGCTGAGGGTGACGGCGACAAACGGTTTGCGGATTCGTTTTCAGCGCACGAAAACCTATAAGAAACGGCTATTGAATGTCACAAGTCTGAAAAAAGTCCAATTTTATCGAACTGTATTATCGCCAAGATGGAGGAGAACGAAGAACCGACACCGTACAAGCTGACGCTTATAAGTCCTCGTTCCAAGACCTTTAAACGGGCCTTCGTTCGACAACGAGTGTAATTCTTACCAATCAGTCTCAGTTCGTCTTCGGCAGGAATTAAACTGCCTGTCCTCGAGCACGTGCTAGCGAGTCGTTAACAGCGAGCCTTTAACTCGCTGGACGACCAGTGCCCTTCGAGTAATTACGCATGTGTATGGGTTTCCAGGTGTACGTGCACACGTGCGCACGCATGTGCCCGTGGCAGCGGAGCGAACATCTTACGTGTAGCCAGCCACTCGGCCGGTCATGAGAAAATAGGACTTTTTAAAACGTCTCGCGGCGCAGAACGATGGAGTAACGGGTTGTTAGAGGAAAATTACCACGGAGCCGATCTTTGTGGTTACAGTTACCGCGCTCGTTTCTTGGCATTGCTCCTTTCCTTTCCATCCTCCTCAGCCGCGGCCCCTTTCTTTTGTTTCGCCGCTGTTTCGTCTCCGTCTTCGCGGCGAAAAGCTCGTCGAGCTCGCGCGCAAAAAGCGTAACAACGGCGTTCCCTCTTCGGACGGCGCGGCGCTGCAACAGCCAACGCACGAAAACGAAATGTACGCGGAAGCGCGGGGCACGCGTAACTGTGGGACTTGAAATGGTGGACAGATCGTTGCGGGACGTGCCGAGGCAGCAATATTTGACGTGTACAGTGATAATCTATCGGTACAATTATTTAATTGAGACATGGAAGGGAAGTGGTATTAACCAATATGTATAAGATACTGATACATTATCGCAGGTCGATTCTTGTTAGCTTTCAACTGCACTTATGTTAGTCATTACTCACTAGCGCCACTACTTGAAGGAAATACGAGTTTTAGACTGTGACAAATGCAAAATCTACTATAAAAGCTTGTCCTGGAAATTATGTGAACAGAACTGTATTTGTGGGTCACAATGGACTCCGTAGCCGCTGCCCAAGTGTTAAAAGGCATTCCATGGATATGTAAAAAATGTAGAATACAATTTTTTGTTCGAACATTAATTTTTTAAAGAATCAGTTTCAAAGGCTGATTGGGTACCAAACGGATCTCACGAGCAGGCTATCTTAAGCGTTACGCCTGGATTTTAACACTTTATCCGCTGCTGTCACGTATGAGTGCTTTATATGCGTGAGGCAAAAAATTCGATCTTATTTCAAATTTAATCACCGAGAAAACTGAATCACTGAAAGATCTCTATTGTATTGAGAAAGAATAACTTGGAAATTTGAGACAGCTGGACCAAGCGTTTTCCTCCACACGTGCTGTCATTTTAGTGTTAACAAGATTTCCTAAATAGGAAACTGAAAACTGAGCCACATTCCACTGTTTGGGTAGACACCCAACAGTTCACGAGAAATTTAATGATAAAGGTAGGGTTTCGTCCCCTAGTGAGATAAGCACCCTTGACTTCAAACTTCCTTCGAGTAAGACGATAGGGTTCCAGGTTCGAGCAGTTCCATAAAAATATATCTTTTCACTAAAGCTTCGTTTGAATTTCTAATTTATTGTAAAATATCATGTAAATTATTAAGTATCTATACAAATGGCTAAACACGTGTCGAATATTCTCCGATTCTCTATTTACCTATAAAGTGTCGTCAAAATTAACGCGTAACTATTCGCGCAATCCGCTTATGCAAATAATGTAATATAATATAAACCATTATTTTTATTCGTTTTAAATTTATGAACATGAGGGGGTTGTAACGCACACGTTCTCATAATTAGCAATTCTTTACACTAAATATATTAGTTCAAGAAATTTTTCAAATCAACAATAGGTACCTCTGAATATTGAATAGCCCAACTTTCAAGAATTTGTCCTCTGCAGTTACAGTGCTACTGACAATCTGCATTCACACATATTCCAACACACATTTCACCCCTTTTTCAATACTATTGTCACGAATATTCAATATATCGTTAACTCGTGTCACCAATTGGTAATTTGACCGTTACCACTTGAGCTACAGAAACATGGTTGCCGTGGTCGAATTTCTTGTTTATTCGTTTAAATTACGAGAAGCTATTTCAGTCGAATCGCGTGGATTCCATGGCATTTACGCTTTATCCAACGGTATCTTGTACACTTGCCAAACGACGAAACGTTTCGACAATTTCACCAGATGTTCCCTGAACATGCTCGTAGGAAATTTTGAAATCTGTATCGGCGAGATAAAAACCTTTTCTTCTATTTAGCGATTTTTTCACTTACAAGGGAAGATCCCGAACCCGGAAATTCAAAAAATTCTGAAACTTTGTGAATGAGTAGGGGGATTTTCTCCTGATTACAACGCAATTTTTGTTTGCCGGCCAAATTCACTCGTAGGGGGTGAAATTAACCCTTGAAAATTCGGCTATTTTCTGATATTGTGTTGTAACTCGCGAACTGTAAGAAATAGAAAGAAAAGTTTCACGACAAAAGTTACTTCTTTTAATCAGATCTATCATTTGCTAAAAAAATTATTTTACAGTTCACGCGTTATAACACAAAATCGGAAAATAACCGGATATTTAGAGGTCAATTACACCACCTTAGAGTGAATTTAGGCAGCAAACAAAAATGCGTTGTAATCAGGAGGAAATTCCCTACATATTCACAAAGTTTCAGAATTTTTTGAATTTCCGGCTTCGGGATCTTCCCTTGTTAACTATTTATTGCAGAAAGAGCAGAAACTATTTATTGCAGAAAGAAGGCATGTTGATATAGCTATCCTAGTTTAATACACTAAATAATCAGATTGACAGTTGTCCATCACACAACACGATTAGGGAATCATTTACTCGAGTGACTATCGCTCACACGGGATGATCAGTAAGTGACACACGGCAATTTTCATGAAACTTTGCTCAATTGTTTAATGGATCAACCTAAGAACTTTGCCGTATTTGGTTGGTGCTACTTTTGCATTTGAAGAGAAAAACCTCCCTTTTATTTATGCGCTTATTCGTATGAATAAATACTCTGTATCAAAGCTGCTGACAAGTTCGTATTGCACACTTCGCACACGTCTACTATTCATTAAAGTAAACATTAAGATGTTAGTAAATATGCGACCGAGACCAAAACATTTCCAAGTTATGAAACATTGATTTTACGGCTTCTCCGACGACTGAAAGATATTGTATACATATAATCGACCTCACTTCATATTTCAGAAGAATTGAAACAACAAATTCAGAGCTGTTGTTGAAAAATGAAGGAAAAACCTTGTGTTTCAGCGCCTGCGCAATCCTCAGCAAAGAAACTGCTGTGCGGAATACGGCGTATAACTTTATGACAAATAAACACATCTTTATTTTATATCTTTTTATACCTCTTTTCTGTTTAGTATTTTGATCACTGTTACAATATATTATAAAGTTTCTTTGTATTTCTAGCAGGTTTCGAAAGAGTTCTGGAACTTTTCAATAACCGTGGAACTTTTTTAAAAATGTTTTCACATTATAAGTTCCTATGAGAACTGACAAAGTAATAGTTCTTGAAAAATAAAACTTCTAGTTGAAATGGAACTTATAAAATATCAAAATAAAAAAGATTTCTATAACAGGAAGAACAGATATTTTGTTCTTCTCAATATTAAAAAAGTTGTCAATCGTTGTAACAAATACTGAATATGATTCAACGAATAGTACTACAACAATAATAAATAATTATTACACTTAAATTGATATTATGAATGCGTTATTTATTTGTAATATTTACCTACGTAGATAATTTCTACGCAGGTATAGAATTTTTGTGTATTTTGGTTCAAGTAAGTTATAAAAATATGTTCTTTAGGTATTATTCTTGACGAGCCCTCTTTTCCGTTCAATACTTCTTATGAAACTATTAATTACTTATATTATTATATTCATACCTTTAACCTATTAAATAAACACGAAGAATATGATATTGTGTTGTCAAATAAAATGAGTACCCAATAGCTTAGTACCACTTTCTAAAAAAGTTCCTAAAGGTAACATTTCTTTCAATAAACATTCCATAGGAACGAAACATAAGTTCTAACAGAATTTTTTTTAAAAATAAGAGTTCCAGACCTTTTCGATCCCTGATTTCTAGTTCTACCAAACACCTGGTCAGTGTCAGTCACACGTAAAATCGACCTGAACTTTGAAGTCATCGACAACAAAATTTCCTTGGTATTTATTATTATACGTATGTACTTAGATTACGTATAGCGCATACAAAACTAGAAAAAGACGGTCAACCGGTTTTAAAAACTTTCACAATCGCCATCTAGTACCACGTACTGACGAACCACATGACAAAATCATCGTGAAGCACCATAATTTTAGTTTAAAATAATTCGTACAGCCTTTTCACTCTTTTACATTCCTAAATTATGTACTCTCAACAACAAAACTCGGACAAACAGTTCACTCCAAAGGAACTCTGAAATACCATTTCACGATGATGTTCCCTACAACATTTCCACGATCATAATATATGTGTTCGTAACATTTCCATTTATAAATGGAATGTCTAGCAAAATGAATTTGGAGTCAGTTATGTATATTAATTTTTTAATACGAGGTCTCGTTTTTCGAGAAAATCCTGACCCCCCCTTTCGCGTATTTTGCTTCCACAGTTCTACACATATCAACAGCAAAAGCAGCGTTCCCTTGAATACGATCAAGACAACAACCAACACCGCTCACCTATTTACATAAAATGAAACCCCTTCTAATCTGAAACGGCAAGAGCCACGAAAGAGGAAAGAACGGGTAAAGTTAAGCACCCATATGTTCGTTCCGGTCGTTTCCGGCCATCCGAGAGCGCGGGAAAAACTCACCTGCGAAATAAGTTTGGGCAGTGTGTGGGTGTGCGCGTGCGCATGATTATTATTGTGCCCTGTGGACGACCGGTCGCTGGTGGGCCGTTGTTGTTGTTGCTGTTGCTGCTGTTGGCCGGCATCCGATCTAAGATCGTGCCTCCACCTCAGTACACCCATCATAACCGTCGGATCCGTGTATCACTCGATGCCCGCGAGCTCCGATACTCCACCAATCGCGTATCCTTTGAACGTCTGCACTACGGGGAAACCAGTTCGATCTCGACGCTCCGACCTAACCTAACGCGAGTGTCCTGTTGCACCCCTTACGCGACTGCACTGATCCGCGAAACGGTAGACGACTCGCTCGCAGCGCAGGGGAAACGGGGGACCGAAACTCGACGCCGATCAGCACAGGGTGCTCGAGAAATCCAGCAGAACATACATACGCGATACTTTAAAGACACTCGCCGTGTTATTCTGGCCGAGGGACGCGCAGGAAAAGAGCCGAACAAAGACACTTCTTGACTGTGCAGCAACGAACGGACACGTGAATTCCTGCCTTTCTCCAAGACCTTCGGCCAATGCGACGCGTAACTCAGCGTGCCGTGCTCGCTGACATTATACGCGGTTATAGAATCCGCGTACGAGCACACCGGAGAAGGCTAGGGTCCCATTTAATCGTGGTTTCACTTTGGGCTTGGCCGTGCGATTCTCGGTGTTAACGTTCACTGTCATTCTCGTTGTTTGGTCGCGTGATCGTGTCGGGGACAGAGCGCGCAAGGACCGCGCTTAGCGGCGTGTCACTTTTCCCTGGCCGTTCTGGGCTTCTCCATTCGTCGCCCACGTTTCGAGCAGCCGACTGAGGTCAGAATAGAAAGTGTTTACACCGTGGGCGCGTTCGGCAGAGAGGACCCGTGCACACACTCGCAAACGCAACACGTAGGCTCGTGGGAGAAGGAAGAAACACGCGCATACACCTCGCAACGCAGAAGTGCAGAAACGCGACTGGCATCGAGGACCGTACAGTTCGAGAGGCTTGCCTCGTCTGCCGTCCCTGTTCCCCACCACACTGACCCGTCTCCCCCCCCCCCCCCCCCCTTCGCCGCCGCAGCAACCCTCCTTGCGGCGCACCTCCCGTGCCGCCGCAAGATCGTTTCAACGTCCTGCTGTTCTTTAAAACTTCCTCCACCCTGCCCTGCTGTCGTGTCGCGAACAAACGTTGCCATGGTCGCCATCGAGCGCGTAAACTCGATTCCACGGGAACCTCGATCATTTTTCCTTCGCGGGAATAACGATCGATTGCATTGTTCAATTTTCAAATTAACTCCAGGAGAGGTGTGTTTAATGGCGATCAGCGGCGCGCGCTTAGGGGTCGTCCTTAAATTACGTAAGGCCTTTTCGGGTGGCATGGAGTTCGCGAATTTCTTACGTTTTCTTGGAAATTCTGGGGGGGGGGGGGCAGGTAGCATATAATACAGAGGTGGACAAAATTTGTATTTAAATAAAATTTCGAATAACGAATAAAAGATTAAAAAATTATTCGTAATTCGAATAACGAATAAAATTTAAAAAAAAAATGATTCGTCATTCGAATAATTTTTTTAAACTTTTATTCTTTATTTGAAATTTTATTTAAATAAAAATTTGGCCCATCTCTGGTATAATGTAATATTTCTTAACCTAATTTTCAATTTAAGTAGCCTAAAAAACGATTTAAACCGAGTTAAATGAATTATACGAAACCTTTAAAAGAATTTTAATAACTGAAAAAATGCAGTGTGAAAAATATTACGTTTGTACAGGGGGTTGCAATATAAAATCTAACGAATTCTTATACTGGGGGAGGGAGGGGATAAGAAATCGCCGAAATTAGCCTTACGTAATTTCAGCACGGCACCTTAAGGCTAAATGCGAATTTACACGGTTCACTTTGGTTGAACAATAAGGTTGATTCAATAAAATTCGAAGGAAACTGAATAGAGTAAATCACCATTCAATCAAAGTGACCGACCAAATTGAACATTGAAAGAAGTTGACAGAGTTTCAACTTTCGTTCAATGCGGTTGTCGAGTCAGGATGATTCATCCGAATTGTACACGTGTGAACATGCATCGTGAACGTTAGGTTTTATTTCAGTTGCGGCGACGTATTGTTTGTAAACAGAGCTTGCTACTTTGGCCAGAAAATTGTTTTTAGGGGCAATAAGGATATTATAAATAATTTGTAGTACCTCTCAATTTTATAACGGTTATAAATTGAGAGAAAACCAGGTTCCATTATTTCTCAATTTCTACAAAACCATGAATGTGTTATAATAATAATGTTCACATATTATTGCAACACCGGCACGTAGGCACAATTTGCTTCGACGGCATTTTTAAGCGAAGCAGTTTGATCGATTTCATTGAAATGTGTAAATATTTCTCTTTCAATTTCATTGTTTCAATTTTGTTGTATCAACAGCATTGTTCAACCAATGTGAACCGTGTACCTTAAAACGCTCTGTAGACATGGCATACTGCGCTGATCAATGACGCGTTCTATTCCGCGCGGTTTTCGAGCGTTAACTGTCGAACGATCTGTAGAAAGGGTCATGCTTGTCCAAGTGACATTTTCCCATCCTCGTAATTCCACGAAACCTGAACTATTCTGATTTTTTTCGTAGATTTTAGACTCTGATACATAATTGGATTTGTTTGTAAAATTTGCAAAAGTTCAAACGTATCACGACTATCAGTGCATAATGAAAATAAAAGAAATATTTATATACTGTTTTGCCTGTCACAATTGTTGCAATTTGCAGAAGCTAGACGAAACTATAATCTAGGGTTTATAGAAAACCCGACTTTTGGAAAAATCGACTTTCGAATTCCACTATTCCCAAACAAACGGTTAAACGGGTTTTCGAATTTTCACAAAAATATAATTAAAATAGGAAATAAGTATTTGTACTTGCTTTGAAAATTTACAGTTTCTTCAATATTTATGGAATTACAAAAATATAACAAAATAAAAAATACCTTCATTATCTATACAAAACTAAATAAATAAAAAAATGTAATCTTCAAAAATATAACACAATAAAATACACTGCATACAAAATCGAATGAAAAAAAATAACTAAAATAAATCTCTTAAAACTCATGAAGATCAAGTAGTTTTACAGTAAACTATTACCTAGTACAATATGCTTGTGTCCGAGGCGATTTCCAGTCAAAATGTTAACGTTTTTAATTACACAGTTAATTCGTTTTTACATATTAAAATTCTAGTACATAACATCGGTTTTTAAATTTAAAAACCTGGTTTTCGAATTTTACAAATTTATAAAAAGAAACCGGTTTGTAAGCCCGGTTTTTAAAAACCGACAAACCCTACTATAAACCAATTTCTTTCATATTCTTGCATGAAAGGTAATGTGAACCGGCCATTTACGTTGCATAATTATTACTGATAATTATAACAAGATTATGACCTGCGTAATTACGCAGAGATACTTTCTAAAAATCACAATGGAAACTTAGGCATTTTGATTTATGTATATTGTATTTTATGGATGGTTGGATTAAAACTTTTAGAAGCTCTAAGCCTTAAGCACTGAAAAGATTTTGAGGCCCCCTTCTACAGGGTGATCACTTCAACGCAAAGTACGATTTCTTAGGCATTTGCAATAATTTTGACTAAAAAGTGTTTTTAACAAAAGTTAGATTGTAAAATTCAGAAAATTTCTATGGTGCACCCCTTTCTCCTGATGCCCTGATCACGTGCTTATTTTACTTATTGTTTAATCCAGCACTGATTTTATGGTTCGTAACTTATAAACATACGTTCCTGACAATTTAATCTTTGCGCTTCATAAATGACTCTATTACAAGAACTGTAGTCTAATGTAAATTATTGTAGCGATATGTAGCGATAGCGTGGAATGTTTGAATCTCAGAATTTAATGTAGATTCTTGTTTTAATCTCGTAGAGTCGTCCTAATGACTCTAACCATTAGAAGTCAGTTTTTAAATAGAAAATATGAAGTTGCCATAAAACAAGGGCTAGAAACGATGATATCGGTATAAATATGTATCATTATTTATTGATTAATGTGACGAAATGCTTCAGATACGCAAAATTATCGATTAGATCGCAGAAAAGGAAAAGTTTAGAAAAGTTATGTTTAAAGATGTAGAAAATGATTTCACACCGGCGTTGCAAATATTTTTTAATGGCTGAGAATTAAAAGGCAATTAAATAATACGATTAGGATCGACTGTGGGGATTTATTACTCGCGATCCGACTTTCGTTGCATATTTTGAAATCAGCTACGAAACGAAATCGTCGAGTATGTTGGAAAGAAATAATAATTAACGGTTGCTTTAATCAAAGTGCACTAAGAATGTTTTCTCCTGCAACAATTATGTAAACCCACCAAATTATGTAAATCCGTCTACTTGTGTATATCCATGAGCGGTATGTATTGATAATTTATTAAGTTTCTCGGTACTCCTGGCAATTTTCATAAATTTTCCAACTAATTTACAATCATTTGCATTTGAATTTCTAATATAAGTATTATCTACATACATTGCTTTATTTTACTGCTATATAATACTACCATTTATAATAATATCTAAGGCGAAAGCTCAAGTGCTTTACCACTGATAATAAATTACGAAGTTTCCTGAAAGGGAACTTCATTACACTTTTAATTGAACAATATAATTTTACATCTTTTGTATCAGAACTTAATCAAAATTAACTAATTATAATTATTATACCCGAAAACGAAGCAGTTAAACATACATTATTTTCAAGTTTAATTAGGGTAGAACTGAAATGATATTTGACTTTATTGACACTGAATTCGTTTTGAGTGAAACTTGACTTTTATCAATAAAAATATAAATAGGTATAGGACACATTGTAAATTGTTAATATATTCAGTTGTTGCACCTATTTATTCTTCACCAACGCCATTTATTTATTTTTGCAAGAAAAACCGAGCAATCTATAGATTCCAATTAAAAGTAATGTGATTTAATTTCATTCGAAAAGCGTGAAATCGTGGAAGTGAAGTTAAATATAACGAATGGAGAAAAATGGTGAAGACAGCACCTGTCATATTTTGAAACATCGATTATTAATTATACGCTATAATTTACGTCAGCGCTGTCTGAAGCCTTGAATTCCTCGAACGCGAAATTCCCTCCATAAGGGAAACAATCCCTCGAGGATGCCCCTTTATTCAACGATCATTCAGCATGTAAGCTCAATTATTCTTCCTGCGCTTTGGGTTTTCCCGTGATGTCTACCAAAAAAAGATTCGTATTGTTGGCGCGACTACACAGTTTCTCGCATTATTACGGGCCTCTGCTATTTATGTAACGGTAGAAAGTTACACGAATAGATGGCAAATTATCGTGAACTCAACCGTTCATTAATTATTCGTAGTACGTGCGTGCAAGTTTTCGCGTGCATGTTGTTTAATACGCGAGAATATGAGTTCGTGTGGCTGCCTCTGCATACACGAGAAACAATCGTTTGGTTAGAAATATGGTGAACGTTACGGTTTGAAAGTTTCAAACTGCCATTTAACTTTCAATTTATAGTTTATAAATGTTTTCTTATTCAGCGTCGTAATGAAAACACCTTAAGGGGTCATTCTACTTTGATCGGTCGAAAAATGAAGCTATTTTTAAAGATTTTTCTCTGAATAAATACAAGATATAATGAAATAAATCTTTTCCGAATTTATTAAGCTACTCTTACATTATACAAAAAAAAATTAAAAGATTTTTTTAATTTGTTTCAAATGTTTTATTACAGCGCCAATGTGACACCTACAAAAAAGAGGTATGTTGGTGATGCAGGTGATTTCCCGGCTCAGAATTATCTGAAACCAAAAATTCGAAAAGATTCTTAATCTGTATGAGTGTCGCTATCGCCCGTAGCTCAATTAACAATTTTTGTTGAGAAATAAAAAAATGGCGCCGATTTGAAAGAAAAAATTCCCCAAAAGGGCGTTTTCTCGAATGTTCCTCGAAAAAAATCTCGGTTATTTTTCGACAAAAATTATTAATTGAGCTATGGACGATAGCGACACTCATTCAGATTAGGAATCTTTCCAAATTTTTTGTTTCAGATAACTCTGATCCGGAAAATCATTTCCGCCACGAATATACCTTTTTTTTGTAGGTGTCACATTGACGCGATTAAAAAATCTTTTTAATTTTTTTTTGTATAATATAAGAGTAGCTTAATAAGTTCCAAAAATGTTTATTTCATTACATGTTGCAATTATTGAGAAAAACAACTTTAAAAATAGCTTCATTTTTTGACTGATCAAAATAGAATGACCCCTTAATTCCTACTACTTTCATACTTGAAAATATTTATAAATAACGTACATTTAATCTAAATTGAAATTTGAAGCATCGTAATTTGTCTAGTACTTACAAAATAAGTATTAACAGTACGCTTGATTCGTAATTCGAATTTTACTTGAATTTATTGGATCGGAATCTACTCGAAGTCCTGGAGTTGGATTGGGCTTTTCTAGATGTATAATTGAGTAACGCCGAGCTCAGTGCTTTCAAATATTCGGACGGCTTTCATAAAGGGCCCTCACTCAGAGGTACGTTCCACGGTAATAAAAGAAGACACTAGAAACACTGGAATATTTTTGAAAATTATCACAACCTTGCGCCTTCTTGCATTGCTTTGTGCAAAGTTCGCCATTTATAAGTGGCTACATAGAAATAATAAGCGAAATAAAGAATTGTTCTTCACGAACAAAGAATCCTCTGTTTATTAGAAATATAAATGTGATAAAATAATAGGACAGTAATGGGATTTGAAATCAATTTATGATAAAACGTTAACGAAACAAGCGAATTGAGTATTCTAAGAAAGCTTAAAAATTTATCCAAAGTCAGCAATAAATTATTTCTTTCATTATAAGAAATTTAAGTTTCATTCATAAACTGAGTGATCGATAGTGCTTAAATGAAAAGGAAACGAAAAGGATTATACAGTTTGAAAAAGAAAACACCGTTTCAAAACTGTTAAATATAATAAACATAAGTAGAAAGTCTTAAGTGAAATTAGAGTAATGTTCGATATGTTAACTAAAGCTTATACTCCTACAATTATATTCAACGAAAGAAACTGCAATTATCGTTAATTTATAAGCACCAGGGTAAATGAATAAAAAATCGCAAAGAACCAGAAAATATTAATGAAAATAATGGAAAATAATTCAAATAAATGGCTGCCCTTTTTATTTATATTAATTGAAAAATGTTGTCTTTATAAATACGTTTAGAGATGAACAGTGGAAAATTAATAATTTTCAGCACCATTACAGATCATGAAAGATTCAACTATTCATTTTGTTGATAGGAAATTGAATAGAACCAGATATTTAGGTTTTATCCAGATGGAAATAAATATTCACCAAAATTCAATATTTAATTTATACAAACGTAATTACAATTCTTGCAATTGTATTGAAAACTTTAATCTATTAAGCATAGATTCAACTAATTTTCCGTGAAATTCGGGCTTATCTTGTTCCAGTTTTCTAGTAAAATTTCTATCAGCATTTCATTGATAGATAGCAGGGACTAAAAAGATATTAATGAAGCTTTATACCACTAATGCAAATTACAATGGGTAATTCTGAATTGTCGCGGAACGACTTATCTGTATCATAAAACAATTGAAACACGGACGATAATACTACTTGACGAAAAGAGTTCTCAAGCATCACCCAATGGCGAGGTCGTGAAAGAAGAGATACCCCACACACTTTGATGGCGTTGGACGTAGACAGTCGCCAAATTGAAGGAAATTTGCAACCACGAATACACATATACAGAATCCCACATCCGAGAGCAGGATTGCAGGGTCTAGCCACGCACTTCCGTTAACTCGGAGCCAAGACAAATTCTTTCGTGTCTGAAGGTAACGACAGGTGGAGGAAGGTGAAGCCAAGAGGAAACAGGCTGTCATGACGGAGAGAGGCTAGCAGGAGAGCGGATGTCATTTCGTGGTCGACTTATTTCGCTGCCGGTAGGTAGGTATACCGAGGCTTCCCATTAATCCCATTCCTTTGTGTCCACCTCTTTCATTATTTTACCCAACTTCCTGCGCCCGAAAACGCTCCGCGACTACCAACGTCTCCCGATACGTCCCACCACTTGCTACCCTACCCCTTCCAACCCAACCCGCGACCCACCACATCTTCGTTGTTCCCTGCAACGTACCGCGACTCTTTGAAGATGCCTAACCTTGTTCCACCCTTAACTGCTACTCTCGAAGTCAAAGAGTGAAACAACAACAAGCGTCGAACGAACGAAATTCCGGTGTTCCCGAGGGTGGGCCGAAGCTCCTTTCTTTATTCACGAAGAGCATAAAAGTTTCTGTACGGAAATAACTGGTTGGCGAGTGCGACGTGCGGCCCCTTTGCGCGCGGAAATTCTCTCTTCGTAAACGACAATGGAGTGCAGAGTGTGATGAAAAGAGTTGCCTGTGGCTGATACGGGGGGTGCATAATGTTCGGGTCATCGATTTGGCTAAAATTTTGCTTCGGGCCGTGTGTCCACGAAACGTCGCTTCATAGACGCCTATTAGACGCGGCGTCGCTTGCTGTACGCTTCCGTGCAGCGGCCAATGTAACACAATGCATGCCCGTCCACTGTGCGGCCGTGTCACCGCTTTCGTCGCGATCTGCATACATTCGCCATGACGCCTAGCATACGAAACTGTCGGCCGAGACGTCTACGTTCAAAATTGTCGTGCAGGTTATTTGAGGCAGTCAGAGCAACAACGGACTAACCCACATTAAAAAAAAAAATTTTTTTTTCCTATTTTATATGGTTAGTAGAGCCTATTGGAATACGTTATTGCTACTAATTCAATTTCGAAAAAAATGTGGGTTAGTCAGTTGTTGCTCTGACTGCCTCATTTCTCGTTGTGGCGTCTCTACTGGTGTCCGCATATGTACATATGTATTTTTATTTTGTCTTTCTATACAGGCTCGGCTCGCCCCTATAGGCAAAATTAGGCAGCTGCCTAGGGTGTAGAGTTGACAAGGGGTGCAAAATTGTGTGTCGTTGGTGGCATTTTTTAAAACAAAGTTTTAAATGAAATATTACTAAAGTTAATTTTTTTTATTCGTCGAGGTTTCCAACTTCAGCGTCGAATTTTTTTTCAACTTTAGCTTCAACTTTATTTGACGTCAAACATTATTTTTCTGGCCTCAATCCCCGGTCCTGGACGGCTGGAACACGTCCCAGAAAATTATTTGACGTCGAATAAAGTTAAAGTTAAAGTGGAAAAATGTATTCGACCCTGAAGTTGAAACGTTCGGCAAATAAAAATATTAACATTATTGGTTGAATAATTTCTTAAAAATTTTATTTGACTAAAAGTTTTGCCCATCTCTGGTTTAAAGTTAAATAGTCTCCGCCACGTACAGTGATGGGTGAAATGCATAGGGCATAGGGCGTTGTATGTACTACCAAAAACTTGTGTGATACAATCCAATTTGAAGTTTTGTGCGTGAGGGGAATGATTTGAATAGCTAATCGTAAAATTAATTAACAACTCGTAACAAATGTATACATATTTGAATTGTCATATATGGATAATGGATCACTGTTAAGCAGCCACTGCAACTTAAGCAGGGTTTCATGTGCACGTATGAGTGCATCGAGGGTCTGAGTACGACACAACTTTCAACACGAGTTTCTCGCAAACTATAAATCCAGTACATATAACAACCTATTATACACGGTGTGCAGTGTGCACTCACCATATGCTTAATTTGCAGGCTCGGATTAAAATTGTTGAGGCCCCGTGGTTGAAAAGCGCGGAGGGGGGGGGGTAAAAATTTAAACAATAATGAGTTTAAATTCACGTATTACAAAAATTCACTGCAATTGCGTGCGAATTTTCAAATGGGATACCGTGTATATGTCTAAAAATATATAATTCTGAAAAATTGTAAAAATTTAAATAGATATCATAAAGGAGGTTTAAATAATGAAATTTTAAAATAAAAACATTAAATTGAAAGTTATGGCATTCATAGACAATTTATTTGATACAACATTTCCAATGAAGACAGAGGGAGCTAATCGCTTAGAACTGAACGCTCAGAACGCACCCCCCTGGAAACTGGGGCCCGGGGCTGCGTCCCCCCCCCCTCCCCCGCCCCTCCTTTAATGCGAGCAGGGGTTGAAACGGTCCCAAAAATAACTGTTTCTAACTGTTATACATCGGTTCTGACTGAAACAGTTATGAAGAACCGATATTCTGAGTAACTGTTATAAGGAACTGAAATTTCTGACTATATCGATTTCGGATATTATATCGGTTCCATAACGGTTATATACCAGTTTTATACGAATAATATATGTATCGGTTACGCATCGGGTATCCATCACACGTTTCAAAATATATACGAACAATGTCACATTTCTTTAATGGAAAATCTATTTGTTTATAAGTTTTTTTTATCGCTAAGCCTCTCTATCTGGAGTCTCTTTCTTCAGAGCTTCATTTGACGTAGAAAGAACCGAAAGAAAACGCAGCATCTGTAAATTAATTATTGAGAAGGGAGACTCCAAATAGAGGGGCTCAGCGATGAAGGATCTTACAAACAAACGCGAAGATCGATTCTTTGGATGGGGGGGGGGGGGGGGGGGTTTAAACCAATGGGCCAGAGTCACTTGTATTCCTGTAGTCCTCAGTCACTTGTAATCCTCGTTTCTACCACGCGTTTAAAGCCCGGCGACTATCCCCACCATTTCTTGAAATCCTTCAGACGAAAGTGGGGGAACCCGGGAACGAGCGAGAGGCTCTCTCGTTTCCTCTCACTGGCTCCTGTGTTTTCTCACTCGCGCCGTTGGCCGCGCGGAATAGTGTCCACAACGCGCTAAGAGCTCGCCGCCAGCTCCGTTCGTCGGGCTTATAACGAAGAATTACTGTATAACCGTTATGAAACCGATGTAATGTCGGGTCTGTAGAACCGGAACCGATATAGGCCAGAACCTTTTTCACTCGTAACTGTTTCAAGATTATTTCGATTCTTATAATTGTTTCGAGAACCGAAACCGATATCATAACTGTTTTCAACCCCTGAATGCGGGCCTATTAATTTGAACTAGATACCTAAATGTTCCAAACATCACGTACAAAATAAGCAAAAATTTAATTGGCCAGGTAGTATCAAATAGATGTCGATATATACGTCCTCTGTTTGTTCTATATATTGATAATATAGGATGCAATTTAAATTCATGATACCAAGCAGCGCTGCGTGTAGTTAGAATTATTATTGGCAAGGCGCGGAGCATGGAATTACACGTATCTGTCGCCTGCACAGATATTCTCCCCAGAAATGATGGACCTGTACGGCCATGGTTTACTTTCTCTTTTTTTACTTGCCATAAAGTTGAAGAGAAAATCGTGACGACTCTTCTTTCGTTGAGAGCACTATTATTTTTACACTGATTGTATGCGCGTATGCGTAAACGATTATTGATGGTAATAAAGAAATAGAGAAGTCATCAAATCATCCCTACAGTCTAAATTATATATAACTATATACAAATAATGTACAAGTTTGCTTTAATTGTTAATTTATAATAAATAAGGTTATAAACTTCAAGGATGTTGTGCCACTGAAATTAAAACTTCTTCATTTTAAATGTGACCGGAATTAATTATATTTTTAACCCTCGTCAGGCGGCACAATTTTACAACGTTAACAGGCGGCAGAGGCACAATTCCACCCTCACATATTTTATATGAATATTCTCACTGTCGGTATAATTTGTACGATAAATGGGCAACATTTAGTTTCAATGAAAATCAATAAAAAAATATGTATTCCTAAATTTTCTTTTATAATGTAAATTATATATTCTTTACTTTTTTAATAATAAAATAACTTTATCATTAAAAAAAATCGTATTCCTTTTTTCTTGCATTATATTCATACAAAATATATGAGGACGCAATTGTGCCGATGACGCTGTTATGGTTGCAAACCTCGACTCGACCCCCTATCTCGGAAGGGGGTAGAAATATTTTTCTGAAATTTGGTCTATATAATCTCGACCAAAAACTTAGAGATGTCGCAAAACTTCAGCCCTCCACGGCTTCTCGAATAAAAGTTATCGCAAATTTAAAAATGCGAAAGTTACAATTGTACCTATGCCGCCTGACGAGGGTTAATAAAACTAGTAATTCAATTTTAAGTTAAACGTACGAAACTATTACAATTTTGCTAGTTAGAATTAATTGACAATTCATCGAACTCCGAAATATAAAATGTCCCTTGTTTAATAAGTATGTAGTTCTATGATGTTTATACATATGATTAAAGACATTTGGATTCACATTTCTATCCAAGTTTGTCAACATTATCTCTTACAAAATATAAACAGCATTAGTAATCAGAACAAGCATGTGACCAGCAGCAGTATCTGATGATACATATCGTACGAGTGTTAAGTATCAAAATAATAAGTACCTACTTCAGAAGTACATGAGATGCAATATTTCTTCTATTAAGTACCTACCACTCGATCCGATCGAATCGAACTTTAGGTACCGAATTTCTTTGTTAGGGTTTCATATCGAGCTTGCTCGAACGCAATTTACTTTAGCGCTGAGACACCAAAAAAAAAGTTTCAAAGTTTCCCAAAATTATTTACTACGTATTGAATTTTTTTATACGCTCGAAAATGATGTGACCTATATCACACTGGGCGCTAAAGATTTAATCTGCTATGCATCTAGTATTACAAATAATTTCATCAACGCACTGCGTAATACAGCGTTATAATACTTATAATTGTTTCACGAGGCACGACAACGATTTCGTAACGTGCTCGAAGCGTAACGATGTCAAGTTCGACTTCTGTTTCACGCCGCGTTCGGGGTCAATCCCACGTAAACGCGAGGGGGTACAATAACCTGTTGTGCACTGTGGACGTCGCCAAACTCTGATCTCCGATCTTCACGGGTAACGAGCAGGCTAGAGATCAGAAAATCTTCCCGGCCGTTCGGTTAAAGTCGCACCATGACGGGGCCCTCGATCGTGCCGGCTCAACCGGCACTTCCGGCCCGCGTACCTGGACGGCCGGAAACGTGCTCCTCCCCCTTACATCCTGAGGATCTGCACCTTGTTTCACCAATAACGACGACCCGCATTTCCAACTTTCTTTTTATCCGGTGTCTGTGTCGCCTCCGGTAAAAATTAACACTTCCAGTGGGCGCGAGCTTTGGCGAAATACCGTTTCGAATCGCTCGCTTCTGCCGAAAAACTTTTGTCCAGCTCGCTTCGGTTCGAACACATGCAGACACTAATGGAAATTTAAATGCCTATGCTCTCTATTAGATTCCCACGAGGGTACTGCGACAGTTGGGCAAAATTTTTATTGAAATAAAAATTTCGAATAGCGAATAAAAGTGGAAAAAATTACTCGTCGTGTGTCGAATAAAGTTAACGCGGGTTTAAAATGAACTTTATTCGTCGAATAATCTAAAGACAAAGTAGCTTTTATTCGATCCGTTATTTAAATAATTTTTTATTCAGTTAATGCCCAACTCTGCGCACTGCCAATGGGTGGACGAGGATCCTGCGATGCAAATAAGCTCAAATAGGCACCTAGATCATTCAAGACTATTTTCAATTATACGTAACTGGAATCACTTCTGAATTCCGTAGATCAATTTTATTGTAGTAACATTCGAATACTCTGAGACGATGCTGTCAATGCTGTTCAGAATATATCCGCGTGGAAACATGCCGAAGCCTTGCAAAGGGTGGAAATCTTTCGGTGTGGAAACACGACGAGTTCGCTCAAAGTGTTAAATGGATTTTGTAATCTGCTAATTGCCTTCGGTTGTTACAAGAACTCTAATATTTTCTGTTTTTAATTTGCGTTTATCGTAGCAGTAACTGCTTACTGACAGGCTGTGAGCGACAGGTCTTAAAGAAGGTGTATTATTTGCTTAATTTTAAAAGCTGCAGAAAATTACAAATGTTCTCTGGAGCTTTGAAATTTTCTTTTTATTTAGATTTTACTCTACATTGGGTATGCTCATGAGCGAATCTAGGGCAATCCGGTATTATGTTTAACGGTAAAGTGTTTGTGACAGAATTCGTAAAGTGAACTTAAGAGATGTATGTACGTGGCGTCAGTGAGTCTTATGAAAATTCTAGTTAATCCTACCACTGCTTTCCTGGAAAGTTTAATGATTACTTTTCTATGAAAACAAATTTTCTAACATTTCTTGACTGTGCCTATAATAATCTTTTCCAATCTTCATTCAAATTGGTTTTCGAGCATGCTATTATAGTAGTAGATATCTCCCTGATAGTTCACACGAAGATTTCCTTCTTAATTTTCGCTTGGTTGCTTTTTAAACTGTTCAAGCTGCTAATTTGTTGCCATTGATACCTGTACGTGCCGCGATCCAATTAAAATGGAAGTTAATTTCAACAAAATTTACGAAAAATTTAGCTCCTCCAACTTCAATTTTTAACCTAATGAATTAAAATGGAATTTAATTTCATCAAAATTTGTGAAAAATTTAACTCCTCCAACTAGAAATTTTAACGTAATTCATTACAGACGAATTTTATTTCAACAAAATTTGTGAAAAATTTAGCTCTTTCAATTAGAAATTTCAATCTAATGAATTAAAATAGAATTTAGTTTCAACAAGATTTACGAAAAATTCTCCCGCCCTCTAGAAATTTTATAGTAATGAATTAAAATATTGTTGCATATGTTTCTATAGTAATTGTTACTAATCCTTCCTAAAATGTAGGTAAGTGTATTTAACTTGACAGAAGCACTTTCTGGGTCGCAAAATATAATGCATTTTTGTTCACTCTTATGGAAAATAAATCTGAGGGCCAGTCAGATGGCTGTCAATTCACCAAAAAGAACTCAACAACTATCTCGAAAAATTTAAAAAGTTTTGCAACTGAAATAAATTTCGATCATTTCTTATTTTTCATCGTATATTTCTCACTCGTAATTCAATCATTTTATTCTTCTTTTTTCTTCCTTTTTTACTTTTGGCAATTGGTAGTATTGAAGTGAAATAATATACGATTTCGTTGTTACCGATGTTGTGCAGTTTAAAATATTGAAACGTATTTGATACACATTATTGCGAAGTGGCATAAAAATTGAAATATTTTACGATTCAGTAACGTGAAGAAAACTGTAAATGACACAATTAATAGCTAAGTATGTTTTTTTTCATCTTCTTCAAGTAGATACAACATTTTAATTCTACGTGTTGAAATAAATAAGAATGCGGTGCTTTATTAACACTTACTTGCTAAATCTCCTTTTATATTGTGAACATTTACGCAGAAATCACTAATTTCTTCTTCTAACGTTTATATACATATTTCTCTGCATATGTGACAAAATTTATTTGAACTTGCGTGAAGACATTGAAAACGAAGGTGAATGATGAAAAAAAACTTTTATAGTAGTTCAGATTTAAAAAAAAAAAGAACAGAAATTTGTTGTTTTCTTATAACGACAAAATATATACTACTTAATATTGCTTATAAAATAAATGTGATCCTTGATACTCTCTGACTTTTATTTCGTAAAGGTAAATTGGTCGATAAGTGAAACAGAGATCGCAAAGTCAGATACCTGAATTTACTGCAACTAATAGAGAAGATTTCATACTAACCGGCATTTTCCTACTGTCGGTAAGTTACCTTTAACACCCGTGTTTATCTGCGTTTACTTCATCTATGTGCTGTACAGAATCCTGCTATACCGGTAAATAGTAAGTTCTTGGTCTATCAAACAGACTTTCAGGAGCAGGCAGCAGGGACATTCGCGAATTCAAGTTTCTCACGATGTCGCCGCCACGTGTTGCACACATGATTACGAAAATCACATTTGGATGCCAGATGAGGAACTGGCAGAAAAAGATAGGATGCACTACACATTTTGTCTCGGTATAAAAACCAGCATCTACATAACATCTTTGAGGCTGCATAAATATATATGGTGTTTCAAAGAAATTGATTAAATCTTTGAATGTGAGCTGTCACATATCTGCTTTGAACGAAGAAAACAAATTCAGATAAATGTTAGTGGAGGGACGCTTACTTGCGAAATTATTATAAAATAACATGAGTGAAAAACTTCTCTGAATATTGAATGAATAATGAAAAATGATTACATTCTCAAACCATTGAAAATGGCGTAGAACCTCCAGTATCCGAACGTTATCCGAACACTTAGATATTTTCTTTCATGATTAGATATGTAGTATTAGGGTCGCCCTTAGTTATACGAGTCGATTTTTTTTGTATTTCTTGCCTCTCACACCTCAGAACGGTGCCATTTGATAAAAAAATACTCCCTGCAAAAATTTATTACAATCGGACAACAGAAAATAGTGCCGACCAGGCCTAAAGTTTAGAATTCATCAATAGTTTGGATTTAAAGAATTTCTCAAAAATGGTAAGCCCTATCGAAATTGTGTTGAAACAATATTAAAAGAGCATTCAATTTTCTACAATTACTGTATATATAATTTTTTCGTGCTTCCAACCATTTTTTAGATGATAGCGTTTGAATATAGAGTGGTCAGCACTACGCACGTGTAGACAATATGTCACACCGTACAAGTGGGACGCGTGAAGTGCCGAACTCTCTATATTCAAACGCTATTATTTAGAAAATGGTTGAAAGTACGAAAAACTTATATATACAGTAATTGTAGAAAATTGAATGTTCTTTTAATATTATTTGAACAAAATTTCGATAGAGCTAACCATTTTTTAAAAATTCTTCAAATTCAAACTATTAATGAATTCTAAACATTAAGGCCTGTTGTCCGATTGCAATAATCTTTTTCAGGGACTATTTATTTATGAAATGGAACCATGTTAGGGGGTGAGAGCAAAAGAAATAGCAAGTTGAAAACTTATTTTCAATATGGCCCTTAGGCCACCCTAATGTAGTATATGTATACCTATGCCCTTTATTAGCGAAGCAGATACCAAAGTAGCAGTAAACAGGCACATTTCAGTATCTTTCGATTCATTTACCCTCTATTTGCTAAGAATTCTTGTAGGTAGTCAACCTTCACCCAGTATTAGGAAAGAAAAGGGTAGAATAACTCATTTATCACAGTTGGCTATCAATAGTTCCACACCCATTACCAAAATTCTTCGACCTTTGTCCTCCCATGGCGTGATGCTCCCTCTCGTCCATCAACGACCCAAAAATACCCATCGAAAGACGGCTCTTTGGTTCTCGCGAAATCATCTACCCGGCGCATTTGCGGTATCGGTAGCAAACAAAAAGAAGCCGACACCGGTTGGTTAGTAATCGATAGCCATGACGCGAAGAGACGGTAGACAGCAGGATGAATGAATCCCGCGGCTGCTTCCGGCTACGTCGACCCTCGATTTGGAACAGTTTAGCACGTGACTGGCACGATTCACCCTTCGAGGCCGGTGGACCGAACATTTTATATACACCGCGCGGAGAGACAGACGAGCGAACAATCCTGATTGAAATTCAAGCGGTGCGTGTCCAAACGATTCGTTCCAAAGGTTTTTGCTACTCGCACCGTGGCTGATGATGTTCATTTATCTTCGAGTCGTTCGCGATAGACAGATTGAGATTCCGGCTGCGTGTGGACCACGCGGGGGCAAGTGAACCCACAAATAGAAATCTAGCTCGCGTTTGAAACAACTGTTTAAGTTTATTTTTTAACCCACTCCTGGCGAATGCAGGACCCATCCGAATTTTTCAGTTACGATAGGCATTACGCATTTCGTAATAAAATTTCAAACTGCTATGAACATCGTGACTAAAAAATTGTAAGTTAACATTATTTTTAATCACTGTTATTTCTACGATTAAAAGTGAAAGATCATGTCAAACTAGCGCAGATTGTTAAAAATAATCTTTGTTTATTACACTTTGCAGCATTGAAAATTTACAAAGATGAAAAACTGCAAAATTGTTCCGAACATAAGTTTCTAAAACTCAGCAATAATCTAAAGAAACTATTATCCGAACTGGGTATGTACCTACTTACGAATGACTTCGGATAACTGAAATTTTATTGTGCTCCGTTTAATAACCTTGTGCAAGACTTTATAAAAATTATCAAAAGTTATCATCAAATTAGATTTGACATAAATAATTTAGGGCAAATACAGAGGCATAATAATCAATTATAATTAATTACATGCTTTTATGAGGCCCTCAACTAGTGATTACGATAATTAGTAAAAACTATATACTCGCGATGATTCTGTAAAGGGGTGTGTGACAGTATTTGTGAGGTATACGGGTGCCTGTATGGTGTTAACTCCCCAATTCCCTTACTTGTGCCCCTTAATACTTTCAGAAAGCGTAGATTCGATTTGATTGAGTACAACCAGAATAGTTGAACCTGTTTCTTACCTGAGAGAAGTACGGTGGCAGGACGCATCGTTGATCATCGAGGCGCGAACTCTGCACCCTCTCGAGTAACTCGAATAAATCTTGCGTGGTGCTCTACAACAGAAGAGCGTAGTATTGTTTTGTTGTTCAAACTGTGCTTCGAGCTAAAGAAGTTACAGTTTTATAAATTTTATAAATTCTGTCTGAATCGTTACAAGCACAAGTGTTTGAATGAAAAAGCAAAATTCAGTACACGCAGAGTTGGATACACCTGGTGTATGCATGTGCTACACATGATGAGTCTGCCAAAGAATTGTTGGCACAATAGCTCCAGAGCAATGGGACGGAAATATTGCCAATCTGCGGAATAATTGCAGCAAGCTAAATTTTTGCATAGGCCTTTGTTTCATTGAAATAATATGTCAAAAGCTCCCATCGACGTGACCGCCCCTAAAAATTGTACAGAGGGTCGAAGATAAAAAAGAACGGTTTTTAACAAATGGTTACTCGTAGGAAAAAAAAACTCATAGGTACAACCATTTTTGTAGAGAATTTGTTAAGCTACAAATTTCATAATAATTATTTTTGTCGTAACTTTTGACATATTGTTTAAAACAGTGTTTCCCAACGAGGGCGCTCAGGAGATTTGGAGGAGCGCTGCTGATTCTAGAGGCATTACTTGCTTTAAAGGCACAATAATTGTTCTTAAATGGCCCCAGGCCTTATTCTTTAATCATCCATAACTCGAAACCTAAGATATATATGTAGCACATATGTTCACATGACGTTTTTACATATATTAATGTGTAGATTTCTGCTTTACCCCCTCGAGTATTGACAAGCATTTATAAATCACCCTGTATAATTCATTGCTACCCCCACCCCTTGCTAAGAATTCAACTACACTATTGCCTGAAACTAATAAGGCGCAGCTGCTAAAATGAATCATTCAACAATCTATCAATAAAAAATTTAATTTTCGCAGTTATATTTTATTTATATGCAGAAAGGTGTTTCTAACGCGTTGGTGAGATTTTCGTAGTGAAAATATACGAAATATTCCCCGAATATTCCCTGAATAATTCCCACCGGTGTTATGAGAAAAAATATAAAAATCCTCTACACGCATGGCTGCGGTAGCGTTCCCGGCTGGCGGTAATAGATGAGCCAAGGGTCATACGCTGTTATTCTATCTCCCGTCTATTCTGCTCGTCGAACAACGCGAGCGCGAACTGACACAAATGCAAGATAATTTGGGTTAATTTCCGGAATAAACACGGTGTCACATCCCATTAAAATATTATTGCTGTCCCCGTTCCGTTATTCAACAGGGATACATTGTCGCATTATTTTCATTACAATTACCAGAAACTATCGATGAAAAAGCCGCGTGCATGCAACCTATTTGTCTCGAAATGCATTTGATTCCTTAAACGAAATGCAATTTATGTATTTTTCCATAATTTTCTACGTGTAGAGTAGTTAGTTTCTTACTTTTATTTTTTCCGGGTTGGCATCTTGAACATCCTGCCTTTCATCCTCGACAGTGCTGCGTCGGGATTCAGACTCGCAGTAGACAGACTGCTCGAGCTGTTGTCTCCTGAGAAAATAAAAATTCGCTATTAAATAATGTTTAATATATTGCAATATGAAAAAGCAATATCAAAAATACATTTAGTTATATAAAATTCAATAATCATTCATCTGTACCTACTTCACTTAAAATTCATAAATATGAGATAGGGATTACTTCATACGAATAAAAAATATTTATTGTAGCTGAAAGTAAACAATAGCTAAACGTAAGTAGCAACTCAGCGTTTATAAATAACGAAGCCACGTTTATAAGGTAAATTTTATAAAGTCAGATTTTTCTGAACAAGGTATGTAGCTGGGTGGAAAGAAACAGAGTTGCCAGATCAGATTACTGGCTCAGGATTCTAATCCTGATCTTCCCTTGTCGAACAGATGTTCTATATACCCAATTGAGCTGCCGGCCATGTTCTTCTTAGATGTATAATACCTATTCGACCTGACTATCAGGTACTATTATCAGTACAATTAAAACTTCAAAAGTAATGAACAACTTGCAAAACCATAAGAAATTTGAATTTTAAAAGCTACTATATTCCATTAGGAAGAAACAGCAGTGAACGACTTTACGTTTAAAAATTATCATAGATTTCATTTTTACGTAGGATATTTCATATCACGATCTCCATTTTACAAGAATTATTTGTTATTTGTTCATTACGTATTTAATCTTTTAATCTTAATATACAAAACAGAAAGTTTCCATATGTTTGTATGTTCGTCTGTCGCCTAAAAATTTTCGAACTATAAATTCTGGGAATTCATTATGCCTGACTAATTCAGAAGAATGTTATTTACACAAAAAATATATATTTTTTTTTATAAAATAAGAATCTAAATTACGGGCGAAGCCGAAAATAGTATATCCCATATTCTATTCATTCTATGAACTGGATCTAACCGAGTTCTATTCTACTTCCGACGTTATTCGTCATTCCTTATCTCCATGCATCAAATGATTTAGGGAATGGACCATACTGTTAAGTGTTGGAGAGCAGATGGGCCGGAACATCGAGTTAAAGACTTTTCCCGACGGTTCTCGAAAAAGTCGTGAAGATTGCCTAATTCGAGCCTCCCCCCTACGAAGACGCGACTGTCTGACTTGTGAAACAAATGTGCATCTGGCAGCAGCTGCAGACTTTTCGGCCAACAACGATGACCGTCACATCTTGCTGTTTCACTTCTCTCTATGCTCGATTATGATACGTAACATTTTAACTACCGACGATACATACGGAGTATATTGTGAATTTTTTAATTTGCTTGTTTTAAATTTGTTAAATATTATTTAAAAGATTTCCTCTCCAACAATTTTAAATTGAACGGTGTAAAAATGAACAGATGTACGATATTCTGGTCCTCCTGTAGCATTCTGCGTTCAACGCCACAAATTTTGTTATCAAAAAGATTATAAAATTTCAACTGAAAGCAATGCAGGGGTTGCTGAATTTATTTCGACGTCAGCTATTATTCAGTCATTCGGAATATACTTAAGTAGTCTTTAAAAAATAAATCGTGCAATTAAAATTTCGACATCTGCAAGAATAAACATTTCATCTTATTCAACGAATTTGCCTTCCACAACCAAACAAATTCTTCCTCTTAGACATATTCGAGTAATTATAATAACGCAATTACTTTGTGCCCCAATAGCACGACTCGGATGTACTGGTAATTATGAAAGTGGCTTACATACGTTCCATTCTTCCAGGTTTTTTATTTAGGACACTTTCATCACTTAAACGTGGGTTTTTTTTATTGAAAAATTTGCATTTTATAGGTAAAATGTTACGTACAATATTAAATTAGGCCTGTAAAAATATGAGTTTAAAATTTTCTTATGTCCACCACGATAATGCAAATTAATATCTTTACTTAGGTATTCCTGCTGTTTTTGTTTTTGTAAGGTGTCGCTTCAAGGAAACAGCGTAAGTCAGAAACATTGTCGAAATACTTCTCTCTTTTCCTTCATATTGTTCTGCGCTTATATGTTGCTATACACAAGCATGTATGCAGTTATTCACAATTAAATGCGAATTGCTACTTTAAATGGAGATTCATGCCGATGTGCTTTTTAAATTCTACCACGATATTTTGTCACAATTCCCTGTAATGTTGAAAGCATGCCAGTGCAGTCTAGATATGTAGGTAAAAGTAGAATCGATCTTTCTATTCTTGTTTCTAAACACTTGTTAGTACTGACTTTTCAATTTTCAGTGAGCTACATATTTCCAAGCTAGACTTTTCATCTCCTAGATGAAAATGATACGTTAACAATTTTTTAAACAACGTCGTATATATATATATATATATAACCACACAAAAATATTTAACGTCAGTAGATGCATTATTGAAGTAATTAGAAATGCGTTTAATTGGAGCAATATAAGTAAATTTTGAAATATTTACTGTATATTAAAAAAACTAGACTTTTATTTTTCAAACACATGCTTTTACTAACGTGGGAGAGCAAAAGAACTGTTATTATTACACAAGTGAGCAGGCAAAACCAAAATAATACATGGGGGGGGGGGGGTGGAAGAGATCATTACTTGTCAATATATTGTTTCTTCCAAGTAATTATAAAAAAGATGAAACACATTATTCTTTTGAAAATTAGAAACCCATACAATAAATAAAGAATTATTATACACAAGTCATATGAAAATCTGTAACAGTGTTTCCCAAACTTTTTTGAATCGTGATCCCCTGTTATAATTTCAATAATTATTATTTCATAAATTTAATAAAGTAAAGAACACGCATTAAAAATAGGTACTTCAGAGTATAATTCTAACTTAATAATATTAAAAAATATACCGCTATAGCCCCCCAGAAAGCACTTCGCGACCCGCAGGTTGGGAATCACTGATCTACAATATCAGCAGAAGGCATCGAAATTTACACATCCACAAGTGACCCAAAGCAATTTGCAATTTAATGTAATGAAAATAGGTAGTAGAACTTCTGTGGCTGTACCAGTTATTCTAATAGAAAATTAAAGCTGAACACAAATTCGTAATGTGATTGTCGCGGCATATTTAAATTAATGAAGAAGAAACGTACATTCACCGTGGACTACCATGCATTGAAAAGTGACAAACTTAATTAACAGATATTGCTTACTAACAGATATAGTGACAAACTTAATTAACAGATATTAAGAATCTGCTTAAAAGTCTTTCGTCTCGCGTTTTAATTTTGCTTCTAACGAGAATCGAGTTCAGGTAATTTCAAAAGAGAATACACACCGGACATACCTTAATGAAGTTACACCATCTAATTCAAAGCTTTGGTAAATGATTGCGCGTTAATTAAATTATGTAATTAATTATTTCTACATAAAATGACTTTACACGCAAAAGGTTTTAGCGATTATAATCTGATCTGTACTGTGTCAGCTTGTAAAGCATGCAATAAAGTGAGCAAAAAATGTCTACATCAATCATTTTTATATTCTCATATGCAGTGCATGTCAGATTGAGGGCTGTAAACTGCATACATAAGATGTAACGACAACATCCTTCTTTAATATTTTCAAACTCGCTGAAATCTTTCATACAATATGCGTCACCACTACCAGACCACATAGGTACCAACAGAAGACAAGACTGACAACTCGCTCATTCCTTTCTAAATTGGACGTCTACAATATACAAGTATATCAATTTTATACAGATTTTTAAAATTTTTTTCATATCTTATTCTTTATTCTAATGTTTTAACTTTTACCGATTTCTCCATGTTTTGCCCAGCAAAGAATATACGACTAAAAATATTCTTTACTGAGAATGTATCATAATGTGAGTTCAAATATGTATGTTAATGTTAACACATTTTGGCTTAGAAGTCATTCTTACTTAATACTTCTCAAACGATGCATTTCCAGTTGTAAGGAAATATTTATTATTTTAAAAGTAGAATCGATACTGGTCTCGATATTTTCATTGCGTCAGTTATAATTTCCTTACGCGAAATTTAGAAAAACATTTTACACGGATGTACCTACTTTCAAAAGAACTACTCGTAAAGGACGACTTGTTATGTCACTTCACATCCTGCAAAGCCCTTACATCTGTACAAATTACTTTTCGTTTCACTATGCATACATATATTTCAATTTGAATATTTCATATTGCTCGAGCAAATGGAGCAAATTGACAGGTCTGCCCTCAAAGGTAAAGATACTTTCAGCGATTCGTTGCACCAACCTGCACCTTTAGTGTGATTTCAACATTTTTTTATTAACAAGACAAATACATTTACGTGTTTTTACAAAATTATATAAAAAAATGCTTTATATTTCATGATATGTTCACTGTATATGATTTTTAGTAGTTAATAAGTATTGAGGTACCTCTTAGTAAAGAAAGATGGGAGTTATTGCTTTAAAATTTACGGTAGGTATAGGTTTATATGTTAAAAAATATTTCAACAGGTAGGTATGTATATTATATAAAATTTGAATTTTGTGGTAAGAAATGTTTCATATAGTTCCTTGCAGTATTTCTTGAATGTAATATGTATAACTTACAGCACGGTCCAATGGTCTGAATCGAATACCTATTGAATGGGACTTGATAAATAACCTTACTATCCTTTTCGCCACTAACCCTAGAATTGCACGCTATATAAACGTAAACATAAATCGTACATTGGAATTTATGTACAGTTGGGAATTTATCTATTCGTAACAAACAATTTTCGCGCTTATGACGCATTTAAAAACGCGAAGAAAATTTTTTCTTACAAATATAATTTAGATTTGTACTTCTCTTTCTAAAAAATTTGACTACCTTCTTCCTCTTGCTAAATGTATTATTTAATTATTACTAGAGCTTTTAACAACTGTTACTAAATATTTCTGTGGACATCTTTTGACCTTATTTCTATTGTAACTAAGATTTTCAATGGAAGAAATAATATACAAAGTAGGCAGACTGGTATACTGGACACAAATATTGCTAATTTTAGGTTTTCAAGAAAAATTAAATTTTTGCAGATCTGAATATACTATTTATTTTTTAAAATACTTTGGATACTTGATAATTAGCTTGGAATTTCGATAAAGGAAAAATACCTACTTATAGATCTCAAAAACATTGGTTTTATTAACGGGTAACGTCAGGATTATAGGCTAAAAGTGGTTATGATTTTTGCAAAATATTGAAAACTCTTTTAATAATTAACATTTCTATAAGAAATTTTCTAGAAAAATAGAATTGTTTTCAAATGTTCGCCATTCCTTCAAAAATCAATATCTCTTCGTAATTTTGGGTACTCCGCTAGTATTTAGTTGTAGATGACAAAACATTTTATATGATTGTTCTAGGTCCAACGGTGTGGTCGTGAAAAATTCCACCGCGGAATCAATCAAATGAAAAATACGTATTGACACTGTGGCTATTGTGTCGCTATTTTTTATTAAAAAAAATCTGAAAAAATGTTTCATTTGTTCTTATTTTTATATATCATAAGAACCTTATGTGACATTTTTAATAAAGTCCATCAATTTCTCTAAAATCACCACCAAAGTTATCCTACCATTTTTGGCCTATAATTGTGGCGCTACCCCTTAAGGAAAAATATATTGTTAGTACTTTATTACTCTTTTAGCAGAGCACAGTTTATTGCCTACCGAACGTAACAAGATTACCTTGCAGCGATTGGGGATTAAGTCTAAAGACTTTTCTGCAATCCTGCAAGTTATCAGCCAGATGTTTTCAATTACTTTATAGCACGTAGGAAAATGCCCACAGTCATAAACCAGTAATAAACCGTGGCCCGCTAACGATCCGTTTAGGATTTAGGGCATCATGCAGATGGATACATTGTGGACTCGCGCCCGGGGAATACCGGAAGTCTGGTTGGATTTTTTGTAGGCATATTTTCCCATCTCTGCGCCTACGATTTGCGACGGAGTTTTGTCGCAATTAATTATACATATTCAAGACTGTCGCACAAAATTCCACCTCCAAACGGATACGCCTTGCAGCAAAACAATATACAAGTACCGCGTTCTGAGTTTTGTTTTGAGTTATCATTCTCGTATTTTTGAATCCTTTACACTTTTGAGTGATAATTGTACATTTGTAATACTCATACAATCATGATCTAATAATCTTTTTCTAGAAATGTAAATTCTGATATGACAAATTTGTAGTTTGCGAATAGCGATTTTCACGGTTGTGGAAAAAAACGATGTTATTTTCGCAATAAATCCCCTTTGGAGGTCGTAAAGGCGCGACATTTGAACTCGAAAATTGCTTTTGGGATGCGATATACCCTGCGTCACCACGACGGGTTAAAAACAGTTATCTGAAAATTTAAAATCAATAACTAAGGATTTAAAGCCCAAGACTAGCCTATGCAACAGGAAGATTACAAATCAATGGTAAAGAATACCAAGTTGTCTATTAAACAGGTGTTAAAAATTAATAATTTCTAGAAAGTAGTCTAACTGTGCCTGGCCTTAAATATTCCAAGTGTGTGAAGAAAACTCACAGGAAAAAAGTTTGAGGGTTAAAGAAATAAAAAACTACTGTGAATGAAATTTTGTTACTATATCCATCGAAAAAGTTATGTATCGTCTCATCTAATTTGTCCTATAACATCACTCAACTGTTACAATTTCTTAAAAAATACCAGAAAACTGTATGGACAACTTAACTACGAGTAATTTACGTGGTTCCGACTCGACCGTATTTCATTTTTTAATTATCAGCTTTGTTATTAAAGTAATTTAAAAACAAGCTTCATATTCGAAACTAAACATTCCCAGGTATCTAACTGGATTTTCATATATTGAGTATTTCTCCCATCTCACGAATCAGTTGTTAAATTTTATTTGCGGGCATGAAACCGAAGGAAATTGCACTGACTTGTTCCAACCGAAATGTCATGTTGCAAACGTCAACCCAATAGTTTAACCCACACTTGTACATACATTTAGCGATGGCAGCAATGTTTTATTATAATAAAATTGATTAATTTTCGCGTCCTGTCACTCCGGGCAATGCAATTTCTTTAAGCACAGCGCTTCGTTTCAAGAGACATTCGACTGTAAAGGGGGTCAGATAAACTATCGTTTGCTGCGGCTCTTCACCATCTCGCGCGGACAGAAAGACGCGAGGAAAGAATAATCGCGTCGTATACACCCTGGATTCGTGCAACTCAACCAGCCTCTCAGTTATTCGAGTACAATCGATCAAACCGTCTTCCACGGATCAATCGAACCCTCTTGGACGCGTTGCCGATATTTCGTAATGCCACCGCCACGGATAAAGGAAGACTTGTTCTCTGAGCCGCGGCGAAAGAGAGACTAGGCGACGTGACAGTAATTTAAATAATCGATCTGCAAAGGAGTTCCCTACCGATGTGTCTCGCGACTGTTTCTTATTTTCTTGGCGTATCAGTCGTTGCACAAAATAACTGTATCAAATAAATAAGATACACGCGACAATCGCACTTCATTATTTCACGTTCTATCGACTGCAGATTCTTTTCGCCGTGTTTATATTGTTCTCTTACATTCTCTGTTAGAGTTGTTTATTACATTTTTCGTATAAACAGCAATGTGCGTTCAACAGTTTTTTGTTCAGAATTTTTTTATAATATTTAGCTCTTTCATAAGTTGTATTTTCCTCTTAATCGCTATATTTAAGTACAATCTATTTTTATAAATCTGAAATTCTTAATAAAAAATTCTAAATTTTAAACTTTGCACTTGGACATCTTAAGTCATTTACATATTACTTTAAACAAAGTCATCAAGCACACTAAGCGGGAATAATTCGCATAATAAGACCAGAAATAATTTGAATAACGTTTCATTTCCATTAAAGATTAAAGTATCTACCAGATTTTTCAGATTCCCACACACTGACTTCCTCCGCTTTCCATTTATTAGAATGGCATAAACGTAATATTAATTATTCAATATAAATTAAACATTTGAATTTGTAAATTTGTAAGAGTAAATTTATATAAACAGAAGCAAATTCAAAAGATTTTACTATTTAACTAACCCAACATCAGTCAACCAAATTCGGTTAAACAATGCTAAGTTACTTCCCAAATAATGCTATAAATTATTGCATGTACTCAGTAAACTACCCAGAAGATGCAATATGCGACACTGAAAAGTTGTCTGTAGTAGGTAAATTTCCAATTAAGTTTAGCCTAATTTTGCCTTAAGTTCAACAGCGCAAAACGGAGCAAACAAAGAAATCAATATAACGATGAATAATTAACCGTTTCCAGTTCAAATGAAAAAATTGCAGAATTCTAAACGAATTTTCGATTTTGCATTTAGGTACTCAGAGCATCAAATACATTCGCATACATAATATAGGCAGGTAGGTAAGTACACATGAGACATATAAATAGACACCAGTTTAAATGTTAAATTTTTACCTTCCAACAAACCAAACTAGTGATAACAAAGACTTTGGAAGCAATACCACCCAGTAAGATCGGAGACTATAAAAGCGTAAAAGTCCCAATGGTTCATCGATCAGGTCGGTACCTACGAATTGTCATCCTCCTCGAGTAGTTTACCAAGTACCTTCGAAGATGTTGTAACGAAGCAATTTGTGTGAAAGGTTTATTGATCAGATTTCCATGGAGGATTCCGAGATTCGATAACAACGCGGCCACGTAACTAGCGATTGGTCGTTGCGAAAGAAGATCGAACGGGCGAGAAAGCGGACAGCCAGCCGGTCTGCCTCGACAAGGCAAATCGGCGGGCTTCTAAAACGAACTGCAATCTTTCTGCGACTGGCATTTATCGTCGTATCTGTCGATAATCGCGCATTCCTCTTCGCCGTGCGCCATAAAGGACCCGATGGCGCGGCTCGAGTCGCGGGGTGTCGCTCCATAGCTGGCTCGCTTCGCGCAATCGGACGTTTCCAAAAAACAACTACGGGGAAAGTAAACGCCCCGGTAGTTATTTCGCCGCGATAGGAATACCTTTTCCCCTGTCCTCTGAGGCGAACAAGGTGCTCAGGACACGGCCACCTCTCTTATTCACGCTCGTCCTCCACTTTAATTCGCCCCGAGCGTTAAAATCTTGGACTATGGTGCAGAGAGTTTCAGGAATTCAATTTGGCAGAGAAAATAGAATAGTCTTTATAAATGAAGGCTCGTATAGATATTGCTTCTGGGATGCTTAGTTCTTGGTAAAAAGTTTCTTTTATATTTTTGTAATAGAAACGGCCAGTTTTGTAGTTTCATTTGCACCATCATTCGTGAAGTGAAGAAAGAGAGGGAAAGGATATGAAATATGACATCAGGATGAATTTCAGTCTAACTGAAAATGTGAATGAGAGTAATTCATTAGGCATAATTATCCCGAGGTCGTTTATTAATAGCTGTCACGCTGAGTTCTCGAAATATTCGTTACTCTACCTAGCTTTATGGCTTTATACCTAGCTGCAATTCTGAAGCTGTTGTACACACTCTCATTAAAGACCAAATTAAGTTACTGGAATAGATCTGTATATTGAGTTACCAATAATAAATTTATAAGTAGAGAGTTGTGGAAAAAAGTACCGGGAAAAATGATTTTATTTCTTCATTCCAGAAGTGTTAATATTAAGTGATCTTGAATAAACATAGTCTCGATATTTAACCGTATCTTGTATTGCAATATATGCGTCTGATAAATATAAAATCAGACTCTAACTTTATCACTCCATGCAATCCTCTGAATTTTTCCTTATAAGACTTCCCACAGTAATAAAAGGTTTCCAAACGATCAGATATGCTCACATATCAAGCACTAAAAAATTCCCAAAGAGTTTTTGAAAGGGAGTGCCAGTTTCATTCAGTGACAGTATGTAAATAGTTATGTTAAACAAACGTAAACATATAGGTTGTTACTTGTAACATAGAATATTATAATTAACATTATAACACAGGTGTTTCCAACAGAAATTATTTTAACTGTTGACATACCGAAAATCGCGAACGAAAATTGTTGACTTTTCCTTTACTTTAAAAGTTACTGGAATATTTTTACCGTTATAAGTGATACACCTTGCGAATTACGCATACAATTTCTTCTCCTATTTGGATTACCTATAATTCATTCTCCTATTTGGATTACCTACATGCTCCATTAGCTGCTCCCTTGAAAGCGGACGCAATCTTGTGCGAAAATAAAGATAAAGGATAATAAAAATATTCCATGCTGTTAATGATAATCTTCCGTTTTCACACGACATGCGAGGTACACAAGAAAGTAAGGCTATTTGCAGTCTATTTTCAGAGTCGATATTCGGCTGTACGTTCATACAACATTATTTAGCTTTTCATTTTAGTGAGCACTGTATAACTCAAAGTTCTCAAACACTTTTCCAACGAGGTGTATAAAATGCTCTTCTCGTAAATTTTCTTTTTCCCCCAGAAACAGTAGGAGTTGGGTGGTCCTTACTTGTTAGCTAACTGTCCCATCACTTATTGTTCTCTTACAGCGTCGGCTATTAATTGGGAAGCGTGAGCACTTAAGGAAATTGGTATGAGATTGTACAGAAAGGCATTGGTATCAATCTTGTTCCGCCAAAGCAAACTGCGATGTTTGCGAAATGTCGGGATCGAGTTCCTGGGAATGATGATCAGTCTCCAGGTGATAAGTTTTCGAGTCTATATTATCACGTAAATACAGAAGAAGTTTTTGATAAAGGGTTTCAAAGTTGAGCTGTTACCGCTCGTCCAAACGAGTACAAAAATCCTATAACTAATTTTTATTAAAGTATACACAATGATGGAGATAAGACTCATCGCTTTTAAATAGATCGCTATTAATATGTGTCACATATGGGCAAAAGTTTTATTTAACCCGGCGTTGGTAAGGTGGCGAAATGTAACAAGAGTAGTAAGGAGGGTCCCACAGACCCCGCAAATAATTTAGTGTATTATAAAAATCTATATCTCTAATTAATACGAGATTACGTAGTAGCGTGAAATTTTACAGAATAAAAATACAGATACATCAAATTAAATTTTTATTACCCAAAAATACTTATCTAATTCAACATCTTTAATACTCAACAAAAATATACTGTTCCTAGCTTATATAATGAACAAACTAAATAACGACTCATTGCCACGCAATGTTAAAAAGTTACACTCAATTTAAAATCTTTGGCGTCCTTGAGACCCCACCTTACCAACGCCGGGTTAAATAACAATTTCGAATAACGAATAAAAGTTAAAAAAATGATTCGTCATGTGTCGAATAAAGTTAAACCGGGTTAACTTCATTTGACGAATAAAAAAATTAACTCGTCGAATAATCTAAAGTTAAAGTAACTTTTATTCGATCCGTTATTTAAATAACTTTTCACTTACTTATGCCCAACTCTTGTACATATATGTTTACGAACCATACTACAACCGATTAGTTTCATAGAATTAAAGGTATGCCTTCTTAAGTAAACAAATACTATTTAAATTTGCCTTGAAATAGAAAAAAATCACATACGAAAAACACCTGCTATAAAAGTAGCACATAATGCATCTCCCATATCTGAATAAGTATTACTATTAAGACACAGACTTATGAACACCTTGTCACTCGTTTAAATGAGCATAACTAACTCGAAAAATTTCTAACCCTTTATTTGAAGATTCAAGTAAAATCAGCTGTTAATTTTCTGAAATCGTAAAAAGCTAAAAGAAACTGTGCAATTTATATTTATATAACTACTCGATCGTAGTGTCAGTACTACACTTTGACCAGATAAACTACTTGCTTAGGGCTGGCTAACGAAAAATACTTGCCCCGTTCGCCTACAAAGAAGCTCCCAGCTTCGTACGTCTCGAGAAAAGGTAGAAACAGAGAAAAGAGAAGCTTTCGCTCTTGTACGCGATGATGACTTAATTTCTCGAATTATACCGATTATAACGGGCGCGCGATACGCATCGGCACATAATGCTCGCATCTTATCGATGCAGAAGAGCTGTCGGCAATTAGCTTGGAATTACCGTGCGCCACTTACGCGAGATGGATGAACGGCAATGATCGCGTTTTCGATGTATGTAGCGCGGCCAACTCGTTGCCAGCGACATCGATCAAAACAAGCAGCAGTAATAACAGTCGTTAGTTGGATAGTGAAACTAATCAAAACGAGACGCAGGGTACAGTTACTCATCGTACTTATCGATCTATACAGCCACTCGGGATCATTGATATATCCAACTCAATTATCCACGCATTGTGTGCACAAAGTCGGGAGAGGTTTCAATTTTTAGTACCAAGTTCAGTCCGGTTAGAAAAATTCCATCGCTGGTCAGCTGCGGCAAAGCATACGGAGAACGGATAAGCACAATCGCTGACCTAAATAGCTATGATTTTTGTAAATTCGACAGTCGCTCGGGAACTCGAACTTGATTGATTATGACGATTTCTTTGGAGCATGCGCAACTTAGGCACGGGCAAGGAAGGAAGTGTTGGACAACGATTTTATCTGTTTTTCAATTTCTATGATATTAAACGATATATTGAATTGTAAATGGCGCGATTAATTTATTATGTTTCTTGTTGGAAAAAGGTTTTATGAGAGTTCAGGTTATCATAATTTTTATGAATTTCTTGAATCCCAGGATACTGTGCGTTTATGGCGGAGAAACGTCAATATTGACCATTTCCATTGCAATTTCAGAGAAATCGTTTCTACTTGCGGCGCTGTGGAGAAAGAAGAAAACTCTAGGGAAGGTGACTGCAGGTCAATGTGCAACTTGCGCTCGTAAAGCTTTTTTACTCTCTTTACACTAGCTGATCCAGTAGATATAGGCCACCTTTATGTCCTCTTTGGATTATTATCACAAGAAAAAATACATATAATTACAAAAGAATTCAGACCAAACACGACGTAGCAAAACATTTACATTGAAATCGGTCTCTTGATGTGATCAAGAGTATGAACTTCTTGTTAGTGGAATTATAATTGAATGATTTTATAAATATAGTTACATTCTGACGGACTTAGTGAAAATGATGGCATTGGATAATAGTGTTTGATACCAAGGCAATTATCTGAATTTAAAGTGTGAATTTTTTTAACAAAATAAATAAATCCTTACCCCTACTATTTTGCCCATTTGTTGTTTGTTGATTCGCGAATAAAATTGGTTTCTAATGAAATCACAATTAGAATATAATGAATATTTTGATTAGCAACGATGTGTAGTTAATTCATTTACTAATTTATTAGGTACGCATATTTATTTAAAATTTAAAAACAGAAAGTGAAAAATTTGAAAAAGTATTTTATACTCAAACTGCATACTACATACAATGCTAAACTCTGAATCTATGTGAAATAAAATTACCATCTGTGTTTACATTTGAAAAAATTTCTCGTTTTTAAATGTATTCACTGAAACAAATTTATATTTCGTTGAAATTTAGAAAAAGTTCGTATCCATATGTTCAGCTAATCAACATATAATGGTTAGTAATTGCGAAACACCTTGTGCACACAAAAGACTGGAATAATTGACACATTTTGTTCGCGTGAAAGTAATTTGTTTATTTCCAAATGAGCCGGAATCTCAAGGAGCCTGCACGCTATCGTACTGACTATCGATAATCGCACATTCCTTTTAGTCGGCTACCGTAAAAGATCAGCGTGCCTGGGCACCCGGGTATTTCGTGGCATGTTACTACGTTATGCGGTTGTAAATTAAATTATACTAGGCCAAATACTGAATCTTATCTTAGAACGATTTTCAGCTGAGTAAGGCGCCGTTCTCTTGCTGTCTTGATATACATACATTCATGCGTGAAGCTTAAACATTCTTTCGCTTCTGTCAGGCCAATTATTTCCTTTACTTTGAAAATTTGTAATTTAAAAATGCAACCTTAAATTAATATCGACGATGCTTGCTTATGGAATACTCAATTGTACTGTAATACTTAAATAATGTAGTACACAGTAAGAATATACCCTTTCTATGTTTACTAGAACTTAAAACTGAAGTTGAGCTCACTGTAATATTGATGTTTCTTTTAAACTTTGTGATATTGTATTATCTTTGATTTATTTCATCGTTCGATCATCCGTATCGTTTCTACAAGAAATGGCTGCTTTTGTGGCAAATAAGCCCAGAATTACAACCACGATATTGAACGGTCAACATCTAGTAACTCATGTCTAACTGCATTAAGGGGTGATTCTCGTGTAACAGCCCCCGAAATTAATAAATTTTGTTTTCTTCAAAAAACTATTGTTAATATTGCATTAAACTCTTTTGGGATATAAGGAGGCATCTTTAAACTTGTAGAATTTTTGTTTTCATGTCGATCCTTCTTATTATTTATTAATTATTATTGTGGAATCGTGTTAACTTCTGCGACGATGTTGGCGTCAGGTGTAGCACCTGTCATAGTCATCTGATTGCAAAAAGAAGAAATTTTTCTTAAAGTTAAATAATTTACACTGGCCCCTAGGCCTAAAATTTTAATTTAAGTTTTATTTATAACACTTTTTTCGTCGATATAAAGAATAATATGAAAAAATTGTCTAAGGAAAAAACTTTTTCTTTCAAACGCTATAACTCTTTCAATTTTTCATTTTGTTTTCTTTAAAGTGGACCAATCCCAGCGTAAACTATATAACTTTAAGAAACTTCTATCTTTTTTGCAATCAGAAGACTGCGATGGGTGCTACACATCCCACGAACAGGAGTTACATCGTCGAAGAGGTGGAAAAGATTCCACAATAATTAATAAATAATAAGAATCGACATGAAAAAAATATTTTCTGCAAGTTTAAAGATGCCTCCTTATACCCCAAAAGAGTTTACTCCACTATGATCAACAGTATTTTAAAAAAAATCTTAAATATCAGTTACTTTTGGGCCTGTTAGACGAGAATCCCCCCTTAAACCCTATACCTAACCATTTCGTAAATATATTTTCAGTCTTCATTCATTTAAAAATCTAACGCCGCTTGTATATTTTTCGTATGAAACAGTAATAATAGTAATAATAATAATTAAAGAAATCGCTATACTATACTATACACGACACAAGTGCTTGAACTTGAACCCTTATGACTACATAATATCGAAAATAAAATTCCTCAAATAATAGTTTTCGTGAATTTTCAATGTGATTCTTAATTTCAATTATGCAAAGTAACATTTAATAGTAAATATCGCTAGCAACATAAACATTCGAAGAATTTCTTTCACGTTCGTTGCCAATGAAACTCCATAATTACGATAAGCTACTGAATTTAAACTACATATTAAATGAAGGGATACAATCTACATACACGACAATTCAAAAAGCATGTTCTCCTATCAGTACACGTTCTCGGATTTCTGAAGAAGTTGAATACAATGCTAACGAAACGTTGGAGCGGTTTTCCGAAAAGCCATGGTTTACAGACAAAGCTTGCAACCTCGGCTTTAATTATGCCCAAAGCAGAGAAGAAGAAGGAGCACCTACGAGACACAACGAAACTACGAGACGACACCCGTTCCCATAGGAATCGGGTTTCCACGGGAGCTGCACGTGCAGCCGTCTCGTGAAATAAAAGGACGGGTCCAATTAAACGGGTTAATTTAATAAGCGTTTCGTGACGAGGCGGACAAGCCGAGTGGACGCTCCGGAACGAATAAAAAGAAAATTAACGCGCGCCAGCCTGACAATCAGCCTCCTAATAGATTTCTCATTTTCAAGCGCGTTCTGAAAACAATTGGAGCGGTACGGAACGCCATCGCCAACGGTTCGTTACGATTCTATAAATCGATCGCTGCCTCGAACAAGTATTTTATCTCGTGAAAGTTATCGCACGACCGTTTAAATTTACATGAACGCCACGAGTTTTATCAGTTTCGAGAAAATTCCTTTTTCCAGCGGTCGTGTCGAAAGTATGAAAACCACTCGCGGGTTTCGAGTTTCAATTAAAAAACCTGTCCTCTGCCGTTCCCTGTGTAGGCCAAACACAATCGAGACTCTAGTTTTTCTAACAAACGGCTCGCACCACCAGGCACCTTTGATACGCGAAACCATTTGATGCAGCTAGTGTACCTACCTCCTCTGAATTTTCTTTCCTGGAATTTTTGCTATTCTGTAGTTTAATTATCGTCGGACGTCAAGTGTTAACGTCATTGTAAAGATTTAGGCACCCTTTTAGGTGACAAACATTTTAAGTTTTTACACAAAAATCCGCGATTACAGGGAAAACGTGTATTTCAATCAATTTTAAAAAAACATTTAAGTAGTAAACTTTTACACAACATTTATAAGACACCAACAGGATTAAATTTATTCCCCATGAAATCAAAAAGATGAAGCAGATTTTTATTAGAAAGAGAATTAAATGAATGCTTCTTCTTAATAAATTATTTTAAGAGAATGTATATAATGCGCGTGACAATATTATTCCCGCAACTCAGATCGGAGTGCGATCGAACTTGTTGGTAATTAAACAGTTAATTTTCACATTCAATTACCGATATACACTTAAAAACCGTTTTCCTACGATCATTCTGTATTAGCTGAGAAAATTAGATTTGACCACATTTAAAACATCACTCTCATGCACATGACCCATCAGTAATTTTGCACAGATATTCTCCGTGTCTCTTAGAAATCGTACATCTGAAGAAATGAGAGTAAAACGTGCAGGCTGAATTCTTAGAAGAGAATCAATGACAGACACATTTATTAGATCTGAATCCCTGATATTCCTCGTTTCGTGACTTTTCAAGCGTTTGCAGCTCTTGTAGTACGTTAACGTGACGTGCAAAGTACTCAACTTCACCTAAAGAAGTTTCAATTCCTAAGAGGTCTTTCAGACTTGGTAGATTTCGATACTTCCAGATGTAGTAAACCATGCTTGGAAAGATTATTCTGTCGTTTCGCCAGTATTGCAACTAGTTTCGCCAGTATTGCAACTAGATCAGTGAATGGAGGCACTAATGCTCAGTGATCAGTGAAAATAAACACTGATATTCCCTAATTAGTATCAGCGTGTGCTCACATATCTGGCAAGGCTAATTATTTATGCCAGAACCGAAATGTGGTAACGTCCTTACAAAAGGAACCGGTTTACACCCTGAGGCATTCAACAATATCGACCGTACAAATTTCCGTGTCCTATTTCTTATAATATTGGACAGATAGAACGGATTATGATTATAGACCCTCCACTATCCGAATATCTACCTGATCACCCGAACATTTTCTATGATTAGGTATGTTGTATGACCCTATGCTCATTAATATCGAAATAGATACAGACGTAGTATGTACTTTCATTCTCCTATAATGGTAAAATTGAAAGCAAATTATCCGAACTTAATTTGAATATGTCGCGTGGGTATCTTTGGTTTTCGAGCGGAGGAGAAGGCCGCCAGGTATGGGGTTGTAAAGTTGAACCGAAGGTTTCGTGGCCTTGGTACGTGAAACCTCCCTTTTTCGTGACTCGGGGTTTTTCCCGGTTTTGCGCACGATACGCGTTTCCTTCGGAATCGGAAGGAGTGCGACCGTTGACCGGACTTTGGGTTGAGAGTGATCGACTAGAGCGGTAGTGTTTTTGTACGTTTGCTACTTTAACGTAGCATGTTGCGTGTTGCATCTTCTCTGATAAATATTGTTTTGTTGAGTTTACTTAGACGTCGATTTTATTATCACCCTCACGTCTCCCACCTCAAATACTTGATTCTATACCGATATACATATGTATAAATTTGAAGATATAGAGGTTGGTATCCAGTTATTTAAAATTATCATCGGTCACATTAGTATTCCCTTCCCTCCTATTTTGTACCGCTCAGTTTAAAATTAATCATTGGAACGTGTAACTTACTGTCAGCATTTATTAACACTCTTAAGGTGCAAATCGACGATGAGATTTTACATGAGACTTTTCCATCAGGAGATAAAAATCTCGGCAACAACTAAATATAAATAATGGAAATAGTCGCGAGAGATTAGATTTTTGAATGTATATCATGAAACTTGTCTCGGGAGAGTCTAATTTCATGAAATTACTAACAAAATAATTAAAAGATAATGAAATAATTGTCTCGCGAGATTACAGTCCTATGTGAGACCCGATATCTTTCTCTCATCGTGGATTTCCACCTTTAAAATGTAAACTTACATTATTTCTCTATTTCAGTCCCGTTATTTATACGTTCTAATTTCTCAGTTATCTTAAATAAGTTTCTATACGTGATCTGTTTTTCTCTTTCTCATTTTTATATACATTCCTTTCCCCCCGTGCACCATATACTAGTAAGTTTTCATATTAAGTTTTCATATTCTTACTATTATCAATTCGCTCGAAGGAATACAGCATAAGTTTTTACGTTTTATCGCTTATAAAATGGATCGGCCGATCCCCTATTTCTGTTACATATATGACACCTTTCTGACATCTCTGGGCATGCTTTTTCTCCAACACTACATCTTGTCACTTGTTACATATCTCCGTCTTCTGTTCATGTATATTTTATCTCTTACCAAAGGGTGCCTACCCGTATATAAATAAATAAATAAATTATTCCAAATATCATATTTTTAAATAGTATCCAATTTAAAAATGAATGAAATCCTCGTACTCTACTTAGCTGTTGCATTATACAATAACACCAGAATGCGAGGCGCGTGCACGTTCTAATTGTTAACGGAACCGTGCCAGGAAGAAAGTGGACGATCGAAAACACAAGCAAACAAATTGGATGAGTTTCATGCAACAGTTCCTTTATTACGAAAGTCGATTCGAGAAGATATTCCTCATTTATTCAGTATTTTGTTCTACTTTTGCATTTTGCATCTAATGCACGCGCCAAATAGAGATAGAACGCGAGGGGGGGGGGGCGGTTCAACGATGAGATTGACGTAACAGACAGATGCGTCCAGAGAGCACGCGTCCTAGCAATGTCACACATGAATATGTTAATCTTCTAATGTAATATCTCGTCCGTTAGTGATCTGTCTGCAGGCCACCTTGATGATGGATTACAAAGCTTCCGCGCGCTTTCTCTTCCTCCGTTCTCCTCATTTTTAACCGACATTAAAAAGGAGGAGGTTATAGATTCGACCCGTATGTATGTTTTATGTTTGCCCGCGCATAACTCCTCGGTATGTGGACCGGTTTTGATGATTTTTCTTTATTCGAAATAGGACGATGCTTCGGTGGTCCCATCTTACACTGCATCAATATTCGTTCGATACTTTTCCAGGACTGGTTAATTCAAACTTCGTCTCTTTACATAATTTGTATATCATGTACTCTTGCATTTTAGAATATTTCAGCGCGTTGAGATGTAGACCCCATATAACGAATTTGAGACATACTGTTTCTCACTTTTTCAAGTCACTTATTTTTGGAATCTTCCGTTTCTAGCAAACGGTCCTTTTTTTTAGAAGCAGCTGTTTTGGTAGAACTAATCCATATTTTTTCAAATCAATGCAGTTATATAACTTAAATGACTAAAAAATAAAACGTAAAAAATAAAAAAAATAAAATCGACTCAAAAAAATAGAAATGCACTAATAAGTAACAAATATTTTGTTCTTTATTTAATCTACGACTCCCAATTCTTTTACGTCGGCGCCTCATCATTTGCACTGTGTAAATCTGGCGTCGAGTTAAAAGAATTGAGAATCGTACATTAAATAAAGAGAAAAATAATTTTTTTCTTTTTAGTGCACTTTTATTTTTTTGAAGTTGGTTTTAATTTCTTATCATACTTTCCCCATCCTTTCCCCCGTTCCCCACTTTGCCACGAGAACATCTACGACACGAGGACACGCTCACGAAATTTAGATTCTGATTATATAAAAAAAATTGTTCCATTATTTTTTTGTGAAACTAGTTACATTCATCTGGATTAGCTAGGCACAATGAACTGGGACACCTTTCGTGACCCTAGAGTTTACCGTTCAAAGTTTTTAAGGCGACAGACGAACACAAACACTTTCTGCTTTATATGAGACACTGAGAGCAACAACGGACTAACCCAAATTTTTTCGAAATCGAGTTAGTAGCAATAACGTATTCCAATAGGCTCTACTAATCATATAAAATAGGAAAAACTTTTTCTTGTAATATTGGTTGGTCCGTTGCCGCTCTCACTGCCTCATATATTAAGAAGAAGAAGAAGAATTAAATTTATGACCTAAACTCTTCATTTGCTTAAAGAAGTAGCACTAATAGGCAATTAGTAACGTAAGTGTTGTTGAATGGATCAAAATAGATCCTGCGTCCACTGGGCGAGGGTTAATTTAGCAGCTAGATCTCGTTGAAGGAAAAATATCCCGTTTTCCTTTTACCATTAAAAATGGTCTGAATTTTTATATTTTTATATAATTTTTTCTCTCTTTTTTACAGGTAAAAATGCATAAACCAATTGAATACAGAGTTCAGGTAGGTCCACCCTCCTTCAATGAATAAAACTAGATACTCTAAATATGTACTACTTAATCTGGTGCAAACTGCGAATTGCGAGTGAAACAGCAGAGAAAGGGAATGTATCATATATGTATGATACCTCGGGCGCTAAAGGGTTAATATGATAAGAAATTGACTCACTAGAGGTCGCAGAGGTGTCCAGCTCCGAGCGGGTCTTTGTACAATACACACCTCTGCGTTAGAGCATTAATTAAAAAGAGAACACGGCGTATAGACTCTCCCAGTGCTTCGCGCGGCCGCGAAATTATTAGTGAGTTTCGGCTTTGTGTAAAAGGAGCGGATCAAGAGTAGAAAGTTTGATTACAAAGCGAAACGACAGGTGCGCCACAGTACCTTTTAGTTCCCTCGTGCTTTGAAACACTTTTCGTGATTTTGTGCCGCTATTAATTAACGATATTCCAGCATTTCACTTCTCCTTCGATTTCATTTCCTGCTTTCCTTTCCTTCAAACACGTTTTCTGAAATCTCTAAATTTGCGTACTCTGCATGTAGGTAGTCAAGGCTGAGACCGAGTTTGAACAAAGTTCTTTTACAATCTATTATCAAAGTAATAAAATTAGTGAATGGTAGAGAAATTTCGTATGAATTGTTAGGAAGCAATATTAACTGTAAAAGGTCGGAAGATATTTGAATCAACTCAATACTTAAGGTACTTGCCTCAAAACTAAGTATTGCCTTATTAAAATGTTATTTCAAATATCGAATCAATTTTTATCTAATTAAATAGTGATTAATAGTTTTACTTTAAAAATATTAGCCACATTCTTCATATAATATAAAATGGTTTAAGACTTTGATTAAGCAAATATAAAATTATTCTTGGTTTACTTAAAAGCAAACTCTTAACGGCTATATAAAATTACAACAATTTGGTGTACAGAAATTGTTAAAGTCTGTTAAACGGAATTTGCCAGTATTTATGGAAGACTTGAGCTATACTATACTTACATGTTTTTCAATTCGACATATTTCGACTTTCGAATTTTTATGTTTAAAAAAAGACAAAAACGAAAGCGATTCAATTTTTCCAAATTTCTTATTCAGCCCCACTTTCATAGAACACTATAGTACAAATATCAGCTCAGCAAAACCAATCACGGGTATTCGGAGAAGCAGGATCAGCCGGCAGAGTAAGCGCAGAATATTCAGCGAATAATCAATTTGTTCGTGTGCAGTCGCAACACGTATCCCAAGATCGATATTCATCCGTGTTCGATTCGGCGTGCAAATATTTGCTCCTCCGCGAAACGTTAGCGGCATTGATCAATCACCGAAACACGGTACACCCTTATAAACTACATCGATCGTTTCCTTCTTCCCTTGCTCGATCGTAACAACTTCATCGCGATGCATGGAAAATTGACGAATGGATAGAGCGATGCATCAACGCCAACAGGCGTTTCCCACTGTGATTTATAGAATGCAAGTCGGCTGATATTAACGATACTGTTTCTGCAGCGAGGGACTTCTGAATGGGCCCCAGTGGTCCGCGCTCGGTGACCCCAAGGGCGATCGGACAATCGAAACGGCGCGATTGTCCCCTGAAAACCGCATGCGTCTCTTGCGTAATTTCCTCGACGCCCACGTGCCCGACATCGAGAAGGCTCGTCAAAACACGCCCAGCTCGAGTACGCGCTACTTACTCTTTCGCATTTACTAGTACGCGACCAGTCCTCGAATAAACACGAAAATATATTGACTCGTACACGGGACATTCCGACGACGCGCAAGATAGGCGTCCATTGCTCCCCGGTTCTTCCCTTCGCTCCAGATGCACGCACACCCTGCGATTATATTTCTAATGTAGGTATTCGAATTCCATAGAGCGGCGCGTAAAATATGCACGCGAGGAAACGCGCCTCTAGGAACTACGAAAGTGGAAGGGACTGAGAAGACGGGTTTATTTTCTGAAAGTAGACATTCACTTATAGTGAATGGAGCTTTTCGATTTAAAATATATTTTTTGGATGTACTCATAGTAACTAAGATATCCTGAATATTATATTTACAATGGACCTATTTTACTCATGTCATTGAGGCTGATTAAAATCCTCTTATTTCAGAATAATTGGGCAAAACCTGGCATCTGTGTTTTTTGAGGTGCTGAATCCGAAAAAAGTATTTAAAAAATTCTCCAGCCTTCCGGTTTTAAGTTATCTCTAAGAAAACGTATTTTTTATTAAGAGAAATACCTTAGGATGTTTTTTTACACAAAAAATAACGTCATATTATGGATTCAACGCCACAAAAAATATATAGATGGCCAGGTTTTAGCCAATTATTTTTAAATAAGAGGATTTTGCCGTTTTTCGCGTACGCCTCAATAACATGAGTAAAATAGGTCCATTGTAGATATAATATTCAGGATTTCTTAATTACTATGAGTACTTTAAAAAAATATATTCCAAATCGTGACACTCTATTCACTATAAGTGAATGTCTACTTGTGAGAAGCTTTCTTGGATGTTTTTCGGAAAGAATTCGAAATATGTATCCGAGTATTATTAATTTAATCGTCGTAATGATTCAATTACTTAACAACATAAATAAGATCAATTGCTTAGTTACCTCGGGACAATGTACGAGTCTTTCATTGGCAATGAAAAATAAATAAATCGAGCATAATTAATACCATTTTCACAATTTAATTTAATTTAATCTCGTCTCCTCGCGTTTAACAGTTTGATGACCACTGTCAGGTGCGCATGATTTTACCTTTTCGGCTGCCACGTTACTTTTCACTTAAATTAACACACGTTTGTTTAGTTATTGATCTTATATTAAATATGCATTATCACGTCTGCATTTATGTTTCTTGATAATAATATTTCTAGTATCTTCATATGTTTTACATTTGTTTGCAACAACTAATCAGTTTAGAAAAGTATAATCAAATTCGCCAAATATTATACTTAGGTATACAAACAGTGTTTAGATCATTTATATAAATTCACAACTTCCATGTGTGTTTCTTTTGATGTTGGCTATCATTGATGAATTGGAACCGATGTTGTCTATCAACATTTACTGTAAATTCATGACTGATTAGAGTACCAATAATTTTTTTCCAAGAATCTTGCAGTAGTTGTTTTCTTAGAACTGTAATTCTTCCTTTATAGTTTTGTTACTTTCTGATCATCACTATCTACTGTTAATAAATATTAATATTTACCTAAATTTGTTAAGATAGTAATGTTTACTCATATTCCACCAGGCTACTTCGTGTATTCCAAAAATACATTGTTTAACACCCAATTCCAATAATGCATTGCGTACTTCTAAACCTTAATACCATACAAAAAAAGTTTTGAATCGCAATTTTAATACACAAATAATATAATACGTGTGTCCACAAATTAGTCAAATTAATATGCTATCCTGAACCACTAATAATCGACAATTAAATACCCAATGCTTATGAAAACATGATCCCAGCATTTTTTCAGCAGTGTGTAAGTTATTTAATTTCAAGAAATATACCTACATATGTCATCCTATTCCGTAACCCTCGTAGCCTCCAAACCAAACACTAACATTTTTTTCTTTCGCGCCCTCTGCAATATAATGCATAAATCGCAACACTCGCACAAACATTGTTCGATGTCTAATACAAGGTCGTCGCATATTTATTTAGCGTTAACAAAGCGCAATTACTCATTCGTACAGGAGCGATGCAATTAAATCCCTCGGAACGGGTACACGTGGCACGGTAGCAAAAAAGAGATGTCAGACAAACGTGTCTTCGCGCGGCGGACTGCGCGATTTATTTACCTTATAGTAATTAAACAAAAATGAACATCCACCCGCGAAAACATCGCATCGGAATATATGTATATGTATCGACACGTCGCGCGCCGTATGTTTGGACAGAGGGTACCGCGGCGGAGGAAAGTGAAATAATAAACAGTGGCCCTCGTAATTTCGGGGGTTCGCCAGCTTGAGGGGTTGACAACTACGTGATATATGCGCAACAACCCCGCCATGGAGCATATGTCGCCTGTGCGTATAGCCGCGTGCCTTTAATCTACACGAGAAAAATATAAGAGAATCTCTCTCTCTCTCTCTCTCTCTCTCACTCTCTCCCTGTCCCCGTCCCCCTGTTTCCGCTTCTCTCGTTCGACCTCTCTATACGCCTCGCTGTCCTGTCTCTTCGGGCTCGTCCTTGCATTTGCATAGCCCATATTTCTTCCTTCATTACCATTATTATGAGTATTTCGGCATTGTGCACTGAGCATAATGCGGCCCGTCGGTGTCCCGTTGACATTTGCATTCCGACAAAGAGAGCATTCACGCCTCTCGATAGCACCCTCGAAATTCTCTGCTCCAAAGACTTGTGGGTCCTCCGTATCGGTCCTCGTCGGGCTACATTATCAGACGTTTGCGCGATACGTTTGTCTGGCCTACTGTGACCCGGTGGCGCATGCGCGCACAGGATGCGTGTGCCTACTGGAAACGCAAGAGAATCGACAGCTTCTGCCTATATAGCGCAACACTGTTGCCGTTTTGTATTTCAGACACCTAAGTAGTGAGTTTCTACGGGGTGATAGAGGACACCTTTTAAACAGTCCGTGAGAAGGAACTCACAAGTCGAACTCATCGGGGAAAATAAGGTTTGGGAAAAAGATACAGACGTCGAAAGTTTCTAGTGATTTATATCGCTGTGCTTGAAAGTGTTTTGCATTGTTTCTTAGTATAGTATACAGAAGTGGTCAAAACAGTTACTCTCTTTCTGTGTAGAAGGGTCAGCTTTTGCTTAACCTACTTCCTCGACTCTTTGAGGTGTTGATGCGATAAAAATATTCGTTATTCGATATAATGAAGAATATAATTATTGGGTGAAACTTAGTTCTAAAGCAATCATGTTGTGTGCAGTGGCGGATTTATCAGGGCGGCCGATGAGCAGTTGCCACTTGGGCCGCTGCTCACAAGGCCCACCCAAGGCCCCATTCTTAAAAAAAATTATGATTTTATCCAATTTTTTTTTTCTGTATTATTACACTAAGTCCGTTTTTAGTAAACTACCGCTTTATTTTCCCAAAAATGGGCCCATGCTCAGAAGCCCCCCCCCCTGGGGTCTTCAAAAAGAACCCAGCACAATTTTTCCCTATACTTTTCTGTACACTCACTCCCTTTTAGTAAACTACCTCTACCTTTTTCCCCAAAACTGGGCCCCTCAGAATGTTTGTCACCTGGGCCTCTTCTTTTCAATCCGCCAGTGGCTGTGTGTACCAAATATTTCAGATGTAAAGTAATTTGGAAATAATAAGAGAAACTAAAATTCATGATTTTTGAGTTGCTGATGTAGCAAATGAGCGATATATCTGAAATACCAGTTGTGAGCCACAGAAGTGTCTCGTATGAATAGGCCTTTATTTTCACTATCGTTATAATGTTAAATAGGTGCAAATATTTTCCTGTTACTATTCTTTTAGAGTCAATTGTACGCACATATTATAAAACCAATTGCGTTTTTTCATTTTATAAAAATCGTTCTGTAATATTACAATCTCATCTGTCCCAAATATCGTAATTTTCTTTTTCCTTTATTGTGTAACTAAATTTAACAACAAAAGGCATAAACCACGTCTGCACGAATACTAGACAGAATGCTGGTTTACCTTGCAACACGTCCAGGTTTGAACGTTCCAATGACAGCGTTGCAAACATTTGTTACTTCAGACGTGACTTAAGCCTGCTACAACAAAACAGCTACATCATGCCATACATGTCGATGGTCATTCATACACATTCCCCGCGATATTCTTGACTTTCTAACCACTTGACCATAGAAACAACACTTATACACACCTTGTTCTAACACAGAATAATATCAAAATAATCGGTTTTCTGCCTACCTTAAACTACAACCTTCCTCTTATACTGGGACATTCCGTGGAAAATCGGTTGCTTTTTGCAGTTGATGTCAAGGATTTTGACGAAATTAAAATACAGTGTAGCGTATGTATTATGAAGGGGAGGGTCAAAGTTAGAAACAAAACAGTTTTTTGCGAATATCTCATTATCTAGCAGTTTTATGACGAAAATAGGTATTACGAAATTTATAGCTTAGCAAATTCTCTACGAAAAAGATTGCATAAGCTTTTTCGTAGGCGTAACCATTTTCACGTATAACGGCTTACAAGATTTCAACCCTTATAGTTTTAACAAGAAAAAATCCCGAACTCGGAAATTAAAAAATTTTTGAAACTTTGTGAATATTTGGAGGATATCCTCCTGAGTTCAACGCAATTTTGTGTGTTGCCTAAATTCACTCTAAGGGGTGAAATTAATCCCTGAAAATCCGTTCTTTTCCGATTTTTCGTTATAAATCACGAACTATAAAAATTGTAAGAACTGTAAGTTACCAAATTATAGCCCTAATTAAAAGAAGTAACTTTTTCCTGAAAACTATTTTTCTATCTGTTAGCTACGTTGCGCACTTTCGACAAGTTGCCGGCGACCAGGTCGCCGGCAACCACTAGGTACTCGGAAATTGTCACGGCGAACAACAAAGGTCTCTTGTCGTCCAAGTTGCCGGCGGGTGGTCGCCAGTGCGTAACAGGCCCTACAGTTCGCGAGTAATAACACAAAATCGGAAAATTTTCAGGAGTCAATTTTACCCTCTTAGAGTGAATTTGTTCAGCAAATAAAATTGTGTTGAGCGCAGGAAGGGATCCCCCTATACATATATTCACAAAGTTTCATCCTTTAAATTTCCGGGTTCGAGATCTCCCTTTGTCAAAAGTATAAGGGTTGAAACATTGTAAGCCGTCATACACAGAAATGATTTCCCCTACGAAAAAACTCGTACAATCTTTTTTGTAGAAAATTTGTTAAGCTATAAATTTCATAATAACTATTTTTTCCGTAAAACCGCTAGATAACGAGATACTTGCGAAAAACTGTTGCTCATATGTCTGAACTAATGTCACCGAATTTCGTATGCTCCTCATTACGAATCTTATTACGAAGAATGATCATCCCTTTGCTACGATTTCTCTTTACAACGCTTATGGTGGCCCAATGCTGCGAAGGTAAGGAGTTAAAACTCCAAACGGGGAGAATAACGAAGGCCTAATTAAAGTTGAACACCGCGGGAGAGGAACGATTCCACGTGACGGAGGTGCGCGCGTGTGCAAACATTATGACAGCCGTCGAAAACAGAAGGAGCCGCTGCTGCATTTACATACATGCAACTCGGCGACGCGTCGGGATTACGCTATGTCGGACCGAAATCTTATTAGGCGAGTCTCGAAAGCACATGACGGTCAACTCACGAAGCGAAGCCCGCGCCGATGGCATACGGTGTGGATTACGTATCTCCGTTCTCTATCGAGATAGAATCGTTGGCTCGTGTCGTGTCCAGTCGTATGTACGTACACACGCATTGCCGATGCACGAGGCACACAGGCCCACGTGCTCGAGGGCCTTGGCCGGCGTTTCCATTCGGCCAGCACAACAACCACACGCGATTATTGCGAACGCTTCAACACGCTCCTCGATCGCCTGGCACACAGGCAACGGGCTCTGCAACGGAACGTCCATATGTCGAGACTATGATTCAACTTAGAATATATTATTACACTCGCAGGAATTTCATGTAGCGATAGTGAGTCTGATACTGTGTTGTGCCGTGTCCCGCCGGTAATTACCCTGTATTGCTTGTAAGGCCAATAAGGGATCGGCGTGACCTTGAAGCCATTGAACGTCATTGAGTTGGAACGATCATTTATACTTATTTGGCTTTGCTGAAGTGGCTTTGCTAGGTTTATTATTATTTTTTTAATAGTCATCTGCGATACCTCTGATCACAATAAAATTTGACAAATTGGTACAAATTTTGATTGCAATATAATATTTTTGTTTTTGAAGGATGGTACATGAATTTGGCACGCGTTTTAAAATTAGAAACCGTTGACAACTTCCTTAATCCTGAAGTGAATTTCTTACCAAATTGAATTATTTTAAGCTGTTTGAAAAATTATTTCAATAATCCACATACGTTTCTGCGACATCCATCGTCACACTTTTAATTTGTCAATTTCTCTCTCATGTTTCTGTATTTAAAATATGTACATAAGTCCCAGGGATGGTAATAAAATACAAACGATAAATGAGAGCAAATAACATTTTATTACCCAACGTCGTATGTGTAAAACGCATATTACGAATACATCGGGCATGTTCGTTATAACGATGAACGAGAATTATCATGTCGTTAATTATTGCGAGGGCAGAAAAAGTCGGGATTCGACTTGCGCCAAAGGGGTGGGTTTAATATCGCATCGTTCTCGTTCCTGCACGCGAGGGAAGGGCACACGGCGGAATTCCTCGATGCATGATGATTCAGCGTGTGCAACTCATTATTCCGTGCGGCGTTAAGCTCGTTTACGTTGCGGCTTGCCGCGATACTACTTGATTCGTTTTATTGGTAGAGGACGTTTCGCCAGGCGTGTCCGATTGACACGCGAAAATTCTCTGTTGCTCTCGGCACAACAGAGCCAGCCGTCGCTGTTATTACCGGATACTACGCGTGTAATCCGCAGTTATTTACACCTCGTCACGTCCCCATATGTTAGATTATAATATCAGTTTACCGACTGGTGTTTTATAAATACAATAGGACACGCGCGCGGCAATTTGGGGTAACTCCGTAATTCGACGACTAAATTTAGGATGCTAATATCCAGCTTATGTTAATTAACGATTACATCTAGGTTCCAGATGTACCGTATGCGTGTATCTACCACTTATTGTTGTATAATGTTGCCATCGTATAATTAATATAACGTGATCTGTTATTATGCTTAAAATGGGTAAAATTCAAATAAGTAATTATGTGTAAAGCAATGGTCATTACGAGGAATAAATATAGGTATCGTTGGGTATCAGACTGATGTAAAATATTTCTTCAGAAAATAGAAATTAAGTTGAAATGTAGATATCAGGTTCACATATATGGGGCTACAAGAATAATTGTGGATAATTTGGGTATAAACAAATATAGCTTACGATTAGTAAGAGAAGCTATGGAATGTTTACAGTTGGCAGGAAAATACAGGGTGAGTCGCATAACTTGTAAGTTTTCTATAAGTATCTATGAAGCTTTATTTCTCCTGAACCTAATAATAGTAACAGTTGCATGGAAGTCAACGGGCATCACTTTGCGGACATACGGTAACTAAAGTAAGTAGTGAGACCATGCCCTTTCACTGCCCTTTTAAATTTTGATATAGAAAGGTACGCATTCCATTTAAAGTATTCAAGGGCACCGTGATATCTCGTAAACAAATAGGTTATTTACAAAAAACATTTCAGCATCATATGTGCCCTTCGATACCGTACAATTTCTGTATAAAACACATTTTTGTAGAGCGCATACTTTAGAAGTTATTGTTAGGCATATACAGTTCTGGTGGTATTTATTGCATCACCCTCAACATTATTTAGTTCTCACAATTTTCATAGTAATCTGATTGATAACATGATATCTGCAGACACAAATTATTTTCGCCAAAATGGTGAGCTACACATTTTTGCAATAAATAAATTTTGCAACGATAGTTACCCAGTTCGAATAATAAGAGAAGTATTTACAGTGATAACGTCTTTATGCTAGTGATGCAATAAATATTTCCAGTATTGTAAATAAGGAAGGAAGGGAGACATAGAAAAACAACGGAGATAAAAACAAGCGAGATTATGACGAAGGGTGGAAGTGAAGTTATAGATCAGAGAAGAAAATTGAAAAAGAGGTAATAAGGAAATTAACAGGAGAGGGTGGAAGGGCGTACAGGAAAGGACGTTATTAAAAGGAAGTGAATAGTAGAGAAGAATTTGCAAAGAGAAAGATGGAATACCCACGAAAGTAAAGCAGCCAAGGAGACTCAAGGATCCTTAGAATGAAAGAAAAGCAAAAGTACAAATATCAGGGTATGCAATTATGCATATTCCATCTTAAAGTACATATTAAATCGCAATGTGAAGAATGACATGAAAAAATAAAATATAAATATAAATTATTAATATTTCTTGTTCCTTTTAGTTTCAATTTATAGAACAATTTTTCTAAATTTACCAATGGATTAATTTACATTGGATTTCTTTAAATATTCAGTCGGACCCTAAAGGGAATGCATACTCAAACTGAAACGTTGAATTAGGAAATATTGTAACTTGCTTTTCTCAGTGAGTTTATTTAAGTACTTATTTGTGCAACAATTTTGTAGGAACTCATATTATTTAAGTATTGAAACCTATAATGTATAATGATTTTGAAATCAAGCCTATAAGATTTTAATTGAGTTTTTTAAAGGTTTATAAACCACTTTTTGTTCTTTTGTTTCAGAAGTGTTGTCCAACTCTGGAGGCTTTCATTTTTATCTTACATCTCTTATCGTAATTAGATCAAATACATAGGTACTGCATTTCCCATATCTGCTGCTCCAATTCTATTTTTCGTGTGACCTCTCTCCGATTTAATACGAAAATATGAATTCCAATTTGGTCGGTTGAAACTTCCAATTATAAACAGAATGTTCTCTGTAAATATATCGCTTTGGGGGGGGGGGGGTGTCCTCTCGATTTATTATCAAACAATATGCCTGCAACCGTTTGGTTTCTCCGACGAAATTAAAATACATTTTGCTCTCATACTAGTTTCTGCAGAAATAAATAAACAATGAAGCACTGAATGCTATACGATTCAGAAATTAATTATTTAAATCATACGCAATCGTTTGTGATTAATATAAGACTACTTAGGTAGGTACAATTTATACTGATTTCTATTATATTATTTATGTTATGAAAACATTTTCATTAACAGAAGCAAATGTTATAGCAAATGCCAATTACATCACGTCAACCATTTCATACAATACTGAGGGCGGTATTGTTTCTCCAAATATATAATATTTTACTTTGAAAAAACTGTTTCACACGTATTATTATATATATTTCTCAATACCATTCATGTTGTTTCGAAAGTATCATTTTTTAATAAGGAGCATGTAGCACGTACTCTTTTGATTGTTACCTAAACAGGTGAGAGAAATCAAACTAAGGAAATATAGAAATCGAAAGTTCCTTATATTTAATATTTTTTTTTTTAAATTTCTTGTAAATCATACAGTCAAATTTGCTTAGAATTTTCCATAGTCTATATTTTTTCGATAAACTATTTCATTCGACCAATGACTAAACAATTTTTAGTAAAAATTAGGGCCAAATCATGAAACAGGCATATTCCATAGGGACATAATGCCAATTTTTTATTTAAGCTTAAGGAATATGTATTGGAAATGTGTAGGTAGAAGTAGTTAAAAAATTTCATATCAATCGATGTAATTCAGTTCATCTTCACCTCCTTTTTGCACATATAGGAGGGAATATCTCTGGGGCCTACGACAGCCATAATTCGGACCTAGCAAAAATCGTGCCTGTGCATTCGCGTTGAGTTTACGGTACGCAAGGCGAACGCACATGTCATTACTCACTTTTAATTACACGTCGATACAAGAGGCACCTACGATCAAGAAATTCCACGGTCAGAAGGGTAAATAACGCGCCTGCAACGTCAAACATCTGTTATGCATCGCTGCGTAACTACGGGCGAACGTTTGGCGCGTTTTTTTACGATTGCCAGCGGAAGATTAATCCCGCGCGTGGCTTTCGATATTATCAGCGAAACCATCGGTAACGCACCGCTGCCTCATCGTAACCCCAGCTTATAATAAAGTCTGGTTATTATTATCTGCGGTACTCTGTTATTTCGCTGTAACGTACACCAACAATCTAATATCAGCAATAATCTTCTGATCCTGCCGCTCACCAAAATTTCTTTTGCAATTCACTCCTAGCCACACGAATGTACATGGTGTGCCAGAAACAGGTGGCCGAATTTTAGGAACATATTCTACTCACCGATGAGAGTGGAGAAAAGTCATAAGAGCATGGCTCTGAAAGCGCTACCTTTTCGAGTTCCAAGTTCCAATTTTATTCCACAAAACACACGTGATTTTATTCCACAAAATGTTAAAAAATTCACTAACAAGGAAACATTCCCAATCCGAAAATTCTGGTTTTAATGTAGTTACGAAGTTTCGTGTGAATGTAGAGCATATTGAAGTACGCAAAGAGTATTTTTTCTTTCTACAGAAATTCACTTTGAAGGCCTTAAAATTATCGCGATTTTTTTTTGGTTCTTAATATAACTTTGTAACACTGCGAGATACAACAAAACTTTGAGTCTGAAAATTGTTAAATTTTTTATGACCTGAAAATCATAATTCCGTTGTACTCTTCACGCACGCTGGTCGAATGTGTAACTATGGAACAGCAGGTCCGAAATCAAATTTAATTTTTTTTTTATAAACTATATTAGTATAGTTTCCGTTGCACGTACAGATTCTTTGATTGAAATCAAATTTTTTTAAGTACGTTCGAGAAACTGTCCATGTTATTCGTGAATATAATTTGTTTAAGAAATCGGTACGAACAACAGAAATTACACACATATAGTTTAAAAAAAAAAAGGAAATTTGATTTCGGACCTGATGTTCCACAGTAACACATTCGCCCAGGGCGCGTGGTTGTCTAGAAGATTAATTAATACATTAAAATTTATGCATATTTTTCTATTTATTTTTTACAGTCTCTTAAGACATTGCACTAGAGTTATAATATATACCCCTGAAAAAAAATCTTCAAAACGGCTTACTTTTCCGGCTGTCACAGTGGTGTTCCCCCTTAATGTATTACATATAGTGTGTACAAATACATTTTTGAGTAACTGTATATGTACCTATGCATATGTATGTACATAATGATGCCTTTAACGGTCCTCGTCAAGTCAAATGACAGGTTCACTGTTGGAAACGAAGCCCCAACACAATTTCAGTCAAAGAATACTTTAAATCCTTGAAATTAAAAAAGGTATGGTACATTAAAAATTACCAAAAGAGAGTTAAAAAAATATTTCGGTCTAAAACCTGGGGTCTTCGCGTAAGGTTTTGAGAAGCTTGTTTAACTCTGTTTTGAATTAACAACTCTATATTATTTTTGTTGAACATATTGATATGGCGTTTGCTAAAATGGTTCTCTCTATTCGATACATAAAATTAAGTTTATGTTGATAATCCTAATTTACACAGGAGCTCCTACCATTTGTATAGTGTTTAGTTCCAATAGACTAGGTGGTTAATCAATTATGGGTTCAAACTGCGAAAAATGAGGGTAAGAAACACGAAAAAATGAATTGTATAAACTGAATTGCCGACGACGATGATCGCTGGGGGTTGTTGCAGCGGATGATGCATGACTCACAAAGTGCTCACTGTGCTGTACACCCCGCCGATTATCATTACTGTATGACTACAATGGGTCCAGTGACCAGTTCCAACCCGTTCGTTGCGTAATGGAACTCATATTTCACGTTCGTAAACGTAATAACGTAAATAAATCAGAATCGTTTTACATAATTCCGATATCTCCAGACAACGTGCCCAGTGTCTATTCTTAATTAAAACTGATACTGGGCTGGATTCGAACTTTAGTATAATAAAAAAGAATACACTAGTGACAGTAGTGACACAACAATAATGTGCATACAAACAGTAGCCATTCGATTTGAATGTACGTACCCCGAACCCTGTACCCAATGCAATCTTCACATCTCTCCGGAACGATTCGACAGAAGCGAGACGAACGAGATAAGAACGAGAAGAAAATGAAACCATTCTGCGGTAGAGACTGCCGGCGACCTATTGTGACGCGTATTTGAATAACAATTGGTCACTCTTCAGCGTACGAAAAAGTGAGTAGAAAAAAAGAATGGAAGTGGAAAAAGTTTGATGGTCAGTCTAGGAGAGGAAAGTAGCGATGGCTCGCGGCAGGGGTCGCCGATGATGATCTCAAGAGGGGTGCACCAGTGGATGATGCGTGACTCACAAAGTGCCCACTGTCCCGCACACCCTACCGATTACACCATTGTGAAAGCTCGTGGCGTGGCAGGGGTGGGAGGGGGGGGGGGGGAGGGGGAGGGCGCACAGGGCCCATTCGGCCTCCCTTTGCAGGCATTATGCTCGCGCTTCCGTACGCAACGGAATTGCGGTTACGGTGTACGACTCCATTCAGAAAGATTACGTGCTCGATAACGGCTGTTTTGTGCAAACATGACTCTCTGGGCCCGACATAATCGGATTGATTTAATAAAGCGTACAGCATGGGACACGGTGGGCACATTGACGCGGTTACGTTTGCGATTTTAAGGCGTCCCTGCAGTTGCTTCCTATCGCGCAGTGACCAACACGGACAGTTGCCGTTCATAATTGCTGCAGGAATAATGAATGTCAGCTTTAGCGTAGTAGGCCAGCGGCGTTCGATTATACCTTGGGTCAACAATATTTTACTTTTGAAAGATGAACGTGTGTTCCATTCAACTCCTGCTGTAAATACAGCACGCTTATTAGCTTTGGTGATCCTTGTGACAAATCTGTTCCAATGTATCACTTTGCCTCAATTTTAATACGCGAGGCGGTTCAAAATTCAAATGTTAGTAAAATATATCTGTGCTTTTACAAAAATTAGTTTTAGTAATTAATTTTATTTAATTAACACCCGATGTTCATTTGTAACAAGGGAGTTCAACTCGTGGCTCGGACTGGGTTGAAATACCTACTGAAATTAATACTGAATAGGTATTCACTGTAAATGTATTCTGTTCTATGTGATGTAAAAAGCGTTCTATGCTAACGTACGACACGCCACACTGAAGTTATCCTAGAGATTAATTCTGGTCGTTTTATTCAGAGCTTCTTCAAACGATTCGCACCAACCGATCTATCTATCTAATCCAACTTGTTTATCTGTCTCGGTTGGATTCTACGTACATGGAAATTCTCGGAATGAATTTCTCCGTAATTCCATAGGATCAAATGGTGTTATCATCCAGCTGGTAGCTATTAGTTCTGCTCCAGTTACCTACCAAAATTATGTTGATTTTGGTGGAATTGCAATCATGCCTGCTTAATGGCTTGATGAGTGAAGCGCAAATGATGTACGTCTTATTGTTAGTGGCGTTGCGTTTGATTTGCATTGTAATAATTTACTAATAGTGATATGTACATGACTCCTATAATTTTGATATTGTAGAATGCCAGAGAGGCCTATTCCATCTTTCTTCTATAGACGAGGACACGGCAATGCCGACCGTAATTTATGGCTTGATGCTGTCACGTGCCCTCGCACTCGCCATGGTAGAGAGCAAATGCAAAGCGAATAGACTACCCGCCTTGAAAAGAGCTCGCGCCCGATCCGGAGGTGCGGGTTCTTTTCAAGACAAAACTGTATTTTGGTTTTAGAATTCTTATTAAAATATTCTATAAAAGTGTCTTTAATAGTGAAACATTTTTAAGATTATTGAGCTGGAACAAATGCTCTGTTGGTTGTGTTTCTTAATTTAAAATGCACCATGTCAGTAGAAATAACAAGAATTTATTAAATTGAATAAGAGAGTAACATGTTCCATGTCACATGGGACACTACAGTATCTCTCGATATTCCATCAAAAGGAAAAACATATCCTTCGAATCGAAGTTGACATAATACAGAGAAAAATAGAAGCTTATAATACAAAGCATTCAACGCAGCATCCACTTCCCATAATTAAATAATGTAATCGAATCTTTTGATCAGTTTCTAAACTTCTATCGAGTACCTGAAATAGTGTTCAATGTATTGTGTAGCTATACAGGGTGTATCTTAACTCCGATAATTCTTAATACCGAATAGGGATAGTGTAACTGATTGTACTAAATGTTTGTATAACTCTTTGTAATTGGACTTGTTTCTCGTAAGCAATCAATTGTGTGAAGTATTGGAAGAAGTTCCACTTGATATCGTACATACACCACAAAATTTTAGTCACATTTATTAAAGTTTTTGAGAAACATCTGCAACACGAGGACCGGAAGCTTGCACTCAGGGCTAAGGTGGACAACCAATTTCGAACACTTCATATAAAGGTAAGAAGTTGCACAGTACTGGAGTACAAAAATCGTTACAACTCGGGAACAAGGTCAAATAGGGCCAGAGTTGGGCAAAATATAGTTTAATTACAAATTACATTTTGCCCAACTCTAAATAGGTCACATGTTTATATCAGCTTTCTTCATCGTTATTGTGTCCCCCGTCCACCGTTGAAGTGGGTCCTACATGTTAAGATACACCCCGTATAATTTTGACCTGTACTTTTCCACGAATTTCCCAATCCCACAGTCACAGGAATTTGGTGGTTGGAAATGAGAGAGAACAGCTAATTAGCTTATCAAAGGCCGGCGGATCATGCGCAATTGGATATATTCCCTTTGACTACCCGGTATCGCATGCAACGCTGTACAAACGAGATTTGCGTGTCAGATGTCAGATTACTAACTACGGCAGTCAACGGGTCAAATGCAATTTACAAATCGAAATTCTAATCGTTTCGTACCTATCCTAATACAAGTACCTACGTCCCACCAGCGTGTTCGAAATATTCAGGTTTCCCAATGGCGCAATGTTTTATGTATACAAACCTACGCATTTGCTGCACTTAAACGTGACACGAGAAACGCAAGTGCGCGACGCCGTGGCAAGCATAAAGTCAGCGGTGAAAAGATTTATCATTGACGCTGGGCGAAGGGAAAAGAAAAACGAGAAAGAAACGCTGTTGCCGCACACGAAGCCGTATAACCAATAAACGACCCTCGGAAATTCGAAACCAGGACAGGAAAATCTGTTATCTCGGCTAGGGTATCTGGGGGGGTAAATCAATTTTACACATTTTCGATTATTCGGTTTCTCCCCGCGAACAGTGCGAACTAAATCACCCAGTTTATTGCGGTGGCCCGAGTCCACGGGCATAGCCGAGGTCGGCACTTATGGCATTCCAATCACGATCGCTTTACACAGAGCACACCATGGTCTCGTGCCGATTCGTGAGCGAGTTTACGACCTTCTGTCCCTCTCCTTTTCTCTTCCACTTTCGTTCTCTTTCTCTCGGCTACCCCCCGGCAGCATCAGACGGCGCTGTCTCGTATGTTGCTTCTTCTCTTGTGCGAGATAAGCTCGCTACGGCCACTTAATTGCTCGTTTCCTGTCCAGAAGCGAAGCCAACTGAACGCCTCTCCTCCGGCAGAGTCGGAACTACGTGTCTGGGCACCCCCGACCAGCTTCGCCAAACACGTGCCAATTAGCGGGGACACTGTTCACTGCCTAACGATAATATTTCTGACACTTCTGCGATTGGGGCGGGGTTGCAACCGCGTTTCACCCGCGAGGACAGAATTTTTGGAAACGCGTGTTTTGGGAAACATATACGAATTCTGACGGCGATCGAGCGGTTAAAAAATTATTTTTATACAGACTGGAACATTATTTCGACGGGAAATTCAAAGGTGTTAAATTTCTGTTCCATTTTCGTTCAGCATTTAAAATGTATTTTAATGAGGAAATATATCCCACCCCGGTACAGTGGCGGCCTTGTGAAACCGGACATATTTTAATTTGCTACATTTGAATGCCTCCCTCGGAAGTTGGAAATTGCGTTAAAAGCAACTACCAAATTGTTAAAAAAAATGTATATAAATAGGTTTCTTTAATGTGTAAGTTTTCAATTTTCATCATGACAGTAGGTATTTAAATGAAAAGTTGTAACGTAGACAGATGTGCTATTATATTGTTATGATGAAATAATAATTACCCCAGAATAAAACTAAGTACAATGGCTCTGTAAGATGTTAAAAAATAAAATGGAACGATTTTTGTACCCCTCTACATATATGTATAGAACACAAAGTTGTATAGTAAATCATTTTTGTAGAAATACAAGTAGTATCAGTACCAAGAGCATATTGATAATAGGAACTTCACAAAAACTGTATGTTGCCCTTATAAAAAATACCTATTTCAAAATTAGAAAAAATACCTGCTTTGTATAACAGTAAAGAATGTATGTATAAAATTTTAATGTAAAATGCAAAAGAACAGTCCTGCTCGGTCTTTCAGTCGCTTTTCATTTGTTAACTCGATGAACAGGTTTGTAAACTTCCTGCAAACAAGAAATTACAAAATTTTCGACAAGTTCGAGGAAAGAAAGATTAAACGTAAGCAAAAAACACATTGGAAATTAATTATATTCCATTAAGCCCAGCCTGTGTGCCTCATTTAATCTCCAACATGCAACCAAACATAAAGTTTCTACGCTACTACCTACTTCAAATTTTCATAGGCCATTATTAACACATTATTCGAGATTTGAGCTCTAGTCGCGATTACATTCTTGTTCAACAGCTATCAGGGGCGTCACATATTAATGAAGAATATTCGATTCACCGAGATTCGACCAAGCCTAGCGCAAAGTGTTGAAGTGTACAGCGGCCTGAATAACATGAATATTAAGCAGCGTATGTATTAATTATAATTACTGATATCCATAATTAATGTCACTAGGCTTTCTCGACAGTCCAATGAACCTTTCGTACAGTGACCCAGCGGAAACCAAAATTCATGAGAATTTACATCGAACAGACTGACAAGGGAACACCGCGAACCCGCACTCACCGATTGGAGCGCAACTCTGTGGGTTCATAGAGTGACTCAAGACAAGATCAACGTTTCATTCGTGCCCAATCGCCCTTTAATTGCGTGAAAACTAACCTCAAAGTCAAATAGGCACTCTCACTTTTTCGCTTATAACTCCTAAAATAAAAGGGACAGAAAGAAATGTTTCTAACAAAAGTTGAATGGTGTAATAAGCGCTGCAAACTTGCGTTAACAAAATTTTTAAAAAAGTTTTTTTTCACCAGGTATTTTTTTGTTTAAACACTTTTCAAAATTTTGTTAACGCAAGTTTGCAGCGCTAATTGTACCATTAAACTTTTGTTTGAAATATTTTTGTCTGTCTCTTGTACTTTAGGAGTTACACGCGAAAAAGTGAGAGTGCCTATTTGACTTTGAGGTTAGTTTTCACACAATTAAAGGGAGATTGGGCACGAATGAAACATACCGTTGTTCTTATCTTGAGTGACTTTATAAACCCACAAAGCTTCGTTGCAATCGGTCAGTGTGGGTTTGCGGTGTTTCCTTGTGAGGTTAGGTTACCAGGGAAACGCATCAACTCGCCGAAGACAAATTTTAGAATTAGGAAATTTCATGAATTTATTTATCTGTCGAGAAATAAAGTCTTGTAAGAGAATGAGGCTATTTAATTTCGGCTCTGCTTCCTTGTGTCTGGCAAAACGGAGGCGTCTTCGCCCTTCGCCTGATGCAGCTTTGACCCGTCTTAATTCCAGCGACACGCGGCCTTTCTCCGCTCGTAGATTCCTCACGTGCAATGCAGCCAGCTCCGATGTCGCATGGGCATCATCAAGGGCCAGCTAGGCGAAGGGAGTATAAGTACACTGGTGGATACGCATTCCTTTCGTTTTCACACTCGGCGACAGGTCGTTTCACATTTCTACTTTTCATTGCTTTACAGCGCGGCGAGCAATTCGTGCCCGTGATCGAATCAGGGACAACGCCATGGCACATTCAACTGTGCTGGTGGCGCGAGAATACTTATCGTTCGACTTGACGAAGAGATACTTTTAGCCTTCGCATCTCTTTTTCAAGTTCTATAGACGATAGGTAGTTGTGAAGTTTTTATGACTTTCAAGTATAATTCATATTACTGCTCCCAGGAAAATTCCATTTTTCATGCGCAATGTGTAGGCGTCCAAAATATTAGTGGATACAAAATGGAATCGATAAAGTGGGGAGAATGAACGGAAATTCCAATGGCAGCCTATTCGTCATCGAATTGCACAATTTTCAATGAGTAGTGACGTATTAATGCTTCTCATTTCCTAGCCCTCCCCGCCCCGCATTCTTTCAAGGTTTTGCGCGCGAAACGTCTAACTTCGATGCAACTCACAGAGCATTAGTGTTCCGAGGGAGGAAGCAGATGCTTAATTAATTCCACGCTGCTCTTAATGGTAAGCTACGTTTCGTCTGATCAGGCAAGTGGTGACGCAATGCTTTGAACAACATTCTTTTTCCCCGCGATCAACGAGCAACTATCTCCCTGGATCTTTGACCCGCCTTAATTCCGTCCAATTTTCAGACGCGTTCCACATTCCTGTCCGATCGTGTCACTTCTTCCGGTCTACGTCACGCGCGATGACACGACGGAGTAACAGGAAGGAAATTTTTGCTCTTCCATGTACATATGTGCCAATGAAACTTCTGCGTATACGTATGTGGTTATCCCCGTTTCAACAGCTAAATCGTCTTGAATGCTAAGGTCACAGAAAATGTAATAAGCACACGAAGCTGAATGGAATAAAAAATAAAACAGTATCGTTTCTGAACAAATATTAAGGCTAATATCTGCATTTAATAATTATCGTCTTAATTTCATTTATCTATGATTCGTTTCAATTACACAGTCATCCAAAGAAGGTTCTTTCATTTGGACATTGTACATAATGCAGAATTGTTTGAAAAAATGAATTTTTTTGACAAGATAATTAGTATGCTGTGCAACGAAGATTAAAGTTTTTCCTATGATGTGCCGACAAATTTAACCAATCAGCAAAACGTTCGGGCACGCGGACGAAAATGGCAGAGGGCATACATAATTCCAGGGCAAAGAACGCGAAACAGACCATATGCTTTCTTCTACTCGGCAATTTTTCGAAATTGCCCATGAAATTCAGGATGGCCCGCCGAAATTCCCCTGTAATTCCTCGTAACCAGAACGGTACGACTGAATGCAAACCGAATGTTAGCTTCGCGTGATTGCACCCGATTCATTTCTCCCGCGCTGCAAAATGTGACGGCACGGCAACAAATGCATAGAAAATATAAAATGCTATATTTTACATGTTTCTATCTCGAAGTTTTTGCTTCAACTAAAATTGAAAATTACTAAAGTTGCGACTTATGGAGCAGAATAAACAATATAAACGAGCTATTTAACCTTGTTATCCTCGCCGAAATTAATAAATTGAAAAGTGAGAGCTTCGTCGATCAAAAGATATAATTTACTTTGTTAATTCACGATCTTCAGACTTTAAGGGCTTCAAAGTAATACTGTAGGTACTATTACCAGCTCCTATTAATTGCTACTGTTATTAAATTACGCCAAAAAAGTGTAAAATCAATTTAAATAGATGCCACTCTACTAGAAATCAACTGTAACATTTAAAATGGCGTGAGGCATTGGCATTGTGAGCAAACCTGGATTAATTGAGATCTTGAAAAATGAATAAACACGCGGTGGCTAAATGCGCTAGGGCGTAATTCGAGCGAGCAGTATCAGGATGTACGAGTGCCAAAAGTGAAGTGCATATATTAGAATGTGCCGTCGTGAATCCGGTGGACGCGCAGCCGGCTCATGAAAATGACACGTCCGTTCATAACACCGGGGCTTCGTCACCCCCAGAGCGTCGACCTTAAGCCGGTGGTAAGCCTCCCTCGTGATCCGGATTTTCGAATCGGGGGTCGATCAGCAGGCAGATCCTAACACAGACACGGACTTTTGGTCGAAGGATGATTTAGTGGTAGCCCGCATTCAGGAGGGATACGTACGATCTCGCAGCACGTGGGCGGGACCAGTGGGATTAATGCCACCACGCACGTGCCTCTTTTGCATTCTACAGCACCTACACTATTCTGCGGATACGGTTTAAAACAATTAAGAGATCATCTTTCTGAGGTCAGGAATCAGACGAGGAACGAGAAAACACATATTCTATTGAATAGTGACATTGAGAAATCTTCCAGATGAAAGTTGAACAGTTTCGTGAAGATATTGCACAGTGGGTGTAATACTGTATAGGTGGATATGACTTCTGTATAGGTGGATGTGCTTTGGACATTTAAATGTCAACTTTTTTTTAAATAGGATCGTGTAGGTACCTCCTTTACGTAACATGACAGTGTCGGGAATGTCGAAATAAATACCTGTAGTAGTGGAGGTTATTGAAGGTCGTTTTACAAATTAATGCAGTAGTTTTCAACTGGTTAAGAGTAGGAAGCTTAAGAACTTATACGGTATGTAAAATTAATGTATGCTAAAATTCTCTTCTGGTAAAATATTTATCTTAAGAAGCTGTGGCTGGATATAATGTATGGACTCTGAAAAAGTGCACATGCAAATGTAGGGAAGATAAATAAGCTAGATGACACGCACGGGATATTACCTGGGGGTTAAAGCGTGAATTTAAAAAACTTTGGAAACAAATTTTTGTTCTGTTTGTGCTATTGCGTAATATTCTGTATTGCATAGCATACGTTTAATCATACATAATCATCGTTTCGTTTAATTCCGTTGCGTAGTTTTTATTTTACACATGAATAATTATGAAAGCTGAACAGTGCTGTGACGAAAATCGATACTTTTGCTATGAACAGCAGCCATTTTGTAGCAAATTAATTTTCCAGGATAATTAACAATCGGGCACTACATGATCTAATGTATCTACTACCTAGATTTGACCGAATTTTTTATTTTAGATGAATCAGGCCGAAGCTACAGTCGTCACACCAAAGTGGTTAGAAAAGAAACGCTGCCGGGAGGTCGCGCAGAATTCCTTTATTTATATATTGCTTTGCAAAAAAATACTACAAGAACTTTAAAATATATACATTCAAATACCCACCCGTTTAAAAGTCTTCAAGTTTTTCCAGAAAGACATCCCCAAAATACATGTGTTTTCAGACCTCACAGGATGATTCCCATTAATTCGCGCTCACGAAACGCGGCGCTCAATAAACGATCACGCTCACCGAAAAATCGATCGCACTGTTTCAAGTGAGAGAGTATTAACATTAGAGGAGACGCTTCGATCACGCTACACTCATTGTCAGTAGAGCCATTTAATCGAGACAATGGAACAGGCCCCACTTCAAATTAAAAGATTTTTTGTACATTTCTCGTACGTCGAAAGTCGCAGTAGTTGAATTGCCTCCTTGTAAGTAAATTATGTTAATTCTGACTACCTACTTTGATGCTTTCGGCAAAGGTAATAATGCTTTCTAAACGAATAATTTTTTCCCCGAGTTAACGCAAGATGCAACCAGAGATGGGGAAAATTCTAATTTAAATAAAATTTCGTATATCGAATAAAAGTTAAAAAAATTATTCGTCATATGTCGAATGAAGTTGACACCGGTTAACTTTATTCGAGCCATAAAGTTAATTTTTTTATTTTCTTAGAGTCATATTATAATAAAATACTTTGAGAACACAACAGAGTGTGAACTGATAGCCGCGTAGTTCGTCAAATAGTTGAGCGTACTGTGCATGGCATACGAGGCTGAGCGTAGGATGAGCGTCACTTGAGCGTCGCGTCCCGTGAACGCCACTGGGAATCACCCCTTATAGGAAACACGTGTCTATGTGCAAAAATAAAATTAGACAACTCTTTTATCAAAAACAATATGGAGCAGTCGTTGTCAACGTTGGAAATCAATCTTTTGTACGCAACTTGACGTTTTAGATCGTGCTTTTCCTATTCTACAAAACTATTACTCACTGCTACTGTATAATCCTACTCCAGGCTGGAAATCACATAATTCATTGGTTTCACTGTTCTGGGAATCGCACGCGAAGAATCGTCACTGTTATTACACAATGGACCATTCTATTCCATTATTCCTGTTCCGCGAAAACCTCGCAGAGATAAGCATATCGTTGCGATGCAATATACATAGTTAAGAACGGGGCGCCTGCACGCCTGCCTCGAATTAATGAATGTAAAATAGGCCAACGATCCAGACACGTCTTCCGGTTTTTATGCAAAATCACAGGTCGCCGGAGGAAAATCTTTTCGTTGCGATATTTCGGTCATTTTTCTATACATAAACACTTTCGTGGGGAGAAAACGGAAAATATATCTAGAGTGTTAATATAATTAGTTGATAAAGTACTGTAAATATTCATTTTCAAATAATGAAATAAGCATTACGTAGTTGAACCCTTCCTTATTCTTATGGCAATTATATCTTAGATTACATCAATTTTTATTTATTAAACTATCTTATGTAGCGATCGATAACTGCTATAGAGAAATTAAAAGAATATACATATTTTACTTTTTCTTTATATGTATTTTCATCATACAAAATTGAATTTTCATAGGTTGCATATGATGGAGTGAATGTCATTTTGTTATAGTGCGAAGTTTTTCAAAGAACGTGTTTAAGTTTAAACAGGGAAAACTTCGAAGTTCAAATGACTGCAAAATCGCCTCCAGTGACAAAGACAAGAAGGCTAACGCTGATAAGAGATAAGGAGTGACCGCGTTTGGAACTTGTTTCTTATCGCCTATTGCAACTAGGGAAGTTTTACTGCTAAGACTTCAACAAAAGCCTAAATAAATTATAGATCTTTGTTCTTTGAATATTACCTTTATGAAATTATTAAAATTGAATATTATCTTTATCAAAGGAATTTAATCAATGCCAATGATATACTTCTTACATAGTTATATTAGAATATTTAACAATGAAGGGAAACTATTTGTTCTGACAATGATTTTCGAAGTATAAAATATTTCGTAATGGAGGATGAGGTATCCGTTCGATTTACATCGACGAAACTCTTAGGAACGAATTAGGTCGTGTTATGCAGGTATATAAAACACCTGCAGATTTATGCATTTTAATATTCAATTATGGAAAAATACGCGGTGGCAAGGGTTAGTTTTTGCATAAAATTGCCGATCAACAATGGGTTAAATTGGCTTCTTATGAAAGTGCGGAGTGCAGTTATTTTTCTCTCTTTCCATTTCCCAGAACTGGTGTCTAGTACGAGAATTTATTAAAGGTTACATATTTTCAAATATGAAAAATCTTTGATGCTAAGAAAAAAGGTCGCAAAGACTACTCCAAATGCTCGAGTTGACTCCATTACGCGGCACTAAGCCACCTTTTATGTTGACTGAGTAATAATAAATATATGAAGCAACGTAAAGGAATAAAAAAAGAGCTTGCGCCATTGCATCTTTTATTCAGGTTCATCGTTATCTTTGAGGAAAGTTTAATTTTGAACTTTCTGATACCTTGAAAGTTGATATAATCCTTAGTAATGAATCATTTTCTCTGTTACTCGCAAGGCCACTATATCGTAAGAAAGATATGTGATAACGCAATGGACAAAGAATTCAATTATGTCGCTATCCTCTCTTAGCTTCAACGAGTATAAAATAAAAAAAGTTAAAGTATTTTGTTCCATACGTTTCATTCTTGTAATTTCATTCCATATCATTTACTTCTATTTCAATTCTGTTACACTATTCACAAAGCAATGATAATAATAGAAATTGTCAAAACGTGTACCAAATGATAGTAACTTTGTTTCACAGTCGAACCTCGGTAACTCGAAAACCTCTATAAGACGAACATTTCCTTCATTCTCTTCCGCTCCGCTGTAAACACCTCTACAACTCGAAATAAAATTTCTTTAAGTCGAACTATATTTTGCATGTTAAATTATATATTTCACCTCTACAACTCGAATTTAGAAGAACTCCGACCTCTACAAGTCGAAGTTTTCTTCTACATATGTATTACGAAATTTCGTCGAAAGATCTCAAAATATTGAGGAAAATGTTTTCTCTGCATTACTCACGATTGAAAATGCTACCGATTTACAATACACTAAAAGGCTAGTACAAAGCAAAACCACAATTTTTTTTTAATATGTAATAAAGAGTAATATTTCGAGCATAAAATGTGTCTTAACTTAAACATAATTATGTTTATACACGTAGGTATATATGTAGAACATAAGTTGTAGGTATATTTGATTATAGGTATACAATAAACAATTGATCTTTAAATCTTGAATTTGTCTTGCTTTTACAGCTTCACAAGTCGAAAAATTAACAGTCGTACAAAGTCTCTATAAGTCGAATTTTCGTTTGTTGAACCTCTCTTACTCGAAAACCCGATAAGCCGAAACCTCTATAATTCGAAGATTCTTTCCCTTCCCCTGAGATTCGAGTTATCGAGGTTAGACTGTATATGTGAATCAGACATACATTTACGTGATAATTGTTTAGACTATACGTATAAAACCCATAATTCCAAGGAATGAATAGCTAATTGAAGAACCCTTGTAGAAAAACATACTTCTAACTAAAACTAAACTTCTATATTACAGTAATACCATTCCCACGTAGAACATTTCCCGACAAAATTTCTTTTTTTAATTTTGGCACCGGCCGAGGAAGATTACATATGGCCAAAAGTAGTTGAAATAATACCTTCTTCAACCAAATACTCCCCAACTGGTCAACAACTATGACTTTGTTTAGGCAACAACAACTATCTATGTATAAGAGTGGGACTATGATTGACAGTCAAAGAAAAGCACCGCTGTACCGAATGCCCCAGCGAGCCCTAATAAGCGCTGATAAACGTAACGTCCTTCAATTTAATATCATAATCCAACTATCGCATGCAATGTAGTTAAATAGAACGACCACGTAAAGTATACGTTTTACGACGGCCGTATTATGAACTCCAAGGCAGTTCCGAATCAGCGGGTTTAATGACACAGTTTCCTTCCTCGTGATTGCTCGTACGATCGAAAATCCGCTGGATGCTGTACGATCCACAGAGGTTCGATTCATTGCAGGGGGTGAAGGCGGGGGCGGGCAGGGCGGAGAAACGATATAGACTTGGATTGAGACGGGGAAAAAGGAACGACAGGCGTAGACGGAACTGTGGCAGCTGCAGCTCGCACCAACGCGCCCGGAGAGACAGAGAAGAGCTGGGCGGAGCGGTGAAGCTATCACGAACATACGGTCACTTGTTCTCGACTTACATGTTAATTTATATGTGTGTTTCGGCCTCCGAGACTTGCACCATGGAACTGTGTACTTAACAGATATTCTCGCGACCGATCTCGAATATATAAAAATATTTAACATTTTCTTCAGCCGACTGTCTCCTCGAGCGCGCAAGGTGTAAATCATCCATTGTTGTCGGGCTACGTGCATTTCAATATCTCGCAAGATATCTTTCACGCAGAGGTAAAAATATGTCTATTGAACTTATTCAAGTGCTTGCTCATCGTATGTACATAGAATGCCAGTTTCCAGTGTCGCGTGGCATGTTTACCTACATGTTTCTTAGACCGTTTGTGTCATGCAGGGTCTATTGAAAAATGTACAAGAATTTCAGAATATAGTAGCTCGACAGAAGCGAGTAAACAAATGTATGCATATGCACTCGCGTTGCATTAAGCTAACATAATTAAGTAGTACAACACAGCGAAACAATATTGATCTGTGCTAACATTACTCAGATTTCAGAAACTAACTTAACGCAATAACTGTGCAAATTAGAAGTAAAAATTTAAATTCACGGATTAGTCTAGGATATTTTAAATTGATGATGTTAATACTGGTTTATGGAGGTTTAAAATTTAAGAATACCGCAACTTATTTTTCTGCTGAGTCATTCTCAAAAAGCTCGCTAGTAGATAGAATAACAATTGAGAAAAATATTCCTACACTTTCTTATCTATTAAGGGTATCCTCCGGTCAAAACGCTTGAAAAATAAGTGATTTTCATGAATTAAGAAAAAAGAAGCTGAACGATATACAGTAAAAATGCTTTTTGGATTTTATTAGTTGAAATTTGAAGAATAAACAAAAAAATATTGTTTGAATTTTATCAATTTTTGCCTTAAATTAGAGCTCTTGACGTAAAAGGCTTAATTATGAACCGATTTCAAAAACTGTTACGGCATTCTATACACAATTAGACACGCTATCCCCTTATCCGCAAAGAGTAATTTTGGATCACTCATTTATTTTTTATTAACAGATTTATGGGTAGAAAACTGTTTTTTTTGCAACACTGTGTTTAAACATGTGCTAAAAATCGCCGGATTGTTTGTTTGCAATGAAGACGAATAAAGCGATAACCGTTCACATATATTTTAAGAATATTTTTATTTTTTTTATTTTAGACGATCCTGTCACGAGTTCTGATGGCGCCCGTCAAGAGCTCTAATTTCTACAATGGTACAATAAATACTGTATATATGATGCAAAAATTGATAAAATTCAAACAATAATTTTTTGTTTGCTCTGCAAATATGTAGTAATAATGTCCAAAAAGCTTTTTTACTGTATGTTGTTCAGTCCCTTTTTGTTTAATTCATGAAAATCACGTATTTTTCAAGTGTTTTGACCAGAGGGTATCCTTAATTTCAAGCGGCATATTTAGAAGTATTTACATCACTGCTGTCTTATTAAATTTCAACGATCTATTTCTATACTCATCAATCATTTCTCTACGCGACATAATTTAATCTCGAATGAGACCACACATTTTGGCTGTCTGACCAGCCAATAACCGCGCAACCAATTATGTACCCGTAGCACAATTTTTCGGACGTAGATGAGTTGTATTAAGTCTTTTACCTCGGCGAACTAACATTTCCAACAAGATCCTCGTGATATCGTGGGCGCCTGACCAACCAATAGATCTCCGCTGACGATAAAACTAGTTGCGGGTTTGTAAGATGAAAACGATGATGAAACCTAATAAAGCGATCTTAATAACAACGATGATATCAGCGTGTCTAGCCATAACGGAGCAGTTGCGAGAATGGAAAGGATAATAAGGCGGGACGAGACACGAGGTAAAAAAGCTTCTCGATTAAATTTACAGCACAATTAAAGAAACTGGTAATAATAGGTTGCAGCTTTTCTCTAAATGTGGCGTTTAAACGCACATGTGTAGATGTACGTTAAAACTTTATCAGCGGGTCGCAAGCTATTCCCATTTTAAGCTTTGATAGTTATCTGTGGATTATGGATTACATATTTCGTGCCATTACGTTTGGTAGATGTATTCAAATATTTCAAATTAAGTGCATATTTATTCACTCTATGGTGGAATATTCCACAGGATTTCCTACTCCGGAAACCACCATACATACATAAAATCATAGAGTAATTTTAGGTTATCTATAACAGCAGCGAAGCTGTGGCTTGCCTTTATACCACGCACATACCTATACAGGGTGTTCCAATATAGATGGTCCAAACGAAAAGGGGTGAATCTACTTGAAAAAATAGGTCGAAAGTATAGAATAATTTTTTTTCATTTACTGCTTTGTTTTCGAGAATGTCGACTTAACGCATGCACTTAACGCGTTTACAAAAAGTGGCATTGTCTATCTCTGACTGTTCAGAGTGGGTTTATAAATGAAAGTAAGACAAAGACTCAAAAAAAAATATAATTCTCAAATGAAAAAATTTTATTCTACATTTTCGACTTATTTCTTCATGTAAAATCAACCCCTCCTTGGTTGTACTATCAATAGTGGGATACCCTGTACATTCTGGTTTGTTTCTCCTTTCCCACATGGTGTAATAAAGACGTTATTATTACAAAATTGATAAAGCAATAGGTCTAGATATTTAGGAAAGAAGAATTATCTTATTTGATGTAGATATACATACATAAGTGAATAAAACAGTAAATTACTTGTAATCGCAATAGCTTTGTATTTGCACATCAAATGAATCGATAGAATTGAATGAATCTATATCTACTTCTCTGTAATTACTCGGTTTCCTACGGAGTATTTGCGAATACATATATGTATTCACTAGAGGAGACGTTAAGCAACGATAAACAAGGTGTGGTTCGTGAACACAGTTAGCTACAAAACCTTCTGTTGGAGTTGGAAGCTTAATAAACGTTGGCATGCAACGTAGGTACAGCATAAAATTCGATAAGTCTCATTTTCTACGCGACACTCCGCTAAAGGTCTCTTCTGCCTTCGCTGCTAAACTCACAATTTCTCGTTTTGTGCGCGGGATAATTTAACAAGTTGCAAAAATTACAATGTCAATATTTAAGACAACGTACGTTATTTTTACTAAGCTAATAAAGACTATATTTTCATTTAATAGTATACTCTATAAAATAAACAAAAAATGAAATTAATAATTGTGGCTGATCTGTTTGCTTGGTATTAATTTCTTGTTTCATAAAGTTGTGTTTTACTGGGCGACAGTAATATCACAAAAATATTAGCATTAATTACTATTTAGTCATTCTCAATGAACAGCTACATATGTAGATAGACAGGAAGACATTTATTTATCTAGAGATTATCGTTTATAGTACTCTCGTTACTAATGTCCATATTTTTCAAAATGACCACAAAATGACATTGCCATTTCCTGTAATGAAATTTGAACCAGTAAAACCCAATTACAAAAAATTAAAGCGTAGGAAGGATAAGGAAAGGCTTAAAATGTACAGAGTGACCCGATGTTATACATTTTCTGATGCTACTTAATGTTGTGAGCGTAAAACCTTAGTTTAAATACTTAAGTCAGTATTTAAGGGGGTAGACTATTTCAGCTTCAGAAAATCGAGTACTTTTTTCACTGATTTTAAAAGTCTTATCCTTTATGAAAATTTTAATCAAAATTTCATGAAGAAATTCAAATAATTGTCGAAGTTATAGCAGCGAACGTAATTGAGTGCATCGTCGAATAACGGCCTCGCAGAGCGGTATTGGCGTAGGGCACTTAACTTTGAAGCCGGTTTTCTCGAAACACCATTTTCAGAAACGATGTAAATCATAACTCTTGAACCAATGAATATTTTTGCTTAAAATTTTAACTGGAGCTGTAGAATTCCCTTCTCTATCGTGTAGAAATTCCACATCAACATTGGATGTTTGTAAAACATTTTATAACTGATTAAATACGATTTTTTCCCGTATAAATGTGGAAAAAAAATTGATTCGTGTGTAACTTCCACAATTTTTCTTCAAATTCATCAGCAAGTTTCCACACTGTAGATATTTGTGTGTAGAATAATCACCTCAAAGCATTTTGCTTTCAGATGATTGGTTCACCTGAATCGATGTACACCACCTGCAGCGGCGCGCCGTACAGGACTATCTTCAACGATTAATAACTTCAACAATTTTATACATTCCGAGCTTAACTCTATTTTTGGTACCTATGCTCAGATAGCTCTAATAGAACCATTGATCATCATTGATGTAAATAAACAATGCCCTCATAACTTTAAAACATCATCGAGAATCACTTAAACATCAACATACATGTTCGTTCTCTCTTATCCTCACGAAAATAAAAAATACATTAAAATACCGTTTCATAGAAAATCGATATAGGCTACATATATGAAATACGTAGGAATATACTATTAGAACAGGCAATAAAAAATGAATGATTTGAAAGAGATGAATAAAATGCCATACCTCGTGTACCTCGTGAATGCCCGTATCGTTACAACCCTTGTTGGCTCGTCGCGATATACGTGATAAATAATTTTCCGGGGTTAAAACCTAAATGTCTTCATAATATATTGCTAACAGTATGCACATATGTAGCCACGTGACATCTCGCGTTAAATGAAACATCAAAGGGCACTCGCGCCATCCCTGTGCGTTTGGTATGTAGAAAAGGAAAGGGCTGAGAATTTATTGGCTCACCGTCGACTTAACGTTGTCCAGCTTAACCGAGTTTTGAATGAGCAGACACGCGTTACCCGAAGGAACATTTGAAAGGGGTGAAAGGGCCGTGTTTGCCTTTATACCTGCATGCTCGATCACCCCTTTCCTCATCTGTTCGACTAAATCAGTATTAATGGCGATAATTCCCGGGGCCTAACGTGCGCGCGTGCGCGATACGATGTCATAATTCTCGTGACGGCGCAACGGTGTCGGCCAATTTGCCCTGTCGATGCATTTCCCTTGTACGTACTTGGATGAAAAGGAAATTCGAGTCATCGAGTAGATTATCGCGTTCGCGTGTAATCCGAGAGAACAGTTCGTCACGCGAAGGGTGCTTGCTGCTACACACATTGCCTCCGATGGTTGTTAATCTTGCAGACATGGATATGGCAATTTCAATAATGCCGAGTCATTCTACAACGCTCGTTGTACGAGTTAATTGGGGTGTTTGATATTTTAGAAAAGTAAGTTTCTCTGTTGAGGCTCATGTCTTTGGAGAATATAGTACAAATAGGAGAGGCAATGTAAAAAAGGAAGATGTATTTTACTTTATATTTATGTGTTACCTAGTAAGTTTATAGACCGGCTTTATATGTGGTTTGTGCTTCCCACCACTTTCAAGGGGAAATCGTTTAAAATATAGGAGTCGATGACTGTACACAAATCCTATAATGATAACTGCAAATGAACTAAATACGATTTTTATTTTAAAAATATGGATACCAGGGATAAATATTAAAAGACGCCTGACCGACTTTGTCGCAGTAAGTTCTAAGAGGCACAATTGTTGAAAAAAACACGACGTTTTGAGTTAACACTGAAACAAGATTCCGTATCAGAATACATGTTCTATGTATTAAGAGAAGAACACAAAATACCACTGTGCAGGATTATGTACTAACATAAAATGCGTTAAATCGTATCAAACAAAATTTGATGCAGTTATTTTTCATATAATTTGTATTGTATGTGTATACGACAAAGTGAATTTGAAAATTTTGTTAATAAAGCTTCTTCAGAGCTGCTTAATTTTAATTCAGAAGTAAATAAATGAACAATTTTAATATTTTTCACTTAAAAATATAACGTCTGTTATTAAAATCCATATAACTAAATAATATTCGCGTGTTAATAAATCATTTGAACATAGAATAATCTAATAAATGTCATACCAAACAGTTCCTAAACAGATTAATTATGATATAATAATTATAGTATACACATTATTCTATACCCACAATATGGCAATATAATAATATACCAATTATGGTATAATATAAATTATTAGGTATAATATAATATAATCTATACCTACGTATGTATATGTATATAAATTATAAAATAGATGGTCTATCCGTATGTTCCCTATTAACTCCTAAACCTTTTGACCGATCTGGACCAAATTTAGCAGTTATCCCCTATTCATCTCCTTAACACTATGTGATAATTTAAGTTTAGTGCAACATTATACGTATAAGTAAGCATTGCGTATTAATTAGTGAAGGCGACAGTTTATTTTAAAATATTATATTGCGATATAATTGCTGCAATAAATGAATCAGTTGAACTTCGGTTAATTATTACAAATTTCTATGCTTTTTATGTAATTTTAAGCCCAAGAAACGCCGGATACATTAAGCTAGTATAATATAATACAATAAATTAGATAGATAGATATATTTATTATAATAAGTTAGATAGATCGAATTTGTAGGCTCATGCGCGGCAACAGATCGAAATAGTGAAATCATGATACTTAATACGTGACAGCGGCAGTTAAACGAATTTATATCCAGAAATAGGTATATTTGGTCTCGTTAAAAATAATACGTATATTCTACTATATATTTTGGAGAAATGAAAAATAATTTTTTTCGAGTAGGTACCTACTGATGCATAGCAATTAAGGTAGATATTCATATTCCTGTGACCAGGGCCGGCGGAACCCATTATGCAAGTAATGCGTTGCATAAGGGCGCCAGCCGAAGGGGGCGCTAAAAAATATATCGCAGACTTAATAATAAAGGAATCCAACTCCCATATAAACAAAATGTAAATGTAATTCTTTGTTTTTTATTGTACCTCGTAAGGGCAAAATATATTAAATAGAAAACAGGTGCAAAAATTAGGGGGCGCCAAAAATTGTCTTGCATAAGGGCGCCTCGCGGCATCCACGCGCCGGCCCTGCTCACGAGTATTGCCTATTTTAATATCTATAATAGATTATGCCGCAGATTGTTTATACGAATGTTTATCTTCACAAAACCCATCCGCCGGCAGGTACTCCACAAAAATAGTAGATATGCGTGACAAGCTCGAATAAAATGTTGATATTTTTTGTTTTAGCATTATGAGAATATTTCCAACGAATGGATGAGATTTTTCTAATAAAAATGAAACCAAACCCGACGAATTCAGACAAGTTTGAGTTCTGCTTATAATATATAATGGCTTTAAACTATCAACATTTTTTAATACTAGTCAATAACAGATTTGCTTGAAAAGGAGGATAAAAATTTTTCGGCCTACCGTAGCGAAAATGGATATTTCACATTTTCACCCCTTGACTGCGGGGCGCCGACCTCAGTTCGCTACGGTCGGCCGAGGATTCATACCTGTTTCAGAAAAAAAATTCTTTATTCTTTATCGTATCGATATGGAAGTGACGCCGATGGATTCCTTATGATTTCTCGATGAAAATCATACCAAATTTCATGTAAATCGGACTATTATTAACGAAAATAGCTTGTGGTAATGGAAATTAATTTTTTATAGTATTTGTTTGATTATAAACCTAAGACCCTCGACTCACATACATTTTGCTCAGTGGTGTAACTCTTTCACGAATAAATAAAAATGTATTTTCACCAACGACCATACTGCGTCTGCAAAACACCAGTTCCCGTCTGATCACTGCAGTTAAGCGACACTAGGCGCGGTTAGTACTTGGATGGGTGACCGCTTGGGAATACCGCGTGTTGTTGGTAATTTTTTTTTTGTTGACAGCCTATTTTGTATTCACCAACGTTCCAAACTTTTTGAGGCCGATGAAAAAACCTTAGCTATCGCCGTCTACACATATATCTTAATATATGCAGCCATATGTCTTAATATATAAAACAGAAAGCTTCTATATGTTTATGTGATTGTCTGTCGCCTAAAAACTTTGGACCGATAAACCCTGGGATCACGAAATGTGCCTCAGCTCATTATGCCTGACTAATGAGATGAATGTGCCTATTTTCACAAAAAAAAATTTTTTTATAAAAGCAGAATCCAAATTTCTAGTGGAGCCGAGTAGTAAAGCTAGTATTATATATAATTAATTTAAGCTTTTTTCTTAAAAATTGAGGAATCAAAAGATACTCGTCTGCAGACTTTTACGTCACTGTCTAAATCACACGTGACTCACGAGCAGGGCCGGCGGAACCCATTATGCAAGTAATGCGTTGCATAAGGACGCCAGCCGAAGGGGGCGCTAAAAAATATATCGCAGACTTAATAATAAAGGAATCCAACTCCCAAATAAACAAAATGTAAATGTAATTCTTTTTTTTTATTGTGCCTCGTAAAGGCAAAATATATTAAATAGAAATCAGGTGCAAAAATTTTGGGGCGCCAAAAATTTTCTTGCATAAGGGCGCCAACCATCCTCGCGCCGGCCCTGCCTGTGACCACCAAACCTTTTGTCACATAATCAAGGGATTAAAAGATCAAGGGATTAAAAGAAGTATGATTTAGAAACAACCTGCTTACGTATTAATATTTAAGAATTACTACGCGTTCCATTCGTTAAGGAATATAGGTACAGAACGCATATTCCACGCTCCACATGCAAATGGTATTAATACGCAATCGTGGGGTGGGTCACAAATAACTCCCATTTAATATTCACCGAGCCGCGCGTAATTAATTACGCTACAAATGCCTGATGTCATTTGTTTCATACGCAACCGAGCCGATTCATTCGCCGTACGTCGCAATATTTCCCCCGTCGCCGTGAAAGAGATCCCCGAGTCATCAAGGCGGTTTATCGTATTCAGTCGTAATCGGATACGAAAAATTATCACGAAGGGCCGCCTGGAATTCTCATTTCGCTCGCATCCACGTCTATGTAAACAGTTTAAGTACTGTGCATCCGGATGAATATTTATGGCGACGGTAGGCAGAATCTTCTTCTCCCTCGAATTAGCATAATTCTGTTTGCATAATTGTCATAGCCATATATCACCATTTGGGGGAGGGGGAGGGGGAGGGGGGTATAACGCCTTGTGAGCTTGTGACGTGAACACAATTTGCCGTGTTGTAGGGCTAGGTAGGGGGCACATTTCTACCTGACCTATTATTGTTAATAATAATTACCCTGTTCATATATCTATACAGTAAAAACGAAATCCGACTATAATTGGCACGGTTTACATAATACGGTTTAGTTGGCACAATTTATCGCGAACGAATTATTCTTTTGGGTGCTCACAGGGACAGGTTATTACGTAACTGGAAGATTAGTAGAGGAACAGTAGATATATACTTAGATAGGACGAGAGTAGGGTCGGGTACGAATACATTACGTCAATGTTTTCCCCCGGCCCCGTTTTTTTTTTTTTAATTTTAGTGCCTCCATGTTCGTTACCTATGGATGAAATACAGATCTCTGTGTTTGACTTGGGCCGTTTTGGCTGATGAATGTGTAATAAAAGACGCTGTGTGCTTATGGGAATGTTTGTTAATCTTGACCCTACAGTGCACACGTGGGGCCTGACAGGCCCATGTGAACATTTGAATGAATATAAAAATGGATCCTTTTAAATAAATTGTATATCTTATGTAGCTTTCTGTAAACCTGTTATCATGATATTGAAAAAGATTTAGATAAGGATGTGAAAGAGATATTTGTAGTGTGAAAGAGATATTTGTTCTGTATTCCATTTTGATATAAATATTTTTCTTAATAAAGATTGAGTGCAATAGATTACGCACAGTCTAAAAGTATTATTTTTCTCGAAATGGCCATGCATTCCTAGATTTGGAGATACAGGGGATGAAATTTCTATAATAACACTATGATTGATTGACAAAAAGTAATGTATTCCATACATTTTTACTAGTTGTACATCTGGAACCTTACGAACATTAAAATCTCTTTATTATGGAACGATTTGTGTAAACAAAGTCGCAAGTCTTCTGGTGTTACGTATATGTAGAACACTCACTCGCTGACTGTGGTCAGTGCGAAACTTCTATAAGAACGGTCACATTGATTTAAGTTCTATTTCACCATTTGTACGAGAAACATTTGAAATAGTCAGTGTTATCAGTATATAATATTGTAATTGTTAAATATATACAGTGATACTTTAAATAATTTTATTTCTCTTCAACCAAAATGCCACGAGGAAGAATTTTAAGTTCAGAAGAACAAGCGAAAATAGAAGCATACCGCGATGCAGGATTGTCTATTCGAGAGATCGCTAAAACAATTACTCAAAATCTAAGATCCACTACTTGTATATAGAATTTTTTACAATTACCTGAGAACTACGGTAAAGATCATTATACAGGTGGAAATACAAAAGTAACAAGGCGTGATCGTTCGCGAATATTTAAAGAAATATCAACCCAAAATAAAACTGCTGAATTAAAAGTGAAGTAACAAGAATTTTGGAATTGCCGGTGACGTGTTGCAATGGTGTAATTTTAATTTACGTGTGTATCGTAGGGTTAATGGTGAACAGTTATGATCAGTGAATGCGTGTCAAAATTGATGCGAGCATAATTTAAGACGTAGAGTGTGTCATTTTTTTGACAATAATTGCTGATATTAATGGACTGTCATACGTTCAAAGGTATGTTCTTGTAACTGTAATGAAATGCTACTTGGGAGGGTTTAATTAAAATACCGTCACAGTACATAATATGGAGTGTAAGCAATAAGGTTTAACAGAGTGTTGTAAACTAAAATTTGTTATGACTAGAATTTTAACGTTACCTTCAAATTTGTTATATATTCTCAAATAAAATAGTTAATAGTTTAAAAGCCACCTGTTCTATGTAGGCTAAATAATGGGATACAAATTGTAAAATATATAACACATGGTTTTTCTTTTTGTCTTATTGATATTCGTTCAAAGCAGAGAGTATATGTACACTTTATTCTAAGTTCCATTTAAATGAAGCAATTGATAAAAAAAAACGCATTTTCAACTCCTCCACAATTTTATGCAGCCACTTGTGACGAGTAATTCGGCTTTCTTCGATATTTCGAAAGTTAGCCATTTGCTAATATTCAAATACCCGAAAACATGTTTACCGACCTTAGGTAGATACACAACTCGAATCGCATGTGTGTTTTGTGTCTAAAATTACAAAATATTCTCACAAACTCTATTATGCGATTAGTGATTTTATAATAAAGGTTCAATATTCGGACACGTCGCAAGTAGGTACTGGAATCTTACGAATATTTATCGAAAATTGAACATTTATTAAAAATTAAATAAAACTGGTTAACTTTTATCTAAAACATTTTTTAATTTGATAAATAGTAGTTTAGCATTAATTAGTGATAATTGATAATTATTGAAAAGGTGTTTCAATCCCTGAAATCGCTGATTATGAGAAATACAGATGTTCCTTTATAAACACAAAACTAATTGAATCTAATATTGCAATATTTCATGATTCAGATCACATTCGATTCAAATATTCGAATATATACAGCTCAAATTGGAATGCAATATTCGAATGGAAGAAAATTCGACAAACAGTCGCAGCGCAATCCTGATTCCAATTTTATTCTTCACAAAATGGTGAAGAAACATCGTGATGCATACGAAAAACCAGTTGCAGTTCCGGTTGAATTGTAAATGAGTATTAATTAACGTTCAATATGCATCGAAAACATCCGTTTTCATTTCCATTTTCGAGATCATCAAATGACTTTCGCTCGGAATCCAGCGAAGCGCGCATAAAATCGTGATTGCAGCGAAGAAAGGAGGTGAGCGTCAAGACAAAAAAAAAACGGGGAGTCGATCAAACCCGTAATCACAATTTACGAACGAAATATTTATGGACTGTCATTTCGTAAATTACCGCGAGATTACCGCTCGTTCCGTGGCTTCATGCAAAGTTGACGGTGCTCGTGTGCTCCTGACCAGGAAATAACGGACATAGTCTAAACTCTTAACGACATGCACCGTAGGAGAAGAATACCTGCATAGCACCCTAATTTGAATTACGTATCCTCTGTATTGACAAACTAATTGAACTGCTACCCTAAACATCGCACGTTGATCTTTTTAGAACACTGAGATATCATCAAGGATGATATCTCATGATGATTGTTCTTCCGTTTTGTTTTAAAACTAATAGTCATTTTTATTTGGATAATTCAAAGAAAGTATGCTTCCTATCACAGGTCCAACAAATTAGGTGTGCAATTTAAGTTGTTAACAGAGCCTTTGGTTGGCCGGAAACGCCTCTAATATTAAAAGTGTATTATATAACATTATACATATGTCGATATTAAATGTTGCACACGAGTTAAAATATTATTCACTCCTTTTGTAGAAATGGAGTTAATATTAGTCGCAGTTTTTTCTGCTATACAATCATTTGCATTCATAAAACGAAGATAGCCTACTTGAATATAGATACCTATTCTTTATCACTGGCCTGTTTAAAATGTAAATAATCTCATTTGTGATTCGAACGATGCCACTTAAAAATATAGGTGCATTTCTTTAAAAGAGAATCTAAAAAATTTTTAATTTCTAGTAGGTATTAAAATGTCTACTACGAGCATATAATTTCGAACTCAATATGCTCACTCGTAGTTATATTAATAACTAACTTTACTACTCGGCTTCGCCCGAAAATTAGATTCTGATTTTATAAAATAAAAACAATTGTTTTTAGTTTTTTTTTTTAGTGAAAATAGACACATTTATCTGGATTAGATAATGAGCTGAGGTACATTTCGTGATCCTAGAGTTCACCGTTCGAAAGTTTAGGCGACAGACAAACATACAATACACTTCCCGAAGTATTAACATTTCCTTTTCCCTGTATACATTAGAAACAATAAAAAGATTGAATTCGTAGTATTCGGAAATGTGAGGAAGAGGCTATATCTACCTAGACGTCCGAAAAGACAGAAATTCAGGAATTCTTTTAGAAAAAGGTATACGTGAAAATCATATAAATTTTTTACTAAAAGCTGTAATAAAATAAAGTTGAAAACATGAAATTTCCATTGCAGTTTTATTTTTGTAGTTATCAAAAAATTTAAATTTAAATTTAAGAAAGTGGGAACGTTAGAGGCCTCTGTTTCCAATCTATTTTTACAATCCCTTCGAGTTTTCGTATTCAGACATACCGTTTAGGCTGGAAAACACAAGTCTCCTATCGGCAACGATACCTAACTCTGTTACTTATTATTAATTTTCAACAGCGTTCGAATGAAAATTAGTAAAACGTAATTACTAAATACTAATTTTTTTAATAGCAAAAAATGTGGTATTATTTGCTACCTGTTCCTAAAAAAGACGAAATCCTGAGTCTTTTGTTCGGGCCTGTGTGTAGATTACATACAACCCCTTAACACAGTCCAGTCACCTAACTACTGATCAGGAAAAAAAATCTCATAAGTTACCGTTTCTTGGAGAGTAGAGTGTACGACTCTTTGGAGCCGGTGCAAAGCCTCATCCGCATTTTGCGAGCGGTCCTGTCGACACCTCGCTTTTTAGCTACACCGCCTTCCAAAACTGGCATCCAGGCGTGTTCGACGCGCGTCGATCGACAACGAAAACCGGCGACAATACTGCGATCATTGAACACCGCCCACGATCACGAAGCACAGCACTCCCACGTACTTTAAGCTTTCGCTCTCTTGCCTGTGAAAACGTTGAATCCACGGGCCCCGGCCGTGAATAATCGAACCGACGATTAATCGCCTTCCAGTCCGGTGTGCACGGTAATTATTTTGTAGATGGTTTTTCCTAGCCACCAGTAATACTTATAATTTACTGCCGGCAATTCCTGTCCGTTGCGAGTCTTATCGGGGAGAGGATAGAGCTCGCCCTCCACCCACGATTCTCTCTACCCATAAACGTCACACACCCCCCTCCCCCCCCCCCCCCCTTTGCCCCTCGCGCCGATCCTTCTCCACCGCCCGGCTCTTCTCGACAACTATTACAGCGATAAGCGAGCACGGCCTTTGGCCAAAAGCGTTCTCTCCTCGATGGGGAACACACTCGTGACACGTTCCTGCTCTCGCCGCGACCTCCTGCGCGGAATCGATTTTCAGATCGCGGTTAATGCACAGCGCGAATCCTATCTAAGCGATGGTTAGATGGCCCCCGGCTGAACACGGTGGAAAAAGGGCGCGCGGTCTTATAAGTGGCCTTTTTACTTCTTGATCGGAGGAGAACCACACGGCAGATAAGCGTAAGTGCAGTGGCAAGAAATCACGCTCTCTGGTAGCCGATATCAAAGAGCAGCCTTGACAGCAACGTGCTCCAGCGTTGCTCTGGCTCGATAGGATGATATGGCCCCTGTGGTGGCCTCGAATTCAAATCCACCGTGTGCTGCTCGAACCAGGGGCACAAAGCGTCGTTTGTATCGCGCTCCTTACGCCACCACCACGGATCTTCCTTATTCTTCCGGGGTGAATTTTTCCTGGCTCAGTGTCGCTGCTCGATCTCCCAGAATCGTTGCACCAGGGCTCGAGTCCACGAAAAACTTTTGCCACTAGGGTAACAAACGATGCCGCCAAAAAGTACACTACGAATGTTCGAGGACGGTTTTTGCACGGGTCGTCGCTCCTTCCTCGCGATTGAGAAATAAACGGAACGAACGGTACGCCAAAGTATGAGATACTAATTCATCATCCGTCCCCCGGCACAGAGAACCGGCACGTTTTATCACTCGACGAGGATATCCTCGTGTTGGCGATTAAGGACGATCCACGGCAAATGGCGCCGCACTTATTTCCGAGTGACCCAACGATAGCGAATAAGACGGTCGTTCCTCACTGCTTATCGCCTGCGAGGCGCTCCGGTCAACTTGCAATTTGTGAATGGAAAGTCGACGACACTACGGGCACTCGAGATCGTCGATTCCAGTCTAATTGTAACACGCTGCTGTAAAACGCTCAAGCTCTTCAAACGTTGAGCATCGATTCTTCAAGAGGCTTCTCAACAACTGCCTCTGAACATTCGCCGAGAAACGAGTCACTGATTCACCGCCGACAGATCTTGTAACAGGAAGTCCAGTTGGGAGAAGTTCCATAAGGCACTCACAGAAGCGGAGAATTTCTAGAACGTTACTTTGAAACGGGATCACTCTCCTCTCGACGCGGGTAATTAAAGGTATATCCCCTCAAAGCTTCCAGCGGAGGAACTTGATGAATTTTTAATACAATTGCCACAAACTTCCTTTTGCCTCTATTCTGCTCCTCTCTCAGGTAAAGGGATACTCCGAACAGCAAATTTAACGTTCGAATAGCTGCCTACCCTCTAGGTTGGAGGCTGGTCCTGTTTGTGGTTGGAAAGCAGCACGTTTAATTTTCAATGGAATCACAACGACCGACAACGAGGGCGAGCGCGAGGCGAGCGTCGCTCTGTGCGAGCAGAGTGTGCCGAACTGCCGATTGTCAGACGCGCGAACGTAGTAACGTCAGCGATAGGGGGGGGGAGCAGAGGGCCCTCCAGGGCTCCGATGGTAAAAGTCAACAAGAGCTCTCGTCGCGGTCGCAGAAAAAGTTCAAGACTCGGGTAGACACTACCGAGTTCCCGCGCCGACTGATACGCGTGTAAATATTGCGTGGATATCAGCAAGGCGTTCTCTATGACGTCATGCACCGCTATAATACAGCCCAAGAAATTTCTGAGGCTTACTTACTGAGCACCTTCACTAGCGAGATGCAAACGCGAAAATTGCAATGTCTGCGAAGCACAATTCGCCCGTATGTCCCCACTCGAACACGAAATACTGCTCGCACGTGTGCACATGAAACGATGCGAACATAGAAAGAGAAGGGTAGCCGAGGTCTTATGAGACGACGCGTCAACTGTATCACAAAATAGACGAAATACTCCAGAAGATTTTGGAAACAAAAATAAACAAAGAACACTAGGTAGAACAGCACGGGGAGAACACTTTTCAAACGTTTTCTACGACTATGTTCGATTCCTGCGGCCAGTCATTCACAATTACCACTTGGATATTTTCATTCGCGATGAAACTTTTTCCTGTGTAATTATCGAGTACGAGGAAAACGCCACGGCAGTGAAACACAACGGGGGAAGAAGAAACGAATCGAGGTTCGTGTTCTGTATCGTACGCGTAAACTGTAATGCAACTTCTCGCGAAACGCGCGCTTGAGGTATGGGATTCCCGCACGTACAAACTGAATGGGCCTCGCTGAGGAACGCACGTGCGTGCGCGCAGCTCGACGAAGCGAGTATGAAACAAGAAGGCATGCGTCACGCGCTCGTAAGGCCCCGATCCTAGTGCCGCAACTGCACCGGAGGGGGTAGGGCGTTGGGTAGGGCGTTGAGGGGAAAGGAAAATCGACGAGTGGGCCTCCAGGGTAGAAATATCTTTCCCCCCTTCACGGTTTCCTTTTCTCTATTCGTTCACTCCGATACTGCCTTGCAATCTTCCCCTCTCATTCACTCGTCTATTTCGTGTACGCGTTCCTTCTTGTTCTACCATTTTTCTTTCGATTGAATCGCCGCTTTGTTTGCTATCTCATTTCCGCCCTCATGATTTTTCTTCCCATCGAACTCTCGTTATTCTTAATTTCTCGTCGTACTTCTCTTTACTATCTGTTTCTATTGGCCAAGCTTCAACGTGCTTCCTCATTCATCTGTTACTCGATCTGTGGAGTATCTGGCACCCGTTCTGTCTATTTCTGTCTTTATCGCCGTATTTCTGCCCGTGCCTTCGATTCCATCCGCTTCTTCGACTCTCTGCTTCTCTCCGCCTTCAGTCAGCCAGCATCTCCTTTCATCTGTTACTTTCCGTAGGTTCACCCCATGTCACGTAACGAGCGCTCGGTGTGCCGTTATGTGTTAAATATGTGCAATGTGCATGCATATGTTTTCTGTGACTGTTGGGCAGCGAGAAGGTTCAGTACCGTAGGTGGTAATCGTCGATCATGCAAATCAAGCAGACTTTTCACCACGCACAACCCGTTTTGCGATCACAATACGGCAGTGATGTTTTGCTAATTTTGGATAAGATTGCGCAACAAAGATCGCTGCGTTTGCTTCTGCAAAAATTGTGGGCAATGTGTTCCCTACATTTTGTACTTTTAATTTCCTGAAAATTGATCGCGACCTTTTCCCATTTTTTAATATAAACAATGGTTGTCGATTGTTTTTTTTCAACGCATAAATGTTTTCAAATATGTAAAATACTAATATAAATTAGAAGTCAACGACCCTCGCATCTGTAATCACTTGTTTTGCATTCATCATTGCTGGACATTCGTTTAATTGTCATTCTCCTGAGGTAAATGGTAGTATTTCGGTAGTATTTACATAATTATCTGTTTCGATTGTCTTTTCAGTTCGATGTACAGGTATCTTTTAGCCATTTTACTTCTTTCTGATTCATTTCTTATAAGATATAGTTGTAGGTACTAGAATAGACTGTAGATATTCTTCCTCCAATCCTGAAGAATTCAGCAGCAAAGATGACAAGAAAGAAGTTGGGTTTTGCACAGCGATAAACAAACATTTTATTTAAATAAAAATTTTGAATAGCAAATAAAATTTTTTTAAATTATTCCTCATATGTCGAATAAATTCTTGCCGAATAAAAAATTAACTTTATTCGACGAATAATCTAAAGTTAAAGTAACTTTTAATTGATTCTTATTTAAATAATTTTTTATTTAGTTAATACCCAACTATGCTCTTGGTATACACAGAGAGATTGATTTAATCACGACTGCAGTGATTCAGGAGCTTTGTAAAACGAAAAGAAAAATAAATTTTATTCTTTAAATAAATGTTTATAATCACCTATATATAATTAAGAATATTTTTATCCGTTCAACTCGCCCCCCAAGATTAAAACCTGAGTGCATCACTGTACGATAATATTCATCCTTTACGAAGCCTCGAAAAGAAAACGGGAATAAGGGAGACCGTAGCTGCTATTTTGGAGACTTTATGAGTACCAATTACATATTTGCTTGTGTTCAAGTTATTGGTAACCCCTTCCATTTATGGCGACATATTTTTGAGACCTTATAAAAGTAATGTTTTAATAAAATTTTCAATCACTATTTCCAATTTTCAAAATAATTCGTGAATTTTCCTTCGAGATGGTTGACGAATAATACCAACAAAGCAGATTAAATTAACTCAAAGACGATTATACTTCACCGTTATTAAATACAGAAATATTAATGTAATGAAAATAATTTATAACTCAATCTGAGTACATGATTGGTAAAAGCTGTTCGCAAATATTTAGTTTTGACTAGCAGGCTTATTTTATGTTAACATATTATAGTAATAAATATTCCTTGCATGGGCAGTTACAGTTATAAACGATCGTATACCTGCCAACGATTTGTTATTTAAATTATCTCCCAAGATTAATTATAATAAACTCAAAAATACGTGAACGCTGACAACGTTTTGACCACTGTGCAATAGGATACTCTACAATTTGTCCCAATAAAAAACTATAATAGCGAACAATAAAAAAGGGGTTTAACGATATTCGTCACAGTATAAACGACACTTTTTATCGCTCGTAAAAGTTTGTTAAATAGCGTTTAAAGTAACAGCACTAGTAGCTGCTGCGTGGCGTAAATCATAACTGTAGGTATATGGTATATCATAGACTTCGATGCTAATAACCAGCGATTTAATTCCCTTTCGGTGCCTCTCATTACGGCTAATAAAATGCCAGAAGACTTGGAAACGGGGTCATATTAATTATAGCATGTCAACAGAAGCAAATCGAAGGAAGCACGCGTCTTGATCAATTACCCGAACAAATTTCCATTTATGTAAATGACGGATAGGAACAAGGACGGCGTTATGTTAAACGCTGGCAAGTTATACGGATTCAAAAATTGACGCGTTTCAGCGTACGTACAAATTAAAGCTAAAGGTTAGCTCCCAAAATCTATGATTTCTAAATTTGAAAATTTGAATAATCTCGATATGACTTAAATATTTATGGAACAATAATATTAAAATTGTTCTATAACATCGTCTGACTATATTAAATAATATCTTGTCAATCATGATTAACGGCTATATGCATTCAGCTGAATAAGCAAAACTTATGTTTCTTCATGTATACACGTTAATCGCCTTCAATGGCTACAGTTGCATAGCTTATCGTGTGTGAACGCATGTATTTACGCACATATGTATACAAACAAAACAAGCATATACTGAAGGTATGTAATAACACATACACGTAGACAGCAAATCTGGCCGTCGCACAGTGGTCGAAAGCTGGAAAAAACCCTAAATTATTAGACCTTTCGTATTCTAGCTGGATTCTTATAGATTTCTAATCCTGAAGAACCGAAAACGGGCACCCTACACGGTCTTCTACAAACAAAAAATCGGAATGTCCGGGTAATCGAACTTACCTTGTTAGCGAACAAGCACAATAGTTGATAAAATAGTTACGTATGTATGGGTTTTGTAAATATTTTTAAAGAAACATAGCTTGTTGTATATAAAGTAATGTATAATTTACGTAGGTTAAAATATTACTTTGTAACACCATCAGTAATATTATGTGTAAAAAAAATCATATTAAATTATTTCTTTAATATTGTATTAAGTTCGATGTTGAAGAAGTACCTAATATGAAAAAAAATTATTGAAAACTATCGACAAATGCTAAAGTTATGAGTTTCTTCCACTTCTCCCCTTCCCTCCGTCTCGGTTGTTTCATTTATTTATTAATTTTACATATCTACTTCCATGCATTCTATAGTGGAAATTACACGTTCTTCCACCGCATGGTTACTGCAATCCGAATATTTGGACTCATGCGAATAATTTGCACCCAAATATTGAAACATTTAATTATTCAAATTATCCAGATATTTTACGACTCAGATTTTTAGACCTCCGGTACAGACCGTGGACAAAATCATAGGTGATGGCCGCAGGGGAGAATGCCACTGCGGGCACGCACATTTTTCCGCTGGCACGGAATTCAATGACCTCGAGGGTACACCCCATTATTCGCAGACCATAAACTTCCACGTACGTGGAAAAACGCGCTCGCGAACCCCTTTCAACAAAGGTGACAATTTTCGAGGGTCCTGCTCGACGGCACGCGACATATGCGCCCCGACACTCGATCCCGCCAATTTCTGACGGAATTGTCGGGAAAGCTCATAGCCCAGCCGCAAAACCAATGAAGGCGGCGGAGAGGTGGGGGGGAGTGAAAATTAAGCGCTCGCCCATTGTTGTCCGATAATCGACGATGCGTCGATCCGTGAGTGATTTCGATTCGAGCCCACCGGACGTTTCGGTCAGAAATCATTATGCGACAATGGGCCTAATTCGCTGCCAAATCGAACCGTTGTTCCCGCGTGCAATTATTCGAGTGCATCCTATCCGCGGCATTCCCTAATTCCATCCTTCCTACTGACCGTTCATTTTCGAGGTCGCGGTACACGGAATTTTGTTCCGAAGGTCAGAACTAATGTTCTCTGCTCGTTCTCTTAATTTTTTATGGTTCTGTTGCTTTGTTTTCGTTTTAATGTAAATTATACTGAAATGTTGAGTGGCAAGTTAAGGTAATCTGTGAACGAGAGGAAATTGTGTTTCCCAGTATGGGTGTTTACTTTATTTTTAAACTGGATTGAATTATTTATTACACTTGACACTTTTATGAGTTTATACTTTCTTTTATTTATATTTTTGAATTCGATTTGTATTTTTGTTGTGTATAATAAATGTGTGCAATTATCTTGATTGAGTATTAAATATTATAGCAGTTGTGAATATTAAATCTTTTTCCAGGCTTATCTGATCAAACAGTTTGAAAATAGGATTTACAAACATATAGTAGAGTTAATGTTATAAATTTTTATATAAATTTTTTAATTCCCCTTTTCTTTCGATATGGCGGGTATTCGGCTTCTAATATTTGAACGGAAATAAAATTGACTTTACTCCACGGCAACTAAAAAAAAAAAACAATAAATGTTACATTTTAGAAATACGTACCTAAATATCTACCTATAGAAAGCTGCGAAAAATTCGATGCTTGAAAATGTAGGAAAGGAACCGAATTGTCGGAACCAATGATACGGCGGTGATTTAGTTTCTTTTATAGCTAATGTCGAGTAGTATCTCAATGGCAATAACATACCGGGTGACGCTAGAGCATATGTGCGGTACTCATAAACTACACGAGCACAATGCTAGGCTCTTCGGACTGAATGCTATTGTTCCAAACATGTGCGCGCAGAAAGAAAGTCGACGATCCTGCAACACTTGACTGTAATACCACAAGAATATTGTTTGCACTCGAAATCCATCGTGAAGCGTACTTTTGTAATTCACTGTTTCTCTTTCGTCATTGATTCATTCAAGTGCATCGAAATTTGTTGCAATGGCAGTCCTTGAAGTTTTAAAAAGATTTCATACTTAATACTTCACCGTCTTAATTTTATCGACATTATATTGCTTTATTATGCAAAAATATAATTTGTTCCTTGAGTTTATAACGAGATATTTGTTATTACCAAAGTTTACAAATTTAAGTTACCACATTAATGGGTTTATATTCATATTAATTTATAATAACTTTCTAATGTTATAATTCTCATTTTATGACTTTAACCCTTCGTAGTCACATTTCTATGAAGTTCCGTTGTGGTCAAAATCTGGGTCCAATCGAACCGGCTGATTTTTAAACAGTTGCCGTACGAACTGTATCAGACCAATCGAGTCCCAAAAATTATAATATACACTTTGAACATTGTTGAATATGGAACAGTCGCGTTTTAGTAAGAAATGAAATGACATGTCAAAAAAATCGGAAACGTGTAAAGTCCTGCAAAATGAGTTTTTTTACTAAACAATTAGAACTTTTTTATTTTTTAATTAATTTTCGTACAGATTGTGGCTGACACTAATAAGATATAGTTCTTTTGGAAAATATATAGTTTCATAGTGTACGTTTAAAAAAAGTAATTTATTTTGAGATCTGAATGTTTTTGTAACGGCTGCCACTCACCAACGGACGTTCTGATTCAAAAACTGACGGTCTTTACCGGAAGAGGAAACCCCAAATTTCCGTAAAATGTCAGGTCAATGACATTTCAAAGCCAGGAACTTACCACTATCAAGCTCCAAGGTTAAAAAGCAAGTTTATCGGATCCACAGTGACCATGAAGGGTTAAAAAAGAATGTTACAAAAGTTATATTTTTCTCTTATAAGGATATCCAATTCATTAAAGTTTTCATTAAATTATGTTTATCCCCTATCCCTTTGCCGGAAACGTTAAAATAAATAAATATACCTATATAAAATTATTCTTTCAAAAATCTGAATCAATATACAGAAGTACTAGATTGTAGTATGATTTTTTACTATAAATAGCTATCTTGTCAACATTTTCTGCAAATATAGCTATGGAACAGAAATTAAGCCTGGCGATACCCGAGCTAAAAAAAATATGCTTGGGTATCGTTAGAATTTTTCGACATCATACTATTGTATAACATTTTTCAATAATATTACAATGTTAAAGTGATTTTGACTTTGGTATATTTTCTACTATTAAAACAGTTTCGGGAAGTCTTGAGAATTTTGATAAATTAAATAAAATAAAAGTTGGAAGAATTTGATGTGTTCAACATTAAATTCTTATTTAATTCTCTACTAATTCTTGACTAATTATTAGTATCATTGTTATTCATATAACATCTATATAACATTAAATATTCAAATCTACATAACACATAAATTTTAATATAATTTATGTTGAATTATAATTTCATGTGCAACGAAATTCAAAGATCAGTTTTTTAATAAATGATGTCTGCAGAAGAATAAACAATTATATTAAATATTGCAACGATATAAACAATTTGCATTGGAAACAGCATTTTATTTAGAATAACATCTAAAATATTTTTTTCTCTCGATATCAAATCTCTGCCTCTTAAACATACTCTTTCATTGTTTGACACCCACAAATCCAATTCACACCGTATGATATAAAATGGCACTATATAATCAACTATCAATGCCGCTGATTTGGTGTTATTCCCACAACAAAATGACACGTGCCTGCGAGGAAAACAAACGCGTTGTCACGTGAAGATTAAGTAAATGTCCAGATACGTCTGGTTTGCTGGCGAACAAATCAAAGGAATTTCTTTGTAAACTGATAATAACTGATATTAGTGCCACGGCTATCTATTATTCCCATCGGTAGCCGCATCCTGCGCATTCATTTAAAATCACCGATCCAGCACACGTGCGTCAGTGTGCACACGCGTTCCCTCTACCTACACGTAGGCAGTAGCTTGCCCCAGGTATCTGCCTACCTAGCTACCTACTCACCTACTCGCACCTATCCATTCACCTAACCTGTCCCATTTCCGCACCGCTTTGCTCTCGCTTAATGCGAGCAAAACTACACTGCAGTGCACGCGCTAAACGGGCGAAAGCCTTAAAGGTGGCGCACACACCGACGTCGCTACCGATCGCACTATTAAATGCTGGCGAAAGTTCTGCGACTGTGCAGGAAGCTTTTACAGCAGTGATTCGGACTGCTCTTATTGGAGGATTACTCATACCACCGACTTTATCAGATACGAGAAGCGTGCGCAAGGTTTATATCGCTGATTCGGCTCTAATTTAACACACACAGTTGTTCCCGGATAAGTTGGTACATTTACTTCGATCAGGTCGATAAGAAATCATCCCCAGCACCATTTTTTGGGAGAAACAAAGATATCGCTAGCCATTAAGGGGTGATTCCGGTTAGACGGGTTGAAAAATCGATTTTTTTTTTAAACAAAAGTAAATATCCTGAAGAATGTACTGTTAAATTTTTATGGAAAAATTCCGATTATTTTAGCTTCTACTTAGGCATTTTGTAGGGAGCGCCGAGGCTCGGCCTCTGTAGATGAAAACTTCGAACGCGTTTTTCTCGAAACTCATTTTTTCACATCGTGAAGATAAAATCTCAAAATCTGCTGAACCAATTGCTTTATAAATTTTACTGCTTATTCTGCACAGTTCTGACTCTCGCAGGCACTACAACCAAGTATTTTCATTATGTCTAACCTACTTTTAAAATCGAAAATAGCAAAAGAAGAAAGCCGAAAAACATTTTTCTTGCATTTTGCCCGCCATTTTGCTAATTTCGAAGATAAATTACTAATTATAGTCCGAGCGATAGCGACAGTCATACTAATCAAGAACCTGTTTGGATTTTTGGGTTCAGATAAGTCTAACAGCTGAAATCGCCTTCATGAGCGAGGCATGCATTTTTAAACATGTCGTCAAGACCGCTTTCAAAAGCATTTGAAAAGCAAGAATTTTATTACTTTTATATTTTTTATTTACTGTACAAATGTAGCTTAATAAATGGAAAAAAGTTTTATTCCATTACTATAATTATTTTCATCGCAATAAATTCCTGAAAATTGCCAAATTTATCGGCGCGCTAACCGGAATGACCCTTTAAGAAGTGAAAATGAAAACGTCAAGTTCCGCATTTCTCATCGTATATTCATGAAAGTGGCACCAATCGATTCCCTACGTTTGCCCGATTAAAAGACATCGAATATTGTGTAAATCAGACTATAATTAACGAAATTACATGAAAAATTAATTTACAGAATTTACAGCCAGCTTCGTTAAAAATAGTCCAATTTACACGGCATTTTGTGTCTTTTAATCGGGAGTATGCCAAAAATCGATTGGTGTCACTTTCGTGAAGATCCGACGAGAAATGAGGAACTTGGCATTTTCACTTCTTAATTGCTAGCGTTATCTTTGTTTCACGATTCTTCCTGTCCCCTATTCCCGAGCTCCGAAAGCCATAAAACTCATTGCCAGTGGAGCGTGAAATCGGAGGTGTAAAATTCCCCGAATAAAAGGTATCCTCCGGACCCTGAGATTAACCAGGAACAACTGTGCGTACAGTAGCACGTTAATTGAATGCATAAGTTGTGCTATTTAAATACGACAATGAAATAGGAATTGCTATATTCGGGTCGTGGCGCTATCGAAGGGGGCGTGCATGTTCTTACTTTCTCGTTGCTGTGGAAAAAGTTGCAGTGCAGTGTGCTGCACGGGATGTGTGGCAGATTTCGTAAACAACAAGATTAGACGTCGGTGCACGAATGTGCGGAGTATAAAGATAAATGAAGAGGCGTGAATATAACTACGCTGCCTCGCAGCGATAACGTAGATGCCGTAGGCGATAACCTGTATTATGAATCACAATGCTCATTAATATGAAAATGATATTCGTTATTTCTCTGCGATTCGCTTATCTTGCGCGTGTACGGGCGCAAGAAAGGACAATGCACTCGCGGGACCTGTGCGCGGGAAACGCGTTTGTCCCGCTACAGAAGAAAAAAATACAATAAGGGATGTTACGCAACGCGTCGGGTGCATTGTGATATGTATGTACACCAGATGTGTAATGAGAAAAAACAGCGACACATAAAGTACCTACGTGAAGTGTAATAAAGAAACTGAATAACATATGAGCCCCTCAGAAGTTAAACTGAGCTTTGTGTAAACTCCTCAATGTTAGTGCTAAAGCATATTATAATATGTGTTTAAGTTAAAAATTTTCTCTACTTTTCCTGTCATAAAGTTAATCAGTTTATCTTGTGAGAGGCTCATATAATATGTAGACGAGGCATTACGTATGGATCTACCTCCGGATTTCCACTTTATGCGGGCCCCAACGGGGCGGAATTAACGTAACAAAGGCTTATAATAGTTGAGTTGAAACAATAGTAACGTAATAGCTTCATTGATATGACAAACTGTTATAATATCCCTGCTAAACTTATAATTAAGAGAATTCGTGATAGACATCTTCCAAGGATGAATGCCAGGCTTAATGAGACCATTTTGCAGATGTCGGTGTAAAGATAGTATTACAATACAGAGCTTATCTAATTCATCTTATAAATATATGATTCTTTAGTGAATCGTGACATACTTTTACAGAATAATAATTCCTACGGATTATACAGGGTAACTCACCTAAATATCTCTTTCATTTGTGATGATACAAGAAATATTTTTTATATGCAATTTGAATGGTGTCAAAGGAGGAATACGTTCTAAAGAATATTTCTGTCCCAAGGTCATTTTTTTTTTGAGTTTTCAAGGTCATCGATGTTTGTTTGTATATACGTACATATTTTCTTCCCTTGCATATTCTATTTAAAATCAGCTTGCAGCTGACATTAAAATTGCGTTCGGAGATGAATTATGACATGACCTTGAAGTGACCTTTGACTTTATTGTGATTACACTGTAATGTATATAAATTATAAAGAGTGAAGAGGTCATGTATTGCTTAACATTAATGTATTCGTACGTAGTATTACTTTGAATAAAGAAAATTCATTTCTAAATGATCTTACGTAATGTTTAGAAAGAACCCCCAAAAAATTGCGGTTTTACAAAGTTTTATCTATTTTTCGTTTTTACAAATAATTAATAGAGATAAGAATAAAAAAAATTGGGTTGCACAGGACTCACGAAAATAGACAAAGAATGCTCAGTTAATATAGGACCACAAATCAACGAAGATAAGACGAGATAAATACGGATGTTTATTCCAAGAGAGATTATTATTTCAGTTTGCCTAGGAAAGATGTTCGATGGCCTACCTTCTGTTTCAACATACATAAATACATATGCATGGGGTCTTCGTACTGCTGCTGCATTTTCTCTATACATTATCCTATCACGGAAATATTTCAGTAATTTTCAAGCTATTTCTAAACTAAAAATAGTTCCATACAGTTTGGGATAGCCTTTAATTGTTTTTGCGTTTTTGTAACACTTTTGGAGCATGTTGATTATGTTTTATTTTGTTTCAAATCTGTTTCCAGAAGCTGTGTAGGGTTTCTAAAAATTCAAAAGAATTTCAAACATTGCAGAAATTTAGTTCAAATGGTGCTAATAACGTAACCATATTTTGTTGCGGCAATCAAGCGGTCCTAGGAGTGGAACATCCCGTCGAAGAAATTGAAAGCTTTCAAATTACATATCGCCATATTTGCGAAACTGTAAAAGATATCGAAAAAAGGTTAATCTAAAGTTTTAGGGTTTTTGATATTTTACACTATAGTGATACCTCAAGAATTTTCGAAAAACTTAATTTTCTCCTTTACCCCTCCCCCCCCCCCCCCACCGTATTTTAAGAATTCTTCATCGCCATATTGTAAAATATCAAAAACTGGGGTGTTTTCACCTTTCATTGCCGAAACACGAAATGCTTATGTTATTAGCATCACTTGAATTTGAACTACCTAGGTACATTTCTACAAAGTTTCAAATTTTTGGTCGAGTTGCAGTACATTACTTGCAAAACTGTTTCTATTTCAATTTTAATTTTAAAATTACGTTTCATTTCAATAATTTGTTAGTATCCTATACAGAATACAGCAACAAATGTAAGTATTAGGGCATACCAACAGTTTTTACGTAGCTATATTTCTAGAAATTCTATTACCAATCCAAGCACACGGAGAAATAAATTGAATTATTAATCTAATTCCCCTCTTTTTCAATAAATTATTCCCATCGTGCATACATTAAATTGGTAGAATGCTGTACTTCCATGAAATACGACAAGACTTTTAAAAAGTCCAGATATCTGAGAATTGCTAATAGAAGTAACCATATTATACTCATCAAAATGAAATCTAAAATTTCCATCGACTGTAAACATTTTTACCCTGCAGTTTACAGCAACGGCGTAGAAGACCAGCAGGGAATCAAATCCAGAGTGACGCCAATCCATCGATCGAACACGAGTTCGTCTCTTCTCCCTCGGAGAACGGCATGGGGAGGGAACGAGGGTGATAGTGAAAAGTAAGAAAAGAACGAAAAAAGTGGAACGACGCTCGAGAAGCGTGAAAACAAAAGGGAGGGTGGAAGGGGTAGTAAGCCCCCTTTCGACGGCTGCGTTGCCGTTTTGACAGGCCTTGTCGAATTTTGACAGGAGCCACCACACGGCTGCTCGAATTCGAAAAGCCGCACGAATGGAATCCGGCCGTGGAAGGAGGGAGGCATGCACCGTGGCGAACGAACAATCGAAATAATAATGTAACTTGCACTCGATCGTTCTCGCCTCGCTGTTGCGTCGCCACGTTGCAACGGAAACAGCATTAGGAGGACGGGTGGTTTTGTGAAGTTGCACGGTCGCGATCGTGTTTGGATAGGCGACACACCACGTACCGTTGTACAAATTCATGGTTCTGTACGGAATCGGAGCTGGCAAAACATTATCAAAATTTTCGAGCAGCTGGATGGGAGGACGCGGAAAAATTGGAAAAATGCGAGAGGCGAAACGGTCTGGGTATTAAAATCGACTATATTTGAGGCATTGAGATAAAACTCGGGCTAATCCGCATTGGAAAAAAAATTAATTTTTCCTATTTTATATGATTACTTAGTACACCCTATTGGAATACATTGTTGCTACTAACTCAATTTCGCAAAAAAATGTGGGTTAGTCCGTTTTTGCGCTCAATGCCCCATTTGTTACCTGTGCAAGTAAGGAGTATCTGCCCATGGCAAACGTGCAAAATGTTTTACATATTTCGACAATGCTCATGTTAGAATTTCCTATCCTGACTCACGTCAGTATAGGTAAACATTGATTGATATATTTTTAGTTAGTAGGTATTATCTACCACAGAAATGGTCAAACGAATTTTTGGAGAAGAATGGAACAAGGTGAGTGCAAATTTCACAAAAAGTAGTTCAATCTATGCACAGTAGATTGAACTTGTAAAAAAATCACGAGGATAAAAAAGAATTTATTATCTTTAAGTTTATATAAAATAAATGTTGAATTTCGATGGCTACTATTGTGTGCGATCTCTGATATTCTCACAGATAACAATAGATTTTTAAATAATTTGATATGAAAATTACTTTATCTGTCACTATACTTTAATACTGATTTCTTAGGTGTACCTAGGACATATTTTATGTCATCTATATGAAGAAGGACAGTTAATAGTTTTCTTTTTGACTTTGAATTACTCTTTGAATTACTGATTTAATAATTACCAGACAAATATGATGTAAGAATTTTATCTCATCTTAATTACTAATTGCACAATCTATAAAAGTTATATAGCAAAACATCCTTCTTATTATTTTCAGTCAGATATTTGTTATAGTATCGATATAATTCTGGATTTGTTCATTTGTAAAATACCACTTCTGCATACTTTTCTATTTATAAACCGTAGGTATCTCACAGCGGAAAATCCTGAAGTGACAATCGCTGATTTTGATGAAATTTACGTAAAATGTAGTTGTCACAAAAATATTTGCCACGTATCTTTTTTATCAGCCAACATTCATGTTGAACAGATGAAAACAGCCATGAAAGTTGAGGGTAAGAAACACATTTGGTCCAATACCTTGGAAACGACTAGAGCTAGAGGAACGTAAGTGTCAAAGTGATGTAATTTTTTAATAATGAATCCATCACTGAACTTCATTTGTCTAAATGGAGTCAGTGATATCCCGTACTTGGCATTGCAATTACCTTTCCAAAACAGTAACCCAACACTTTCTGGTGAAAAAATAAAACTATCAATACTCTCAGAAAGAAATTATACGATTAATGTGCACGATCATTGAAATTCAAATTAGGAAAAACAACGTTACGAAAATAAAATTGGGCTATAATCCGCTGACACTCATCCAAGGGATTAAAATTGTTTTGAAATTGTTTTGAGATTGTTTTAAAACCTGTCACTGTATATCCAATATATACGTATTTGTAAACCGGATACACAGATGACATCGCGTGCATTTCCATGCAGCGTAAATGACACGCGTCCGCACAGTATCCGGGGAGGGAAGCAGAACGATAGGAACGCGATTGCTTTGGAAATAGGGTCAAAGCCGAGGGGAAGACAGGGCAGAACGGCTGAGCGAAGGCGAAGGGTGCCCCATGGAAACCTGCTACCATCGGGGGTATCTAATTCTGTGCTTTTATCTGGTCGACTGACGCGTACGAACGGGGCTAGACCGGCGCGACGTGTAGAGGACAGTCGGGCGAAATGATGCGCGTGCGACAGACAAACGTATTGCGTTAATAATGACAGCGAAGGGTCAGTTGAGGCCGAACAAAACCTTCCAAGCGAGAAATGCACCTCCATCCCCTCTCCCCTTCTGTCGCCGCGCATCCGCGCCCCATGCTGCGTGTCAGAGTTCATTTTTTCGCGAAATCGTTTCCATGCTTGGCAATTTCGAACCTGGGCGTTTACCTGCCACCAAGGGTCTCTGCAATTTACCGTATTTCTGTATCTACTGCGATTTAAACGTTACCACCGAAGCCCCAATCACTCGTGCCAGCCGTACAAAGTATGAATGGTGATTCGTTTCGTTCAGCGTTACGAAATGACAGTTCATTAATTGCATACAACCCCGAGCATATGCACGAGAGGATATGATTCTGCGGACGTTAGCATCTTCCAAATGGTACATATTATTAATTATTAAGGTGCGAATAATTTACATATCTGTAGCTTACTGTCTGTAATTTACAATTTATTTGATTTAGATTTAATAACAACGCCCGTCTCTGTTAAATTTTTTTCCATTTCCACCACTGTCTTCGTCCTTGTGTTAAAATCTTCCATTTCTCTTATTTTATTCTGCTATTTTTTTCATGTTTATAGAGGGTGCTCGGCAACAGGTAGTAGAAAATAAAATAGGTGAGTCTACGTGACAAACTAAGACGAAAATCAAGATTAACGAACTCGCAGTGAGGGCTTCGCTTTTTAATAATTAATGTTGAAAAATACGGATCAGAAACGCTTGAAGTACAGCAATTTAGTGGTCTGTACCGCGTAAATATATGGGGTGTTTATAAAAATGTGGGATATTCTTTCAGGATCTACTTCATCAAAGTAGTAAAAAGCTTTCGTACACGCATATGTCCGATAATGCTTAGTTTTGCAGTTATAAGCATTTTTATATTCCGTAAAACATGTCGTTAGTGAATAGCAAAAGAAAGTGTACGTATAATATCTTCTTTCATTCACTCATAAATGGTTAAAGATGGGATTCCACTGAGATATATTTTTGGCCACGATCAACATGCAGCATCGTCGTATCTTTTTTTCGCACACAATACGTCACCCATAGCACGGGTCGCAAGCAATACTTACTAACATAGGTACTGTCGCATGCAGCTTGTTTGCCTTGCGTTGCCTCAGTGGAATCGCACTTTAACACTTTTGATTTCTAGAAGGACGTGTTATATACGTTTCTATTAGGTAAGTTTTCAACAGATTTCGAGAAAAATGCATTTGAATACCTCACTTTTAATGTCTATATCTTAGATATTTTTGCGAATTTCGGTTCCAAATCTTCAGGAAACATTCATCATATATCAAACACTGAAAATATGGAAATTAAAATTTTATCTTTTCGGCATATTTCGGTATATGCCCCCTCCCTTAAATGTTAAAAAGATAGTCCTCGAAAATAAAAATTACAATTTGTTTTCGCCTTCATAAATAAAAAATGGTCCAGAAAGATTTAAACTTTCCAAATTTGAAAAAGAAATTGTTTTTTTTCAGTTTCGGACTTTTTTCGACAACTGTTTCTCGCACGAGAAAAAGTAACACAACATAAAGGATGCTCCTTGTCTGGATCTACAACTTTTGCTTCACATATTTTTTTATGTAATCAATAACTTGAAGGATATTATATGAAATCGATTTTGTGAGCTGTTAAATAATTATTTAAATGTTCAAGGGCCCAGGGGCACCTTTTCCCCTCATCTGATCGGGCTCAAACTTTACACAGATTTTTTTTATTATTTGGAACTATTTTGGGTGGTGCCGCGAAGAAAATTCAGAAGTCGAGAAAAAGAGCCACCCTAATGAACATTCCTCGTGTACGTATATTCTCCATAAGTACTATAATTTGTATTTTGCATTTTAAATAAAAAACCACAATCGCCATACCTACATCTTGGATTCTAAAGATATTACAAAACATTTTGTCATTTTGGTCATTTTCTCATTGACTTTTTAATATATAGGTACCTACACACATTTTTGTAACAAAGATAATTGTTAAACAAATACACACTCTTTATAAGGTATAAATAAATGTTTTGAAAGTAGTCAGTTCTACTAATTTTATCGATATATTTACAAATCTGCAAGCTATAAAGTTATAAAGCTGAATTAATAATTCTAGCTTCTATGTATATACGTTTTTCTCATTTGCACAGATTTTGTACTTAAATAAGAATGGACGTGGCAAAGTATCGTGATCCTAATGAGTTACAGAAAATACTTTAACTCTTTTGCAATCAGGATCCACATGACATGCTTCATCTGCTCTTACGACAGGCAGACGTTGAATCAATGTAACGAAAGTTTTATGCTCGGTACCCTGAGAGGTAGGTAGATACTAATTGTAATTACACCCTCGGCGTACAGATAATTCATTATACAATCGCAAAGCACATACTGCCATCTCTCGCTTGTAATTGCAAATTTTCTGGACGGATTAATTAATGGGTACTAAGCAATAATAGAGGGCGTAAAATGTAGCCGTTTTTGGTAAAGATTGTAGCCTTGATTGCTTTGTACAAAAAATTTATACCTCGTTGCACAACCGTTGTTCGCAATACTTTTTAGACATGTTTCACGGAATAAAAGTTGTTAACTATGTAAGCAAAGATACATTATCATACAATGACGTTTGAATTTCGTAAGGAAATGAATATAGTAGGTACCTACGTAAACATAGTTACTCATGGAACTTCCAAACTTGTCCTATCAAATTCCAACTATGAAGAATGGCGCGGAAAATTTTACGATTTTCAGAGTTTCTGTTATTCAAGCAGTTGGACTACTTTTGCAGACCAAGCAGGACATAATAAGTGAGATGCAGGGTGACTCAGAAGAAAATACAAGTATATACTCCGCGAATAGATTCTACAGTTAATTCTAAATTCTAAATTATAAGAAATTTTAATTTGTCAATGTCTGTTTAATGATCAGTGAAATGGTACACTGTTAAGTGTGGCAATAATACCAACAATTTATTCCATATTAGAATATAATATATTTAGATATGGTATTTGTTTATGACATTTCTAATGTCACATTTTAATGTCAACGGAGGGTAATAAAAAACCCCAAACTTATGATTCTCTGGACATCTAAAAATTTAAAAAGAGTAAATTCTATAAGTTCCAATGAATTGTAACAGCATAATTACTTACAATTAACAACTTGACAAATTATTATTTTGACTGCAAATAATCATAACTTCCAAACGAATGCATGAAATGCAAAAGTTCGAATGCTATTTTACGGACAAAAGTATTAGCCAGTTGTTAGCCACTGTGGTTGTAGCTTCTGCGTACACTTTAACCGTATTTTGATTCTCTTTCAAACAACCACTAGGGCTTGACCATGGAAATCTATGAAACACCTAAAATGCATTTAATCCATTTTATACCCCTTTTAATACCGTGAAACTTTAGTTTAATTTATTTTTTCTAAGCGTAATAATGTTATTGAAGTAGATGAAAATAGATGAGTGTGATAATTTCAAATTCCCCCCACCAATTCCAACGTCAGTGTCATTCGAATCACGTTTCACGATCAGACATTTCGCTTATTCACATTTCCGGTACCTATACAATTTCCGGGAAATTAAATCTTCGCTAGCGTGCGCATCAAGATCTTCGAGCACTTCGAAATTCTCTTCCTGCCTAACGTGAAGGGCGCTCGTGGCGAAGAACGGAAGCGGAAACAATTTTCTAGATTTGGTATTAAGCTTCTTCGCGACACTTTATTTGTTGGATCACGTCTCAATGTTCCAAAGCGAGCGACCTTGTGCCTGGACACTATTACATACGACCTACCTACCTTCGTTAAAGCAAATGAAACGATTTCTAACGGCAAGGAAATGAAGCGAAAAGCCAAATTAAAATTCCATTGTAGCGGTGATATAACTGGCTTTATGAACTCTTGTAGGTATCTGTTTTCGAATTTTTTGTTATTTTAAAGACGATAATAGGTAGTTAATTAGTATCAAATATGAGAAAAGAAACTTTAGAAGGAATTGATAATGGTGATAATTATAATTATTATCGATAATTTTTAATGATAATGATAATTAATAATTAGTGATACTCGTATAATTGTTATATAAAATAATACTAATATTTAAGAATAAGCAAATAGTAGTTCAAATTAGTAGAGACGTATTTTCAGATATAATTATATTTTCTTGTAAACTGTATAAACCATTGTTGGAGCTGTTTTATTAGTAATGTAAACGTGGACGAAATATTGAGAAAATGAGGATGCCATAAGAGAAATTCTCTTGCAACAGGAGCATCTGAATCTAACAGGTATTCTTCCCGCCCAAGTTCTTAGTAGTTTGGACCAAGTTAACCAACAATGGGCTAAAGTTCCGTTAAATATAACCTATGTCAGACAAGCAACTGCAACGGGAAATCACTATTCAGTTCAAAGTTTAAACTAAGTTTAGTTTGTAATGTAATTTGCAGTTTCAGAACTTCAGTTGTTCTGAAATGTTGTAATATAACCACTGCTTTAACTTGTTATTCTGTCTTCCAGTCGAGTGTTGAAACATTTTAAAAAAATATAGGTAATTCTACTAAAATATTTAGTTTCAAGATTAAAAATACAAATTCGTGAATTTTTTAGTTCAGAATTCATGCATTACACTTTAAGCATGTTACACATGTAATGATTGTGCTTTAACGATGTTTTTTAAATCATACAACGAATATTCATTGCATTAGGATATTTTTTATCAAATAATGAGTAAATAATAAATTCTCCATTTTGTGTGTACAGAAAGCGTATATTATACTTCCCTCTGGATACTTTCCATTTAAATACTTACGCTTTAAAATTATACGGTAAATGTATTTTACAATAATTATGTGTTGATTTGGGACTGAAAAAATTTGTCATCGACATTAGATAGGAATATAAATCTACAAAATAATAATTTACTCCTGTTTTGCGTTGAATGTAAATATCAGAATATATATATTACGATTTAGATATTTGGCAGAAGTTCGTTTCCTACGTGCTCGAAATTTTTTAAAAGCCTATTGTTGCTTAACACTGCGTATTAACTTCAAATTTGGATTACCCGACTTTATGAGTAAGAAAAATAAGAACACGTAAAAATTCTGTTAAAAGTTAATTCATCGATAGGATAACTAATATTATATCAATAAAGGAAACAAATCACTCGTAGCAATTTCTTATATAATTATAGTGTCATATTTTCGAACCTTCGTAAACTTTTAAAAATAAAATTTATCTGATTCATTAATAAAACCATTTTATGAATGGCCATTTCATATCAAATGCAAACAGAATACTTCAGAATATTAGGTATATTTCTTTTCCCATATAAAGAGTCAGTAATTACAGCGCTTATTACATAACACATGACACAAACAATTAATTTAGCAATCAAATTCATTTAGCTATCATGTTTGAGAACAATATTAGCAATATTGTCTACTGCTTAACAAAATTGTTTAAAAACTTGTACCCCTGTCTCATTTGGTCTACAAAGTAACTTAACTTGTTTCATATTTGTAATATTCTTTCTCATTTATAGAAGCATACGTGGTGATTCATTTTTTACGAGAAGCTATTTATTCAGAACAGGTAAATAAAAACACTTAATTAAGACAAATTTACGACTTGTTTCTACTATATCAGGAATAGGTAATAACAAGTTTTATCCCATGTTATCAATTATCGTTTAGAGCTCCATCAATCCTTTTAAGACCCTCCTCAAAAATATAAGACAGAGTGACACGCGGTTAGAAGGGCTGTGTGAACGGCGCATTATTTTCCGCCTTCGCTCACACTCGTGGATAAAACGAACGAGTATACTTGATCCTGGATGGAAATCCTTCTTCCTGTCAGCGGATCGTAAATCGACCTGACGTTCGTTTTCTCCGAGACAGTGACTAACGAGGTGTAAAGACACCCGGTGGAGGCGCAAGGAAGTTGGATGTGATGGAAGGGAACTTGAATCAGAATTGAAGAATCACATTGACGCCGATGCTCTTATTTGCCCTTTTCCTTCTCATCCCCTAATATACAGATTCATATTATCCTCATAGAAGCTTTTAGTCTATTTGTCTATTTTTCTAAAAGCATAATTTGTGACTGCGCACGTGTCTTATTAGTGCTCTGTTAAAACACTTTGTGAAATGAAGCTTTTATCAAATCTGCCCTATCCCAACCCATCCACACATTTCCACCTGTTTCATTTCTCTTCTCTTCGTTCTTCCTCAAAGTGAGATAATGTCAAGAAGGAAAACTAAGGTGTCGGCATGATATATAGGGTAGGATAGGACGGGTGGTACAACCGAGCATATGGTAATTCCTTGGAAATAAATCGAAAATGTGGAATAAATTTTTTTATAGGAGCCTCCGTTTTCGAGAAAATCGATTTTGTGAATTCGTGAGTTAGATAAGGAATTTATCAGTAAATATGGTACAACTGCGAGGGAAACAAATTCTCATGTGACATTCTATAATCACATTTCTTCGTGTGAGGGTTTGTTTCCGAGAAAATTGATTCGACGGTGGAATTTAATTTTTAGCAAAGTGTATGCACTTTTACTAAACATGATTTTCTCGAAAACAAAGCCCAGTTCGAAGAAAAATTATTTTACACTTTCGACATATTTCTGCACAAGGATTTATATTCACTCGCAGTTGTACCACGTTTACTAATAAATTCTGCTGATTTTAGATCAGGTGCGCGCATACCTAATTTACAAAATCGATTTTCTCGAAAACGGAGGCCCATAGAAAAAAAAATGTATTCTACATTTTCGATTTATTTTTGTCCAAGAAATTACCATATACCCGGTTGTATATACCACCAGTCTTGATCTACCTTTTGTACATATGTACCTATACATAAAAACTTTTGAGAGCATAAAGATGACCAACGGCATATCAAAGTGGGATCCTAGCGTGATTCTCATCCAGGGTAGGTGTCTCAGTGTTCGAAATCTTTCGCTTCTGGTATAGTTGAGATTTGTCATGAAAGGAACTTGCCACAAATCAAAGAAAAAGTCGCATGTGCGTGTGCCTCTGTGTTCTGCGTTCTGTGACTGCACTATCTTTCCTAGATCATAACACAGTGTTCTGTTGAGAGACGCGACAACGATCGGAGAACAGATGCATCGTTGTTCGTGAAAAATCGTAGAATGAAACGCGCAGGAACACCTGTTGCACGCTTGCTGACAGTAAATCAATCGTGGTGGCAGTAATGCACTTTGCGGCAAAGCAGTAAAAGCTACGGTTACGCCTGGGATTTTCTTTCGTTCGATCATTGTTCGTTATGTCAGTACGTTTTGCGTAATGCAACCTCGTTATGCATAACAATTGTCACTGTCACGCGATACCGAAATGTAGTGCTTTACCCTTCAAACTCTTATCAACTGTATCCGGTTTACCACAGATAAATCGCTTTCACTCCTAAACTTACAGCTGACCTTTGTCCAGCGTAGTAAGGTTTCGTTACAAACATATGTTTACAGTGTACATACGTGAATTATTATAAATTGAGAAGTAATTTTTCAAAAGTGCACACCTCCACTATTAACTAATAAAAAAAACTCACTTTTCTGGACTTTACAACTTTCTAACTTTTTTGGTACATGTCGTCATTTCATTTCTTACTAAAACGCGACTATTTCATATTCTACAATGTTCAAAGTGTGTATTATAATTTTTGGGAGTCGATTGGACTGATACAGTCCGTACTGTAACTGTTAAAAATTCGCCGGGTCTGTTGGACCCAGTGTGACCACCGCGGAACTTTACAGAAGTGTGACCACGAAGGGTTAAGAACTTGCACAATCTTTTCTGACATTTTCAAAATATAATATAATGTTTATGGTGACTTTGTTTTGCCAGATTTAATTGCAAAAATGTCACGACAGTGGGTACATTTTTAAATTAATTTGGTATATGTTTGGGTAACTCTATGGAATTAAGTTTCTTTTGTTTCGAATTCATAACAATTTCATAGATGAGTATAGGAAATATGTTCGTTTCGTTTCAGACTAAAAAATGACAAACTTGGAAATAAGACCTTTTGTATGAAATATGTATTTGCACTTCAATTTTTCAAAAAGAAATTAAACTTATTTTGTTGTGCTTTGTGCCGCTGGCAGATGTAATTTAACATTATTAAGGCGGTCATTAAAATTTGTTTCAACGTCAAAATGGAAATATGTCATTTTGAAAAATCGCTCCTCAATTGTAATTATGAATCAGTGATTTTGTTAATAAAGGATTTTGATTTAAAGTAGCAGGTTTATTGATTAAAAGTTTGTATATTATTTAGATGACAGAGAATTTATGAAATACAGATCTTTTGAAATCCTTCACAAAAGTAATGCGATTCTTGACTACTGTTTACAAAATCTGTTACTAGCATAACTGAAACTACAGCCTACGCTCTAAATACAACAGATGCAATAATAAATTGTAGACCCACAAGTCTATTTTGTACAAAGAGGAACAGAACATTTGGTGGTAATAGTACAGCTCCCATCACTCCTGTACGTTTTTGGCATCCAAACACGTTCGCATAAAGTCTCATTCATCTCATTCTTCGGATGAGAATTAGTAACAAATGTATAATAATTTTCCAAGCAACGTTTCACGTTCGAAAATTTTGTACGAATCATCCTTTTCTTTCTTCTGAGTAGAGTTTTATTTTAAGATTGTCGCATCAAAACTGGAGTCATCAACGACCACCCACCTCCGCACAATGATTACATATTTGAAATTTGATTACAAAATTATATAATGCTCAATTATAAGAAGTCAAGTTCAATTCGATTTCTTTCCTGGAATAACTTGGGACATGCCAGCAAAATATGTTCTATGCTCAAAGATATTTTACAAGACTCACATTCGGGAAGGGGAATCATACCTTTTTGTATAATAATGTATCTTACATAAGGTATTCTGCAATTACTCATTTCTTGTACTTGTATTTACATTTGCAAACATTTACAGAGGTACAACGTACAGTATTGAACATTTTGACTTTTTTTTTATTGCACACAGACTTGTGCTGAGGGAATTAAAGAAACATGAACCAAATGTAATCTTAATTAATTTATCTTTAATTTCTTACATGGTTCTTAAATGATTATAGTCTGTTATTTAATCGCAAAAATTTGTTATCTTCTGTGTAACAGAATCTTTTACAACCAAAACTTTTCTGCCATTACATATAATAATCCTTCGATCCAAAGTCTTGTTTCTGAAACAGGTATCGTATACATACAGTTGAAACACATTTCATTCTGTACTCTTTCTTGATTATGCCACCAATTACGCCCCATCTTGTATATTGGAAGCTCTGAAAGCAAAATCCCCAAAAAATGAAATTGCTTTCCTTCTTCCACAGTGTCTATCACCCAAACGAGTGTGACAAAACTTCAAAGCATGTAGACGTCGCTGTCAAGAGTCACAGACGGTGCATTTTAAAATGAAACAAAGGAAACTAGGATCCCTTTCGTTGCTTCCTTCCATGAAAGCACTGTGCCTATTTGCATCACGCTGCTTGTGCACGTATGCACATTGCACGTCCACGCAGGAACTTCTGAATACGTTTTCGGATCGGATGGTCATTTCTGCGCGCAGGGGAAAGCGAATTCTTGAAGCAGCCTCGTATAGGCCTGGATATAATATGCTGTGCATATAGGTATAGATATGCGTGCCTCTATACGTGTATGCACAACGGTTTGCCCATGTATAGAAATGGCCGACGTTCTCGTTGCGGGCGTCAAGGGATTATTGCTCGAACTCACGAGCACGTCGGGTCACTGTACACTTCATAGGTATAGCCTCATTCACAACAGGCTGCTCACTTGTTAGTGGCTTTGTTCGAGAGACGCGGCCTATACGTAGTGTGTTTGCAGTTGCGTCTCGTAGTAAGGGCTTAACGATATCGCGTGGTGCAAAAGGAAAGGTGGTTCCTTGCTGCATAAGGCATCTATGAGCCGTCTTCGTGTACCCACAATGAAAATTAACTACATCGTTGTACAAATTGGCTTTTGATTCACGTTGAAATACTTGGCTTAATGTGCATCGAACATTTACGTACAGTTACTCACAAAAGTATTCGTCCATTCTGTACATATTTTAGATATCAAGGTAAGACTTCGCAATTCTAATTCTCATTGATACAGAGATGGGCAAAGCTTTTATTTAAATAAAATTAGGGATAATGAATAAAAGTTTAAAAAATTATTCGTTGTGTTAATAAAAAATTAACTTTATTCGTCGTCTTGAGAAATTGTACACAGTTTATTTGAAAAAGGATTATTATCCACAGAATTAGCAAAGACCGTGCAAAAAACACAAATTCAATATTTAATTTATACAAACGTTATTACATTAAGTTAATATTCTTTTAATATTACTGCGATTTTATTATAACGTATGGTATGGATGGATACTTTTGTGAGTAGTTGCATTTATCTATAATTTCCCCCACCTAGAATTTGCTATTTCACGGCACATTTTGGTCCAATATATTAATTTGTTACGTAAGTTTCTCTATGTGAAAATTAGGTGACTTTTATTCGACGAACTATTGCAGTTGATCATCATTATTGGGACTTTTTCAATTTAGTATGTTTTAAATGGCGCGTAAAATCAGGTATGTAACCAGTTAAAACGAGATTCTAATTGTATGAGCAATGATGGTCTAAAATATGCATATTGTATAAGCTGTAAAAAAATTCTAAAAATAATTCATCATTTCAAATATTACTTTTCATTTTATATTTCAAGTGCTTTTTGCCCTGAGTCTGCGACGTACGAACATGTTCCTGGTAGAAATAATTTCTGCGAAAAAGTTTGAAGGATAAAGTCGGCTCCTACGTTATTGCTCAACTCCGTTGATTCCCATTCGTTCAATACAGGGCGCGCAAGGCAAAAAGGAAACGAACGATTTGCCTCGATGAATAAATTATTCCTTGCACGGAACTGAAAGCCGATCGCTGGCTCGTTGTACTTTTCAGAAAGGAGAAACGATACGAAAGTGACACTGGGAAAAATGACGCGGCGAAATCGCTGGGACGGATTATCTAATTCTATCTTATCTAGCCGTTACTTTCAGTCGCGACTGGTTCCGCGACTAAGCGAACGGTGCCGCACGGCTTGAATTGCGTCCACTGCCGTAATTATCTTGACACGGTTCAAGTATACAATCATTTGCAGCTTTTCTGCTTTCAATTGCGCCTTTACGTATAAGCATGACTCCAAATTATTATGTTTTGCCTCATGGTTCTGTAACGCGGTAAGAAATTACGAAAGCAGAATTTTGCTTTAGGAGTAAACTTGTAAAGAGTACATATAACTGAGGATCAATTATGATGAAATATCAAGACACTTGTAGAACTGATATTATGTTGGACATTATGGCACAGTTACTTCATGTTCTACATAAATAACTTGTCTGATCAAAGAATCTGTTATCTAGATAAAGAATCTCTCAAAGAGACCATGTGTAATTAAAAATTCCACGAATGGCGAATGAAGGGTCCTTCGAATAAAAATTAATGCTTATTTAGATAAAAAAGTTACTTAACCAATGGAATTTCATTTTTTAGACAAGAGACTCTTCATTCTATATTTGGGGAGTTTCAATTAAACGTATTATGTTTGTTCAACGAATAACAGATAAACCAATTTAATTAACCGGCAGAAGTACTTTTTCTATTTGAGGAACTTTCTTCTATCTTCACTTTTGAAGAAGCCATATATTTTTAAATGCAGTTTTATACGAAGTTTATTCAAACAAAGAATGAACAATGAGTAAATTAATTGTATTTATTCGATTTTCCCTTCTTCTTTACATTCTTCCCTTTCTATTTGCATCTGAATGAAACATGCAAAATAAGCATTATTTTAATATATGTAAGTATACACTTTCATACTAAAAAAAGAGAAGGAAAAGCTATTTTATTAATAATATTGTAAGATGCATCCAAATTCATAGTTTCCACTGTTTACCATTATTCGAAGTTTAGAATAAAATTTGACTGCAAGTATAAGATCGATAAAAGCTTTACTCCTCAATAAAGACAGAGAGACTCTTAAATAAAATAGTACCTCCTATTAATCTTTGAATACATTTACATCTTCTTTTTACCCTTAATCCACTTTTTTTACCTATTATTAAATTGTTACATTGAATAGAAATTTTGACTTTTTCTCAACTACATAATATGTGATATGATATTCTGCAACACGCATAAATTAGTTCTATTTTCCTGCTATGGTGCAAACATCTTCATTAAAACTGCAATTTATTACGAAATTTATGGGATATTGTTTGAAAGAAGCTATTTTCTTGGCGCAATCATCAATTACATGGCTTGGATGGTAAATACGTTACAAAAGGGTTTAAATAGAGGTACAACTTGCGTCCACTGCGATTCTTTAAAACTTCGAAAACTGAATAACCAATTCGTCTACTCCATACCACACCATTTCGTACATTTATCTTCCGTTCAGACATGTAGGTTTATGGAACAAATTACTTTTTTCTGAATGTGCTTGAGAAACCCTTTTGGAGTTTGTAACACCTGCAGTAACAAAATCTTATTGGAGTAAAATAGAATTCGTTCGTAGAAGTGTTGCTGTTCCAATTTTAGAAAATAGAAATAAAACATGTTTCAATTGAATAAAATTCATATCTGATAAGAACTATTTAATAAATCCGTGACAATAAAAAAAGAAAGCGTCATTGTGATTAGACGTACCTACAAGAAATATAAATTGATCATTTGTACACTGTAAATATATTTCCACCACCAGTAATATCTTTCATCAGTTGCAATTTGTAGGTACTATTATGTTTTACACAGAATATATAAAATATAATTAATCTTAATTTCAAAGGTAGTCAAAAATTGATTTCGGAGATGTTATCGACTGCACATGCTTTAAGCAAGATTCATTCGTAGCATAATAAACGTGAAAAGCTGATGAATGTGTTGATTTTGGTTTCGCACAGCTTTCCAATTTGTACTAAATTCGTGAAATCAGATTTCGTTTTATCCAATTGAACGAGATTCTCGTCTATACCTTGTCACGCAATAATCGCGTCGCGTTCAGCCAGCCATTAACTGTGAATTATTGCACCTTGCCCATTGGCGACAAGTGCGACGTGTTCACAAATTGTGGCACAACTGGATTTCGAAACCGAGAAAAAAGGTTCCCGAGACAAGCAGTCCTGATAAAAATTTCATCTCGATGATAAGAGAATGTGAAACAAATCCTGTTTCTTACTTGGATTTACTACCTACTTACAATTAGTACTGCAACTACTTTTGCTATATCATTTTGTGCACATTAACTTTCTATTATGTTATGTCAGAAACTTGAATCTCGTGAAAAATTAGGTTTGATATATTGTGCTCTTTAATAAGATAATTCCGAAATTTTGTATGCGTTAATGGAAATTTCTCTCTTCGGTGTTACACAGACATACCTATAGCTGTGCTTAAAATTTTTCTGAAAAATACAGATTTAAATTACCACTACGCAAAATATAAGGACTAGGTAAATGGATTAATTAAAATGGAACAAATGACAACAAAAGAAAGAAAAGTAATTTGAATTACTCGTCCAACAGCCGGCAAAGCTACAATTAGTGAAGCTGCTATGCTTTATTCGAAATAATGAAGTGTAGCAATTAAAAAGTTAAGCTCCAATTCCGATATGAAAATTTCAGCTTCCTTTTTGTTTCGTTCATCTACACTACCAATTCAAATTCAAGGCTCATATATATTTGTCGTGTTTAAAAATAATGTAAATAGACTCTTAATGTTTTATTCAGACATCTGAATAAAACAGTATCACAATGGATGAAAAAATTTTCACGTCTTGATTCAAAAACTAGAAACTTCAAGCGTTAAAGTGCTTCTTTTAAATATTTTTTGCAAGCATTTTTCGCGGAGATACAGCCATTTGAAAATGACGAAAATTTTCTGGGAAATTATAGAGTTCTTTTAATTTTGGCGAGCAGTGTATTAAAGAGATGTGCGAAATGATGAAGCCGTAACAATGCGTTTCGAAATAACCCCAAGCTTTTCAAAAGGCTCCTTTAGTGTATGAGACTGGGCTGCCGGATATGTACGCCCCGTTGCTCGTTGCAACTTCCTTTTATCGAGCAAGGATTGCATGCACAAAGAATGGCAGGTTTAGCAGGTAGAGAGGGCCCAGCTTATTCCCGGTTTCGTCGCTGTCTACGATCCAGGAGATGTATTAGATTAAAGCGAGTACCTGGCGCACACGCGGATATACCATTTCGTGTGGCCCGTTTCAACGAGTGGCCTCTTTTCACAAGGATGTAAGACGAGAAGAGCGTAAAAATAAAGTGGGCGTGCATAAAAATATCGTTGGGACCCGCCGCTTTTGCGCGACAGGAACACGGTGCGCGCTCTTTAATATTCGAGAGGTGGAGAACTTTTTACTGCCAGCTGAGTGACGGTTGAACAGATTTCGCATCTCCGCGCACGTCATCCGAGGGCACAATGCAATACAGTTGCATCAAAAAAATTCGCGACAAGCTTATTAAACGCGATAATATCTATGGTGTGACCATATCAACTGTTTGATCACTCTTCCCTCCAAGTGCACGCCTACCACGTGTATTTAACACCAGAATTGGCCATTATTTTAATAATTTTATATGAACACTTATTGAAGACTATTATCAATATTATTTGTCCACAAACCAATTATTTCTTATTCATAGTCAAAAGTTTCGTGCACTTGGAATTATATATTTGATATTTGACTAATTTTGTAGAGCAGCGAGTTTTACAATGAAAATATTATGTCGTAAAATATGCCACTCTACAGTTGTGGTGTGGGGTAATGGCTTTTGGAGTGCTGCATTGTAAAATGGGTTTACTGTGGATAACTGATGACAGCGAAGCTACTCCCCTAGCGTTTTCATATATTTTCAGAAAGGGGATTTTCTTGACTGTTGCGGGTAATTTATGCTTAATTACAAACTGATGCTCCTAGACATTGCATACAAGGGTTTAGCTTTTGCTGATACATATAGGTACTAAACTTTTATTCATTACTGACGAATAAAAAGTTATTCGTTATTGGTATTCACGATTCATCATCCAAGTAGAATACTTAATACTGTTTAACAAAAATTGAAACAAAATGTGCTATGAATTTGTGTTACAGGCTTTCGTCAACTGTATTATGTAAAATTGATAAACTTTCAACCGCGGAAAATGATTTGAAAATTACATGATCTGGCAATACCATTACATGTATCAAAATTTTCTATCAATTGACATATCTGTAGATCGGTGCGTTTCTAACAATTCAAAAACTTAGTCTATTTTCACTGTACAATTATTATTTTTAAAGTTTGTAATAGAAAATTTTTAATTATATTGCAATAGTATTTGGCATATAATTAAATTAATTAGAATAGCATTACAAGGAAAGATGTAAATGAGACACTGTTTTGAATCGAGGATAGAATACTTTTTTTAAATTATCACGATGAGAAAAGTTTCTTTCGTAAAGAGAGGGTCGTATAATAATTTAGTAATAAATTAATTATTGTATTATAATATCGAATTAATACGAACATTCCCGATCAACCTAATTTATATCGATTGAAATGCTAGGTATTTAATCTTTTCCCCTGCTGTAAAACAAGAGATATAAAGTTATGCTACTATTAATGTAAATGCTATTAAGCTTTATCTCGAGGATATTTATGTCCGTGATCGGGTTCGTTATATTGTGCAGCGATATAAATTCATTCGCGCACCATCTGATTTCGTTAATATTTTGCATAATATCGTAATTGTTCTGCATTCAGTTGCAATAATTTAGCAATATTTCAACTCTGAATCTGGCTGAGTGACGGTTAAATTGAAATCTCGTCTTTGCGCACTCGCTGCGTAAAGGATTTACATACATATATGTAGTAGTTGCACCACGCAGAGAGATCATGCTGAGAAAATTACATCGAGGTTATTAATAAGCACGATATTGAAGACATAAAGCCGTTGATTTTTAACGTTTCTTATAAATATTTCCCTGCAGGTGTATCGCGGGCAATAAATTTTACGAAATGCGCACTGAATAGGAACGCAAAAAGTGTTAGCCTACGTCCGTATTTTAAGAATAAAAGTATTTAATATTGTACGTCATATTAATCGCTGTCAAGAAAGATTTTATAGGCACTATATTGCAACACTATGATTTGCAGTTCGTTATAAATTTCTATAGTAGGATAATAATCATCGATATTAGGGATACCCTTGAGTACTTGTATGGTTTGTTATCTAAGGCGTACAATTTCGTACATAGCATCAGTTCTGATTCAAGTTTGAAGAATATTATACATATAGAAGGACAAACTCTGAGTGCTGGATGAGTCACGATTGAAGATAATTTTAATCTTTATATATTTTTGTTAGATTCTCTAGCAAAGTATTCCTAATGAATTAATAATGATTTGCCGATGACGATACATTCATATTTTCAATTGTATTTCTAAGTTATTGAATTTTAATATTATATTTTATACTTTTTAATTATATGTAGGTACTGTGTGATTTATTTTCAATGAATGACATATACTTGGAAATAATCTGAAGGAGGTCATATTTGACTTTAGTTTTATAAAAAAAAATCTCACCATTATGTTGGGTATACTTCCATAAATATAAACCAAAAATAGAAGAATTATATTTTTTATTAGTGGATAACTCCATCCATTTGTCCAGTGCTAAGAGATTATTTAAAAGAAAGAACATATTGATCGCCACCACGACAATGAAGATTTAAAATTCTGAACACTGGTTTGCACAGATAAAAAGCGTTGCTCTTTGTGTAGTAAATAGACCAGTGCTTTTTATTAGGAACTTCAATTGAAAAATACGATAATTAATATAAAACAATATTACATAAATTTAAAACAATTAAAGGCGTTGAAATAAGAAAGGAACTGCCTTTCCCTATGGCACCACCGCATTATACGGTTCATTCTTATTTTAAAATAATTATTATCATTATATATTATAGTATATATATTGCAATTCATCCGTTACATCCATCGGATCTGATATTGTCACATTGTAATGTAATTTAAGTTTTACAAAATGCAGTTCGTGGAGCATTATTCAATTAAATGGAACATATAAAAAATCAAATATATGATTTTTTCAATCGCAAGAACAGAAAGAATTGAAGATTCCTTGTAGAAAACACTGTAAGTGTCAAAATTAAGAAGAAAAAAATTATCGGAAAATGTTCTACGTGCCAATGGTAATACTATAGTATAGAATTTTAATGCAATTTCCCTTTGTAAATAAGTAACCAACACTATTGGTCCAATAGTGATAAGAGATGGTACCGCTGGCACGTCCAACGCCATTTTTATAAAAAACAATGTAAGAGCCAATTAGGTAGGGACAAACAGGATTGGCACTTGCACTTTACACTAGTAGTGCTTGCAAATTTACATGAATGGCACATTCAGTTTCCTCTACAACCAAGATGTGACACATTCAGGGTTTTCTACAAATGCAATTCATTTTTTCATGAATTTCGACTATATTAATGCAAAAAATAGAATAATTTAAGCCAGGGAAGTTTCTCCTCTCTCCTGAAAAATTTGATTTCTGCCACTCACAGTGTTTTCTACAAGGGCTCTCCAATTATGCAACCGGAACATACGAAGCGTGAAAAGATGTGGCCTTTTTACAGCAGAGATTTTGGAGCCCGCTAATATTTCGAATAAATTCACACATTCTCCATCTATTAGCAATTACCATTCTCTCCGTGAAATGAACATATCCAAAATATGTATTCATGAATCAGATAAGTGTTGCATGTGAAAAAGACCTTATGCCTATATGGTAAAACTGCGTTTATATCATCGACGACCGTTTGTTTGCGCAAACGTAATCTGATAAAAAACAAAACAAACGAACTGAATTCAGACATTCAGACCAATATCGTATCTACTACTACCCAGGAAGTATGCAGGAAAGAACTATTGAACGAACAGAGAAACTTCATATACGAACTGTTTATCCCCATCCGTCGCTCATATTGCGAAATTGCGCATTCGAGGAGCTTGCAACGAGGTTATTAAAGAGGATAATATCGGGACAACATCGGGTTCTGCTTCGTGCATGAAATTCCTTTCGAAAACGTATCTCGGCCGGAAGCAAACGGCGATCCAAAGTACCAAGCTACCAAGTAGAAGTACATACGTAGCTAAAAAATGAATCTGTGAATTGATTTAGCCAGGTGGTCGCGCATCGCATAACGATTCTTGGATACTTCTTTGTAGAGGAAGCCTTGCAGTCGCATGAGTGACTGTCGATCAGATTTCGCGCCTCTCCGTGTCGGTCGTCCGAACCATCCACCACCATACGATTACACGTGCGAAAAGATTGCAACAAGGTTATTAAGAACGATAACATCAAGGGTGTTATATCATTTGCATACCTTTAGGGTTACACAGTTTTGCCGCTCACACGCTCCGAGGGTATTATTTGCGTTTCTTAACAGCGTATGTACAGCATATTACTATGTATATATGTATATAGGTACATATAACGAAATTTCTGATTATTGTAGATAAGGTGAAACATAATTATTGTGTAAAATTATTTTGGTAATATTTCGGTGTAATGTTAAATAACTCGAATTAACTGAATTTTGTATTTGCATTGGAACTTTTCCGATTGAATTTGCTTGAATGATGCAAAACTTTACTTGCCATAAAAAATTGCAGCATTTCAATGCATACTTATATTTAATTGAGCTTTTATGAAACTAAACGTGGGAACTTTCAGATATAAAGATATCGAATTAAAGCGACGAGATACGTGTACATAAATGCATTGTATTAACGCCCTCGTTTTATAAAAAAAGTAATCAGTGCAGGTTTCGAAGATTTACTGGGATTGGACGTGTGTAAAGTTTTCCAGTTCGTAAATGGAGAACGTCCAGACCTTCATCTTTAATACCCGCCAGAAGAAGAGTTGCAAGTGATTAAGCTAACGGTTAAACAGATTTTGCATCTGCGCGTCACTTGCATTGTGAAGTATGTATTATACAGTCTCGTACAAGCTGAAATTATTGTGAAACGTAAATGATAATGTTCAGTCAAAAGGGTTGAAATTTATTTCATGCACAGAACGGTCTTCGAAATTGCATCGTGAAGTGATGCAGAAATCTTTTAAATATCTACATAAAATATTCCAGATTTGTAGCGCCCCAATATTAAACGATGTTCGAGCGAAAACAAAGATATCCTCGTGTGATCAGTGGTGTTAACTTTATAAATTATTGGAGGTACGTGTAACGAATTCATCTGAAACACTTTCACCTACTTTTAGGGTATTAAAGAACATATACTACTTACTATTTTCTTTTCTTTAAATTCATACATTTTTCTTTATGTTTTAACCGATTTTTTTTCGAAAATTGGCTATTTCTGATCATTTATCATTAATTTACCATACATTTCTGGGTCAAAAAATTCCTGTTAACGTACTTCGAAATGTTTCTTTTAAAAAAATGCTACCAAGAAATTTTGCGTACCACGCAATTTTACTTAAGGTTAGCAAAAAATCAATTGAAATTTCTTTAAGACTCTTCTTCTTCTTCGTCTTAAGACTTCTTATGACATCAGAATTACAATATATTATCAGATACGAAGGTAATATCTTGCCACTTTGTGCACCCTGTGTCTTTTGAAACATAACTAAAACGTAAGTACAGATGTAATCTACCCACCAGATTCAAATGAAGTTTTACGAACAAACGATTCATTTTTGCTTCATTTCCAATTGACAAATGTTACAAAAATATCATAACAGACATCAACTTTCTCAATCGTTTTACTCTCAATCTGAATATTTTATTTGCAAAATTGATGTATTATGTGAACAGAACATAAAGTAGTTATCAACGTATAAAATCACGATAAAACTCGTCGCAACTATAATTACAATTTTCCGTACAGAATGTTGGAAGCTATATTTAAAATCGTTTTACTGGAATACGCAAATGAAGTACCAGATAGGACAGAGAATGGGAGATTAATTTGTACAGCAAACCAGTCATCAGTATAATCTTTAGCTTGAGAAATTCAAAGAATAATTTTAAGTCTTAAAGAAATTTCAGAATTCAATTAATGTTTCATGAAAGTTGCACATTTACGCGTTGTTAAGAGAAGAAGAAAAAGTAATCGCATAAATCGTGTTCTGTTTTTCAAGACACTGTTGATGCTTTTCATACAGACATGTTTCTTCCTTGACAGGCAATTTGCTACACCATAATTTTCAGCGTTATATTTTTTACTTCGACTTCACATCAGACAGCATGATATGTACATGGTTTCGCAGATTTTTTTGGTCAAACAGTGGCAGCGTGTTCTCTGGTTATGAATAAGGAAAAGAAGTTATACGAACATACAGCCGTGAATGTTTTATGAAACAGTTGTAATACAAATTTGAAATAATAACAGACTGGTTCTTCAGCGTGAGAATAAGTTGACGATATTTAATTAACCTAAGTAGTCACATGTTAACTACTTGAATTTGTCGAAGACGATAAACAATACATAGTTTCTATTTGCACTAAGGGTTATTATATAGTAAGCGGTATATGCAACTTTCGTATCGAGATGCTGTGAGTAATTATTATATATGTCAGATGTATTGACAGGAACGGCCGACATCTTGAAATGGAATAATAATAGCAAGTAGTAAATACAGTTGGCGTAAACAGATTAGATAACATCGTCAATTTATCTGCATGCTATATTGTATCACATGAAAAACAAGTCCGTTATTATTTGTAATTTTTATTATAACTTTCCAATAAAACATTTTTGATTCTATATTTATTTAACTTTTTTGTTTATTATTTCTAATTGCAGAACAGGCAGCCACAGTTTGGTGGGAAAAATCTGGGACACCCTGTATACAAGGAAATGAATTATGGTATAAAATTTCAGCCAAAATGGGCTCTTCTCTCCACAGAATGGCATTTTATCACGCGCCTACTGACTATTCAAAATCGTTTGGAGAACACTCAAGGAAGCAAAAGGCAAGAATTTTACAATATTACATTATATGATTATATAGAATATGGGATAAAACAGTAATGAAGAAATTCAATATAATAGAAAAGGAGATCAATGTTTCTGAAAATGTACCTAAATCAAAATTACGAAACGAATCTTTTTATACGAGGCTTTATTAACGAGAAAATTGAATTTATACACATCCCTCTATGCTCATTGATCCCTTGCAGGGTAATCCCTATTATCAACGAAAATATGTTTTCGTAAAAACAACCTGTGTACTAATGCAACTTTTTTTCTTAACTAGCAAAACTAATTCTGATTATAATAATTTAATGTGAAACTCACAGTGTATCTACCCATTTACATAGAATAATGGCTTCAAAGCGGGAGCGTGCAATGCTAACTATGGGAACACTGTATGAGATATGTAATTAAAAAAATTGGAAAGTGACGAGAGTTCTGGAAAAAAGTAAAAGTATGTGGCATGTAACAGTCTACGATTACTGATATTAAAAATGTCTTTATTGAAAAATTTCAATGCACCCATGATATGACAATATTTCTGTTATTTTGTTTCGGTGTCATATTATCAACAAAATTACTAAAGATTATCTATTTATTATTCCTTAAATAAACAGTCATCCCTCCCTTAAATATCGACTAATGAAGAATCTACTCTACTATCATCTTTATCTATGTTCGTAAATATCTCGTAATATTCTGAATATGACGTAGGGAAATATCTTCTTGTCTGCGATATAATAAAACTTCTTTCGATAACTTCTATCAGTTCCCTTTGAGCTTTGGTCCATGTAACGTATTATTAAGAACATTATGATGGATTCCTGGAGAAGCCTGCAAAAGTAATGCTCTATTGAAGTAATAAGAAACTTTGATTAATACTTTATGTATTAAAACGTATAATGTTCACTATTTTTAACAAATCTGCACACCTAGTAATATGTACTTATTCCATGAGTTTTGCATATTATATTATTTATTAAAACGATACCTTTTTAATATATTCGAAACTTTTAACGTTACGTTCTATACTGGTGTTCTAATATCGTCAAGTTTTCAATTAGATAATCAAACTACGGACACTGGCAAAAGTATCATTAATTTAATGTGTGCACATCTTTACTTGTAAAGGACAGTGTTTACATAAGTTTAGTAGTGAAGTATAATATATTGTATTATATAACTTTACGATTTTATTGTAACATATGAAATAAATAAAATAATATTAGTAATAAACAAAAAGTCGCAAATTATTAGATTAAAAATTCAACTCGTTAACAAATTATAAATAAACTGTAAAAATGTATAGTGTAACTTGTAATCATATCACCATCAATTCGTATATCACGAATTTTTAAAATTGTTACTCTTCTCTTTCTAATCAACAACTTTGTATGTTCCATATTGCTAAAAAAATATTAAAGTTCTTGTTGTACTTGTTTAAACGAAGGAAATTAAATATTGTGAATCCAGTAAACAACGAAAATGAAAATCTACTCATAAAATTACGTTCTTTTATTTTCAGTATGATCGTGTGCCATGGTAAACATTCTAGGTATTAACGGGCTGTAAATACCTGGACATTTTGAAAAAGTCGATTTTCCTTAAATGATGAAGTCTGTAGAACATGTTCCCAAAGTATACATATTTTTGGAGACCAATGACACAGAGCCGCACCAAAAGTCAAGAGTCATTAATTCCGACAGAATTTTAAGGCTATTATGTCCTGTGAATAGTTCCCACTTTCGTTGCTATTATACATATACTTCTCTAGGATGTTTTTGACCAGGAATCGGTGACCAACTTAAAACAGAGTATAATTGTCCTGCGCCAGAAGTCCGACGATATCCTACATCTCCTATTTGATTTATAATCGCAATTTTCTCAAAGCCATATTTTTCAAGCCAGTGAACACGATATCTCGAGAAATATTTGACCCATTTACTCGAAATTTTCTGTGAAATTAACCGGAGTTAGCTACGATCGAGTTCTTTTTACCAAGTGTCTCCTCTTATTTTAATCGAGAAATCTATTACAAGATATGTAAAAATCTTTATTTAAGATTTTAAACACTGACATGTCGTTTTAGCGAGTAAATTTCAACTTCTTCGTGCATATCTACGTAACTGTAAAAATTTGTCTGTTCTAGTTTCACTTCAATCTTTTAACCAGCAAGGTGTCAGTGACATGCATTAAGTAGTTTTGCATACATTTTTATATAGTAGTAGCAGAGGTCAAAGATGGTTGCCATATAGAATGCTTGCCAATGAATGACTGGCAGCTAGAAAGTCTTTTTTAATTATCCATGTCGAAATGTTTATGAAAAGTGTTTTCTTTATATTTCTAAAATTGACAGAACTCTCGCAGTTATTAGATTCGCAATTATTAGATCAGATTGAACTCTCGCAGTTATTAAAAACGTAGGATACAAAGTAAAGAGTTGTGAATTTTTGTATGACTTTTCTGAGTCTTACAAGTCAGCGAAATTTTTACATATAATTCTAAAATAATTTGTGCTATACCTGCATCTTACTCATCGCCCATGAAAACAGGGGACTGTTATCAAAGTACCACGTCTTGGTTTGAGTTTCAAAATGTGGATAGGTTGGTTGGTCGACAGAAATATGTAGACCGAACCAGAATGTAGGTATATTTTTAAATCCTCTGCCTGGACTCTGATGGAACAATTGAAGGCTGCTCGCAAGAACATGTACATATCTACACTTCGCCTTCGATGCCCGCGTTCGAGCATCGAAAGTTGAATTTTTTGGACAGCGTCGTAATGACCATGTCTGTGACACTCTTTAAATTTTTAAATAAAATTTTATTTGGAAGCATTTTATTACGCGTACTTTTAAACGAATACGATCACTAATAGGTTGTAGTTTCCTTGAAAAAAAATTCGGTGATCCGTCTTATTTTTATCGCTCAGGTGTATGCAACTCTTTACAGGAATCTCATTCGAATATGAATTTATATGATTAAACGGACACTTCTCTTGTATGCTTTTTCATGCTTCGCTTGTATATGTATATGTATCTACTTCAGTTTCAGAATTCTGCTACGCCTCGACTATTTGATAATACCCAAAAGGAATGCCTGTGATTCTAATCATTTTCTGCAGCGCTGTTAGAGAGATGTCAGGTATTTCTATGTACCTGTACTCACACAACATCCCCTTTTTCACCAAAGAACTAAAACTTTCCTAGGAGAAGATGGAATAGTCCATCTTCTCCACATTCACATGTCATCATCATACTTCAAAGACTACTGATGTGATGGATAGTCATTTCTTTGAACATCGTTTTTAATTTTCTCCAAGCTTTAATCCTCTGCTACTGCGCCGTTTTTATTGTGGTCCATCATGACCTTTTAGAGTCGCGACGTCTTAGGAGTTAATAATTAAAAACAGTTCTTCGTTAAATGCAAAATTCGCAAGATAGGGAAATGTAACATTGCTTCTCCAAAATCTGTTTAAGGAATGGTCTGTGTTACGAAAATCAACGAAACTCAACGGTACAATGAGTATTATAAAATTTTGACATAGTATCAGATGTAAATTTTTTACACAATAGTAGTGAAAAACATTCCTAAAAATGTTTGTCCTATTTAATCACGATCCGGAATTATTAATGCATTTTTCAATGTTGTATTAAGGACGTACAGCATCTTGTAGGCCTAACAGAATGGGTAAATTTAAAATTTGTTTTTTAGGTAATTTTAGTTAAATTTGTTTTTTTTTTTAGGTACTGATGTTAGGCAACATCTTAATTTTATTTTCATACATTATTTACATTGTCTACCGTCATGTCTTCTTATGCCCACTTAAACACTGCTAGATTGTATTCAATCTAACGTACGGTTTTTTAATAATTGTAAAAATAAATTAATGACAGCTTTGTAAATAATTTTCTTTTCACTGGAAAAGGACAACTTTGGTGACTTATAAAACTTTAAAAAATTACAATATGATAAAAATTGTACGCTATATTGAAGAAAGTCTATTTTTCTTAAAGTTGGAATAAGAATTTTTTTATGCTCCAATCGTTTTTGGTGCCAGGGGTCAGCTGACAAGACATGACAGTAGACAGTGTTGTATAACTCCGCCATTTTAAAACCTTAAGTAATTAATAATGTATGAAAATGAAGTTAAAATGTTGCCTAACATCTTCCAAAACGATCCCGATATTTCACTGAAAAATTAACTGTATAAACAAATTTTAAATGTTCTCATTCTTTTAGACCTACAAGGTGGTGTTTCCCCTTAAGGGTGGATTATACTTTACGCAACGCTAAAACAGGCCGATCTTTGGGAATTTCTTCTGGAGAAAATTTGAAGCAAATCACTTTGAACCTTTTTAGAAAAAAAAATTGAAGATACGGAAAACAAATTTTATATAAAAAATATGCAGTGTAGATGTCGCTTTCGAGGCATCTTGTTACAGCGTCAAAAATACTTTCTTTAAACTTGTGGAGGTGATTTAAAGAAAACTGTTCAACTAATCGCCTTGTCCTTACACATACAACTAGATAATTCCAAACAATTCTCGATGAACCTCTAGAATTATATATAAAATAAATTTTAATAATTCAACAGTGCGTAAATAGATCAAAACATTTCCTCAAAAATCGTACTTTTTCTCCTAAGCTCTACAATTTTGTCAATTCGCGACTTTTTGATTGTGTTTTAGGTTCATCGATGATATTTGAATTTTGATAAATAATGGGATATTTTTTTTATTCTAGATAGGAATTGAAAGCACTAGAACCCCCACCATTCTGCAACTTCGACGACGAGGCTGTAGTAATTAAGATGCCTTAATAGCCAAATCTACAATGCATATGTTTAACATACAATTTTTTTCGTATCTTCAAATGTTAAATACAAAGCCATAAAAAGGTTCAAAATGATTTGCTTCATAATTTCTCCCCAAAAAAGTTTCCAAAGATCGGCCTGTCTTAACGTTGCCTAAAGTATAATCCCCCTTAACTAATTACTCATCTCACTTTGCAGGGAATTTCGTTAAAAATTCTTGACGTGGATGTATTTATTAATACGGACTAAAATGATTTATCGGATATTTACACATACATACATAGTGATTAAGACTTTTGAATGAATTACATACGGGATACATGCAGTGTAGACTTTGAGTTTCAAAGTATATGTAGGAACAGTTACGTCTGTTTAGTTTTTAACATGAATTACTGTATTAAAACTTTGAAATAGCTGTAACTTGAAAAAGATCACTAATACAAAATATTTATAGAAACTAATATTTATTTGACACTCATCTTTTGCGTCTAAAAATTTCAATACATTCAAGTAAATTAAGTTAAACTTCTATTAATAAATAGAAACGCGTACATCTCCCACTTTGGAAATACAGAAAGATTTGTTAGCCTAAAAAACAATTTTAAAGAATAATAGCGTTGGGCACAAATTTTCTTCCCAAAACCGGTTTTACCGGGCGATTAAATACCGTTAAACTACTTTTACAAAGTAGTAAAAGTAACAGATAATTCCATTGTAACAGGCACAAAGTTAAATTCAGGTCTACTATTAAATAAGATAGCTTAACATTTGGAATAAATAATACTTCTTAAAAAATAATAATTATCTGTCATTTGCATATTACATTTACAAAACGATTTATAGTATAAGAACAAGTACAAATTTTTGCATCAGGTACGTCACATAGCTTTTTTAGTTAGATTTACTTACTCATTGAAAGAATCTTTTCTTTGCAAATTTGGAGCTCTGATATTTTGCCATCCAGAAGATAAATTAAAAGCCATAAGATCTCCTTACCTATAACATAAAGAATTAAGTGTTAAAATTTCATAGCACAATTTAAAAGCATTTATTGCATGTTAGAAGGAAACAAAGTTATTCTATGTTTCTAATTAGTTGTAAATTTATAAGATCATGTATAACATGTAACAAATCATGAACAATTAATTTTATACATATTACCTAACCCCCCTATGTATATTTATATATTTAGAGTATCTAAGTCAAGAGACACAGAAGCTGATAAATAATTTCGCTGACTTTGGAGATACGAGGAATATTTAGAACAACTTTTCAATAATTTTAAACACAAAGACGTCGAACTTTATTCTTTTGCCCATTTTCTCAAAATAATGATATTTATGTAGTTGAAACCCTTGCAATATGTATACATACAATATACAGTCTCGTTAAAAGTGTTCTTTGAAGATAAAGGCATTGTGCTCAGTACTTTTTTAAAACAACTTAAGCTTTCTTTAATAATTTTTCCTGTTTTTTTTTAATTTGTGTAAAACACGTATATACATATATGTATATTCTGTTCTTCGTGACATAACTTGTAGAACCAAACATTGCTGCAAGGCAATCGTACATAAAATGGAAAATACCTATTGTATCTTTGTATAAACCTCAACGCCAATAATTTGAAAACGGAAATTCTTGCAACAATCGTAACGAAAAGTCAGCAACTTACACAAAAGATTATTTCTCAAATTTCTAATCACGGTTCACTCGCAGAGGCGGAAATGATTAATCAGACAATTAGGCGACATAATTAACGTTGCCTTGAAATAGAAAGAATATTAAGGAAACTGAGCATACATGTCCTTGGCAAATGGAAAGTTCGCATTACTCCATGTCGAGTATCATTGGTACTGACAGATTCATAGGCTCAATTGAAACCGAATCGTCCAGACCACGCCAGGCAATTACACATTCATTCATTCATTACACCGAGCAAAGCCAATCAGAACGATAATACAAATGCATTTCTTTGTGCTAAATCGATTTAATCGAATAAAACACCGCCCGTTTCGTGAACTTTCACTATGTGTTTCGATCGATAATGAGAGCGTCCAATATCGCTATAAAAAGAATTACTCGACAGTTTTTCTATAGATTTATGATATAGCATTCGGAGTTCAATTTAGAAGTTTCGTTCCGAGTAGAAATTTCCGGCCACTCGTCAAACTGTCGTTTAAAAGTGCCAAAAGTAATTTAATTTCTCCTCCTTTAAATGTACATGCTTATACGGATCAACTACGGAGAGAAATGTGTCACAGTTTTCTCATAGTTTCAATAGTTAAATTATTCCAAACTCACACAGTGGTATAGCACATCCGTCATTTGAATAGAAACGTCGGAATGTGAGGATACGTGTCGCACGCATATAGCGTTTCACCTCGTATTCTACTTTTCTGTGAAATGCGAAACGGAAAATACATTCAAAACGGTTAAAATTCGCTCTAATAATTTGAATAATTAAAACGTTAAATGCATTAAACGGTGTTTAAACGAATAATCGTTAGTTAACATATTAAATAGTCGACGATAAATATTCCCGTTATTGTGAAGTAGCACTTTTTTCGAAACTAGGTTATTAACATTTACTACCAAAGTAAGTATTTGTAATGCTGACGTGTTCAGAAACAGAATTCTACATATTTTCCTCCATTTACTTTGATTTTGTTACACACCTATCTTTCGTTGCAAAGGTATTAGAAAATATCATTTACATCCTACACGTTCGTGTCCATACTGTTGCATTGAAAAACAATATGAGAATTATTGCTATACGGAAGCGCAATTCTGATACTGTCATGTAATCCAATAGATATATCGTTTTAGGAATTCTTTATTTATTTGGGCTTTATAAACTAACAGAAAAAAAATCGAGACACCAAATTCGAGTGACCCAAGAAATCACCTGTTTTTGGGCCCACGATTTTGCAACTGAATTTATGCCAAACGACACCATATGATGAGACATCAATCACACGAAATTTTCAAGTTGAGATGACAATAAGTTTCTGAGATATGAGAGGTGAAAGAAGTGAAAATTCGTTAACGCGTCAGCCCATACGCTTCGATGTACAGATTTTTATGTCAGTGCGATAATTGAAACAATTATTCCCAGGGGTTTTGTTGACTACTAACAACGTAATTTGAATTTAGATTTTCAAAATTCACAAAAAAAAATTAAAATCAAGAAATATAAATGTCTGTGTAGTGAGTGCTTTTGTTTATTATACGGTGCACCATATTGAATCGACCATTGTGAAATTTGAAAATCTAAATTATGTTTTTTCTAAATTTTTTCCAACCTAGGATTAACATACACCACTCTAAATAATTAATACTGTAATACTGTACATGTTTCGTATTTTTTCCATGCCCATTTCGCTGTTCAAAGCTATCCGTTCAATGTGCTTTCAAAACTTTGCTGCTTTCAGGATATAAAATTGAATTAAAAGAAAGCGCGGTGTATACATATATAAAGCAATTAATGCTTAGCGGTAATGTCTTCGTACTATAATATATCGCAGACGCTAAATAGATAAAGGGTATGAAATTTTATATAATGCTTACCGACTACAAATAGTGATAATCGTGTGTTCATTTATCACGATAGATATGCATTTTCACAGTCGTAGAACACCACTAGAAATCACAGAAACAGAGGGGAAGAGATTTATGAAAGTTTAATGCACTCAAGAGTAAAAGAAGTACGGGAATAAAATTCTTAATTAAAAAGAAAAGTAGATTGCTGCAGGGGCAAGCAGCGTATTGTATTAATCCTTAATTGCTGCTGCTACCAACCACTGCATTTATTTCAATTATGTACATATATTTAATACTGTTCTATGTACCAAAACTAACAAGACATTAATATGATCTGTAGACATTCACAGTTAGCGCGATTTACTAGTCTGTACTACACAATTACCTATGTTGAATATTACAAAATTTTGTATGGTAAAATTTTCCAAAAAATGCTTAAAAATCTCAAATGAAACTTACATATGGGGTATATGATTGTACCTACTATGGGACACTGTAGTATCTCATAAAGTGCATAGGTAAGTAACAAAATCAATCGGCAACAGTGGAAGATATTTCGTTAAAAACAAAGGATAATCATATTCTCATTTGAGCTTCAGTTGGAAGTCTGTTGTTGAATTCGAAGTTGATTATTGTGTTTGAAAGCGTAAACATTTTTTTGAGAGGCGAGTTAGAGTGACATTTTTTAGTGATGGTAAGTTAAAAAATATTGCATTTGCATGATTTATATATAATTATTATGGAACACGTTGAATGTACGTAATAGGGAATTTTGCTAGTTTTAAATCAGAGCGCGGGTACCAAGCTACTATTCAAAGCCGATTGATTTGAAAACGAAAACCCATATCAAGATAATTTGTTTAACATTTTCGATTAGATAGTTAACCGATATGAATGTTTCGAATGTAATATCATAATGTTGTAATCAAATAATTTTACTTTCATTTTTTACTTTTATTATACATATTACACCTATATTTATAAGAAAATAGGATATCATTAGGCTTTCCTAATATTTGAGGAATATAACCATATACCTACTATATAGGATATAATATCAGACAGAATTTTATGCTTTTATCTGTACTCTCGTTTTGAAACGTTCTGTATACCTATACGCATGTAAATGTAAGTACTACCTAACGCACTTATCCGAACTGGACAGCCTTGCCAGCAAAGTATCGTTTCCACAAATACCAACGTATTCGTATGTCTACAGCCTTCGAGTGATACTTTCTACGAATTTATCCGTGATCAATGATTTTTTGAAACTGAAAATTCAATGGTTTGCTTCACTTATATTCGTAACAGAAATCTACTGCAAATGTTTATGCGTTGTAAGCGATAATATTAACTTTTCCTTTTAACATATACGAAACAAAATTTATACAGGGACCTAACACATTTATACATTATTTTAAAAAACCGGGAGCTACCACAAATTATTTATAATATTTTTATTTCCTCTGAAACAATTTTCTACTATAAAACAGCAAGCTCTGCTTACAAACGATATATCGGCGCAACTGAAATACAACCTTTCAATTGTTCAAGATGCGTATTTACCTTAGAGCATATACTATGGAGGTCTCATTGAGAGCTCGAAACTGTCGCCAACATGGTGCGAGAGAGAAAGACATGTGCGAGCGAGAAAAGTATATGTCCTATTCGACCGTAATGCGCAAGCACCGATATGGTGCGAGAGAGAAAGACATGTGCGAACTGGTGCGAGAGAGAGGGCATATGCTTCTCTCACTCGCAAGATATCTTTCTTTCTCGCACGATATCGGCGCTTGCGCATTACTGTCGAATAGGACACATACTTCTCTCGCTCGCACCAGTGGCACATCTCTTTCTCTCTCGCGTGATGTTGCCGACAGTTTCGAGGCAGTCACTCTAAGGCAATGATACCTCCATGTATATATGCTCTAAGGTATTTACGCGTGATCAATTTGGATGAATGATCCTGAATGGGCAACCGCATTGAACGAAAGTAGAAACTCTGGCAACGTCTTTCAATGTTCAATTTGGTCGATCACTATGATTGAAGGGTAATTTGCTCTAGGTATTCAGTTTTCTTTCAATTTTGTTGAATCAACCGCATTGTTCCACCAAAGTAAATTCGCCTTTAGAATTCGCCGCGAAAAGACCTTGCAATGTACGTCGATAAAGTTAAACTCTGTCCGTGTATAGTTGGAACGGTAGTCGGAATAGGTAATGAATGACAGCGTGAATATGTAATGATATTAGTAATCATGAATACACCTTAATTATATTTCAAAAAGTGACTCACTCGATACACAACGACGAATATAGTAAGAGACCCACCTACGCGTCGTGAACGTAGTCTCGTTATTAAAATAAGGCTGCGACTGTTATCTCGACTGCTGTGCATGTTAACAATTAATAGCTTTATGTATTTCGTTCGCGATTGGAAACTTGTCTGACTGATTCAATCTGACGTACATACATCCCAGACATTTTTTATTGTCGCATAATTTGCTTGAAAAATTCACGTTAAATTCATTAGCTTCCTACCGTTTTGTTACTAATAAACCAGAGCTATTTTTTCAAACCCACTTGTTCCAACTATTGCGACCTCCAACGATATCCACGATTTGTTATTGATACTAAATTGTGGATTTGCGCATTGTGCCAGTCTTTTTTTTAGATTTACTTAGACGGAATAGCACCACTTTATTATTAGCTTCCTTTTAGTACAGCAATACAGCGAAAATGATGTGTGTTTCATGATTATTTTACTAGAATATTTGGAACAGTACTGATATTGACCAGACAAGCTTTTATTTCCTAGAAACCTTTAGTCTTCACTATCTATTATTATGTTAGAAAAAATCGTCATCTTTTTAATTGAAGAGTTCTTGTAGAAAACACTGTAAGTGCCAAAATTAAAAATAATCTATTGGGAAATGTTCTACGTGTCAATGGTAATACTATAGTATAGAATTTGATTTTTTGCACTTGCAATGTCTTCTACAAGGACTCTTTAATTAACGAATAACCGTGATAAACTAAGTTTTGATCCTTCGTTGACACACTTCTTTTTTTGATAAATTTTGACATATTGGGTGGTTCATACCCAGAGCATTTTTTTGAACGACTGCCATTCGCATTTAAAGAATTCAATCGTTATGAAAAAAATCATGAGTCAATTTCAAGGTTTCTAGAATGTATTCCAATAGTTTTTAATTGACATTTTATCACAGTTTTTGCAAAAAAATCTAGATTACCATATGTCGAGAAAACACGAAAAAATCTTCAAAAAATGGTAACTTTTACAAATTATAATATTAGAAGCTGAAAATCTAAAGAGCTGTTGTTCAGATATAATATTTTGAGAAAAAACTAGTTTGTAAGTCGGTTTTGAAAAAAGGTATTTATTTTGCATGTAGAAGGTAGACTATTTTGGTAATTGAAAAAACAAAGATATTCCACGAATATCCACGATATTCTACGTACCTATTGGAAAAGATACAGAGCCCCACAATCAGTCAAAATCAATTAATGGGTGGCTCACACCCAGAGTGTCTACGAAGGGTTAAATCAGATGAAAAGGAATATCTTTAGTAACTATGAAATAGAATAAAAAAATCTTATTTTATTGTTAGATAAAATGCAACTCAATTGAACTATACAATACAAGAATTCTTATTGTTTACTTGCGAAATAAACGCAAGTAAAATTGGCTCATGCCTACACACCTACACGTTTGCTTCTGGTCTTATGAAACAAGCCTGTTTATTACTGAAGACACGCCGCAGAAATTCCACCACATAGTGAATCAATCATAATAAAGTATTCCATGTACGTAAACTACAGTAAACAGTCTTCTAATGTAAGAATTTTGGAACGTTCCAAAATTGTGCACCATATTGCTGACTCATCAATTAGAAACTAAAATAGAGCTTTGAGTAATACTGTATTTTCAGTAGCGTAATAATAAATTCGCTCTATTACCCTCGTTACTCTTGCGACTATTCTACATCATTTTCTCCAGAAATTACAGGCACGAATTTTACACTGTCATATCTCATCCCGTAACTTGCTGCAGGTTGTCACAGAGCTCTTGTATCCACTGCGAGAAAATCCACGAGGATTTAGGATCAAATTTTTCAGCTTCAGCTTATAACTGTCAAACATAGTTAACGCAAAGGGAATAATCCGCAAACCCGCAATTTAAACGCCGGTAGCCGCTTGATTGAAAATCCAACAGAACAAAGTGCTTGTCGAAATGCGAAATTTTCATGTGGCGATAGTCACGTGAACGAAACCAACGACGTGTAACAACGGAACGTGCACATTGCGAGAAGCGTTCCATTTTCCCTCGCATTTTTTTTGTTTTCAGAAATACATTTTGCGGCAACTTCGTGCGACGTTTATGCTGCAGTTTAACAAAATAACTTTTCAATGGGATCCATTAATTACAAGAAATATAGATTTGAGGAAGTTACTATATAATCTGATAAAATAAATTTCTAAAACCAGTCTTTTAATTGTGTGATAGACACTTTCAATGGTTACGGGAAAGTTAGCTTATCGTCATTATGCTGAATTGAAAGTTTCTGTACAGAATCTGTTCTGTACGCTGTTCTCGCGCGACCATAAAAGTAATCTATTTCATTAAAACGGTACACCGGATGTAACGTTTAGGAACACTTTCTGAATATAATTTTCATCGAAGAAACGAGCACTTTACTTGAGTGCACTTACGACCACTTACTTAAAATTAGTAGAATTTTCAGCGAGAAAAATATCTCAAGATACTGAATGCAATACTACGTAATTTTCATACCTTCAAAGGAAATTAAGCAAGTATGACATTTCTGGCGCAAGTATAGTGTGCTTGTAAAATTATAACCAATAAAACACTACGAATATAGGAATGAATTTTCAATTTTCTTTTTTCATTTTGTCAGATTTCTGAAAATATTTTATATTTATCATCATACTTTCTACGAAATAGAATAAATATAAAATTTAATTTTGTAAGATTATTTTGACCTTCCTAGTTCTATAATTTCCATTCTTTATTAACACATACTGCTTACAATTCTTTGTACTATATTTGATACAAATATTTTTACAACTTTGTGTTGATGTTAATATTGTTCACAATTTTGCATATTAAACTGTGTATAACCTATGCAACTGGAACGAAATATTTCACTGAAATTGTGTAATTACCATAAGGTAAGTATTACGAAATTACTGTTTCAGATTTCTGTTCTAAATAGTGTAGGTACGTATTCATTTAAAAGTATGATTTCAGTAATATTACATTACATACATTAAATTATACCGAACTTTATTCATCGCATACAACAATCGTTATCCCCAATCGTATATACTTAAATAGGTGCTTGTGCTTGTGCGAACAAACTTAATTTTTCTTCGACTTTTTTCTATTACTATATATAGACACGTTCTTTTATAAAAATGGTCAAAATCATCTTGATTACTAGTTCCATGTTTGAAATGTATATGGGGAAATAAAAAAAAAATTATTTCCCATAGTTAGGTCAAAAGATTTTCGCCTGCCTTGTATAGTAGAATGCGGATTTAAAGATACAGTTGTATGTCACCAGTGCTCCCATGCTTGGTGCTCAGAAAAATTTCACCGGGTGAAACCTTGTGACACCTCTGTGTGCCTTCCTGTCCGAGCACCGACGACCTGGTTAGATCAATTTGCCAACGTTTTCCACCCACAAACCGTCCGTTATTACATCGCAGATAAATTGACGGTGTGGGTCGCGATGAATAAACAGGAAATTAGAAAGGTATTCCCGTGGCTTGAGGCTTGAACTATTCCATTGGGTTCCATTGGAAAATTGCGCCTACAAATTCGCTGAATAGAGTGAGCGATAATTGATTTCAAACTTGGACGAGGACATACTGTTTGAAATATAGAATACATAAGAAATCCTATTTCTGCGCAGTTCGAGCACATCAACTAAAGAGGAGTTGCAAAATATAATATTGCATTTAATACAGGAATATTTCAATTGAAAATATAATTTCATTTAATTTTAGTAAATACAACCTTCACCAAAATAAATGAAAAACAGATTTACGAATTGCTCTCATCGTTAAAATTCACGATTATTTTATTCACGTAAAACGTAAATAAAACAAATGACATTATTTTGCTTCTTTTCATTTTTGTTTGTATAAGTATTGCTGCATAACATAATTTGTTTATTTTTCAATTAGGTATAACAGTACCCACTGTCACAAATATGCAGCCATTAGTAATCAATAGTTAAGCGCAACATTTGAAAAATGATCCCAAATACGACCTCAATCGGACTATTTTTTAAATTCTGTAAAATTATTTATTTAATATGTAATTTCGTTATTTATGGCCCGAATTATGTCGAGTTTGGCATCATTTTCATCGGGAAAACACAAGGAGTCGATTGCCGCCACTTTCGCGAATATATACTTGACATTCTACCTGGTTCTGACAGTCTACCTGGCTCCCTATTCTCGAGCGCTGAAGCGCAGAAAATTCAGTGACGCGTGAAATCGAAGGTGCGAAGTTTGCCTACCACCCCGAATAAAAGATAATCTCCGGAACTTGGAATTATCAACTTTATCCGACCCCACCGTATACACAGATGAACAGTGGCGCACTCAGGGGCCGGGGGAGGGGGGCACGGGGCCCTGGCACCCCCTAAAAAAATAGGAAAAAGGAGATTAATGTAACCGCGACTGATGTAATTCAGGAGCTTTGGAAAAGGAAAAGAACTGGATTTTATTCTTTAAATAAATTTTTATAATCACCTAATGAACTTTATTGAATTTGCATTAAAAATATTGTTATCCCTTCAACTCGGCTCCCCCCAAGATTAAATCCTGAGGGCGTTACTGCAGATGAACTACATACACGTGGAGTACATTTACATACTATGTAATAAGAGAAATTCACAATTCCTTATAGCCACTTATTTCAAAATTATAAAGAACTGTTTACGTATGTACTTATGCAAATACAAATTTAAACGTGCAAACGCTACGACAAAATTTTACGTAGCCCAGGAATCTACGATTCGTCGAAAGAAAAAGTTACCCGACCACCAACCGTACGCGTGATTTAAAGAGCTGACATTTCGTCGGTAATGGGGTATAACAACATTTTAAGTAGCGTGTACGAACCGTAAATTTTGTTAGATTTAAGGTTACCTGCTGGGCGAAGCCTTTGACGAAATGGGGCCTGGGCTCGTTCTAATTCCGCCTTAAATTTTATCTACGTTAAGTGCGCTCGAGGGCCGTCATTATAGCCCAAGAGAAAAAGAATATCGGCCTTGTTCTCGAGCGTGTTCATTAGTATTCTGGCCGATGCATTTCTAGTGGTCGACTGAGCGACGAGTAAAATGGGTCCCCCAATCATAATTTCATTCCAGATGCAAATACCCGGTCTGTTCTTAAAAGCTCGCCACGACGAAAAAAAGAAGAAGCATACAGCACTCTGGAAATTAAAGCACGGCAGTGTGCAACCTTTTACCCGTCGTCTACGTAATTGTTCGAAGGTTAAATAAATCACGCGCTCGCGCGAATATAATAATTGCAAAACGTGGGACGAAGAAGATTTTCTATGGAAGAAACGACAGACATTAATGACGCATTGATTGTTCAGATTCCACTACTTTCCAGTCGATTTTATCACACGTGCAACCAGTCTGCCTATCTATAAAAAATAATGAAGCAGGTTTCACTTCTGTCAGCTTTATATACTTTTATAATGCGTATCTTTCAAATACTAAATCGTTCAGTAAAAACGCACACAGTGGCTCTCTAGTATTCGAAATTTTCGACGAAACAGGGAATTGCATTCCTTTCTTATCTTTAGTTACATCCTTACTTCAATAAATAATCATACGTTTTCTTTTCACAAACTGAGTATACTAATCGCAAACAGAAATCTCCCCTTACATTAAAGCAATTTTTATTTACAACATTCAGAATTATCAATTTGGGAAAATCAGAATTATCAATTTGGGAATGTATCTTGTAAGTCAGTTCTTCGTTAAGAGCTTCAGTAGTATGTTTGATGGAAAATGAATTGGATAGAATAAACTCATTGCACAGCCTCTCCGTGTGGAGAGTTAAAACACTTTAAATGATCGTGTCGCAACCTGAATCCTGTATAGCCTAATATTAATCTTCATGGTAGATACCTAAGTATCGAATACCCCGCGAAGTGAATAAAACATTTTCACTTTATATATCGATAACGATTAAGCCTTTGACTACTATGGATGCATACCTATCTATATATGTTTGAGAAAATCTATCGGTTTGGAGTGCTCCGCAGTCAAAGCGTTTTACCTTGGAGTGATCCGTAGTCAAAGGGTTAACATGTGAACTTGTGTGACGTTCATGTTTATTTTGATGAGTGGCACAGTTTGTGCGTGAATTTTTAGACAGCCTGTATAATTGAATTATAGTATCAAATTAAATCACTTTCTTTATTAAAATGCTTTGCTATCCCTTTTATTTTGTTAGGAATCACAATCGTAGCCCTATAAACAAAACTAGTTGTACATGAAAAATGTTTTGCTCGAAGTTATCAGTGTCACTGGTAACCAACGTGACACGAATGAAGGATGTGCTGTCGACCACTAGTGACCGACATAGCAGTGGACGTGTTAAAAATTGATAATGCTCAAACGAACCCGAAGCGCTGTTTCATCCTACAGTTTTGTTTTTATTTATATTAAAATGTCCTATGATGTCGAGCGATGTCCATTAAAATCCGTGGAATAACTAAGCGACGCAATGGGCGTAGTCAATATTGTGTCTCGTATAAAGTTGCCTAGAAATTACAAATTCAATTTAGACCGAATATCGGTCATCTCTATTAGCATAAAATAATTACTTGCACGTGCAAACGAACGTTATTGCGCATGCTAATCGACCTAAAATGAAGAATCTACGCTTCAGCTCGTCATTTCGCGGCTGGACTTTGAATGAGACGCTTTACACGCTTATGAAGCGAAACGAAGGTTGAAACAACGTCATTTTAAATGCATAAATAAACTGTTTGACGTTATTGTGAAAAAAAGAGAAACACATTGAAATTTCTTTGAACAAAGAGCTTGCACATACCTATTTACTTAATACCATTTAAATAATAATTGACGTTTATTATGCATTAACCGTTTCGTAACCATGTACCAGATATTTCGCGACACAATATTGTTCGTACGAAGCCACGGACGAGTTATCCCGCGGTATAATATCGTTCGTACGATGCCACGAGCCAGTTGCCACCGCGACATAATATCGTTCGTACAATACCACGGACGAGATATCTCGCGTGTTTGTTCGTTAGGGCGAGAGTTCTAATTCGACGTAAATTTTTGTGACATAAGAGAGGATATAATTTCAGGATTACTGCAAATATACAGTGGCGGACGAAAGAAAGTTTACACCTTTTAAAGTCGCGTAATATTTTTGGAATTGGCCCAAACGACTTAACATTGTTTTTAGAAGCTGGAAGGATTAGTTTGCTAAGTGCCGTGTTTCGCCATTTTGAAAAAAAATTGCCATTGGTTGGAATAGCGAAAAAAATAGTAAAGGTCGTTTTTTCTACTTTTTTCTGAGCCAGTAATGAATATTCAAAAAATCCGTTTGTAGATTTAAGTAAGTTGAATACATGCTGAAAATTTCGTCAAAATCGGTTAACGTTGCTGTAAGCTACAAACGCTTAAAGATCGCAGAACAATGTCGAAAATCGCGAAATTCCATAAATGAACGATTTTCATTACAGGCGCAGAAAAAAGTTTTAAAAAAACGACCTTTACTATTTTATTCGCTATTCCGACCAATTGCAACTTTTTCAAAACGACGAAACACGGCACTTAGCAAAACAATTCTACTAGCTTCCCAAAGAAACCTCAAGTCGGTTGGGCCAATTCTAAAAAAGTTATGTGATTTTAAAAGGTGTAAATTTTCCCTCGTCCGCCAGTGTATCACAATCCAACAGAAAAAGTTTATTGCATATAATATGAAAAATTTGTCTAAGGAAAACACTTACTTTTTCTTTCAAACTCTATAACTCTTTCAATTTTTCATATTTTTTTTTTAAAGTGGACCAATCCCAGCGTAAACTATCTAACTTTAAGAAACTTCAATTTTTTTTGCAATCAGATGACTGTGATAGGTGGTACACATACCGCCAACAGGAATTACATCGTCAAAGAGGTGGACAAGATCCCACAATAATTAATAAACAATAAAGAAGGGTCGACATAACAAAAATATTTTCTGGAGGTTTAAAGACGCCTCCTTATATCCCAAAAGAGTTTAATCCAATATGACCAACAGTTTTGTGAAAAAAAATTCTTAAATATCAGTTACTTTTGGGGCTGTGAGACGAGAATCCCCCTTAAGAGGCTTTAGAAAAACTTTATATGAATTCACATAACAACAGTTGAAGGATAAAGGGGGAAAACAGGGCATGTCCATTTTTCGTGATTTATAATATATAATATAATTATAATAAATATCTTTATGTATATTAAATATATTCATTAAGATAATTAAATATTATTAATTAAGAATTCTAATCTGAAATACCTATTTTTAATGTGTTTTCTTTACCTTATTTAACCTTACCTAATATGGAGCAGGGGTCGCAAGTTATTTGAATATTATAAAAAGGGGTCGCGACTGAAAAAAGGTTCGGAAACACTTTTCTACTCAGAGCACAGAATTAAGGGCTGTTCGCAGCCTTCAGGCAGCTGTTAAGATTGAAATTCGGTTACGCGTTAAAGCGTGAAAGACAGTGCAATCGCGCCGTGTGGTAACACTCACCCAGCGTCCCCGATGTAATCCAGCATGCGTATCTTCAGCATCTCTGCGGGATCACGTGCACCGTCACATACGGGGAGACCTCTGAAGAGAGCCGGCGGCTGGTGCCCCGTGGGAATCGCGATATCGTGGAGCTCGCGTGGCGAGTAGCGTGGAACGGCGAAGATGTCCGATATCGGTGGAGTCTAACGCGACGAAACAAACGGTACCACGTCCCCGATGCCTCGAATCGAAAAGGCGCGTACGTGACTCAAGGCCCGAAGGACGCGTGTATGCACTCCGAGGATGTTTCAATCGCGTTATCGGCAACGCGGCGCAGCATTCAGCAGGTCGAAAAGCCCTTGGCCGTGGATCCTTTACGGTACGCGAGCCTTCCGGCGTTGTATACTTCTCCCTTTCCCCTCGATCACTTCGCACACGCTTCCATCTGAAAGCGCGGCGAGCACGAAGCGCACGCGCTAGCAAATTATTTATCTCGGCGGCTTCTCTCGCGTATATTTATACGCGCTCCATCCGACGATCACGTATTCTCACCGGTATTTCACGGCTCACTCGCAGTGTTTGCGTTCGATGATTAATTTCAAATCTCGGGCATGGACGCCGAAGGCGGCGTGCAGGTGCGTGTTCTTCCGAGCGGCGTTTAATTATCCAGCATATTCGTGTTAAACCAGCGTAAGATCGTTCCAACAGTACGATTTTCCTTCTTTCCTTTTTTCTTCACAGTTTCGTTAGGCTAGCCTTGCGTAATCTCCGTTCGATCAGCGTTCTCCTCGTGTTTCGTCTCAGTCCTGTCGAAGGATATAAAAGAAGCACACTGGCTCAGAATATTTCTGTCGACCATCCACCGCAACGAATAAACGTTACCCTCGCTTTTGAAATTCAAATCGGATCGTGAAACTTTAATGAGGTTTTTACTTGTTTATTCTTTCTGGTCCAAGTGTCGGATGTAAGATACTGCACAGGGAATTTTAGAATCGTGGGTAAAGGCTTAACTGGCTAGGTGAGCTCGCAAAGCAACGTGAGAAGTCATCATAGAGATATGCAACTTTTTATTTTGTACTTAAGCTTTTTGGAGCATTACATAGATCGCAGTACATATGACTGAAATCTAAGGGGGTTAGAATATCAACAATTTTAGAATTGAAAAGGAAAAACTTTTTGTTAATAAATGAAATGTGGACATTGAAAGTAGAATTCATTACAATACATGTTTCAACGCAACTGCTTCTACAAACTCATATGAACGTATAAGTATAGAAATTTCTAAAATTGTACGAAGTATTATCAACCCTCAAAGGTCACACTATAAATTACTCCCGCTACAGTCACACATAGGTTAACGTAACCCAGAGCGTTTTTTTGCCTATATTTTTGGATTTACTACACCGTTTTCAATATTTTTTCTTCTGATCAATTCGTAGGACAATAAGGAAAAAGAATACATATATAGATGATTTAATCGTGAATCGTTTGGTATACGTTAATCGTACTTGAGGTATCTTGAAAATAAAGAGATCTAAATAGTGAAAGTCCTGGAAAATTATTATCCCTTTTAATTAAAATTTCTTTCAGAAAAAGATACATGGATTTAATTATACAGCAATTGAATGGTTTCGAGTCATACTTTAAAGGAAAAAATTCGTTATTAGGATTGGTTAAAAAAAAAATCAATTTTAACGAGCTGAAGTTGAGTAATCTTTTACTTCTGCCGGACAACTGTTCTCTGTGAAAAATCGTCTTTTTACACAAACTGCTGCTGGAATTCACTGTCAGAAGTAATTTCATTGATGGCTTTGAAAATCTAAAATGGCGGATCAAAAATAGCGGTCACAGAGTGCAGAAATAAAAGATTTTGGAAAAATTGCATGTACTTCGGCTACGCGGCATATCATATTCGGCGACTTTGCCCTAAGTTTCCGTAAATCTGAAAATTCGATTTTTGCGTTCCCTTTAGAAAGATTGAATGAACTCTGTCACTTTACGAATATCTTAAGTCAGTGTATATTATCTGTAATAAATATTTTTTTCATATTAAATTAATAGTAATCCAAGAATACCTGGACATAATCTCTACGTCGAAAGCTTGAAATTATGTCACAATAACTGTGTTAAATTGAACATGTATTAATGTATATACTGTATAATATTTGTCACTAAAAATTATCGTTAAACTATTTGCAAAATGGACCGTCGCTTTATCGACATTTTTTCTTGGAACACTTTGTACTTTGTTGCAGCTTAATCATCGATTTCTGATCAAATAAATTCTAAAACACTATGTACAGAGTAGCAAAGGAGGGGAGGCTATCCCGAGAACATAATAGAATTTGAAATTCTGCCAGAACTGTTGACTATTAACCTGCCGGACGAAGGGAGTGTTATGCGCTCGTGCTCTCGATAGTTGGTTCGATCCAAATTCCGTAACTTCGTTAATTATGTAGATTTCAGCGAGATACCTTGGTGACGTGTTTCCAAGAATTCATATTTTGAAACAAAATGAAAATCAATAAATGCTTTTTCAAAGGATAAGATGTGTCACAACACCTTTAGGTACTTAATTATTTATTAATCAACAAAAATACCGATGTTAAAAATCATGTGTCTGAGAATTTACTATAAAAACTAATTCTTCTATCCCCATGAAATATACAAATGTATCTACTAGAAAGGATGGAAAATTCGTGAACAAAAGAAAATATACAGAATGCTTCGAAAATATTGTAGGATAATTTATAGAGATATTCTATATTTTAAAACTAAAAAGATTGTTCTAATAAATATGTTTATCTATTTAGGTATAAACCTTTTGTTTTGGAGATACAGTCACTTTAGATCTTTAGGCCCCGTGCCGGTGCAGACGAGCGGTTTGCGACAGTTTGGAGCCGCGTTCAGTCGCGGTGAAGCAAAACGTGCGTTCGTCAGAACCAGAGGCGATTGAAACTGTTAAAATTTCCAATTAATTATGAAATAACTGTAATTTCATAACAATTATATTTTCTGCTCCGAGAAAACTGTTATAAAATGCAGTGTATTAATTGAAACATTTATTCCATACATTTTTATGTAAATAAGAAACTTTTACTTTCTTGAAAGTAGAAAAAAAGTTCTAGTTAAATAGGAACATTTATTCTGCGCTGAAAAAATAAAAATTGAAACGTTAAACCGTTCGATGAAAACAGTTATATAAAAATCGCAATGTGCGTTCTCTTCTATATTTATCCTGGTTCCACTTCCTTAAATAATACTAATTAAAAGCATATTCCTAACTTTCATATTTTACCCTTAAATATTTGTTCAAAAGTATATGATCCTCTAGAACTTTTATAAAATAACTGTTAAAACTGACCTTTTACAACAGTGTTAAAGTCTTACTGTGCAAAGTTAACTTAAAACAGAAAATAAATAATTTAACAGTTAAAAGTGCGATAAAACAACTTTTATTTATAAAAGTTAACAGTTTCATTCGACCCCTGGTAGCCGCAAAAATTTGCGTCCAGTGTGAAATGCTTCATATAAAAATCTATGTTCCAAATCGTTCATCCGCACAGGGCTTGATTGAAGCTCGAAATGCATGCCATTTGAAACCACGCACGCGTTGAACGTGTCTAAAACAATTCTATGGACTGTCGCACGAGGTCGATCAGTCCCAGCTGATTTCCAACTGAATTGCAAGCATTAATTATTCATCCCTGCAATTAACGAAGAGTCTGCTTTGGCACAAAATACATCAAGGACTTCGTTCTAATAATTTGTATGCCTATCTCACAACAGCCTGGCGTCATTCATGCTATAACTTAAAATATATAGTTGTATCTTCGAAATAAAAGGTCTGCGAACCCACGTTTATTATAACGTTTCTCTTCGTTCTGAGGTGCAGAAGAAACTTGTAAATTGTCCGACAGGGCTTTCGAATCGGCCTGTATACCTCTGATTAGACATTGTTTGGGCAAACGTGATATGTACGACCTGCCGTTTCCCTGAAATGCCGGAACGAACTTACCCCTATCAATACGTTTCACTCGCGGTGTTTCGTCTGTTTGTCGCGTCCAGCGTATTTTGCCGCATTCAGTCTCACAGTGTTTCGAATAGTGCATTTTAACTGGACAAAACTGAAAATTGATTTTGTCAAAAAATTGTTCCCTACGTATTCTCTAAGTAACTAGGTAACAAGGGAAGATCTCGAACCCGGGAATTAAAAAAATTCTGAAACTTTGTGAATATGTAGGGGATTTCCTTCTGATTACAACACAATTTTTGTTTACTGCCCAATTTCACTCGAAAGGGATGATATTAACCCCTGAAAATTCGGCTATTTTCCGATTTTCTGTTATAACTCGCGAACTGTAAGAGACAGAAAAAAAGTTTCAAGACAAAAGTTACTTCTTTTAATTATATCTATCATTTGGTAAAAAAAATATTTTACAGTTCACGAGTTATAACACAAAATCGGAAACTAACCGGATTTTCAGCGGTCAATTGCACCCCCTTTAGAGTGAATTTGGGCAGTAAACAAAAATTGCGTTATAATCAGGAGGAAATTCCCTATATATTCACAAAGTGTCAGAATTTTGGAATTTCCGGGTTCGGGATCTTCCCTTGTAAGTAACTCGAAAACAGAGGACCATTCGAGGAAAGCTACTCTATAATTTCGACTTTTATCTGCACAACCATTCATTTTACTTGGGTTTGTACCATTCTTACTGAAAAGATTCTCCCAATTTTGAAGTGCTCACGTACAAGATCAGTTTTCAAACTCGATTTTCTTGAAAATGAAAAACTTTATTTCTACATTTTCCACTTATTTCAGCACAAATAACCACCCTATGCCCGGCTTCACCACCCATTCTTGTTCACCCTGTACACTGTCCGAACAGACATATGACTTGCGTAAATCCTTGACGGTGAACTTGTAATTGACTTTGGAGCGCAGATAAAAGCGCGCGCATCGAGAAAACGTTTCGCTTATATTATCAGAAACCGAAGGCTGCTTCGGCAACCGTAGTCGTTTAAAGGGAGAGAAGCCTTTGCAGCTCGAGCCCCGAGAAACATTTCTATTGCAGCATTTACATTTAACGAATGATCCACTTAAAGTAGTCGATCGACCGGCCGTGATTTATGCGAGAACGTCCCGAGAAACACGGCTCCAAGACATTTCAATTACGTTATCGCCAAACAGAAACTGATGCTTCAGACAGTTCCAGTCAACTGACGACAGAAATTCTTGCCCTTCGAAAAGTTTCTTGAACTTCTGTCATGGTGTTCGTTTGTTAGTCAAGGATCACCTCCATCGAATCGAGCGATAAAAAGAATCTTGTGATTTATGCTGAAGTGTTTCGACGAGCACACGCTTTTCAGTTAGGTACTTGAGCGCCATATTTAAAGTGCTTCGATTACCTTGTCGATACTGTAAGGTAACTATGCATTAAATTGTTTTTACAATGTCCTTGAACGATTTGTGCTCCCTGTGTGCTCTTGCATCCGACACCGACATATCGACAGTCAGATGCATCCTGACTTTATTGTCCATTAAACGTATTCAGTGGATCATTGATGTAAGGATATACAAGTTATAAGTTTGAGATCACTTTCACTGATATAGTATTTTGCAGGGTTCGGAAGAGTTCTGGAACTTTTCAATAAGTTCCATTTCAAACATGGACCGTGGAACTTTTTTTAAAATGTTCTCACATTTTAAGTTCCCACGAGAACTGATAAAGTAAAAGTTCTTGAAAATAAAACTTCTAGTTCGAATGGAACTTATGAAATATAAGAATAATAATTTCTCTATAACAGAAAACACTTCGCGACCCACAGGTTGGGAATCACTGAAATAAACAATTATAAGCAGCATTTAAATATGCCCCCCCCCCCTCGCCATAATTACCTTTTGTCTCTACGTATAATTATATTTTAATATTATGCTTTCAATATCACGAAATTCTTTAGTTGTACATTTTATCCAAGTTAACTAATAAAAATGGGTAATAAAATGAAGGGAATAACATATAGCTTGTTGGTCATGTAAAAATATGGGTTTCGTAGACTGCTTGTTGTCAACAATTGGTCACGTAAAAATGAAACGATATCTTATAATTATCTTGTAAATGCGTTCAGGGTATTTAACCCCTCCCAACAGAATAAAACTATTGTTACTATACGCCGGCCCCTACAAAACTATGTCATTTTTGTAGGACACAGTTTTATGAAATTTTAAATGTAGCAGAAATATTTCAGGTGATAGAATTAAGCGAAACACCCTGTATATATGTAGATGATTTTATAATGAAAATCTGTAATAATGAAAAATCTCACCCTCTTGCTTAGTTATTTTTCTATAGAATATGAAGGTTTCATAAGTGATAGAATGTTAGAAATAATATTTAAAAACAAGATCAAGCCTTAGCACTGGATACGCTTGACACGCAATTAGATGGCAGTTAGTAGTGCGCAACGTTTGATAGTTTTCCGGGTGTTCTCAAAAGCACTTTATTTTTCTCAGATAGATGTTTCTAAAGATGATTTCCCACATCTGTATACGCGATCATCAATTGACAGACAGTTTGCGAAACATACATATTTTTATAGTGCCGATACAATATTTATTAAAAAAAATATTCACAGCAATGCAGGTTGTTATAAAAATTAGTGATGCTTATTTCGATCAGAATATAGTTGCACGAATAAAAACGCAATGTCATCTTACCCAAAATAAAAAAAAAATTAATAATACATTGAAGCTACGTAAGAAATATTGCAATCTATTGAATTTCCATAAAAAAATGTTGCTTGGATCACTAATGGTGTTCTCAAACTTATATTTAGTATGTAGTTAGCTATGTAAATAGACAACAGTATTTTGCTTCTTAAAGTTTCACGAGAATGTTTAACACTTTCGTGTCCATTTGTTCTAATAAGAAAGACATCTATGAATATTTAATTTCATGACTACATATCCATCCTTATATCATGCATTAATTACCACGTTGTAAACTTAAAATGTAAGCCATGGAACTTGAAAATTCAGAACACAATATCTTGAAAGTGGTTACCAAAATTGTTATGCTTCAACTGTATATTCAAATTTTATTCTTCTTCCGTTTTATTTGCATCGGCAAGTTTTTTCAACCGGTTTTTATATTATACTTACAAAACTGAAATATTCTAAGCATTAACTAGCAAAAACTGTAGAGTACTCTACAGGGGTAATAATTAAAAAATAATATATATGTTTATTTGAAGTATAAATAACCTGTTTACTAATTACTCTAAATTTTTTTAAGGGCCAAATAGTAAAAAGTTCTCAATTTCGTAAAATTTGTAAAATAATAATTCGCTGATACTGTATATATATATATAATTGTAAACACGTTTCGAGTTATTTTTTATAAGAAGTATGTATAATTAACTACATAGATAAATAGATAATAGACTAAGGCCAACGTAGTAGATAACCATTTAATTAACTGATTCAATGCATGGTTACGAAAGTGTTAAGAATTTCACTAATCACGAATGTGTCATAATATTTCACACTAATTACCTTTTTTATAACTGTACGCTGTTGTTAAACAATGTACACGAACGTTGCCCATTGAATTTTTAATGTTTGGAACACTGGATGATGCGCACAGTGCTCTCATTTAAATTTAATCAACGCTCTGCTCGGTCTACTTTAAAACGAGATTATATATCGCGACTTGTTCTCAATCTTCTTCTAGGAATGACACAATTCCGATAAAAGTGTCCCGCCTTTTTCTCCCGTCTGGCAATGAATCCCTTACAAAAGCTCGCTAAAATTATATTGCTGACACGGGAATCCAATATTGGAAGAAGCAAACAATTTTGAGTCAATTCTCTCCACAGAAGTAGACTTCTATAAAACACCTGTTCATATTTTATAGGTTTTCCTAACAAAAGCTTCACGTTCCGAAGAAGTCGAGCTCTGGCTCAACAGAACTAATGTATGTCAATATATGCACGTCCCGTTCGCTTTTCTTTCTTTAGCTTGAATTTAAGTAGCGATTCATCTTGGACTCTCGTTCGAAACTGGCTTGGCCAGTGAATATCTCCTTGATCCTTCGCCCAGAATAAACTCCAACTGAAAAGATCTTCACGCCGAAGGTCCATTCAAATTAAGCCCTCTAGAAGAATACAGCTTAATTGCGCGGGAGATACAAACACCCATTAGCCGCGATAACTTCCAGGCCCCAATTTAGATAACTATTAAATTCACTTCTCCCGTCGACGAAATTTCAGTAAAACTCCCTTTCATTCACAGTTGTATAAAAATGCATTAAAAACCAAGAGGATTGTTATTAGACGCGGTTTAACTCACTAAAAGACACACTGGATAATTCACATAACTAGATTCTTCACATCCGTCGAACAATACACACTGTCGATCCGCGGATTCTTTAAGACAGGTGTTGCTCTGAAACGTTGCAATTAAAATTCTTCTTCGCAAGCGCGCCACCGTGAATTTCATTGCAGCGGCTCGTCAACATGGTTTAAGCGGCAGGAAGTGCTGAGTAGCGGCTGAGAGACGTCAGTGGTCTGAAAGTCGGGATGTCGTACAATCACGTTTGATGGCATCGAATCATGTTGCAGGAGTTTTTGCTGGTTACTTGGCCCGATGAAAGAAGCGGAGTGTCTTTCGAGGCGGAGGCTCGTTACCAGAGCACAATCTAGGGGGTAAGTTTACCGTTCAACGTGGCCGGAGTTGCTCGTTACGTGTTTCGCCGAATCACGTATCCGCGATTACACGTCCCAAGATACATCAAGATCCCGTTATCGTTTGCGATCGATTAACTCCCCTGATGCGTTTCTTCGCCGGCGCGGCGCAGCGGACCGAGCGATCGCGGACACGGAAGGAACTTTCTTATTCTTGCTTCCTTTTTCTGCGCTCGGCAGTCTAGTGGGCAGTTGTTACCGTCTGGTGGGATCACTCAAGAGCAGTAGGGAGAGGCATTCAGCTCGGGAAACACGCGATGACACTTGCTCCGATCTTCTTACTTCCTCAACCAGTGTTTATGTACTCGCCTCTCTTTCTGCGCCCTCCGCGCTTCTCCTTCTTGCTTCCTAAACGGACACGCTAAACAACCACGTCTCCGTTCGAACACCGTCGGAAGTCCGTACGAAAGGCACGGCTCGTCTTCAGCGATATGAAAGTGCGATACGTATGCACGAAAGGTTCCCCGTATTTTTCAACATCGCCACTTTCCGAAACCTAATACCGCCGTTTCTTCCCCCTTCATTTCGCATGAAACGCACCATCGCGGAAACGACATTTTCCCTGTAGTCGATTGCAAACTCGTGTTATTCATTCCCTTCCTATTTGTGCAACACTTCGAGGAAACGATTGCCGTTTGCCGTACTGATAGCCCCCTCTCTGATAATTCTTGGGGAACGGCGATAAAAACTCGCGATAAACAGAAATTAATAATCCACGGGACGTTGCGTTCGGTCGTTAGAAAGCAGACAGGTGATTCGAAGCGTACGTTACTTTACACCTTAGAAATTAGCACGCGGACAAACCAAGAGTGACTACAGTTAGGGCTGCGGTAATTGCTGCCAGCCAAGTAACTCGTTATGGCCGCGTGAAATGCGAATCTGCCAATATGGAGCAGCCTTTGCAGATCCGCTCGACTATCTTGCCATTGAAAAGATTAACCCAGTACGCTACATCAGGCGGCGCTAATTAGTTGTCGTTCTACCAATTACGAACAACTAGGGAGATAACATTGTTTACCAGCTGGTACATTGCTCCGCAGCAATTGCCTCGACAGTTCACTTTCGCGGTTGGTTTGCACGAGCAGTGTCCCTCATTAAAACTCGATGCTCCCTCGTTGATCAGCTCTATCGGTCAACCAAATATCAACACACTCTCCTATTCATAGAATGGCAATGGTGCCACATTTATGTTGATCCTAATTTGCGAGATGCTCCTTGATCTTTCTCCTTGAAACTTGTCCGCGCGATGCACAACGCCGATACCTCGATTCGATCGATTCTCGAATTTACCGCCGTTCCCAGAATCTTGGTGAAACTTTTCCGCGACGGACGTACCGACGCATGCTTCGGGTTGCGTTGAACGAGTCGCTGGGCATCGACAAGCCGCGAGGACGACTTTTACACGCGCACTGTGCACCTGTGGATAAAAAACGCGATGGTATCGCGGACTTTCGTCGATCGACGATCCAAGAGGAACTGTCTGCACGGTCGGCACGCGCTACGCGACCTGACAACGGATCGAAGTGCCGGAGGACTGTTTTACTGGCTGCTCAATGCAACGCACGCCAGTGGCAGTCACTCCCTTCTCTCGATCTCCGGCATCATTCTGTTCCCTCTTTCCCTCTTGCTGGTGTACGCCACTCCACCTCCGCAACCACCTCCCAGTCTCAACTGGAGCCTTATGAGGGGCCAATGGAGGGAACGCCGTGCGAAATGCGGATCGCTTCAGTTGCTCGTAAAGTCCTGCTGTGTGATATGTACACCCATCCTCCGATTTACGCGCTACTTTTTACGTGGGTTTTTTTTACGCGGTACTTTTTATACCTGGTCTCAGTTTTAAGCAGTCAGAATTTTCTATATATTCATATCTTGCTATCCGAAACCTCGATGTCGCAGCTGCCACCACCGAAAGCCAAACTTGCCACTGCAGCCGTAATTTTGAAAAAAATCTTCCGGAAAGAGGCACGCTGATCATGAAGTTGAAGTAGAAATGCTATGTAAATATTTCTAGTAATAAAGATAGCAACTTGGAACCAATTAAAAAGAAAAGGTTCACTGTTTTGAAGTACAGTAGGTACCTACTGAAATCGACAACGAATAAAATTTAAATTTGTTTTTCTGTAAACTTCCATTATTATCGCTTCGGTGTAAGTATGTGAAATATATATTTTTACAACATACTTACACGGGCTTTTCTCTTACTTTTTTTTTTATACTGGCAGACTCCATTTGTGCCATTCTCAACCGCAGAAGAAAAATACACGTGGAACGAATAGATATTCCGCGTAAATCGAGGGACGAGTGTATCTACTCCTTTTCGTGAAACGTTAAAAGAGCTGTAAAAAGAGCTGTATAAAATATTTTATACTACTTGTTTGTGACATTATTGAACACAGACAATTATTTTAGAATCACCATATAATCGCGGTTAAATTACGAAATATAGCAATATAGCAGAGCTTGATATTGTATAAGTATATTATTAGGTATGGTAAAATTTTCGAACTTATTTGAGTTGCCCAAAAACACTTTTCTCACATAAATAATTCCACTCCAACTACATTTGGACATAAAATATAGTTGAATAGTAGTATGTCGTGTAATAATCAATAATTATGATGTGATTAAACGTTCGTAACATAGGAAATTTATGGCGTCATGATTATTTACAAACGTGTTAATTATTATTTTTTTCTACCTATTACCTGTCGTCAAATTAGTTGCTGCAATCGTCAGCGTAATTACATGAAATTCTTTTAGTAAGGAAGTGAAGTTTTTAACTACTTTGAAGAAAATCCAGAAAATATATGTGAAATTTTGATAGTTGGCTATTGCTTTCCTAATTTTCGCTATAAATTATACATTTAATAGGCGAGCGTAATGCTTTCTGTATTTATTTATGCGGAAGTAGAGATTTCTATCATTATACCTACTCCTGGTACTCCTTTATTTTAAACGAAAACTAAACACAGTATGATATTGACGAAAAGTCGCTCAAATAGATGTGTCGTTTAATCATGATAGATAATAAAACGTGGTAATTATAAGCGTCCCTCCATATTCACCTGCCTTATTTTAAAAAAAAATAGAATGTATTTTGGCTCTTTCATAAATTGGCTGTATTGAATGGGACATAGATATTCATGAACGGAACAGTATAATAAAGCAAGGTAATATTAATATTATTAATTTAATTATTATTTCTCTAGATATCAAAATGACAGTATTGTCGACTTGTTTCTTAAGTTACATAAATACCACGGTATTGCCAAAGTATTTGTAACAAAATTTACATTAAGCTTGCATACTTAAAAAACAAAAAATAATCCTCCGATTAAATAGCAAAAGATAATCCTTTCATTAAATATAAATTACGATCCTTAGATTAATCAACACTCTGTTAAGTAAAACATCTTCATTCATATCAAAATTGATCAAAAACATCTTGATCTGTGGTAAATATTTTTACTACCAATGTTCGGTTTAGCATAGTAAAGTTTTGAAGGGAACAGTCAGGAAAGAGATGTCCTATCCACAAATTTGTCTTGTGTCCCATTCATAAATATGACAAATCAATTGAAAATCTAATCTCTACAGTTACAATATTAAACAACAGACACCTAACTGATTTCACTTATTGCTCTAGAATAAATATCTGTCCAGACACAGTAATAAATTAGTCAGTCGTTGGTAAGAGCAGTTAACAAAAAGTTCTGAGAAAGCACCAAAGATTCTACTTTGTAGTAAGAAAAAATTCAACCGTGCATTGCCACCATTTTTTAAATGGTTTGCTTTGCATGCGTTCGTGTTGCTACAACACAAAAATACTTTCGTCGTGGGAATATCCTTTATCTCTCAGATGATTACACTGTTCTGTTCAACATGTGCCCCCAACTCCACTTCTCCCCTACGTAAGAGTAAATGAAATATGATAGAATTAATCACATTCCACTTTCAACTTCCGACAACCCATTTCGTCAATTCCGTTTCTCTATTCTGCTCGGTCCCATAGCGTCACCTCCACTTTCATTTTCATCCCGAAGAAAAGGTTCGCGACACGAGTAAGAGAACTGGCCAATGCAAGCATGAAATAGAGGCTGCACGCGAGGCGGGTTCAATGGCGGCACGGAGTTTATTCCGCATTATTCTGCATCTTTAGCATGGAAAAACTGGTACTTCTCATTTCCTTGAAAATGCCGGCGAGCGCGCTCCGTATGAATGCCATTCTTTCTACATACTTACAGTTCCCTAGACGCTGAAAAAGGCCGGAGCAAAAAATTCTGTTTGGAAGTTGGCGAAGTTGTTATACATTCGTCTGATTCTATCATGCATAATACCTTCGTTCTTCTATCCTTAGTCTAGCATTTTAAAATTAACTGGATTATATAAGAATAATTTAAAGTAATTTTCAAAGCGCACAGTTAGAATGGCTTTCGTTGAATTTCATTCTGTAACAGTACCTTCACTTGGCAATGTAACGTTTATATCGCTGTTCAAAGGAAAATTTTAGAACAGGAAACGAGAAAGAACTCTGTTCACGAACCTTTTATACGTGGCATGTGCATGCAGCCGAAAGACGGATGTCTCTAGAAATTCTACGCTGTTCAACCTACAAAATTACGGAGAACGGTTTCGTACGCTTTTTTCACGTGAAAAGTAGTGCACCTTGTATAACATTGAGATTATGCCTTCTTTACGCAGTAATCAGTTACTTGGTAAATACACTTGTCCGCTATCCGCACGCAATAGGAATCATCCGCCGATAAAGAGTATATTTTACATTTTTATTACACACATTCATGCGCGTACATGTATATATACATATATATATATATATATATGTATATTCTCCTTGTTTAAAGTGTAAAAATATAATTTAGGGGGTACTGCCACTGTAGAGCCCCGAAAGGCAGCCTGATTTTGAGAATATTTTATGCGAGTATAGTGAATGGAATAAAAAATCTGTTTGAAGGCCTTTATTCTACATACCTTGAATTATGATCATAATTTTTTTTAAAATTTTTTTATACAAAATAGCGGCGCCACAGCTCAACAAAAGACGCTTCTTCTGAAAAGCAGTGTTCCGCGGCCGAAAAGATTTCTCCTTCAATTTTTGATCTAGAACAAAAAACCGAAAATTTTCGAGTTCTATATAAGATTATCGGTGGAAGTGTACGAGGAAAATAAAAAATATTGTTTTTTGTAAGAATGGTGCGTGATTGGACAAAACATTTCAACAATTTTTCACGTCACTTTTTACCTCAAAATGAACGTTTTGTTCAATCCCGAACGATTCTTACAGGAAACAGTGTTTTTTAATTTCCTCGTGTACTTCCCGAGATATTCTTATATAGAACCAAAAATTTTGGGTCTTTTGTTCTAGGTCAAAAATTGATGGAGAAATCTTTCCGGCCGCGGGACACTGTTTTTCAGAAAAAGCTTCGCTTTGTTGAGCTGTGGCGCTGCCATTTTGTATTAAACAAATTTAAAAGAAAAATTGTAATCATACTTCCAGGTATGTACAATAAAGGTCTTCAAATAGATTTTGTATTCCATTCCCTATACTCGCATAAAAAATTCTCAAATTCAGGCTGCCTTTCCGGGCTCTACACCCCTTAATTTCCGACGTATATTTCTGTATTAAGAATTTTTTTTTTTAATTGTTGCTTACAACTTTTTAAATACCGTTTGAATGATTTAATCAAAATGTTGTCGAGTTCGTCTGTTGTTCACGAAAAGACAAGATTCATTCGAAGAGAAATGCATTCTTTGCCAGCAGCGGCGAAGATTTACCATCTGAGGAAATTGTTAACCCTTCACACGTTCGCGACCACAGACTAATTAATCCGAGATTTTTGGTTTTCGTTGAATTCGTCACCAGTGGCAACGGTTCTCTCTCCTTTCAGCTGCCACGAGTGGCCTCGCTACTCTTTAGCCCTCCTCTTTTTTTTTTTTTGCTTCTTTTCATTCTCGTTTTTGGGGGAGCTTGTGAGACCGAAGCAGAGGCTCGGTAGCATGCATGCGTGTACACCAGTGCGAGCGGGGACTGCAGGGAGGTATCGCATATTTATGGTGAACACAGGGCCCATACGGCTAACTGCGGAATCTGTACTAACCACGTCAACGTCCACTGAATATAAGTGGCCTGCTCTGACCGATTAACCATAGGATACTCTACAGTCAGCCTGATTTCATGGCGAGTGGTCGATGGCATTCCAGCTTTCAGGAATTTATCCGCTGTCGACCTTCGGTAGTCATTTTCTAAGTCCACAGTGAACAGTTACTCAAAAGAGTAATAACACTAAAATAATTACTGTTATACAGTGGAATCTGGATTATGCAAAATGATCGTGTAACAGATCTTTCGAATAACAAAATTTTTCGTATAGTTGAACAATGTCGGCCTAATGCGAGAATAAATATTTATTACATAATATTCGTAGGCGCATGATGCCCAAAATTTATTTAAATTATTCCACTCGGTTTCTATTTTGCTGTAGTAGTAAGAAACTTTAGTAAGTACAATATGTATAGCTTCTGCTAAGTAACTTCTTAATATCGTAATTTCGACGGGATTACCTTCTCTCCGTACTTCATTCCACCTCAAAATGGTTTGCGAAGTAGTGAGTGCTTCAGGATAAGTAATATGTATTTGTTCTATTTTAATATATATTATAATATAAATAATATAAATTATTCGTTTACTCCGCAAAATATGGTATCCTGTCAGACATTTTGAAAGCAGGATATATATAAGTTTTAATGCTTAAAATGCTTTTGTGCTTTTTTAATGCGTAAAGTGATTGTGAGATGAGTATAAAATTGTTGCCATTCATATTTCAATTTTATTTGTTATTGTATCTATTCATATATATTACGTTCGTTTTTATGAAATATTTTAAAAAAATATGAATGCTTTTAGAAAAATGGTCAAAGTTGTCAGACTTCAAAACTGTTTGAAAGTCAACAAAGAAATATAATAACAATTGATTAATAACTGCAAGAGAAAATAAGATTAAAGCTAAATAATGTTTCCATCTCTCTTTCCCAGGAGAGCATTAACGAGAAGAAGTGATATGTTATTGACGGTCAATTGTGTTGATGAAAAATAATAAGTATAGATTAATCAGCCATTTTTGTGTCCAGCTTTAGTCACGTCTTAAGTGGCTTGCTTATTTAAACGCTTAACTGCAGGGTATCTAGCGCATTTATTCGCAGTAAACTTGTGCAATTGATTCGACCGTTCGCCAAATTTTAAGACCAAAGCTAGTGTGCACAATGTTTCTCGTACTTTCTCTAAAACTTTCTCATAACATAATTAAATAGCGGTGGACACCTTTCTACCTGTCCTAAAAATGTTCAGTGTTATAAAAAATGTAGATACTAAGTACATGTACGTGATCTTTTCTCGTAATATTATGGATTAAAAACATGCTTGGGATCATGCAGAACAAATACCGAAAATGTAAAAAGTGTTGTAGCTTAAGTAGTGTATTTACAGATTCAGATACATACAAGCTAAATTATTTCTCTGGACAGAGGCAGCAAAATATTTGGAATAATGTAAAGTATAATTATATCAGAGTAGAATTTCTACGTTTCAGTAAAATTGCTAGCTTGGTAAAAGGTACCTACGAGAAAATTTTTGCGAACAGGAGTGTATCATAAGTAAACTTTCACAACAACATGAACCTTTCCCCGTTACCAGCTTTCTAAGAGAACAGTTGAGCTATCTTCAAGTTTCCACCGAAGGAACCATATTTTCTGTTTAACTAACGTCGAAGGTGTACGATGAAATTAGTTTGTAAAACTTCAAAGCTCCTGACAAACTGTATACAAAAGTTTCAGCGGATAAAGTGGAATCCTATTCAGCTCGCAATCTCTCGTAAATCTACTACGGAAAGACGAAATATTGAGGCATTTATCCGACTTTGCGAAATTACAAAGATAGTAATTACCACGTAGGGCATAAAACTAAAGAATGAACTACTTAGATCAAGAGAATTCACAAAAAATTATTCTACTTATTTGAAATTCTTTGTTTTTCCTACTTGAATTGTAACGAATCGAAGGTAGTAAGGCTTTATTAAAATAACAGATTGCTAAATCAGAGTTCTATTTGCGAAGAAAATTTATTAACACAATAATTTTAAAAAAAATGCCACTTCGCCCTCATAACAGATTTGTTTCAATTTCAAACACAATGTAGTAAGAGCAATATAGAAAATAAAAAAATAAGTTAAACGATTTTATACAATTTGATACAAAATGCACTTAAAATTAAAATATAATTATTTTCTTGTATTCCAATTACGATGGCGATATGTCACTTTAAATAAAATCGTGGGGCAGGGTATTTAATCGTTTTTCATCGCTTATTTCGACCCTCGATTTTGTATTAAATTGATTCGAATCTTGTTATGAAATAGCCTGTCCCACGATTTTATTTAAAGTGATATATCACCATGATAATAAAACATCGTGGTAAAACTGTAATAAAAATTTATTTAAAATTTATTCAAAGGTCTTTATAAACATTATACCATTTTGAATGTAAAATAGACGGTTATTCTATTTTTACAAGATTGGACGAATCAAAATCATTTATGCATCACTTGTACATATTGAGATATAATTATTTACGTAAGAAGCTTTAATAACTTTTCCGTGGTCATTATTTTACTGCATATGAGGCGAGATTTTGTGGCTTCAGAAGGTAGTACATTAATCTGATTCTATGATAAGAACAGTTGGTTATATCTTATATCCCACTTTTGTGGTAGTGCAGACTGGGGAATCTTGATACAGTCTTATATTACTCTCCTAATAAACAATTGAGAATTGTACGTTATAGTAGTATACGTATGTAGTGATTATTGCGAATGAATCTGGCGAGCTGCGTTTGTTTTATTAGAGGAAATATATTATTGTGCTAAAAAAATGTAAGTTTCTATCTAACATATATAAAGTTTTAGCACTGTGTAACTGATTTTTATGTAATTCCAATTATTTTACGTGATACTGTGTTGAATATTGCGTACACAGTTCAACTTGTATGCTCTAAGATTATAGTTAAGTAGTATTAGGACACATCATTGTTTAAAAGGAGAATGATAGAAATCGGTCAATTTTGAACTTGACTGGCAACGAAAGTTTTTTACAGAATATGCTTCTAGAGATCTGAAGGAATCCTAAATATATAATTGTTTACCCTGAAGACGATGGAAAAGTTATAAAAAATAAATGTAAAGTTCGGAATGTCGTCGTTAGCATAATTCCGTTAGTAAAAATATTCCCAATAACAGACAATATTGGCCAGAATAATAATAATGTTAAGAAACACCGTTTGAGTTAATGTTTTATTGTAGAATGTCATAATGACCGAGTACACCAGCATAGAGATTCGAGTTGCATTTCGCTTTCCTCACTTACATACCTATCCTTTTACTTATGCGCTTATAACTCGTAAATTACAAAAGATATCGAAAAAAAAAAAACGGTATACCGTTTCTGAAGGTCTATATATCTGGCGGAAAGTATTTTCGAAAAAATATTTTTGCGAGAAACTTTTTTTTATAATTTTTAGTATTAGAATTGAAATACATGATTTATTTTACTATAAGATCTTGGTTTATTGAAAGATTCTTAATGCCCTGGACATTAAGGATCACCGAGAACATATTTAATCATCCAAGCACTGTTTATGATTTTACAAATACTGTAATTTTTCGAATACACATTTATTAAAATAAATACCGGAATATATTCAATTAAATTTTTCTCCATACAATTTTATTTCTCAGTTACACAATTTCCGAAGGCTTTTTCGCATAACCTGTAATTGAGAATATTCGTCGAATACATTCTGATGCGAATGAAAATGAAAAAATATTTATTATTAATGGGTAAAATTTTTCCGGATAAAATTTCCAATAAAATTGGTTCCCTATTGGAAACAAAATTTTCTCAACTTTGGTATCTCCATAATGGTTACAGTTTACAGTAGTGGCTTTCGATTCACATAAAGGATGAAAAAGGAAAAGAAACAAAACCCACGCATGCATGCACCCGCATCATGCAATAAATTCCGCTGAAAAGGATCCACTACTTACAGATGAATGCCTGTAAACGCGTATTTATGTCGCCATGCATCGATCCCCGATTGTATCAGTGCACAGGTTTCACAAACTACATATTGCATTGTATAAAGTAATTATACGAATTCCAATAGCGCGTTATTTGAATAAATCTCAAGTAACGCATGTGCAGAGTGTAAAAAAATGATGTCATGGTTCTACACCTCTGGATGATGGTGATTCTACACCTCTGGATCAGTGGAGATCTGTTAAAACAGTGTTTCCCAACCTTTTTTGAGTCGCGATCCCCTTTTATAATGTTCAAATAACCTGCGATCCCCCACCCCCATAAGGTAAATTTAATAAGATAAAGAAAACACATTAAAAATAGGTATTTCAGAATATAATTCTAACCTAATAATATTGAGAAAAAAACCGTGGCGACCCCCAGAAAACACTTCGCGACCCACTTGGAAGTGGCGGCTCACAGGTTGGGTATCACTGTGTTAAAAGAATTTACCGCAAAATTGATCTAAACCTTAAAATTCAGGATCAAATTTTTTTATTGTAACGTGTTTGACTCACTAAACCGAGAAAGAGTGTCAAATGAATTGCCATCCAAAGAATGTTTCAAATACTAATGAACGGCCGAAATGGTTCCGTTAACACTTTTTATCATCCTACTGAGTAGAATACATTAAATTTAAAAAAATTTAATCTTGAATTTCGAAGTCAAGATCAATTTTGCGGCACAATTTTTTTAACAGGTCTTAATCGACCGAGAGATTTAGAATCACCTGTGTGAACCATGAGATATAAATTTTTTCACCCTGTACATACAGTACTGAAAATATTTATTGCATCACTCTCAAACTTACTCATTACTAAATAGTACGCACAATTTTCATAGCATTACGATTGATAAAGTGATTCGTATTCAACTTATTTTCTTCAAGATATCCAGGTACACATTCTTGCAATAAATAAATTGTGCGATAATATTTTCCTATTATAACAAGGGACGTATAAGTGATAACGTGTTTATTCGAGTGATGCAATAAATATTTTCAGTACTGTATGTACATAACTCCGCCGTCGTCACATTGCGACGTAAGTACTGGTGGATAACCGAGAGTTCTTGCGTGACGATTGCATGTTTTTCATAGTTGTCCAGGTCACGCTATTATATTGATAGAGCCACGATCATTTTTTAGTCATATAATACCACAGGTAAGAGACTGCTTAGGTAGCCTGTGGAACCAACAGTCCCTGGTACTAAACGTTGCCAATGATGCGCTTGGTTGTTTGACACTAAAGTAGATGATTGCTCAACTTGACTACATGAACTTTACAGCTTGCAGTCAATTCAGTTCTACAGCTTTACGAATCGTAGTCGTAACTGTCGTAACACACAATGTTAAGGTGGGTATTCACTTGTTACGTATCCTCATATTCTACTGCCATTGCGTGTCATCCAGTGATCCGATACGATGCAATGTTGTGCGACTTTTTCCCGTATCATCACTGATGCTGTTGCATATCTTCGCATCAGAGAAACACTGATTTAGACCTTTGCAGGCACAATTTTGATTTGAAATGTTCAAATTATTATGGTCCTCGGCTCGGTTAAGCTGTATAAATGAAATTTTCTGCAAAAAATCCGGTGAATATGCCTTTCACTTGATGTATATAGAATTTGATTTAATACAGAGTGTCCCAAAGCTAAACGATTAATCTTCACCAGTATTTGTTTCACAAGTTTTGAAACAAAAAATTCGAAAAAAGTTTCTTAATCTGTGTGAGTGGCGCTGTCGCCCGTAGCTGAATTAACAATTTTTGTTAAAAAGTAACAAAATGGCGCCGGTTGGAAAAAAATTGTACTACAATTATTACCACATGTAGTTTTCGAAATTCTTATAGCTTCGTTAAGTTTTAGAATTCTTATAATTCTAAAACTTTGATAGTGTTGAAAATAGTGATACAATAGTTATTAGTATCTGTGCATAAAAGGAAAAATGTCGAACACATTTTCAACATAAGTATAAAAATCGATCTATCTGTCAGGAATGAAGTCGTTCGAGTACTCAGAAAAACGAGTACAGCTTTACTCTGCTCGAATATTCGAGCCAAGTAGGGTGCTCGAAAGTTTCGAGTACATAGTTCGAAACAACTCGAGTCCAAACAACTATAATTGAATTATTCAAGTCGCTTGAAAACATTCGAGAACTAGGGCATTGCTGTCAGCACCTGATTTAGGTTTAAAAGAATCGTGGGCAAGTTTTTTAATTTCGAAAGGACACGGTATAATCGTGTAGGTATAATCTAATCGCATAATCGTGGTGTACTCGACGAAAATAAGGGAACCAGAAAAAACAAACTAAGGGCGTTTCGTAACATAGTTAGTGCTTCATTTTTCGAATCTTTGAGTCTGGGCGAACGAAGATATGAAGATTGTTTGCGGTAGATTTTCTCGGGAGGACAACGACAGATAACGGTCCCAGGAAGTTCCACTAGCCATATACAGACGGTATTTTGTTTACATCTCTGAGAGCAGATAAATTAACAATGCTGTAGAAATTTTAGTAAATCACAATAGCTCTTTTTTGGATACTGTATGCAATAATACACATAAAATACGTGAATTTATAAAAAAAATCGTGTCTTAATAGATATTTGTGCATGGAACTTTATTCATTATGTACAGAAAGATTGTTCCTATCCTTTCCTTTTTACTGATTACACTAATGCACATAGGGAAGCCTTTGCGGGGGCGTATTGCGTTTATATGACGAAAGCACAAAGTGGGAAGTTGGATGACAGTATGACACTAACATAGGGTGAAAAATTCATCCACTGCAATAACATTCTGCAAGCAATGTTTCTAAATAGCAAAGATGGGCAAAAAAGGATATTCTCCCGAATGGCCCCAGTGGCCGATCGACACGAGGTTGGAGGATGAGAGGGGTGTGGACACTAAATCTAAAATTATAGCTTCGGACATAAATTCGAATAAATTCTCGTCGAATAAAAAAAATTAACTTTATTCGTCAAATAATCTAAAGTTAATGTAACCTTTATTTGATTTTAGGGAGCGATAAATTTTGGGGAGCATCAAATTTTGGGGAGCATAACATTTTAGGGTTCAGCAGATTTTGGAAAACAACAAATTTTAGGGAGTGACAAATTTTGGGAAGCGACAAATTTTGGAGGGCGACAAATTTTAAGCGAAAGAAATTGGAAAAAGATTAAACACAGAGGCTTGAGACAACTTTAAAAACAATTCTTTTTTTCATGTAGCGAATTACCAATGGCTCAGATGTGAGTTGCCATATTGAATTAATTTTGAAATTGTCTCGACTCTTTTAAATTAAAATATTTGATGATATTTCGCGGAAACGCGGGCAGACGCATGTTAGCCTAAGGGCGCCAAATCTAAAAATCCACTCCTGCCCTGCAGAGTGAATTTCCACAGTACATTCACTCGAAGTGTCATCAAAATCATAATTTTCGGGTGAGAAATGTTCCCTTGTGAATTCCTAGAAGAGTAGGTGTTGTAGAAGATATTTTTGTAATCTCTACATGAAATGATGCTGGATCAAAGTGGCCAATGAATGAAGTGGTTTCAACGTTAGAAAAGTACACAAATTATTCGGTCCACGTCCGACTAACGATCTTTTACTTAATATTGCACTTGTGCAAGACCGTCGTTTGAAATACGAAAGAATTGAGTATAATGATTTTAAGTAGAAGTCACTAATTTCTGCCATAAATTCTATGAATCACAAAATCTCCAAACGGGACACGGACGGCGGGAGCCAATGCGAGCGAAGAACCTTCTTTTTATCGGAGCACAATACTTGGGCAGCAATGGGGTTAAACAATGCGGAAATCACGTTAATACCATATTAATACAGATATAATCATATTTACACACTTAAACGTTATTCTCTTAATCTCTCTGAACACTCTGTAGCTTTTGATTCTTTAAAGACTCTCTACTACCTCTCTAAGGACTAAACCGTAAGGACACAGTTTCGTCACGCATTCGCCATCCTTAACAAACACACACCCAGAGTTGCCTATCAATCATTCCAAACAACACAGTGACATCTGTTCTCTCAAAACTATCACTCCGACAGTATTATCTAGAGAAACCTCAAATGGTTACCTCCTGCCTCGCGCAAATCTGTCCATTTAACCCTCTTTCTGGTTTGTGCAACATAGTGAATAGGGATTTTTCCAACGTGCCACGAGTTACCCTCGTGGGTTCACGACACATTCCACTCGCAGACATCGTGATCCCGATTCGTGTATCGAAAATGCAAATATGTATCGTTAAAAGGACAATGCCATTTTTGTATGACAATTTACAGCGTTGCAACGTGATAGTCGATTCATAAAACCCAAGAATATAATTATTCAATTTTTAGCCTTCTATCAGACATTTCATTTACAGTTTTATGCATTGAATCGCGTCACAAGGGAAGTTAGGCAACTAAAAAAATCAGAAGATTATACCACTTTGTGTGAAGTAGAGTAGTTCATCCGTAACACAAACCTATTTTTGGTTAGTGCTATAGTGCGGCTTTAGGGGGTGAAATCAACCTTTAAAAAATGCAGAATTTTCTTTTTTCGTGGAATATCTCGAAAATTGTGAGAAATATCCAAAAGAAGTTTAAACAAAAGTTGCACCTTTTTTTATATCTACAAAACTATGTAAAAATAATTATCGAAAAATCAATACTTTTGATCACCACCCGTGATTTGACAATTATTTTTACCCAGTTTTGCAGATATAAAAAGAAGATGCAATTTTTATTTAAACTTCTTTCCGATATCTCTTACCGTTCTCGAGATATTCCATGAAAAGCAAAATCCTGCATTTTTTCAAGGGGTGATTTAACCCCCTAAAACTCCGATATGGCAGCGACAAAAAAATAGGTTTGTCTTACGGATGAACTACTCTACCTGCACGCAAAGCTGCATAATTTTCTGAATTTTCGGGTTGCCTAACTTCCCTTGTCAGTAAACAACAATTTTTTAATTTCTTCTGCAAATTTTTCAAATCTGTGGTGTTTAAGAGTTTATTAAGAGCTTAGCGAGGAGTTCCATGTGTAATGTACTCACCTCGATACCATAGTCTTGGTACCTACCCCTACTACTATTTGTCTAGCTAACCTTTAAAGACCCAATACATTATAGGAAAATTATTAAATTAAAAGAAAATAAAACAAAAATTGTTATTAACACTAGTTTTCGAAGCAGTAGTAAGCAACACTTTGTGCACCCTATCCGGTATTACTTACGATAAGTAACTTCGTTAGTACAAATGTTAGAAACATACCTATGTATAATATAAATATTCTCTGTACATCAAGAGTCTCATTTAACGTTTAAAAAGAAATGAAATGCAGGAGTGTATTCTATACATTTTTAGTAGCCCATTATTTTCCTAAGAAACAATTTCATAACATCAAGCGTAGTTATACATATAAAACCTTGTATTAAATGTGAAGCTTGATTTTATTTATATTCAACCTGGCATTTGAAATATTTTATACTATAGTTGTAAAACAGGATAGTGTATGAAGAAATCTGATCGTAATGCCACTAGCCCGACTACAAATGTCGCTGATGTTCGTGCTGCTCTTTTCAGTATCGACAAATGTCACAGAACTTTGTTAAGGGCGTACTCTAGTGTAATTGCCTGTTTCACAAAGCCATCTTCGGGAATTTATTTAACAAAAACTATAAGTTCAGACTATCTGGCCTTTTTCCTGCATATTAAGGTATGTTTGAAGTAATATTCCAAATTTTGTTTATCTTTTTTATCACACTGTGGCGTAGCTTCTTTAAAAAAAATTCTTTTCAGGCGGGCGTTGGTGTGGGAACTGTTCTGGTCATCCAAAATGGAAAAACAAAGTTTTATTTTCTTTATTGTGTTTGTCGCTATGGTTGGAATCACGGACGAGTTTCTATCTCGTATAAAATGAATTCTACAGAACGAGAACAGTTAAATTTATCAGCAAAAATAGAACATTTTCTTCAAAAAGCTGTCATTCTGCAATTTGTTATTGTTAGTGGGCCTCTGTGGTTCCAACCACAACGGCAAACAATAAAGAAATTTTTAATCACATTTACTTCATTGGTATGACATTACTTTTACTTTGCATGTATGCCCAGTGGACCCCATCCATAATAAGGTGATTGGAATTCAATATTATAATATTTTCATTTTTTATTTGTAATGTGCCAGAGATTTTTAGTGATATGTACAACGTTCTTTTATGTCCTTCTTATGTTCTTAATATGAGCGTAAGGTGGTACGGGCCCACAACTAAGTTGGCTTAGGTCCATATTCGCCAAGGACGCTGCTATAGACGCTGATATCTCGGATCGGAATGGGTTTCGTGGCCAGAATCAAACCCCCAGCACCCCTTCCGTGTAACCCATAGAACAGAATCCTTTTGAGCGATTCAATTACTGCAACAGGAGCAGAGGTAGTAGTATTATATGTAGTAGGGTTCGAGAGGGAAAGAGCAGGGTGTAGTAGGATGCGCATTTCGGGGTGCACTCCGACTAGAATAGTCAATTACGGGCACGGCGCGTGTGCTCTTTTTGCGACCAATCTCCCGCTATTGTGAAGACCAAATTTAGCGGAATTATCTTTCTACCTTCACCCTTTCCCTCTTCGTCGTCCCGATCATTAATCCTTGTCAGAACTTGTAAGCGTCCTTGAACCATGGGCACCGGTACGATCATTAACTCTCGATCAAAAAATCGGCAGTTGCAAAATGCAGGAGAACCATATCGATTTCAAGGGACGTTGATTTACTGTTTTCGGGGAGGGCAGATTAAAGTAGAATTGGTTAGTCTAGTTACTGCGTAGGATCACGTAACGACATCAATGGAATAGCGACAGTGCACATTCTGTTCGATACATTCACTAAAAATGGGAAAGGAGAGAGGATCCTTCTTGTATATCCTTTTTTTTTTTTACTTCTTGGTCCCATTAGATCAAAAGAAAATTATGCAGTGAAAAATACCAAAAATAGGTTCGATGAAGTATCTAATGATTTATTGAACAATAACAACTCCTACAGCTCAAATGTTATTATCACAAATTGGGTACTAAATAATGATAACGCAATGACGACGTAATGTGACATAAACGCGCTCGAGCGAAGACGAGTTGCTATCAAGTATTAAACTAATCGTGAGTAACAAGTTTGATCAGATTTCAAAAGTGTATATCCCTAAAGTTATTATTCTTGCACATTGTTTTAAGTCTAAAACAACCAAATCTATCTAAATTTAAGTAAACACAATACTCGTTTTTATCGTGCAGAAAATAATTCACGATACGCGACACTAAACACTATCAAAATATTGAATATTTGGCAGAAATCAGTTTTCCCATACAAACAGAAGTTTAGAACGATAAACAAATATTAGGTATTTACCTTTTTCGCAAATATGAATACCTACAATGCTTGACGTAACAGTAAATTTAATGAGCAAGAAATGTTCGCTCAATTTGTTCCAAAAATGCTCGTTACTAACGCACGTTACTAAATATCGGTTACGACTGGACATCTCGACGACCTAATTTCTCTCGAATGGAAATTTAACATTTAATCGAAGTGCCTCGCACGACCCCGCACCACCTAGGTGTGTTAAATTCCCATTTCAACTGGTGCAGTATAATTTTGCTTCCAATAGCCGAGTTACCATAATGGAAGCTCTAATTAAAATTCTTAAAATGCCCACGATAATGGATTCGATTTCATCAGCGGCAAGGCTAAGGGAAGTCGGATATTAATCCGATAAATTTAATTTGATTACTCGAGGTCCAAAATACATATATTAATTGTAAAGGCCGAGGCCGTCGCGACGGCTGAACTGTATCGTCGTTTCTTTCGTTCGAAATGAAATTCCCGAGAAACTACTTCCTGATTCGGTTCGCTACGAGATCTAGGAAGCGAAATCTCGGAGCTGAAACGATCCTCCTTGGGATCCTCCAGACGATTCCATGAGCATGCAATTCCTGAAAGAGAGAAGACGAGATCTGCCGGGCAGAATCACGGTATCTACTTTGAGGCGGAAGAGTGGACGGCAGAGAGACAGAGAGAGGCAGGAAATGGCAAATGGACAAGCGTATTTACCTATGTAGAAGATCAAAGGTGTCACAACGTACACGTGCAATCTGCTGACGTTACTCCCAGCGGAATCGAGTTCTTCTCACCAAGAAGCCGAAAGAAACGCGAGTCGAATCGAATTCCGAATTATCTTTTAATCGCAGCGAGCCACGAAATAATAGGCCTCCAGCTCGTTTTTCCTCGTGACCCATTTTAAAATTCGAAAGGAAAATATGTGCCCGTCGAACGCGCCCGAAACGTCCCCATGGCGGACGTAAGATGAATGCCTCTCATGGAAACTTGTTTTCCAACGACTTGTTTAACTTTGGAATTTGCGGGAATTTCACCGCTGCATGACCGTGCATTTTCGTAGTGGACGAAGATGAATTGTTTCAGTTACTTTGAATTACTGCGAATCGAATCGTACAATACACTTTCGCGATTCGATTTAAATAAATATGTAGTTTGGCCTGTTTTCAAAACTTCAGAACATCATACTTTTTATTTAAAAGAACGGAATATTTAGAATTTTATGACGAAAGTGACATTTTTCATTGTTAAACTTGATATATAAAATTTGGTACATTCAATAAAAAAAACTTGGACTATTAAAGAATCTTTTAAAATGTAATCCGAAGTAAAAACTCTTTTGAACTTACATTTCTTTATTTTGTTAGAACTAATTGTAATCTTACTTAATTAAAAATTGTATTGTATGTACTATTATAATATAATTGTATTACTACAAATCCAAAAAATAAACTCAAAGTGAAGATTGTAATAAAATAATTCGAACAGATAAATTATATTCAATTTATAGAACATTTCTACACTTTTGGTCGTAAACAGAATGGCCAAAACAAGCTATAAAACCGGTTTATTTGATTGATACTATGAAACTGAATATTAAAGTACCAATTTGTGGTTTAATTGCATAGTAGACATTGTTTCTCTGAATTTAAAATGATTTTTAAAATTCCTGTCCACTAAGCTATAAGTATGTTCATTGCAAACTCCCGAGAGCAAAAAATTAGAGAACGGCGGGTCGTTAAATTTATTATTCATACTGAAATCTGGATTCCACTATTTCGAATTTCGGTGACTAAACAAACATTCACATACCGCATAATTCTCTTTTTCTACTTAGTTAACCTTTTAATATTTTCGTTCTGCAGAAATTATATTTTTCATTAATAAAATTAATTGTGTAAACATGACATGCAATAACGTATCTATGGGTCTAAACATAAATGTAAAGATATGATATTATATAGAAGCAATATTCACCATAAATAAGATATGAAAAATCAATTTCTTAAAAATAAAAATAAATTGTATTTTTTTTTAATGTTTTCCTATATTTTATTGTAATATTTTAGTTACTTATGTATAACCGAATAAATTCAAACATTCGTGACACGAACCACGAAATAGAAATCAATGACTCGAAATAATATGTGTAGTACCTATGTGTAAATGGAAGTGTAATCTTGGCATCATTCAGTACCCGTCTGACGAGCAATTACACTGTGAGCAATTCCACGGAACCGTACAATTACTTCAACTATTACCTTTCAATGCCACGACGATTGAACTTGTTTATAAGACCAAATTCAACGGTAATAAATTATAGACTCACTAGATTTGTACCTGACTATGACATACTATAAACTGGGGGAACATTGGCAGTAGGGGGTAACATTGGCAGTTACTTAACATGTATTAAAGAAGGAAAAGGATAAAAAATTGTATGCATTTTGACACTTGTAGTACATTCACAAAAAGATTCAATTTTATGATAAGACTCTTAAAGCAAATGCAGAAATATTAATTTTGATAATGTATAGCAAAATCTTAAAAAAATATGCCAATGTTCTCCCAGTTTACAGTATCTTAATTGTATAAAGCAGAAAGTGTTTGTGTGCTTGTCTGTTGGTAAACTCTGGGGTGACGAAATCTGTCCCAGCTCATTATGCCTAGCTAATCCAGATAAATGTGACTATTTTCACAAAAATAAATAAATAAATAAATAAAATTATTTTTTATAAAATCAGAATCTAAATTTCGCGCGAAGCCGAATAATAAAGCTAGTATCATATTATACATATCGTTGCCATAGTATGAATAAAATCATATATCGTTCCATTTAAAAGAATTAAGTTGCCCTTGAGACCCTCCCCATTTTTCTACCTGCAGGGAAACTATCCACATATATACCACATAATGATCCCCTCCGTATCAACTAACTTTCGTAAGAACAATTTTTTAATACCTTCAGTCCCTTACGAGATATTCCACCATTTCCAGTTAAAACGGACAAACTGTATGTACCTATTTAACTGAAGAGGTTTGAGAGAGAAAAGTCGCGAAAACTGAATCATAAGTTGGACGAATGTTCTGAAAGCATACAGAAAGAGAAAAGAGAAAAGTTCCGTTTCCAACATTTCCGGACCCTGCTCAAGGTCATCTCCGTTCTTCCATCAGATTGCCCTACTTGTTGGCAACGATTGCATAACCTCCCGTGTTACCTCCTGGTAAAACTAATTTATTACTCAACGATCATCTCCGCTCGTCCGATCGACTATCGTGGGTGGAATGAGGATGTCCTCTATACCCTCCCCTGGCATTTCGCAATAAACACGACCCTCTTGGTTATATTAAAGACTGGATTATGTTCTATAATATACTAAATAGTATATGTATACAAAAATAAGGGTAATCAATAGTAGTAGACTACTACTAATATTACTACCACTAGCAGCAGTAGTAGGCACCACTCTTGCGGAGTGGTAATCTTCTCTCCACCTGGTTAATGGTGGGACATCAAGACGCTGAACACATCTAGAATACGATGTTTTGATACAGTTTGAGACTGTCTTGCAATTAAAACCTGACATCATAACTATTATAAGACAAATTTTAAAAGTTATGGTATAAATCTTTAATTATATAAATGATTTTGGTTGGGTAAGCATTATAAATGATTAAACATTTTTGGATTACCGGTAATCATTATCGATGATGGAATTTAAATTTGGGTACCAGTAGTAAATATAAATGACGGGAATTGTTTTTGGTTACCGCTAACGAATATATATGAAAAATTACTTATATTTGCATGTGCAAAAATTATTATTTAACCAACCAAAAGTTATAAATACTTGTATCCTGCAAAGTAATTATCCGTAGTATTTTGAATATTATTTTAATGGAATTAAATCAATACTGATTGAAAGTAATTATGATTGGGAAGATTAAATTATTATATAGTGTACGAATCTCTGTTACATATTATGAGTTTACAATCTATGTTGCGTACATTATATTTTCTCTTACAAATATTACTTTCCATTAGATATTTAAATATTCAGAATTCGAATTTCGCGATTGTTTTAATGAATATTTCAAATTTAACTTTATTAAATTAATAATTTACATTTTATCATATTTGTTACAATAATGTTTACTGTATATTCATTATTTAAATTCGATTCATTTCCAATAAGTATTGCAGGTCACAAATGACCCATGCAACATTAAATGGAAATATTTACACATTATCTGTAAATAATGGAAACCATTAACGCTCGTGATTAGCTCATTATATTGATAATAGCACCTAACAATATATCTTAGTAATCTACTTAACCAGCTTTCAACAAGATAATCAGAAATTATAAAGACCAAACTATACTACAGTTATGTGAACAGCTCAGTATTGTTTAGAACTTAGAAGCTGTCATTATTCATGACAGTTTGACGTCGATTATGATCAGACTATTGTTTAAATCTTTAATTAAGGACAATGTTCTCTTTTCCAATAAATTATCATTACCTTTTGTTTCCGTATCTCGTACTTTAATCTGAATTTTCATTAACATTAAATAAAGCTTCTTTTTATATATGTATGAGTACTAATGTTATAGTCTAAACAATTTTAATTTCAACTCTTCTAAATCTAATAATTAAGAAATCGTCTTATCATATCACCTATTGACGATATAAGTATGGTTTTAAAAAATGTAAACGTGCACATCTGAATTGTGCAGTTGATCCTGTGCAGGCATCAATTGGGAAATACCTGTAGAGATACGAATACCAAAATGCTAATAAAATTTTCATACTTTTCCCATAATTTTACAGTCAAAACATGACTCATGTCATTTCCATTTAACCTATTAAAAACAGATTAAAAGAAACAATTGCTGTAATCTCACAAAAATAAGTAAAATTAAGTAAACATCATATGTGACAGCTTCTGGGTGAAAGCCATGTCTTTTTGGGAAAATATTTCGATCTTGTGCTCCCATTGCAATCAGCTGCATCAGAAGCTCAGAGACTTATTGGTACTGCCAGAGCCACAATTTCCCCCCGAAAATGTATGGGTCTTACTCTCTCGCGATTGCTACATAGAATTTTCAAGAGTTCCTTAAACACATCAACAATTCTCAGGAAAACGATGTCTCGCACAAAAAGAATGGGAAAATGTATCAATCCAGTACAATAATTTTCTTGCTTATTCCTTGATTTGCACCCGTAATTTATATTGCATTCCTCAGACGCAGTGAAACGTATTGTTAGAACCAGAATTCAATCGACCAAAGGAGGATGATAAAAAAATTGCCATTTTGGATATCACTTGGAAAAGAAAGATTCTGATAAAACATTATTTAAGAGTACGGCCTAAGGATTCAAGAAATCAATTAGTTATTCGAAATGTGATGGGAAAGTTACAAGAAACTAGTGTAAACGTGAAAATATGATAATAATTCAACTGACGTGTGCATTATGTTTTATTCCCATTTTCTTCAGATAATAATTCATTTTGAAAATAATTAGAGGGAAAATGTGCAGGTAAATCAGTCAAAGATTCGTATCAAGCAAAACTGAAGTATCATATGATTAATGCTACGTGAGAGCAGCAACCTTCGACGGGTTGCATCCGCATAGCTGTCTACAGAGTTTTAATGACCAAATGGTATTCCTTGAAAAGTAGAATTGATATAGAATAAGTGTATTTGAAACATATAGTGACAAACTATGCATTATCTGATTAAGGAGTGCAGTAAGATAAAATATTAAAAAAAAATAGTTTTCGTTTAAATAGGTACTGTTACTTAAGTATTTTTTTATAATCTGAAATATTTCGTGTAGGTATATATTAGTATACAAAGGCAAAATCGAACTTAAAGCCCTTATTGAACATGTCAGTTATTGCTTTCGCGTAGCAACAATCTTATGATACTTTGATGTTGCTTGATAGCAATCTTTGATTGACTTACCAGCACATTTTCTATCTAATTATTTTGAAGACAGATCATTATCTGTAGAAAGTGAGGATGAAACGTAACACCTAGGTACATATATGAATTTAATCATTGTTACATTCTCACATTTGCATTCTTCTTTTATAACTATCCAATCACGTTTTGGATAAATGATCATGCTTTCCTAACTCCTTAGTAGATGCTCTTAAGGCTATCCTCCTATCAAAACACTTCAAAAATAGGTAATTTTTAGGATTCTATTTAAAAAAAAAATTAAACATCATTGTGTTAAAAAACTTATTAGGCTGTATTTGTATATCATTGAAGATAATAAAAAAAAATTGCATACTTTATCTAATACTGCTGTCTATTGATGGCTATAACTGTTATGGTGATACAAAAAAATCTACGGAATTTAAACCGCCTTGTGGATTTATCTGAAATCAACCAAACAAGAAAATTCTTAAAGTCTATAAGATTCTCCATGGGATTATCTACGATCATAACTTTTCGACCAACCTTCTTCTTTTTATAAACATTTGCGTACGTAAAATAACCCGTTTTATTTAAGTTTGTGGTTCAAATGTCTACAAAAACATGAGATTACAATATTTTATAATCTTTATAAACTTTAAGAAATTTTTTGGTTTGTTGATTTCAGATATGTAATAATTTCACGTTATAAATTCCACAGATTTTTTGTACCACCAGGACAATCACAGTCATCAACAGACAGCAGTATTAGATAAAATATACAAAAAATGTATTATCTTCCATGATGTACAAATACAGTCTAAAAAGTTTTTTCACACCATGACTTTTACTATTTTTAAAATAAAATCCGAAAAATTACCTATTGTTGGAGTGATTGAATTTTTTGAGTTTTATTTTTGTCTTACTCCCCTAAAATGTGACACTTGGTGAGAAAATGATATATACAAAATTTCAAAGTGATTGGACAACGGAAACCCGTGCCGCATTTTCTCACCATGTGTCATATTTTAGGGGGATAAGTAAAAAAAAATCGGAAATTGAAAAATAAGGACCACCCTAGACTCTAAAGGGTACCCTTAAATGTCCTATAAGAATTTTTTTTTCCTGGTGATATCCACAATGGTGCTTTCTACCACTCTCCATTGCTCGTCAAATACTCTGCTGGTTCGACTATTTTAATTCCTTTTCGTACCAGTCGGTGTCGTATAAAAAATTCCGATATAAAAGTAAATGTTGAAACAAGTCAAATTCAAAGGATTCAAAGAATTGTGTAGGATTCTGTGTAATCGGGAATTTTGATTCTAAAATATCTGTATAACCGATAATCGGGTAACCAGCGTTCCACCGCTACCAAAAGTCAATAGAACATGGTAGGGATTGAGAAATATATCGACTATTCTTATCGAAGTTTTAATAAACGAGAGCATTCAGCGGTCCCCAGTTACTCTCCCTATCGTCGTTATCAATTCGTTCAAATACGTTCGATGCGCGAGCATACAAAAGGATTGAAAAAAAATACTCGCGTCCGACCGAATGTTACAATATAGGAACGAACCAACTCAATACGAAATGCACCTGGCGCAACTGAAACCTTTTCGCACCTTTATTGAAAAAGCTGAGTAAGAAGGGTTTTCCATCACGATGTCGCACTAAACCAGTTTTTTGTTCCTTTAAAGACACTCGTGCCAAGAGATGCAACAGCGAAGTTCGTGCTCCTTCTGTTTCGTCTCATATTTATTCAACAGGTTAGACGAAAGGACCATAGTAGTGCAAACACTTGTTGAATAACAGACAAGATTAGTGTAGCTTCCACTTTCTGAATATTGTCCACTTTTCTTCTTTTACTTTTTCTTTTGAAAACTGTCAAAGTCGTGCTTGGCTGCTAGTCGGTTATTAAAAATAAAATACCACAAAGGAAAATTAGACGCTTTCAGGCTGGTTTCTTACTATAAAACGAAAACAACCGGGGAGAAAGTGTGCGCATGCGTATCAAACGAAGATTATGCTGTATTCCCGCCAAATGTTCTGATCGTTTAATTAAATTCGATATGACTGTCAAATTCTAAGAGCAGATAGTGAATATCAGAGTGATTCCATTATAAGACGAACGTGCACAGAAATTAATGCTATGCTTTGCGTATATGTATGGGGAAGTACGCTAGAAACCAAATAACTAGAATGAAATATCACCCTCCGCAAAAGGTAATCACTATATTTTTTAAAACAAATCACAAAAAATAGTATAAGGAGTAATATTTGAAAAATAATGTAGTGAATAAACATGTTTCATGATTTCGTATGCATTTACTTGCAAAATTTTTGTATTAAAATATGTCGAGTCACATTATTGCCTCACTTGTGTAAGGACTCTAAACGTTTATGGCACGAGTGACATCGTATCGAGTATCTATAATTAGGTAATAACAGCTACAGATATCACATGGAATGCTGAAAAGAATGATTAGTTTGTTAGAACATGGCAGGCTTCTATTGCAAATTATATTTCTTACAAAATATTCTAGGGAACATCGATTACAATCACGAAAAAGACTGCTAAGAACATTAGAAATAAGCGCCAATTACAATTCAAATTATAATATTGCAGGTAATAATTTCATTTCGAATTTCGAAATCGAATTTCTCAATCTTTTTTAAATACTTATCTTCCATCTTTTATTAATTCAACTGTCAGAGACAATTTGTATTTTGATTTGGCACCATCGTTTATTGAAAGATCAATCCCTGAAACATTAACCCACTTGCTAATACACGATGGTAAATCTCTTTCATCATTTCTCCATTCATTTTGATGAAAAACAACTCCAAGTTGTTATTTCCTCTACTGCGTTGAATGATGAGATACCGCGCACGTTTAAAATATTCACTGAATTATTTTATAGAGAAAGAATGTTAACCTTTTGAGATGAAACACCTCAAACAGGGACTCACTGATTCATGGCTCCAACATTTGATCTTCTCCTGTTTAATTTTCATATTTTTTCGTGCAAAGTAGTTTTTGTGCTTTACCTGCGCGAAAATACTTTCTGCAAAACCCAGTTTTCTTGATGCATTTAGCACAGTTAAATAGAGGTGCCGGTGTAAAATTTATGAACGACATTATGCGTGGCGGTTCTCACAGAATGCAAATTTTATTTTACTTCCGTAAGACGTCTAACGTAGCATATGCAGATTTCCGACACCGAGTACGTCTTAAAGTCAAAAAGGATTGTTTTCGCAGCAGAGTTGTCTGTGACCTATTTTACCCAAAACTGTTTACCACGCTTATTCGTGGTACGAGCAGGAACATGGAACAAACTTCGACCACGACCCTGGTACTATCGTGGATACGTACATGTGTACTCTGGAGACACGTTACTTTCGAGGAACGATTCTGATCGCGATTGCGACAATTTGACGACGTGGAAAACATTTCTGTGACACTGTTAGTACCCGGCAAATGTATCTCGAGGGCTAAACGTCATTTGGAAAATGCACCTTCGGACGTACAGCACAGGAGGATGTGGGTCAACGAAATATAGGACATAGCTTAATCCATCTACATAAACATATACCTAATAAAATATTCTCGTTTTCACTGACTTTTAATAGTACATGTATTGTTCCACATATTTACGTGTTAAAAAATTATTGAAACTAAGTAGTTTGCAAAGCTATATGGAACATATTTTCTCACGGACACATTTTAGTTTAAAATCGGTTCTAAACGGGATGAAATGATTCTCAGATTACAGAAGTATTATGTAATATTATTTACAAAAGACATTTGAGCAGAAATGCTATTCGGTTAATCAACCAAAGTGTCTTTCGATTTGAAATAAAATATTACGAATAAAAAGACGCTGCATGATTTATATGGTTTTATAATATACAATCAATAATGGTCGAAAGTTTGGTTCGGGGAACCAAATATAGTCACAAAGACTAAAAATAATTTCTTTTTCAGTAAGACCAGTTTTTATCTTAAAAATATTTAATTTCATAAATGTTTATTTTTCACGAGGATTACGAAAACTCATTTCTATGTATCATACGGCGAAAAAATATCATGAAGCAACGTGCACAAAGAATTATATTTTTTACAAAATCTAAGGTCATCATTTTTTTAATCTTGTAAAATAACTTATTTCTTTGTTTAACTTGTACATCATACCTTCTATTTTATTGGAAACAATAAAAAAAGTACGAAACCTCAGTTTCGCCAAGACTATTAACATTTAATAGATAATAAGAGTGTCTTTAATATTTCCTGTATCAGATTTTTCGGATTTGTAAAATTATTACAAGAACAAAATGAATCTTAAAACATCAATGACCACAGTATACATTTGAAGTTACGGCTTCAATAAGGTTAAGTTCTAGGGTTACCGATTAAATTCGTATATGGTGAGGATACAATAATAAAATAAAAAATTAGTAGCCTCTTACAGAGAATACCTTTCACAAAGGCCAAACCATTTGTACACATACATTTCTTGTACATTCCTGTACACATATTAATTTTTAAAATGATTTCCTCGGGATCAAAGTCTCAGATGAAATCATAACAAAAACTTTAATCCACGCTTTTGACCTTCCTTTTTAGAAAGGAAACTTCATTCGAGGACATTGCAGCAAGAAGACTGCAGTTCCATTTTTGACACTTTTTGAGTTATGACGTGTAATATATACGCAAAATAAATTCTACATCGTTTGGCGCACGGTTGATGTAAATCCGGTAACAAACGAGAGATTTATCGCAGATTATGAACCTGCACCCATTACCCTGCTGCAAGTCAGGGGCGGCTCCAGATTTGAAAAATTCGACAAAAATAGAAATAAAAACTTATCAATTCAATAATTACTAGATACTAATTCTATGAAAATATATATTTTGCAATTGTTAACTCTTTTCAATGTTAAGTCAAAGCAATAATTTTATAAACAGTTTTTCTAATTTACTGGAAGCTGCTAAAGATGGAGCTGCACCCCTGTTGCTGCAAGGTCCTCATTTGTAGTCGTATTTTCTATCTATTACACCCGACAAAATTGCCAAAAAAAAAAAAGAAAGGTTTGCGAAATTGTATCCTGAAGAAGGAAGAGCGCGGGAGTCTTACTTTGTCAGACATAACGCGGTTGAAGGCAGTGCGCGAGCGCGGTTACCCGGAATGAGCCTCCGAAGGATGCACTGACCCGGACAATTTCGGAGCTAGCCTCCCCCTGCCGGCAGCGAGCACGGCTGACACACAGATCGAAATGGGCCTACCTGTGGATCGTGATTCGTGACTCCGCTGACGTGGTGGTTTGTCCCCGACATCCGAGGGCCGTGGGCACCTTGAGAAGGTCGCAGGACAACAGGTGATGCCCATACTCACGACAGTTCCAGGTGTAACCAGCACGGTCATCCTCTTTCATGGATTGCTGCCTCCTGGTGCTGGTAGTGGCATTGTCACCCGTATTGCCACCACCCTCGGAGAGATGCCGAATCAGAGGACGTCGCATGTCATTGAAGGAACTTCACCGGCACATTCGAAACACCAACACACGATTTATACGAAGCCTCGCGCAATCTGCCTGTATCCAACTAAATCCGATCTGCACCGGGATGTTCAGATGGACTACGGATGTAATTTGATCGATAGATCGGCAAAATGAAGAAATTCGCGGTGACAATTCGCGGTTGACGTTCAAGATTACACGACTGTTATAAGTGATAATCGACTACCCAACATCAATCTCGTTCGAATCCCGGAACGACGTAATCGCGGCACGACTCCTCGCGAGACTATGTACCACGTACTCCTTGCGCGAGTATTTATCACTCTGCACCCCCTCCCCACTCACACCGTCCTACCCTATCAGCATTTGTCCGTTCTGCCACACACAGCTTCAAACCGCACTGACGTCGAGCGTGGGTGGTTGGTTGATAAGGCACGTAGCTTCACGGCATTAAAGCGCGATCTGTTTTATCGACCACCTCATTCTCTGATCTTCTGATCTGACCCGTCGGCCTTTTCACGTCACTGTTTGCAGAAGTCAATTCACCGATTGAACCGTCGTAAGATTTCTTTTAAGCCTCGTGGCCACTAGCAATAAACTTGCGACATTTATTGCGAGAGTTGATGTCAGCGCTGTGTAAACACGCCTGAGAGTAACTCTAGCAAGTTCTGGTTACTTGCGACAGTTGGTCTCAGCAAGTGAATTCTGTCGTAGTGTAGACACCCGACAATCTTCTCTCAGAGAGAAAGGTTTTACTTCCAAACGAATTGGAAATTTTTGGCGAGAGTAGAAAGCAAGTAGGCGAACCATAGTATTCGGTTTTGAATCTACGTGCACGCCAGCATTTTTTTATCACTTTTAGTAATGTTTGGTCCGTCTAATTCTAAATTCTAGTTTGTTGGACCGATATTTAGATAGATATCATAGCATAGAGTTTAGTTTGCTGTCAACTCTCAGGTATAACAGTGCAGTGTAGACACGCGGGACATATCTTGCGCAAGACTCTTCTCTCGCAACTACCTGCAGGTAGTGACTTCCGAAAGAAGAAACGTGGAAACACCCGATAATCTTCTCTCAGAGAGAAAGTTTCATCTTTCCAAACGTGCTGGAAATTTTTTTAGCGAGAGTAGCAAGCAAGCAAGTGGGCTATGATAGAAAACTGCCATGCAGAGGATTTCAGGTGTTCGCCTCTGATTGCTTTGGTTTTCGGATATGTATTAGCACAAAATATTGGTTAAATATTTTTTCCAAATATTAAAAAAATATTTTTTTAGCCACACTTTTTAATATGAAAAAAATGTTGATTCCAAATATTATATACACAAACTGAAAATGTGAAATAAAGGTTTAGAAAATATGAACTAAATATTCGTGGAATATAAAAGAACTATTTAGAAAATGTAAAGCAAATATTCTGGAAATGTGAAATTAATATTCAGAATTCCAAAATAAATATTCAGGAAATGTAACATACATATATATTTAAAAACTGTAAATTAAATATTCAGAAAATATGAAATAAATATTCAGGAAATGTGAAATAAATATTCAGACAATGTTAAATTAATATTTAAAAAATATAAAGTGAATAGTCAGGACATTTGAAATAAATGTTCAGGAAATGCGAAATAAATATTCAGGATATGTAAAATAAATATTCAGGATATGTAAAATTAATAGTAAAAAAATATAAAGCAAATATTCAGAAGATGTGAAATAAATATTCAGAATTGTAAAATAATTATTCAGGAAATGTGAAATTAATATTTAAGAAATGTGATTTAAATATTCAAACACTTGAAAACCATTTACATGAAAATTAATTTTATATTTATTTAAACATCAATTAATTTGTTTATACATAAATGTGTATAGAAACATATACAACACATTAAATATGCACATTATATATTATTTTGCTGCTTCAGTCTCGATGTGGCTGTTGCCAAAAACAAACTCACGGAGTGCTTAATTTCCACCTCCGTAACTTATGTTTCCGCAATTTATGTTTAAAAAAATATTGACATTGGTCGAAAAAATTTTTTACAACACTAAATTTTTTAAAATACAGTTTAACAAAATTTAATTTTCCAATTTTTCTTAGCGTTTGAACAATACTTTTCCCATTTTCGAGCGCTAATCCCTTGATTACATCCGAGCCTTTTATTTCCCGAACTTTCCGTAAAAAATGTTTTCTTTCTACCAGTAAATAAATATTTACTTTATATTTGAAAAAGAATATTTTTTTTCATAATGTAAAATGAATATTTCCCGAACATTCGGAAAAAAATGTTTTCTTTCTACCAGTAAATAAATATTTATTTTATATTTGAAAAATAATATTTTTTTCATAATATAAAATGAATATTTCCCGAACATTCGGAAAAAATGTTTTCTTTCTACCAGTAAATATATATTTACTTTATATTTTAAAAAAAATATTTTTTTCATAATATAAAATGAATATTTCCCGAACATTCGGAAAAAAATGTTTTCTTTCTACCATTCAATAAATATTTACTTTATATTTGAAAAAAGAATGTTTTTTTCATAATATAAAATGAATATTTCCAGCATATTTGGAAAATATATTTGCTTCTTAATCTAGAATAAATATTGTATATATGTTTAAATATCAAAAAGAGATTGAACCTCTTTTTAATATTGGATGTATGTGCATTCAATATTTTGTGCTACTAGGGAGAGGACCGGAAAACAACAAATACGTGTTTTTTTATTTTGGCCCGTTTGCATATTTAGGGGGTGAAACCACCGCTCAAAGTTCACAAGAAGAGGTATTATAAATGTTTGGTTGTTATACCGATGAGGGTCTACCTCAGCGATTTCAATGATTTTTTAATATGTTGTCAGAATCATGGTCCTGATGGTGAGGTGGATTCTCATCGAAAAAATGAACTTAACAAATAAAAGTTTCGATCTATGGTGTTGAATATTTATTGCACTTTTTAACGGTATAACAACCAAACATTTATATTAACGAACACTTCATATTACAAAATAATTATATATGTATGTACAAATGTGTACATAATATATATTTACTTACTTATTTATAATAATTTTTAAACAATATTGTTATACACAGTAATCTATATTTGTAATATGTTGTGATTTCATTTACTGTAAAATTCTGTACAATCGTTACAAGAATCGGTTCTATAACCGCTTTGGAACTTATATAGAACCTAAAAAATAAAAGTTATAGAACTATATAGGAACCGTAACTTAAACCGATATAGTCTGACATTTACGTTCTTTGTAACAGTTATTCAGAATAAAGGTTCTTCATAACTGTTTCAAGAACCGAAATCGATATAATAACGGTTTCAAGCCCTGGATCAAAGGCTCTCGAGGCTCGCCCAGAGTTATTTACCTATGCTGTAAATAACTTTCGGATACAAATACAAACGAAAGTGAGGAAATTATCTGTGGCTGTCGGATGAATTCCCGTCGGATGAAAAAATTATTTATGGCCCTTCGAATAATAAATAACTCTGGGTCATTTTTATTTGCGACAAATACAGATAAAGTCTCTTTTATTTGAAAAGTTATTTAAGAAAAAAATTATTTAAATAATGCCCATCTCTGCCCACCACCATCACTTTGCCGTTGGTCAGTATCTACTAGGGGAGAGGCTTGCAGGTTGCCACTGCTTGCAGGTTGCCACCCCTGCTCTATTTCGACTTTCTAGCAGTGTCATAATCTCAACTCTGACTCACATCGACGTTAAGAGAGTAGTTGTCACTATTTATTAACCTCTGGAGCGGACAGACGCAATAACACTGTGCTTGCTGAGCGAAGTGTGATATAGTGTTTGTCAAGAAATTGAATTATTGAAATTGTGTGTTTTCCCTGTGCTCGTAAATTGAACATTTTCATCGACAATTCAAGGTAACTATTCGTACTGTGTTATTTTTTTTATCTAATTTACATATGCCAAACAGATTTCCAAACATATCATGAATTGACAATTTTTTCTCATATTTTCCAAAAATGCGTCGGAATGCAAGTTGCCACCTCTCTCTTTCCCGCTTGTTTACACTCAAATGTCATTTTTCATGATTATGTGATGTTTACTATTGTCATTGAGTTTGAAGTGAAGTGTTTTTATTGCATTTTAGTCATATCTTCGTTCATTTTTTACTTTTTTTTTACTTTTTTTTTATATTTTTTTCATGTTTACAGCCACTGACTGCAAATAAAATTTAATAAATTTTGAAAAGTTTTCTGAATCAGGTTTTTAATTGAGTTTTTTTACACTTTCAGCAATTTTTCTAGGGGTGGCAACCTGCAAGCCAAAATTTCAAGGAGTCAATTTTAGATACTTTCGAGAATTTGCAGTATAATTTTTCTTTTTCGAGAGTTTACATGATTTCTAGCTCAGGATTGTAGCTCTACACTTCCTCTTTCCAACTTATACCATAAATCAACGATACGTTAATTTTATGACGAGTTATAATCAAAAAAGCTAAAGGGTGGCAACCTGCAAGCCTCTCCCCTACCTGAAGGGTAGTAGCCTGGGGTAGGTAGCTCCTGGGCTCCACGCAGACACAACACAGCGTTTAAAGGGACAGAAGACCGTGCAAGGTGCATTGACCTAGCTAGGCCTGAATTATGTGGTGTTTTCCCAACAGAAATTCAGAATTGAGAGTAACCAGTTAGAATGTTTACCTATCTTTTGCCCACGGACAGTTGAACGGATAGGGCAGAACAATAGATTCTGCAGGTTGACAGGAGGAAAAGTTTAAAAGGAACCATATGTCGCAAACGCACCATTTTGTGATAAGAAAAATTGATAAAGTTGAATTGTGAAGATTAGACGATACTAACTTATTAACTTGCCATCGTTCTCGATGATTTACCTCCTGTGTCTTCTTTTCAGCCACACGACACTTCCATCATTGTTTATAGCGCGTAACATTTGTGCCTGTCCAGTGGCTTCTATATGACCACCGTCAATGACTAGGCACGGTTGCAGTCTTGTCCGCATGTTTCGTCGCACGTTTCGTTCAAAAATGTCCGGCGAATTTTGTATCGTTTGGAACGCTTCATCAATTCGACGCTTTAATTGTTCTAAACTATGTATACACTGTGTAATAAGTGTTCCGTGTCTGTCCAATACATGCAACCACCACACGCGATGCGAATTCCGTGGTGCCAGCGATAACGACGAACAAACTGTTATACGCTCCTAGCTGTTTAGGAGACGACGAAAATCCAACTGGTCGCATTTCCTTGGTGTAGGATTGACCTCTAGCTTTGCAAATTCGTCAGTGGAGGAGGAGGGGGGCCCTCCTTCTTGAATTACTGAACAAAAACAATGCAAACATCTGGTTCCCAAAAACTAACAGGCAATTTGATCGGCCAGAGCGTTTCGCTAGGGTCGCGGTTTATGGCCGTATTGTTCTGCGAGTACGCGCTGGGCAACGCACAGTGGTTCCAAAGTGACTTTTTGCAGTCAAAATTCCGTATCTCCGTCAATTCTCGACCGATGTTTGATTTCTTTGGCTCATTTTGTAGGGGATTAAATTTACTAAAAGTTTTCCAAAATTTTCTTAAGGGATTAAAAAAAACAAATTCTGAACTCTCGGTTCCGAAATAACGAGTTTATGCACCAGTTTGTTTCTTATAACATTAAAACGAGATAAAATAAAAGAAATATAAATTAAACAATTCAAATTTAAACAAGTTAGTCTTCATCCATATATTCTACATCTTCATAATTAGACAAAAGAAATTTTCCGTCTTTTTCAAGTTCATTTTAGTAAATTTAATCCCCTACAAAATGTGCCAAAGAAATCAAAAATCGGTTGAGAATTGACGGAGATACGAAATTTTGCCCGCAGAAAGGCACCTCGAGCGCTATCGCCAATTAAACAACATCGGATTGACACCGCAGTGGCACATGGTGGCAGCTAATTCTTTTTTTAATTTGTTTATTACATTCTTACCCACATTTCAAATGCCCGAAATGTGGTTCGGGAAGAGGCGATAAAGTTTTATTTACTAATAAACAATAATGAAGACGTAAAAAAATAAATCGCGGTTTTGACGTTCTTCGATATTTCTGAACGCTATTGGGTTCCAGAATCATACATTAAATTGATATTTTAGACGGTTCTGGTTGTAGTAAACTCAGTAGACATTCCAAATTTGCAGCCCTTGCAAAATTGTATTTCAAACATTCTGACGTGTCAACAGATCGCCTGTTTTATGTTTCCGCTATTGCCCAGTGCCAATTGAAGATTTTACGAAAAAAAACCTACTTAGATAAGCAAAATCTTATCAAATTAGCCCCAAAGATTGTTCTACTATAGTATTCATCCAACTTTGTCGGAAAAAAGGATAGAAAAAAACACGTTTTGGTTGCAATTCAGGTATTTGATATTATAGCAAATTTAATCCCCTACGAAATGAGCCAAAGAAATCAAAAATCGGTTGAGAATTGACGGAGATACGGAATTTTGACCGCAACAAGTCACTTTGGAACCACTGTGCAACGGTGCGCGCGGGTCCCAGGTCACCGCGTGCAATCCACGGAGCAATATAAAGATTAACTCAGGCCGAAGAACGTCTAATAAGGGTCAATTTAGACGAGCGATGCGGCGTCGGTGCGCCTTCGAATCGGTACATATATATGTATGCGGGGACATATGTATACATATATTACACGTGACTCCATTTTTTGCGGCAGTATTGTTATATCGCACCACACGGCATCGCTTCGTCTGAATTGACCCTAAAAAGGTGGGATCTCCTAGCAGTGTGCCGGTGTAATGGGGAAGCATGCATCTGTTTCTCCTACACGTCTGACGCGCGTCTGCCTCAGCAGCAGCTTAGGCTACTCTAGACGCAAATGCACTGTGATGAGTGTCTGTTAAAGGTGGAATCTCCTAGCCTACATCTGCGCATATGTAATAGGTAGAAAGTTGCCGCTGTTTCAAAGGAAGAATCTCTTTCATATGAGCCACCTTCTCTCGCACCGAATATGTTTGCGCGTGCTTTTGTTTTGATATTCGGAAACCTGTTTATATTCGAGAGATAAGGGATCCGCCTTTAATTTGAGGCGAGGACGCAGCAGGTAGGGACCACGCGCAATCAGCGGACTACCCCTTTTCTTGCTGTGTCTCTTCGCGAGGCGTATCAATGATGGATGATACTTTTTAATTGCTCTGTTGGTGGCATCTTCCTTACATCTGGCATATTTAGGTAAAAACTGAACCGGCTGATCGGCCAGAACGTCTATCCCAGGGCGGTTTATGATGGTATGGTCCCGTGAGTCGGCGGTAGACAACGGTACGGGCAATCAACAGATTAACTCAGTGCGAAGAAAGTCGAAACCCCTACCAAAACCGGCAGGATGTCGATTGTCCCTGTTTGACATTCGGTGGACAAATGCTCCCCGGCGAATGCTTCGAAAACAAGCAATTGCCTGCCATAAACGAATGGAGAAATTTCGCATCGAAAAATTCTAGATCACAGGTTGTAAAAAATAATTGGTATTTCCGCCGCGCTTTGAGCCCGCGGCATCAACCAACATCTGGCATCAAATAGAATCATAAAAGACGCTAGTCAAGCAAGAACGCGAAAACGCAGGCCCAAATCTGATACACCGTCGAAAGGACAAAAGACACACCCTTAACCAGCCATCACCTAACGAGTGCTCCGCCCACGAGCAGCGCCCTCGCGCGAAGACCCCCGTTAAAAGACATAAACGCTTGTAATAAATGTTTTTGGCCTGGTACCTTCGCTGAGTGTTTTGGGTATTTCCCGTGTAATCCTTAATCTTCGCGCGTTTATGTCTTTCCTATGAACGGACGACGGCGCACAGTGGTCCCAAATCGCCAAAAGCTGGGCAAGATACAATTTTCGAAGTAAACAGCAGCTTTTTGCTATTATAGCAGATTTGTTGTATATATATATATCAGTGCATCAAATGCCGCTTGAATTTCTTAAATATATTGATTGGTTATTGAGATATAGGCCGTCAAAGTCGACGAAATTTCATGCTCCTTAATGTCTTGAAAATGGGAGCGTGTTTAATGTGTCAGAGAAAATTTATCTGAAAACATCCATATGTGAAACAGTTTACCATTAAAGTTGGTGTTATAGACACAAACTTTCCACAGAAACAGAGTAAAATATCTATGAATTTAGCCTTGTAATTCCCTGCTCAATGTGTCATAAATCTAAGTCACGTTTTAATAAACCTAGCATGTTAAGTGTGATATCCAATTGAGAAAATTTGTGGTTTTTTAAGATATTTAACTTTAGAGTGCCAAGTTTATTAAGTATATGAATAAAACAGCATTCGTTATTTCAAACAACACTTATAACCCATAGTTTTCTTTTATTACTTTCGGCAATACAATACTTGAACTACGCGATCTACTAAGCGCAGAAATATTGAGTTTCTTCACTAGAACCGGAAGAAAAAAAAGTTTCAAAATAATTTTTAAAAAAGTTTTGAAATCAACGTTGTCATATTAAATTCTACATTCTAATCATGTCGTTTTAGTCAAAAATCGGAAAATAATGTGTAGGGGATTCGCGGGTAGAAAGTGATCGATTCAATTGAAAATGAATGATATTTTATTAGGTTGTTTCGGTAGCTTATTCGTTACGTCCGTACGGAACGCGATCCGCGAAAAGAAGAAGTTCGCCCGGGCACGCACGCCCGTCCAGCCGCTCGTTAGATCGTCGCGTGGCGACGATCGGCATTTGTTACTTACAGGTCACGGTGCCGCGGTCAAATCTCCTACAAATGAATTTTCACAAAAATCAACTTGGAAGCAACGTTTATACGAGTGATAGATATTAGATCCGCCATTTGCTTTTTGGCAATTTTGACTTCAGATTCTTCATCAGGGACCTCGAAAACTGTAGATTCTAAGTTCAGATCAAATTTGATATGTTTCTGATATACGCGTCCGCCATATTGGATTCGCCATTTTGGTTTCAAAAATTTTGAATGTGAGATTCGTAATCTGTGACCCCAAAAACACCCGAGCACCGATTTCTGAGTAAATTGAAGTAAGTTTTAAGGGGTTAGCCGCTTTTTAGCGATTTGGAACCACTGCGCCGACGCAGGCGGGACCACGCGCAGTCAGTGGACTACCCCTTTCCTTTCTGTGTCTCTCCGCGAGGCGAAGGGGAGAGTGGGGTAAACACGAACGCGGGGTAATCGCGAACGCGATGGTCACGGCGTTTTAATAAATAAAAACTGGTGTTCCCTCTCCACTAGCTAATAGTTTAGGTCGTATCCAACGCCGGGCAGAAAGTAATAAATACAGAACGTTCAGGCTATTCAAGATAATTAAGATTATAATTAATAAATATTATATTGTAATTCATTCATTAATTCAATTAATTAGTAAATATGAAGTAGAATGCATTTTACATTTTTATTCTTAGGTACAAGTTATTAACATTCATTTTCAAGCAGAATATTGTAATTAATGAATTAAAGTGATGTTAATAACTTATACCTAAGTATAAAAATGTATAATGCATTCTACTTCATATTTACTAATTAATTAATTAATTATTTAAAAATGCGCGTGCCACAGGGAAGGCAGGCCAAAAGTAATGTTTTTAAATCTAAGATAGATTGTTGAAATAAATTCCAATACTATGACTCTAAAATGATAATGATGTGCTTTGTTAATGTTAAATATTGAATAGAAAAATTATGATAAATAACTACAAGCATACAAATTTAAATTACATGAAGATATCACAAGGAGTAGAATATTATATTTAAGAGTATATTACTCTTCTCCTTGTGACGTTTTCATGTATGCTAAATTAATTATATAATTATTATACTCTTAATTATAATATTCCTCCCCGTGCGATATCTTCATGTATTTTAAATTTAAATACTTATAGTTAATTATCATTATTTGTATATTCAATATTTAACATTAACAAAGCACATCATTATCATTTTAGAGTCATAGTATTGAAATTTATTCCAACAATTTATCTTAGATTCCAAAATATTACTTTTGGCCATTCCCTATAAACATGTCATTATGGCGGCTGCCGGGTAATCACGAACATCAAGGGTTTTGCTTTTTCACTATATAGTTGATTTTCATTATAATTTTTCACAAATTTGTCACAGTACTTTATAGATGAATAGTTTAACTATGTTTGTAAATAATAAACCAATTCATTTCACACACAGTTTTCGTTTTGTTTGCTTTTTGGCTTAGGTGTTCGCAATTACCCCACTCTCCCTTATTGATGTTGGATGATACTTTTTAATTGCTCTATTGGTGGCATCTTTTTTACACCTGGCACACTTAGGTAAAAACTGAAGCGGCTGATCGGCCTGAGTGTCTCGCCCAGGATCGCGGTTTATGACCGTATAGTCCCGCGAGTACGCGCTGGGGAACGGTGCGCGCGGGACCCAGGTCATCATGTGCAATCCACGCAGCAACATAAGGATTAACTCAGGCCGAAGAATGTCTAATAATGGTCAATTCAGACGAGCGATGCGGAGTCGTTGCGATTTCGAATCGGTACACATATATGTGTGCAGAGCCATATGTATATATTACACGTGACTCAATTCTTTGCGGCAGTATTGTTATATCGCACGACACCGCATCACTCGTCTGAATTTACTGTAAATCTGGGATCTCCTATCAGTGTGCCGCGCCGGTGTAATGGAGAAGCATGCATCTGTTTCTCCTAGCTGCGTTTTCAATCGTTCGGTTCGCGCCAGACGTATGAGTCTGACCCGCGCCTGCCTCAGCAGCAGCTTAGGTTACCCTAGACGCAATTGCACTGCGATTAGTGTCTGTTAAAGACGCAATCTCCTAGCCTACGTCTGCATATATGTAATAGGTACAAAGTTGCCGCCGTTTCAATGGAAGAATCTCTTTTATATGAGCTACCTTCTCTTGCACGGACTACGTCAACGCGTGCTTTTGTTTTGATCTTCGGAAACCTGTTTGTATTCGAGAGTTAAGAGAGCCGCCTTTAATTTGAAGGGAGGACGCAGCAGGTTGGGACCACGCGCAGTCAGCAGGGGTAGTCAAAGAATACCCCTTTCCTTGCTGTGTCTCATCGCGAGGCATATTGATGTTGGATGATACTTTTTAATTGCTCTGTTGGTGGCATCTTTCTTACATCTGGCATATTTAGGTAAAAACTGAACCGGTTGATCGGCCAGAGCGTCTCGCCCAGGGTGGTGGTTTATGACCGTATGGTCCCGCGAGTTGGCGGTAGACAACGGTACGTGGCCGTCCGAAGTACCCCTGTGCGACCCGGTGACAGAGCAATCAACAGATTAACTCAGTGCGAAGAAAGTGGAAACCCCTGCCAAAATCGGCACGATGTCGATTGTCCCTGTTCAATATTAGGTGGACAAATGCTTCCCGGCGAACGCTTCGAAAACAAGCAATTGCCTGCCGTAAACGCATGGAAAAATTTCGCTTCGAAAAATTCTAAATTACCGGTTGTAAAAGATAATTGGAATTTCCGCCTCGCTCTGAGCACGCGGCATCAACCAACATCTAGCATTCAAATAGAATCATAAAAGACGCTAGTCAAGCAAGAACGCGAAAACGCGGGCCCAAATCTGACACACCGTCGAAAGGACAAAAGACACACCCTTAACCAACCATCACCCCCGTTAAAAGACATAAACGCGCGAAGATTAAGGATTACACGGGAAATACCCAAAACACTCAGCGAAGGTACCAGGCCAAAAACATTTATTACAAGCGTTTATGTCTTTTAACGGGGGTCTTCGCGCGAGGGCGCTGCTCGTGGGCGGAGCACTCGTTAGGTGATGGTTGGTTAAGGGTGTGTCTTTTGTCCTTTCGACGGTGTATCAGATTTGGGCCTGCGTTTTCGCGTTCTTGCTTGACTAGCGTCTTTTATGATTCTATTTGATGCCAGATGTTGGTTGATGCCGCGGGCTCAAAGCGCGGCGGAAATACCAATTATTTTTTACAACCTGTGATCTAGAATTTTTCGATGCGAAATTTCTCCATTCGTTTATGGCAGGCAATTGCTTGTTTTCGAAGCATTCGCCGGGGAGCATTTGTCCACCGAATGTCAAACAGGGACAATCGACATCCTGCCGGTTTTGGTAGGGGTTTCGACTTTCTTCGCACTGAGTTAATCTGTTGATTGCCCGTACCGTTGTCTACCGCCGACTCACGGGACCATACCATCATAAACCGCCCTGGGATAGACGTTCTGGCCGATCAGCCGGTTCAGTTTTTACCTAAATATGCCAGATGTAAGGAAGATGCCACCAACAGAGCAATTAAAAAGTATCATCCATCATTGATACGCCTCGCGAAGAGACACAGCAAGAAAAGGGGTAGTCCGCTGATTGCGCGTGGTCCCTACCTGCTGCGTCCTCGCCTCAAATTAAAGGCGGATCCCTTATCTCTCGAATATAAACAGGTTTCCGAATATCAAAACAAAAGCACGCGCAAACATATTCGGTGCGAGAGAAGGTGGCTCATATGAAAGAGATTCTTCCTTTGAAACGGCGGCAACTTTCCACCTATTACATATGCGCAGACGTAGGCTAGGAGATTCCGCCTTTAACAGACACTCATCACAGTGCATTTGCGTCTAGAGTAGCCTAAGCTGCTGCTGAGGCAGACGCGCGTCAGACGTGTAGGAGAAACAGATGCATGCTTCCCCATTACACCGGCACACTGCTAGGAGATCCCACCTTTTTAGGGTCAATTCAGACGAAGCGATATAATAATACTGCCGCAAAAAATTGCGCCACGTGAAATATATACACATATATATATATATATATATGTGTGTGTGTACCGATTCGAAATCTCATCGACGCCGCATCGCTCGTCCTAATTGACCATTATTAGACGTTCTTCACCCTGAGTTAATCCTTATATTGCTCCGTGACTCGCACGTGATGACCTGGGTCCCGCGCGCACCGTTCCCCCGCGCGTACTCGCGGGACAATACGGTCATAAACCGCGATCCTGGGCGAGACACTCTGACCGATCAGCCGGTTCGGTTTTTACCTAGTTATGCCACATGTAACAAAGATACCACCAACAGAGCAATTAAAAAGTATTATCACAACATCAATACGCCACCAACAGAGCAATTAAAAAGTATCATCCAACATCAATACGCCTCGCGAAGAGACACAGAAAGAAAAGGGGTAGTCCGCTGACTGCGCGTGGTCCCAACCTGCTGCGTCCTCCCTTCGAATTAAAGGCGGAGCCTTTATCTCTCGAATATAAACACTTTTCCGAGTATCAACACAAAATCACGCGCTGACGTATTCGGTGCTAGAGAAGGTGGCTCATACGAAAGAGATTATACACTCCGTGTCAAAATTAAAGGAACATTGTAATTTCCCGAAAATTTTGATCATTTTCAAATGGTCGTATGTATCTCTGTGAAAAATGGTCGAAAAAAATATTTAAGAAACGCATCTTAACGCTTGAAGTTTCTAGTTTTCGAATCAAGAACTCAATTTTTTTCGTCCATTATGATAGTGTTTTAACAAGCTAGAGCGCAGTAAACGAAGTTTTAGAAATCTTTGCCTAACTGGATCGTATGCACGAGTCAAAACAATTTTTCCTCCGTAAATCCAACGAGGAGCTCTTATAGATCAAACATTTCTCTTTACTTTCCGTTTTTGGTTTTGTTTTATGATTTTTATTGCCCGACTTATTCGCGATGAAAGCAAAAAAGTTACTTTTCACTTTGAACACCTATGACTTGCGAACTCATGATCGTAGACAAATTTTCATGAGTGTTTTGGAAAGCTAAGAATGTTTCCTTACCGATGTTTCAGTTGCCAATTTAATGAGATTTTTTTAATCGTATTAAATCCATTTTAAAATGACCGCCAAAATGTAATATTTACCATTTTTTAGAAAACATGATGCCACTTCGAGGAAAATCATGGAATCATTCAAGTGTTCACGTTTTTTGCGAGTTAAAACTACCCTTGAACACTGTGCAAAAGACCGGACCGATCAGATCATTTTTTCCGTATGTCCTCGATGATCAAACATGGGATATGGTCTGAAAAATTGAACGATCACCTGTTTTCCGTTACGTGTCTTTTCAAAACCCCTTTCTTCTTCTCGTGACTTTTGAACGATTGTTGCAGGTTTCTTTTTTGTTAGTTCAATGTCATTTTAATAAAAGGAAAAGGTTTAAAAAATTTAAGAAAATTTTTTTCATCCGAACTCTTCGCAATGACAAAAACTTTATGACTAATAATAACTGGCATTATCACCACCCAAATGCACAATCTCGAGTTTTACAAGCCTTCTTACTAAAATGACATTGAACACTCGTTTAAAAGCTGCGAGAACAAAAACAATGGTTTTGAAGAGAAACATAACGTAAAACAGGTGATCGTTCAATTTTTCAGACCATATCGCACGGTTGACTATCGGGGACATACGAAAAAAAAATCTGATCGGTCCGGCCTTTTGCGCTGTGTTTAAGGGTAGTTTTAACTCGCAAAACACGTGAACACTTGAATGATTCCATAATTTTCCTCGAAGTGGCATCATGTTTTCTAAAGAAAGGGAAATATGACATTTTGGGGGTCATTTTAAAATGGATTTGATACGATTTAAAAATATCTCATTGAATTTGCTACTGAAGCTTCAGAAATGAAACTTTCTTAGCTTTCCAAAACACTCATGAGAATTTATCTACGATCATGAGTTTGCGAGTTATAGGTGTTCAAAGTGAAAAGTATATGTTTTGCTTTGATCGCAAATAACTCGGGCAACAAAAATCATAAAACAAAACCAAAAACGGAAAGTAAAGAGAAATGTTTGATCTATAAGAGCTCCTCGTTGGATTTACGGGGAATACTTTTTTTTGGCCCGTGCATACGTTCAAGCTAGGCAAAAATTACTGAAACTTTGTTTCCTGCGCTCCAGCTTGTTAAAACAGTATCATAATGGATGAAAAAATTGAGTTCTTGATTCGAAAACTAGAAACTTCAAGCGTTAAGATGCGTTTCTTAAATATTTTTTTCGACCATTTTTCACAGAGATACATACGGCCATTTGAAAATGACCAAAATTTTCGGGAAATTATATTCTTCCTTTAACCCTCCGGTACTCGCGCGTGTGCACGGAGGTCAGTTTTTGGCTGAAAAAAACGTTTTATCGTGATGTATTGTACCCAGCACCCCAATGTATTCTTCCAGCGGACATTTTTGTATAATGCTACGTACTTGCCAGGTTCAAATTCAGTTTGGAAGTGTTTCTGATTGAATGAAAACGATAGTATGCCGCGTATCTTGCCAGCGACCGCGCCCGTGTACTCACAAGTACGCCTCCAATTGCTTTGGTTTTTGGATATGTTTTAGAGGACAGAAAAATAAGATACACGTGTTTTTTTTATTTTAGCCTGTTTGCATATTTAGGGGCTGCAACCACCCCTCAAATGTTTTCATGTGTTCGCCTCCGATTGATCTGGTTTTTGGGTATGTTTTAGAGGACCGAGAAATAAGAAACAGGTATCTTTCTATTTAGGTCTGTTTGCATGTTTAGGGGGTGAAAGCTTCCCCCAAGGTATAAAATTTTCAGGTGATCATCTCCGATTGCTTTGGTTGTTGGATATGTTTTTCCATATGAAATTTGACTCAACAAAATTTTGTACCCCTTATGAATTTTGAGGGGTGGTTTCACCCCCTAAGTATGAAAACGGGCCGCTATGAAGAAACACGTGTATCTTATTTTTCGATTCCATAAAACATATCCAAAAACCAGTACAATCAGTGGCGAACACCTGAAAACATTTGAGGGGTGGTTTCACCCCCTAAACATGCAAACAGGCAAAAATAATGAAGCACGTATATCTTATTCTTCGGTCCTCTAAAACATATAAAAAAAACCAGAACAAACGGAGGCGAAAACCTGAAAACCTTTGAGGGGTGGTTGCACCCCCTAAACATGCAAACAGGCCAAAATAAAAAAACACGTATATCTTATTTTTCGGTCCTCCAAAACATATCCAAAAACCAAAGCAATTAGGGGCGTACTTGTGAGTACACGGGCGCGGTCGCTGGTAAGATACGCGGCATACTTTCGTTTTCATTCAATCAGAAACACTTCCAAACTGAATTTGAAACTGGCAAATACGTAGCATTATGCAAAAATGTCCGCTGGAAGAATACATAGGGGTGCTGGGTACAATACATCACGGTAAACCGGTTTTTTCAACCAAAAAGGCTGCCCACAGGTTAATAATACGTCACCGTGCACTCAGTGCACGACGCGAGTGCTCGCGGGACCCAAATAGGCGCGAGTACCGGAAGGTTAATTACGCATGTGTCGTTATCGCGCTAGGCAGTGTTAAGAAACAAATGGGCGATGATTGCCAAATTCAGTATTGAAAAAAAACCTACTTAAAGTTTGACGCCGAGCGGGTTCGTCTATAGTGACGGGGACTTGCCCGTGAGTGCCCTATTTTCCATGTGTTTATTCGGTTTAAAAAAATGGATTCTTTCTTTAGATTAATAGATGTATTATTAATTAAAAGAAAAATTAGATTTCTCTCTATTATACCTGCTTCACAATCCATCTTCAAGAAACACCCATTTAAAGGCCGTCACACTGGTGACTCCCCTGAAATGCCTATAAAATCTGTAACGTTAGGAATTTCCATCCAAAATTTTAACTGAGCATTTTTGAGCTATTGTTGAATGCGAAAATGCAAACAAAAATTTTCCGAATTTTTTGACCGGCGGATGCCTATAACGGGTTATTATACCTAGTCAGGCGACCAAAAAGAAGCGAATGTTTGTGAATTTTTTTTTGACAAAGCGGAAGTATATATTTTTAAAGAACTTTTTGCACTTAAAAGAGCAACATTTAAAGAGCATTTGGTAATTTTTTCGTAGAAAATATTTATGTTTATAATAAAGTGACAACCGACATCCAAGAAACCTTTTTAATAATTTGTTTTCGCGGTGAGCACTGCCATTCGGAACCAGATTATTTCAAATTAAAAAACAAAAAAGATTTCGTTAGTATATTAATGTATCTTCCGCCTAATGGAGGGAATTTCCGAAATATTAATTTAAAACAAAATTGCGGCTATTTAAAGTTGAAATCCTGATTTTTCCCGTGAATTTTTGCATGAAAAAATCAGGATTTCAACTTTAAATAGCCGCCATTTTGTTTTAAATTAATATTTCGGAAATTCCCTCCGTTAGGCGGAAGATACATTAATATACTAACGAAATCTTTTTTGTTTTTTAATTTGAAATAATCTGGTTCCGAATGGCAGTGCTCACCGCAAAATCAAATTTTTAAAAAGGCTTCTTGGATGTCGGTTGTTACTTTATTTTAAACCTAAATATTTTCTACGAAAAAATGACCGAATGCTCTTTAAATGTTGTTCTTTTAAGTGCAAAAAGTTCTGTAAAAATATATGCTTCCGCTTTTTAAAAAAAAATTCACAAACATTCGCCTCTTTTCGGCCGCCTGACTAGGTATAGGGTAAACCCGGGTGACGCGGTCGAACTAATATAAAATGACTATTAAAACTAATATAGACATTACTTATTTTATCAGGACAAACCTATATGTTCAGAATTTTATGCTCATTCAGAAAAACTGGTCGATATTTGCTTTAAGACAATACTTACTGTAAATCGGGTTAAAAACTGAAGTCATGACATCTGACCACCTCTCCGGAGGTGCCGGGAGAAACGGTTTTCGTCGTTGGCAGAGACCACTGACATAATTATCCATGGAAAATTAACAAAGGATAAACTAAAATTATTTATGAGTGAATACAACGACGGATTTATTGATATTTAATTTGTTTACGCTAAACATGTAAAGAACACATCAATCAAAAAGTGAACTACCCACTGGCGATTAGCAGTGCAAATGAATACAAAAGTGAATAAATAAACTAAATAAACGAAAATAATAATAAAATAATAATAAAAAATATAAAAATAAACATAAATAATAAAAAAATCATAACTCGACTATCTCTCCTTTTTGCAGCGAGAGATGGTCTTCTCGTTAGCTTTGAAAGGAAGAGTTAATATGGCCAAATACTTTAGCTGCATTGTCCCTCAATGTCTCTACTATCTTATTATCCCAAACATTAAACGAAAATAAACTTAGAAGTATATTGTAAATACGATTCTGTACAACCGCTGTTTGACAAAAGAGGTTAAATGTAACCCCAATTTACATTTTAAAGCCTATAAATCCAGAAAAACACAGAAGGAAGCGAAATGACGCTATTCATTCAACTGTTTGGCATCTAGAGAAGGAATTGGTCTGCACTTTAACGCATTTTTACGTACAGAGTCTGAAATATAGCGACTCGACCAACTCTCCGACCCGACCGCGTCTCCCGGATTTACCCTAACCCCTTAACAGACACTCATCGCAGTGCATTTGCGTCTACAGTAGCATAAGTGGATGCTGAGGCAAACGCGAGTCTGACTCCTACGTCTGGCGCGAACTGAACGATCGAAAACGCAGTTAGAGGAAACAGATGTATGCTTCTCCATTACACCGGCACAGTACTAGGAGATCCCACCTCTAGGGTCAATTCAGACGAAGCGATGCGGTGTGGTGCGATATAACAATAACAATAAACCGTGCTCCGCTACAGGGTCATCCGGAACCTCGCCTGTTGCAACCGTCCCCACCTTCGTTAATTTGGGTTTTTCCATGCCCATGAAGAAGGAGTCTACAAAGTTTAAGAAATTTTTCCCTACCCCCGAATCATCCCCTCCATGTCTTCGAAGTTAACGTTAATGACAACCCCGAGACAAGAGTCAGTCCCGAAATGCATTCGACCAGAACTGGTAGTGAAATGTCGGGAAACAAAAGTTGGTCGGAAGACGAAGTGAAGGATTTGATTTTCAAGTGGGAATCATATCCCGAATTGTGGGATGTTAAAAATAAATCATATAAAAATAGAATTACCAAACAAAAGGCCTTACGACAGTTCGCGACAGAATTCCATACAGTGGAAAGTGAAGTGAGCAGGAAATTGCACAATCTACGGACCCAGTTCAACCAGGAGTTGAGGAAAACCTCATCGAAAAAAAGCGGCGCTGGAGCAGACACCACGTACGAGAGTGCATGGAGGAATTTCGCGGCCCTTAAATTTCTTTCGTGTGGTCATTCGAATCCGCCAACAGTAAATAACTTGGTAAGTACTCTTTGTATTTTTTATATATTAACAGAATGGGACTTTGGTTAAAAAAATACGGTAGACTTTATACAGTTTATTTTATTATTTACAACACAAATAACAAGGCATATTCGGTTATCCGAACACTTCGATTTTTTTGAAACTGTGCAGATTTGTAGAGTACCCGAATAGAAGTATCAGGCAATTTTTTGTTCGTACCTGTTTTCGGTTTTTCAGAATGAAAACATCAAAAAAGAAATTTTAATTATTTAATTCATTTTATATTCAATTATTTTCGTGAAACCGGTGTACCATAGAAATGTTGCTATGGGTCAAACTGACCCCGCATTCGTCTCACGCGACCATATCCACCATTCGTCTTCCGAGGGTTAAGGGATATTTTCACCCTGAAGAACCGAAAACGGACACGAACGAAAAATTGCCTGATACTTCTATTCGGGTACTCTACAAATCTGCACAGTTTCAAAAAAATTGAAGTGTTTGGATAACCGAACATCCCTTGTACGTAGTACATACATAGTTTGTTAAATATTCTGATATTGCCAATGCACTTCTCCGTGTGGCGAAACAAAATATTCTTTGAATTCGTCTCTTACATTCTTCGCATTGTTACTAAAATTATGAGCCGCTCCGTGCTGTAACTCCACTAAATTGGATTGTGGCATCCCTACGGTGCGCCATTCGCCGGCTTGTTGGTCACTATCAAAACTACCTGCTGGTGCATATGATTGACTCCGCGACATTAAAAAATTGTGTAATGCACATACTGCCGACACAATACAAGTAGCTTTTTCTGGGCCAAGTTCTATTGGCTTTGTCAATATGCGAAATCGGTTTGCAATTATTCCGAATACATTTTCCACTATTCTTCTTGCTCTGGAAAGTCTATAATTGAATACCCGGTTAGGGACATCCTGTCCTCTAAACGGGTATGGTTTCATTAAATATGGCTTCATGGCAAACGCATCATCAGCCACTACCACGTATGGTACTGGGTTTTCGCGTGCAGGTAAAGGCTCTGGAGGCGGAAAGTTTAACGTGTTGTTTGCCAAAGCCCCTGATAAAGCACAATTATTAAAAACTCCCCCGTCTGACACTCGTCCATTGCATCCTATATCGACGTATAGAAATTTATACGATGCGTCAACTAATGCCATTAACACAATGCTATTAAAGCCTTTATAATTATAATAATAACTGCCAGCATTAGGCGGTGCTTTTATCGAAATGTGTTTGCCATCTAGGGCTCCCACACAATGTGGAAAATTCCAAATTTCTTCAAACATCTTCGAATGTTTTAGCCACTCCTCGGTTGTGTTTGGAGTCTGAAACATAATATTAATATTTAATATATAATAATAATTTCGTTGCTAAATATTTTTGTAGACTAAGGTATAATGGTATTAGAAACTAATAATGTATTTCTTAATTTTAGGAAACAGACGGAGACGGAGAAGCAAGGATTGAAATTGAAGAGCCGCAATTGGAAAGTTCAGAATCTGTGGGAAATGGTGAGGAGAGGCTGCATACGCAGCCAAAGAAAAAGAAAAGACGAATTGAAAATGACGACAAGTCTGATTTGATCAGAATAGCAACTGAAGTAATGAGAAAACCAATGGACGAGTTCCAAATTTTTGGAGATTTTATTGCCAGTGAATTGAGGAGCATACGATCGAAGGAAGTTCAACGCCAACTGAAATTTACCATCCAGCGTGCGATCATACAGTTCGCCGAGATTGACGGGACAACAACCAAATCAAATGCGGATACAGTTAATTCGAACGCCGCAACTATAGCCTCAACTTCAGCCTCTACTTCAGCCTCTACTTCAGCCTCACATTCACCCTTAACAACTCACCCTCCATTGTTCGAAACGGAATTCACTACATACTATTCACAATTTGCACCAGATTCACCATTAGAAAGTATGTAAATATTTACATTTTTTTTATTAAAGTTATTAAACTAGAACTAACCTGCAAATATTTATTTTTTAGGACCCGAAACAGCGCTGCGCAGCATTCAGGAACAATCCTGGCAATTGTGCACACCGGAATCCGAAAAAGATACATCAATGAATGATACGAATCACCTGCAACAATTGTAAAAATATGCTATTTGATAACTCCGTTGGACAAAATTGAACTTTTTTTTCGGGATTGTAACATTCACTAACCGTTACCTCTAGATTTTTGTGCGCTGAAAACGAATCCGTAAACCGTTTGTCGCGATCACCCTCAGTTTGCGAGAAATTCGATTTTGAAAAAAATGCAAATTTTCAGCTTTGAACTTTTTTATGTTCAAACAGTGATAGTTATTCGGTTGCTTGTTCCGTCAAATTATTCTATGAACTCTCCCGAATACAACGATATAAATCATTATTGCATTGTAAACATCTAAATATGGTTGAACAACGCAACAAAAATTGGTGCATTTCAGGTGTTATTTTTCCTTTGATCGTTGTTCAACCATATTTAGATGTTTATAATGCAATAAGGACTTATATCGTTGTATTCGGGAGAGCACATAGAATAATTTGACGGAACAAGCAACCGAATAACTATCACTGTTTGAACATAAAAAAGTTCAAAGTTGAAAATTTGCATTTTTTCAAAATCGAATTTCTCGAAAACGGAGGGTGGTGATCATGTTACATGGGCCCTTCAGGTCCATTCTGTGCTTGCTGTCCCCGCGTCGCCTTCCATTTCGCCATCAGCGATTCAGCGGAATCGCAACGCGCGGGTGACCACCGATGGTCCGGGCCCTAGATTCCAGAGCATGGAGCAATGGAAGTTGCGAAGGATAACGCCTGACGGGGCGATTTCCCCCGTTCTCAAGACAGGGAGTGCGAGGCTTGGAGCTCGATCGCGGGACCTCGGAGATTCGTTCAATTTCGGGAGCTCGAGATAGGAAGTCACGACTTTCCAGACAGCCGTCTAGATACCGCGACCGCGTCTCTGCGTCAAGTCCGCGAAATACGAACGGCCGATAGTAATTCGTGAAAGGGTAACTCCATCCGACGCACCGTGAACGGCCTAGCCGGGAGAGCCCTTGCGCGTTAATCGTGATCGACGTAGGACCGCATAGAAACCGACGATTAGAGACCGCGAGCAACGACGTGACCGACTTTCGTGTGCTACGATAGAGCACAGCGAGCGACCGCGACCTACGCGAAGTAAGCGAAAACCAGCGAGCGACAGCCGAGACGGAGCGCCGTCTCTAGATATGTGATTTCTTATGTAACAATATACTTTGCATCTTGGATTTCCCTTTAAACCCATTGTACTGATATATTCAATCCCTTATTATCCTCCCTTTCCTTGGTAAGTATAGTCAAGGTGTGCTTCAGCACTTTGATAGAGCAAGAACCCGCTAAATCATTCCAACCGCTCGGGGTGATTTACAGGAAGTCCCTTCAGGACGTAACAATCACGACAAACGGTTTGCGGATTCGTTTTCAGCGCACAAACATCTATAAGTGACGGCTATTGAATGTTACCTATCCAAATAAATATATTTTTATATTGTATAAAATGTTCTTACCTGTTGCTAAAAACCTCAATGTCAAACATAGACGTTCACTCGCTGTAATAGCACAACGCATTTTTGTATCCTTTTTTGTTATACTCGGTCCAACTAATTCTAACAAATAGTTAAAATCTTCTGCCGTCATTCTTAAAAAATTGTCCAGTTGACGAGGATCTTCTGTTCGTAATTCTGACAGCAGTGATTGGTGAAGTCCAAGGTCGCACCTTCTCAAAATCCAATTCCTCGTCCAAATTTTTTTTTTCTTTTTTTCTTCTGTTAATAACAGTAATAGTGTACATGCCGCAGCATATCGTGATTTTTGCACTGACATTTTAAGTTATTCACTGTATAATCACTATGTAACACACTTTGCGCTGTTCACTATTGCGATGTCGACTCTCTGGGCTCAGGAGTAACACTGCAGTGTAGACACGCGGGACATATCTTCCGCAAGAATTCTCTCGCAACTACTTGCAGGCAAGAACTTGCGGGAAAAAATTGCTGTAGTGTAAACACTCATGCAAGTTCTTGCGCAATAAATGTCGCAAGTTTATTGCTAGTGGCCACGAGGCTTTAGACTGACGAGATTCCGCAAAGGGAATGCAATAAGAGGCGTTGCGTCAGGAACCAAGGCGGAAGACTCGGTATATACAAGGAACATACAGTTACTCAACCAATTGTGGAAGCATTTGTTCAATTTAAAAAAAGGTTTCCGTTGGACTTCTTGTTCCGGTTGAAAGCTAACCTCGTCTGTGAAAGTGCAGCAGGATTTAGAGGATTTTGCAGAACGGGCGACGGTGGCGTATGACAGTGCAAAGTTGGCGAAGGGGTAGTGCCGAGCAGGTAGAGAAACATCCGCGGAATGTTTGCTCCAGAGGAAAATAAGTGGATGGTGGCAGGGTTGGCGTATTATAACATAGAGTCCTGCCAACGTACCTTGAGAGACGTTGCCCTTGTACAACCATTGCCAAGAGTCTATCGGGTTGGTGCAGGCTGTTCGAGCAGCATAGACACAAAGGCACCGGGACGGCATGTTGGGAGCCACTTTGACGAGCCGTTGTCTGCTTATCAACCCC